>OY728146.1:618616041-619883110 GCA_963277665.1 Viscum album | reverse complement strand
GATCTCACAATTTTCGTAACCCTAAATCCCAATCTGCATGATGTAATAAAATAAAATGAAACTTAAAATATTATTATTATGAATAATTTAATGATATTACATTTCAAATGGGTAATATATACACCTCATTAAGGAATATAGGTGCAAAACATAACTTGCGTATCAAAGAAGAAAAATTGGAAAAGAATTCCCATAAAGATTTAGTAATGTTGAAACCATAACCCCATGAAAGTTTGATCCTAAAATGGATGTGTAGATATCAAAAATGTTATGCATAAGAACCATAATGTAAATTCATGGTATTTAAATACACCACATATAACAAAGAGGTGGTGAATATAACATGCGTCTCACAAAAATGAAAAGTGAGATGAAAATCCCTTACTACTTCAGTAACATTTGAATCAACTGATCCGTGAAAGAATCACATAAATTTAAAATTTTAAAATAATAAAATAAAATAAATTCATGATATAAAATTTCCTAGGGAATCATATACACCACACAAAAAGAATGA
The DNA here is from genome assembly GCA_963277665.1 of Viscum album. Classification (NCBI taxonomy): domain Eukaryota; kingdom Viridiplantae; phylum Streptophyta; class Magnoliopsida; order Santalales; family Viscaceae; genus Viscum; species Viscum album. The sequence continues at coordinate 619,882,593 of OY728146.1, read as the reverse complement.
GTAGTGAATAAAACATATGTCTCACAAAAATAAAAGTGAGGCCAGAAATCCCCATACCATAAGTATTGAATTCCGTTGTACTCATTTAAGTTTCCTGTACAATAAATATAAATTTATTATAAATATATTAAATAAAAAAATTCATTTATATAGTACCATATATTATCTTATTATGACCTTTTATTACCTATTTATTAACAATTCCATGTTAAAGTTACATTTTGGGTAATAAGTACTTTATTTTTCATATATGTCTTGACTTATAATTCTTGGTCCTATTTATTAGATCATAATATTTTTGTCTAAAGATTTTTAACCATGATATAACTATCTTATATACTTGGTATATTTTTATTTATAATAATATATAAAATATATAAATAGTTAATGAAGTACAGTGGTCATGGAGATGGCAGGACGTACATACACATTAATGTTGATTCCATTTTCTTATAGTATTAAATGAATGAAAAGATAATGATATATATTATTATTATAGTATAATTGTTATTTCATATATAAAAAATATTTCTATGAAACCCATCTTTAATACATCTCATTTAAAGAGTGAACAAATCACATCACATCGTGAGACGATAGTCTTCCATAAACAGGAACAACGTTATCATATTCCCATAAAATTTAAATCATAAAGGTATGTGTTATATAATAATATATAAATCATAAATACATAATAAAAATCATAAATATCATATAAAATCTATAAATATATCATTATTCCCAACCATTAAAGTTGTTAATGTAATAATGAACGACATCGATTCACAAAGTGGTAGACTGCCGTACATGAATGATGATTGTATATCCCATTTGATGAAAGTGTGTAAATTTATAGGTCATAACATTAACATTAAAATATCTAAGTATATTTAAGATACTAATGTTATTATATAATACTTATATTAAATTAAATCAAGGTGTTTGAGGTATAAATAGAACAAAAGATTAATTTACGAATGTTGCGTCTTCTTCGGGTATCTCTTTTTGGTTTGCACCAACTGACTTCTTTGGATGGAATTATTCCAAAAATAAGGATTAAATTATTAGGATGTGAAATTTTTTATTTGGTTTTATAATTATTTTGATGATAAAAATTACTTGATATGTGTGATGAGTTGGGGACAGTGAATACCCTTTTATAATGGAGGAGGAGTGACATTCTTATAAATACCAAAATGTAAACACTAATATGAGGACTGCATTAAATAATGTGCCAAAAATAATGAAATATTGTTGATAAAATATGGTGGGATATTATAGAAATTATTTCCATACAATGGGTTTTTACAAATTTTTAGGTGATTTTTCTATTATGATTAATGTTTAGTGCCTTAGTAAACTCATTTTGCCTTAATCACTATGATTAATTATAACTATTTTCACTAATTAGTTTTAGGAAAAATATGTTGGATTATAATAAATTATAAATTATGATTATTAAAATATAGAATATATTTTTATAAATTCAATTAATTTATGTGCTAGAATGTAATTTAAAATTAATCCCACAAACAAAACTAGACAATATGATTTTAAAGTGAAAATGTTGAAAATGTTGAAATGTTTTTATATCATATTTCATAGTAAAATTGATTAAAATTACAGAAATCATGTTAATATATGTATAAATAAACTAATTATAATTTAAAACAAATCAAAAATATAATTTAACAATATAAATTAATTAGATGAAAAGCTAGTTTTTAATTAAAATTTAGTATTTTTCACTATTCACCAAAAAAATGAAACTTCTCAAAAAATACCAAAAATTAACCCAAATATAATTTTTAAATTATATTTATAAAAATAAATTTTATTTTGTAAGATAAATTTTTAAAAGTTTGAGAAATTAGTTTTAAAATAAGTGTGCCATTATGAGGCAGTAAAACTACTTTTTTAAAATATACACCCTTTAATGCATAATATTGGTATTATTATTATTTTTCATCTAAAATAAAAATATTATTAATTTAAAATAGTTTATTTAATTTATAATATCAATATCGATTAAAATAATTCTTCAAAATAAGTTTGTTTAATTTAATGATATTAAATATGTTTATGTATATAAAAATAGTTTTTTCAGATTAAATTTATTTATTTTAAAAAAAGTACTTACTCGATTTTATAATATTTTTAAGTAGAGAATTAATATTATTTAAATTTTTAAACAATTTATTCATAAATAAGTTAATATTATTAACAAAATAAATTTAAATGACAATGTGATAATTATAGTAATGTTTTAATAATTATATTAATATAAAATTGTAGTTTGGTAAATCACTATCTTTCATGTAATGAAAGTTATCGAAAGAACATGGAATTTTGGGTAAAACCACCAAAAATCGTGTTTCACCTAAAGAAATATAATACTAGTGTATCTCGTAAAGCAATATAATCTCGGTGTTGTGTGTAGCAAAATATTAGAAAACATGTTGTGTTTAAAGAAATATTCACTTGGTGCTGCATACAATAAAATCCATCCAATAATTTTAATTTATTTGAAAAAATAATTAATAAATACTTGGGGTGTTACATTATACTCCCCTTAAAAATAATTTCTACCTCAAAATTTATCTGGGTATTAACATTATTAATACTTGAATGTTCCTTTCATTGTAACCCACATCACAATAATGAATAATAAAACATCCTTTAAAAAAAAGTTAGAAACATAATAGTTACCAAAAGTAAATCATAAATAGGTTTCCACATAGGATAACATAGGTGAGAATTGATGATTTTGAAATATATGAAATGTATATATAATAATAGAGAGTTATAAGGATCACTTATGAAAATAATTTGGGTGATTTAGAGAAGGTTAGTGTCTATAAAACTGTAACCTAATTTGTTAGGAAAAGGTCATTTATATCATAAAAAATGATGATAACAATAATTTTTTTATTTAAATACCATATTCCTAAATTTTAACAATTCTCAAAAAGAGATATAAATACATGATTTCATTCAATTTCATAGGCACAATCTCAACCTTTGGTTATTTCTTAACCAATTTCCACAACATCTCTAACACCAAAAATGCTGGTGAATTTTTATTTTTCTAAAGCACTAAGGGATCATAATATAAAAAAATAGAATGAAAATTCATTATTTTTGTATTTTTTTATAATTAAATAAAAATTATTAGCACATGTTATCAGATATGCATAAATATCCTTATACAGAAATAATACATTAATCTATAAAACCACATATATAAAACAACATAAACCATTCAATATATAGTTAACATAATGAACCTTACAATATACTAAAATAAAAAACATTACAAATAATTTCACTTAAATATACTTAACATCAATCCCCATTATATCATTGTCTTGCAGCGTACGACGAGATCGTGGGGGAGGAACGTGCGCTACCCGGCGATTGATTATAGAATATTGGGTTCTGCTTAATCACTCATATCGGGTGCACCATTTTCGCCTCGAAATTCCCAACGGTTCCATATCTGGAAATGCGTGGACCTGCTTTCCAAAGGCAGGAGTTCACTGGTTGGTTTGACCAGTGAATCTTAAGAAGTCACATTGGTCAAGAAGACGGGAAGTCGGTCTCATCGCACCCTTTTGGGGGGAATTATTGCATGTTCTGGGACTCTCTTATAGATTTAATATGTATTCATACATTCATGAATCATTGGTTTATACCCAAGCATAGTATCCACAGATTACTCCTAGTTGGAAATGTTCAACTGGACGCAGGGGTTCAGAATCATTTATGCTCGAGGTTTACCATCCCTTGTTGGATTAATGACCCCGAAGAGTCTGGAATCATTGAGATGGCACTGGTTTAAATCCTCGTAATCAGGAACTCTAGAGTTAATTATCATCCAAGGGGGACGGGTGATGATATGAGCATTTAGATTGAACCCGCGGTATGGGCTTCCTACGTATCCTCATGAGAGGAATCAGAATCCACGTAGTTCGGTTTGGTATGGGACTTACACTCCAGGATGCCCATGGTTGGTGCGGTGAACCGATGTGAAGATAGTCGGATCGACTAGTTGTTGTGCTTGAACCTTAGGGAGGCTTCCTACATACCCTTCCTAGGAGATAGGGATCAATGTCCACGTAGTTCAAACGGGGGTGTTAGAGAACCGACGTGATTGTGGACCCGAGGGTCCGATGGTGATCGGGCTTGATCCTCTTGGAGGATTCCTACGCACCATTTCTTAACACAGATCAAAGTCCTCGTTGTTCGCAAGAGGGTGGGGCTTACACTCTAAGGAAGCCCAGGAGAGGATTTCATGGTGGATGCTTACTCTAAGCCCACGTGAGTCATGCTCAGTGTGAGAAACAAGTGGCAGTAGGGACGAGACGATCACGTTGTGAAAGGTGTGTCCGTGGGAACTTCTATGGGGCTTATGCATGGGCGAGGCCCTAAAAGTCGGGGCTTACTCCGAGATGGATGCCCATGGAGACAAATCGCAGCTGGATAGGGACTTGGCCCCATAGAAGAACAGATCAACACCCTTCCCCACTACTTCCTTCCTTGGCCATGTTTGTGGGGAAGTATGAAGGTGCATGGGGGATTCCTTCAGATGGGTAGTCCACCACTCCCCTAGGAGGGGAGAAGTGCCCTGGTCCTAACATGTGGAGGGGATGAAAGGGGACTCCCGGGCTTAGACTCCGCATTACCGTGGGAATGTGAACCCAGGAATGCTTCGGTAGTCTGCTCAAGGGCCGGAGCAACCCCTTCACCCTCGCCTACCTTGGGTATGTGAACAAAAAACCGTGCGCTGATGCGCCTGAGGTTATATCACATGGGTCTGGTGGCTCTGGTTGAGGCCTCAGCTCGGGGCCGATGAATGAGCCAATGAGGGGGTTGTAGAGGATCAGGCCAGATTGGAAGGATTTTATCTAGCTCAAGAAATGGGAACACCAAAGGATCCGGTAGGCCACACAGGTGTATGAGCGGTGGAGCACTTCATGTAAGGAGGTTCCACACGGATGGAGAGGCCATCCACAGATGAAGGTAGTCTGTAGACTAATGGGAATCCCACAAACCAGGGTGGTTTTTGGCATCGGGTTCGGCCCGCATACCGGGTCGATACGTGGCAGGGTCCATGGGAGCAGCGACGGCCGAGGGCGACGCCGGTCAGAGGTTCGTCGATCGGGGCTTCGCCCACATAGGAGGGTGCTACACGGTGTGATGGATCAGTAATGGGGCACAAACTCCCTAGTCCGTGTGGAGCGCATCCACGGAGGGGCCATGGTTCGCGGTCTTCTTTTCTTTGTTATTTTTTGTTCGCGGTTCTCCAAGTTGTTATGTGCTTTTGGTTCCTTATTAATTGGTTTCCAGCTTCATACATGTTCTGGTTCGCAAACTGTAACTTCATTTTTTTCAAAATCCTATGCTCCTTCCTTCGAAATCTTTCCACCCGAATCTGATCGATCTCCTCCTCTTCTCTTTTTTATTTTTCCTTCCTCCCTTTGGTCTCCTTTTATAGAGTAGGGAAAAAGATGTATCTCTGGTCATGAAACACCTTTTATGGAGGCGCATGACCAGATACCCTGTTTACGAATGACTTGGTCAATCCGCAACTCGCGGGGGGCATTTAACGCACCTCCCCCGCGAACCAAAATAGCTCGGGGAGTGCTTCGCGGACGCACAGGGTCCCACCTCTATTCCGCGAATGACAACGGATGCAGCCCGGGCCGGTTTATGCGGTTCATGGATGGGGTGGTTCGTGATGGTGGACCAGCTTGGTGCCCATCCTGATTCGTACCCACGGAGGATCCCCACCTCCGTTCCACGAACGACAGTGGTCCGCGGAGGGGGGGGGGGTGCTTCATGGAATCGACCACGTACCGTTATCATTGGACCGGACTGTGGACCGGTACGGCTTGTTCTATCCTTTGAGTATTCTCCACTCATTTCCCCAATTCTTTAGGGGAAATTGGGTAGAATATCCCTTGTATTAAAGGGGATTTTCATTCTCCTTTGCGGTTTTTTCAGGACCCTACAAATGCCCCCGATCTGAATGGGGTCCGACCGGAACGAAGAGGAGGCCATTCCTATGTAGAGTGGTCCTGAAACTTGGATAGTTTGCGGTAGGGGAGTGGACCAGGTAGGGGAACACACCTATAAAGACAGGAGCCCTTCCTTTGTCTTTTACCAGATTTTTCGTGAAACTAGAGATCTCTTGATTTTTGTCTCAGTGTGCTCATTCCTTCGTGAAACACCTCATTCGTGAACCAGCTGCCACTTCCATGAACCATTCCTCGTTCGCGACGTACTTCACCCGTGGAACAATCTCCCAGCCATGAACTAATAACTTTAATTAATTAAAAATTATGTCACGATGGGCCGCATAGGAACTCGGTCCATGGTTTTTGATGGTCTGCAGACTGAAATCTTCCAGACATTGAAAATTTCTTATGTATTCCGAACCTAATTATTTAAATCCGGGATTAAGATTTTGCAGAGCAACCTGGTTTGCGGTATTCTGGCCAACGCTCCACGTGCCAGAGTTCCGCGAACCTCTTATGCCTAGGGTTGTTTTGTGGGATGTATTCATCGTGAAACACATTTTGACGCCTTCTTGCAGACCTCTTCATGAAGGCTTCTTGACTCCTTTTCCATATGCTTGGTATTTTTGTCCAGATTTTATTATTCCGGACTAACCATTTGCATGGTTTTTATAATACAGGGAGAAAACATGGTCCCCCCTCACCCTGTACCCAGGCCTCCTACTGAGCCTCTCCCAATTGGCCTAGGGAGATTTGTAGCTATGATTTTTAGAGCGGAGAGCATCAAAGAGGAACCTAGTCAGTCCATCATTCCCAACCATGGTGTCTTGAAGGACTTTCTCTATCATGATCTCTTGGGTTATCCACTATCAAATCAACTTCCTCTTTATGTCTTCGGTATTCAAGACGATGTCCCTATCCCCCTTACCTTCTCATGTCTTCTGTCTCCTTGCTTGGAAGCGTCACCCAAGTGCATTCAGGCGAACCTTGCCTCATTGGGAGACATGATCTTTGATTCTGATTCAAAAGATTCTTTTATTTTGAGAGGCCATGTTTGGACACAAAGTGATATGTACACTCAAGACTTCTCTAAAGAATCTGTCTTCAATAATTACCCCTCTATTATCAACCTTGCTCAAGTGGATCCTGACACGGGGTGGATTCCTAGGTGGGATTTTATGTCTGGTGGGATTTTCTCAAATGATTGGGCCTGAGCCTTCTGGGTCCATCATCATTGCAGGGAATCTCCTAAGTCACTGGAAGCAGTCCATCTATACTCCGCAGTGTGGGCCTCCCAGTTCGCTGTTTACCCACCATCTTTGATCCTACCTAACCTGCGCAGTCGCTGGTGTTCAAGCACTAATACATTCCACCTTTCCCATGGTGATGTTGGCATTAGTTTATGAGACATTTACCATTTAGGAGGGCTTCTGATTATTGGTGAGATGTATGATGAGTTTCTTCCCACTACTGACACATGGGATGACGTCGAACAAGTGCCTCAGTTGGCGAGGGATCTGCTGGTTTTGGCAGAGCAGACACTAGGTCAGGCCTTATGTGACCGCTCTCTTATTACTTATAGCACCTGGATAGGGTTATTTCTAAACACCACTGGTCATGTGTCGATGATCAAGAGCCCTAGGACTCATCCTTCTCAACAGTCACGAACCATCCCCGGTTCTTACTGGGAAGTTCTAGAGGCGGGCGACTACTTTTCATGGGGTTATTAGGTGTTCGCAAGTGTGCCGCCTATGATCAGGCTGGAAGGTCTGTTTTCTATGTTTTTTAGTGGGTGGCTATTCCCTTCTCGGTATATCAACCCAGGCGTCAGGGCTTGCACCTGATGTTGGCAGTTGAGTTGGAAGAGGGCCACCCGGTGAACTTGTCTGTGCCCACTTTGACTCGTATTTACGAAATACTGAGACACCTGCAGGAGGGTGGGTCACCCTAATGTCTGAGTGGGACATTTCAATTATTATACGACTGGGTAGCAGATCATTTACACTATTATGAGTATCGTCATAACACAGTCATCCCGTTTCTTACCTTTCGGCCTACCCTGCTTGATATAGTTGGGATTCTCTTGAAGGCTCTCAGTTTTGATGAATTCATCAAGCTTCTGAGTGACTTCTCCTAGTTTTCTTTCACTCCCCAACCCACCCCTTCCAGTGTCGTGGTTGACAACCACAGGGGGAGCCTGGAGGAGTGTTATTACGTGATTTCACTAAGGGATGGGTTTCAGTCCACGCGGATTGACGGGGATTTTCTATGCGAGTTTTATGCCCCCCATCATTTTGTCCGCTAGTTTGTGTGTATGAAACTCCATGTTTCCCTTCCCCCTCCTCAGGCTCGAGGACTGCACCCGGCCACTCTCTATCAATGGTGGTTGATGCTGATGCGGGAAGGATCTGACACAAGAATTCCCTTGCCTGTCATAGGAGCGGCTTCCAGCCTATCATTGGAGAACACAATAATGTGGGTAAAACATTATCCCAATGGGTTCCTGGGGAAGGTTGTTCGGCAGGATCCCAAATCAGAAGTCATTGTGGCTTCTGTACCTACCGCACCTTCCTTATCGGCTCTGAGGGAGGACCTACTGATGGCTCATCAGTCAAAGAGACTCAGGGGATTTTCCTCTCCCATGCCCTCTTCGGCCGAAGTTCAGATGGACCCAACCATCTAGAATGCGAATGAGGATGACCCTGTGGCTTCGGGTCTGAGCGAGACAATTCATGAAGTTTTTTATGCTGATACCAAACTTAGCACCTTGATTCCCATGCCCGAACTAGGGTTAGAAGCTTTAAAACATCCATCTTTGGAACCATCATCTAGCGTGCATATGTCTGCACCGATTGCAATTCCAGACGTCTTCCCCATTCCACCTATCGAGGATACCAAAGATATTCGTGTCATGGTGGACCACCAAATAGTGCCCAGGTGGTCCTGGACACAGATTTGTGAAATTGTTGTCGAAACTCCTCTGGATGAGATAGCGACTAAGACTGAAGCTCTCTGACAACTCTTCCTGGGATTGGGGTCGGGTGGCTTTGACTATCGGTTATTTCATTTTCTCACTTTCCAGGTTGTCATTTCCCATGGGGAAGTTTCCGCTATTGAACCCAATCTTGCTCACCTCGCTACCTCTCATTGTGGGACCTGATCCCTTGAGGAGGCGATGATGAAGCTCCATCAGCTAATAACACAGGAGGCAGGCTCTCAAGATCAGGCGACCGCCCTATCTACCGAGTTGTGCAAATATGAAGCTCGAGCAGCGATGCTGAGGGTTGAGTTGTCAACTCTGACTGGTAACCTTGAAACCACCAAAAAAAGGATCAGTGACCTACAAATGTCAGTAAATCATACATGTTCGGTGGCTGAAGTTGAGGCCAGGGAGAAGGTTGTGCTGGAGCAGACATGCAACAACCTTTGCTGTAGGGTTTTCAATCTGATGGAGAGAGAGAGGTAGGATCCTTTATGACTGTCAAAGCCATTATTGTACACTCTATCTTGCTCACCCCCTTTTTTGTTGTTGTGAGGGAGAGGCCCCATCTTGTGGATGTCCTCCCTTTTTATTCCAACAGACTAAAATATATATCAATATTTCCTTGCTATAAAATTTAATTGTTACTAGAGAAATTGTTATGTAAATAACAACTCACTGAATCAGAATTAATCATAATTCAGGAAAATAGATACAAACTTTAACTTTTTCCTGGATCGTGGGATCCAGCGAGCGTAGTTTGACTATTTCTAGGGTTTTCTATAATAATCCCACAAACTTTCTATATTTTCTTTTAATACCCTAATTTTTTCAGGGCCCATTTGGTGTGGACCCAGTGGGTATGGCCCGACTTTTGCTCGGGTCTCCCTTTTCGGGTTTTCGGCCTACCAGGATTTGTGCCTCTTTTTGTGAGTGGTTTAAAGTCCCACCGACAAGACTATCATTACGGATGTTTTAGGTCGAACAGATTTGACCAGATATGGTGGGCATGAGCGCACCAATGAGGTTTGGTTGATTAAAAAATGTCTCGATATCCTTTAGATGCATGTGGGGGGTGTATGTTTAGATTTGAACGACATGCTGGGCATATCTCAAGGCATGTGAGTCATATCAGCGTGCAGAGGTTAGAAGATCATCGCCTAAGAAAATATTTCCTTTGGTAAACGGGCCAGGGGTAATCAATATGAAAAGCCGCTGAGGTCATGGTATGCATAGTCATGCAAAGGTGTCCTTAAGTCAATGACTCTACATTTGTGATAGCCTAAGGACTTCATGGAAGTATGACTTATGGAAACCACCATGGGTGGCTTGGCGATTTATAAAAACCACCAGGGGTGTCTCGAAAAGGGTGTGTGATGTCTCAAAGGGTTTGAGAACATATGTATTAATCAGGAATGTAGACACAGGGTCCCTTTCCTATGCATTTAGTTAGCTTGAAGGACAGTTGGAGCTTGGTTCAGTTTAATGTCATGCAGCCTGGACATTCTTCAAAGTGGAATGGCTTCTCCTTGTTCTCTTTAATCTCGTCAGAGACGTTCCACTATATTCAAGCAGGGTTATGAAAGAGGTTAGTAAATAGATGCTTATAAGGTTTTTGAATCCCGGGATGGATATGGGGGCTCAAAGGCCAAGAGGCCTATAGAGAGAATCATTGCCTAAGGAAATATTGCCATTGGTAGAAGGGCTAGGGGCGATCAATATATAGAGCCGCTGAGGGAATGGTATGCATAGCCATACAAAGGTGTCCTTAGGACAATGATTGTATTCTCCCGATATCTGGGTAACTTCAAGGAAGTTTTGGATTCGGGACCACCAGGGGTGGTTTACAAGGGTTTGGCTTTTTCTGAGTACATAGTATGGTTTATGAGGAGAGGGTTCCTAGATACGGGAGAAACATCTAGGCTAAATTTCCCAAGAATGGGTGGAGTCATCCCTCCACATACTGGTGTGAGATGGTGGTTTGTGTGGGTCTGACCCGTGAACTGAGGGACAGAGAAAAGCCTCCATTCCTTACTGAACCCATGAAAGGTTTGACCGTGCAGTTTAATGTCATGCGGCAAGGATGGATTCTGTGCAATTTAACATAATGTGGTAAAGACGAGGAGCATTATTAAAGGATGATGTGAAGTTTAACGTCATGCAGCGAGGATTGGTGCATTTTTAAACCAGAGAAAATGCTTATAGTTGGAGGCATTTCCCTTGATGTTTAATGCTTGGTGTTTGCAGATTTATGCTAAGGGGCCAAGATGTTCCATGCAGTTTAACGTCATGTGGTAAGGACGTAGTTTCAATGTACGCTCTTGATTAGAATGTAATTGGGTTTGAACACCTCGGCATACCCAAGACATGGAGAGGGGTTGATTGGTTTACATCATGGTTTTGAGACTTCTTAGATCAAGATAAATGATATGGGGGCTCTAAGGTTGGTAAGAATACAAAGCTATGAACAATATCACCTGAGGAAATATTGCCTTTGGTAGACGGGCCAGGGGATATCAATATGCAGATCTTCTGAGGGCATTGTATGCATAGTCATGAAAAGGATTCCACAAGTCGATAACTTTCCACTTCCAATGGCCGTGAATGGTTATGAGGATCTGCAATTTTCTGGGCCACGAAGTCTGTCATTTGGTACGAAAATATCTGGACATGTCGGGTATATTCGGGCCTGGTTACTGTTAAAGATAAGAGAGCTCTATGCATTGATTTACCTTGCACGTGGGGGTGTACCTTCACTCCATGCAGTATAAAATCATGCAGTATGGACGAAGTACTCCTAGTTTAGCGGTCATAGAGCTCGGACAATTGGGTGAATATCGCTGCAGTCACACAAAGGATAACTGAGTTACCATGCTCTAATATACTCTAAAAAGGTGTTAGGGGATTAAGGTTGTAACTATAACTCTGAGGTTTCCCGGATCAGGAGATGTGGTGTGGGGGCTCTGAGGCTGGTAAGCGTACGAAGCTAGGAAGAGTACCGCCCTAGGAAATCTTGCCTATGGTAGATGGGCCAAGTGCTATCAATATGCAGAGCCATTGATGGAATGGTATGCATAGACATTCAAAGTTGTCCTCGGGTCAATGACATTCCACTTCTGATGGCCATGAATGATTATGAAAACTCGAGATTGCTCACAGTACAGAGTTCGGCATGCGGGGATAATGGTGTCCGAGCATACAAGAAACATATTCACTACAATTTTCCATTGAGTCAAAGTATCCTAGCCCTGGTTTTATGTTCATAGATGCATGTATTCATTCTAACCACGTCCAAGCACATAGGCTAACCAATTAGGGATACCCTTGAAATATTCGGATGTGAGAGGGGAAAAACCTTGTAAACCATTGTTCCATAAATTTATGGATCGGGAGATATGATATGGGGGATCTGAGGCCAGAAAGCATACAGAGTTAGGAAGAGTATCACCGGAGGAAATATTGCCTTTGGTAGATGGGCCAGGGGCTATCAATATGAAGAGCCACTAAGGGAATGGTATGCATAGTCATGCAAAGGTGTCCTCGGGTCGATAACTTTCAACTTACGATGGTCGTGAATGGATATGAAGATCCATAATTAACTGGGTCGTGGAATCTAATGTATGGAGAGGATGCATCCCAATTAACATGGAGTATTTCCATCTCGGTTCTCCATATATCTTGGGTGGGTCATGACAATTTCCATGTAGTTTTAACATTGTGCGGTGAGGATGAAGTCCGTGATGTTTTAACGTCATGCGGTGAGGACGAGGTCTGTGCAGTTTTAACATCACGTGGTGAGGATGAGAAATACACCCCATGAAGATCTAGTCCAAACATGGAGGAAAAGGGAATTTTTTTCTTTAAATATTTATTTGTTAATAGCTGGTCCAAGATGGAAAAAATTTACGTCACTATGCATCTATCAAGGGCAGAAATCAAGCCACACGTAGTTCCCTGAAAGAGGTACACCCCACGCAAGGTTAGTCTGTACACGAGGGAAAGGAATTTTTTGACTTTTAGTTGGGGACGGATGAGCTAGGGTGAGGGACCCTTCTGTCACTATGTATCCCGAGAGGGCAGGAATCAAGCCTCACATAGTTTTCTGATGTCTGTGTAGTTTAATGTTGTGCAGTGAGGATGAATAATACACCACGTGCAGGTCCAATCCGTACATGTGGGGAAAGAGCATTTTTTTGAATGGGTGGTCCAGGATAAGGAACCATGGAATTACTATGTATCCTGTGTGGTCAGGAATCAAGCCATATGTAGTTCTTTTGGGGAATAAACCCCATGCGGGTCTTGTCCGTACAGGGGAGGGGTGTATTTTTGGATACATTTGAGGTGGTTTGTCTAGGGCGTGGAATTCTGGCATCACTATGTATCCTGTGAGGGTAGGAATCAATCCTCACATAGTTCTCTGAAAGAAAATACACCCCGTGTAGGTTTAGTCCATACACGGGGAAGAAGGGGAATTTTTTTATCCTTATTAGTGTAGTTTAACATCGTGTGGTAAGGACGAGGAATACACCCCATGCAGGGCTGGTCCGTACACGGGGGGAGAGGACATTTTTCTTAACTTTTATTCGGGGGTGGCTGGGCTAGGATGGGGAACCCTAGCGTCGCTACGTATCCTGCGAAGGCAGGAATCAATCCATACATAGTTCTCTGAAAGAAGTACACCCCACGCAGGTCTAGTCCGTACATGGGGTGAGGGGACATTTTTTGATTTTATTCCATTTGGGAGTGTTTGGGCTAGGATAGGGGATCCCAGTGTCTCTATGTACCCTATGAGGGAAGTAATCAAGCTTTACGTAGTTATCTGAAATACAATATACCCCGTGCAGGTCCGGTCCACACATGGGGGAAAGGGAATTTTTTTAAACCTCATTTGGGGTGGCTGGGACATGATACAAAATCCCGGCGTCACTATGTATCCTACAAGGGCAGGAATCAAGCCACAAGTAGTTCTCTATGGATTACACTCTGTGAAGGACTGGTCCTTACGCAGGAGAAATTGTCATTTTTAAATCTTCTTATCTGTGGAGTTTAACTTCGTGCGGTAAGGATGAGGGATACACCCTGTGTAGGGCTGGTCTACACATGGGGGGAAGAGGGAATTTTTAACTTTTATTCGGGGGTGGCTGGGCCAGGATAGGGAACCCTATCATCGCTATGTATCCTGCGAGGGTAGGAATCAAGATATACGTAGTTCTCTGAAATCCATGCAGTTTAACGTCGTGCGGTGAGGACGAAATACTCTTAGATTATGGTCATAGAGTTTGGAACGTTGGGTGCTTGGAAGTTTAACATCCTCCAACTTGAACGATAACTGCTTTTAGTAATGCCGGTGAGGAAGGAATACACTTAGTTTAGGGTCATAGAGTTTGGACCATTGGGTGATTGGTAGTTTAACATCCTGTAGCTCGGATGATAACTACTTTTAGTTATGCTGGTGAGGACAGAATACTCTTAGTTTAGTGTCATAGAGTTTGGACCATTGGGTGCTTGGCAGTTTAACATCTTTTAGCTCGGATGATAACTGCTTTTAGTTATGCTGGTGAAGGTGGAATACTCTTTGTTTAGGGTCATTGAGTTCAGACCGTTGGGTGCTTGGATGTTTAAAATCCTGCAGCTCGGATGATAACTGCTTTTAGTTATTTTTATGTGAAATACTTTCTTCAAGAATCACGCATTTTTAGGAGTGGTGGTGAATTTCCCATCCATGGAGATCAGGGCATTCGCTCTATTGGAGTAGACCCCGTGTATAACATATGGTCCCTCCCACTTGGGCTCTAGATTTGGAGGTTTCTTCCTGGGTATCATTGGGGTCCAGAGGACCAACACAAATTCTCCTTCCGAGAATGACCGAAGATGGACCTTTTTATTGAAGTCTCATGCAATCCGGTTCTAATATACATCCAGATAGTGAAAAGTGTGAAACCGCTTCTCGTCCTGCCATTCCAATTCACCGAACCGCTTTTCTGATTGCTCATCGTTAGATAACTGATCACAAATGGCAACATAGAGTGAGGGAAATTGGAGCTCAATGGGAAGAACTGCTTATGTTCCATATACTAATGAGTACGGAGTAGCCCAACTAGCTGTGCGGATCGTGGTTCAATAAGCCCACAGTGCATGGAGGAGTTTATCCAGCCATGAATTGTTGTCTTTGTCCACCATTTTCAGGAGAATGTTGGACAGGGTCTTATTGAAGGCCTATATCTTTACTTTGTCCATTGCGTGGTAGCAGGATGAGTGGTTAGCATTGATACCATATTTTTGGTATAGTTTCTACAATTCAGCAGAGTAGAAGATGGTGCCGTTATCCGTCAGTATGGTATGAGGGACACCAAATATGGTGATGATATTGGTTTTAAAAAAGCTGAAAATGTTTCTTTCCCTGACTTCCTTAAGGGGTATAGCTTCTGCCCATTTGGAAAAGAATTCAGTTCTCATGAGGACATACTTCAGCTGTTTGGCTGTGACGGGGGGATATGGTCTCACGATGTCCATTCCCTAGATAGAAAATGGTCAGGAGTATTTGGCCAGATGAAGTAACTCTGTGGGTTGATGAATGAAGTTGTCAGGAACTTGGCATGAGTGTAATTTTGGGGTAAAGTGCTCACAATCTCATGCCACAGTGGGACAATAGTACCCAAGCCTTCGGACTTGATGGGAAAGCTTATACCCTGGATGATATGCCCCACATACTTCGGCATGTACTTCAGTCACAACGTCAGTAGTTTCTTCTCAATCAATGCATCTGAGGAAGATTCCATCAAGGCCTCATTTGTGGAGGACCTCTTGCGGACCCGTGCCGCCATATATGACAAAGTTGATTTCCCTTATCTGTATTTTCTCTCGTTCAGCCCTGTCTAATGGAAGTTATCCCCATTGAAGGTAGTTTGCAATGGGGATCATCCAGCCGGTTGCGGGAGAATATGGCTCAGGGGCATGACTGACTTCATGGATTTCTTCCATCTTAGTCTGGACAAATGGAAAGACCATTCGACGATGAGCAATGCTGATAAATGTTTCATCCCAATCTGGGTCATCTAGGATATGGCCGCATTAGCTAATGCGTCGGCCTGAGCATTTTGAGACCGGGGAATATAGGTCAATGTTGGTAAAGTGGAGAATTCCACCATTAACCCTCAGAAATGGTCAAACAGGGGAATCAACTCCTTCTTTTTGATAGCATAGTCACCATTGACTTGCTTGATGACCAGTTCTAAGTTACCTTTTACCTTAAGGTGTTGTACTTGTGCCTGGAGTGCAAGCTCTAGGCCTGCAATGAGGGATTGATACTCCACTTCATTGTTCGTACATCCTTCTGACATGAGGAAGGAATAGGGAAAGAATTCCTTTTCCGAGGACATGAGTATTATCCCTAATCCCACCTTGTTAAATTTGGGATCTTCCATCCTCTTCCCAGTTGGGCTTCGAGATGCACCGTTGAAGTACATTTCCCATGGTAGGAGCTCCTCTTGAACCGCCAAGATGTCTTCATCAAGTAACTCGGTGTCTAGTGCGGTAGTCCCTATTGAGGGGTGATCTGATAGAAAATCTCCTAATGCCTGGCCTTTTATGGCCTTCTGAGGCACAAACTGGATGTAAAACTGTTTCAAGATGACTTCCCATCGGGATAGGTTCCCGGTCAGCATCGGGTGGCTAAGGATATACTTGAGCGGGTTACTCAGCGAGGCCAAATGGACTTCATGATGCTGCAGATAATGTCGCAACTTTTGAACTGCGAAGACCAAGGCCAAACAACTCTTCTCGATGATTGAGTATCGAGTATCAGCATCAATCAGGGTTCGACTGAGGTAATAGAAACTGTTTTCACTGTCAGCATTATTTTTGTGTGCTAGGAAGCCTCCTAGTGACCGCTCTAGGTCCATCTCGTATAGGATGAGAGGTATTCCTTTAACTGGGGGCATGAGCACTGGTGGGATTAAGAGGTACTTCTTTATGCTATCGAACGCCTCTTGGCAGTCATCTGTCCATTGGTACGTGGCTCCTTTCTTCATTAACCTGGTAAAGGGAAATCATTTGTCTGCCAGGTTGGCTATGAACTTCCTTATATTAGCAAGGTGTCCTTGGAATCCCCTCAACTAGGTGAGATTGTGGGAAGGTGGTAATCCAAGGATAGCCTTTGTCTTTTTAGGGTAGACATCAACGCCATGTTGGCGTATGACGAAGCTAAGGAATTTCCATGAGGTAACCCCGAAGGTGCATTTTAAGGAGTTCATCTTCAGACTATGTTGTCGAAGTTTGTTGAAGACGGTCTCAAGGTCTGACAGGTGATCTGGGCATTGTTTGAACTTAACCACCAAGTCATCCATTTAGCATTCAACGAATCTCCCCAAGAATGTTTTAAAGATACGATGCATGGCATCTTGATATGTGGTGCCAGTATTCTTGAGACCAAAGGTCATAACCCTGTAACAAAATATTCCTTGAGGGGCCTTGAAGTCAGTGGCTTCTTCATCTTCTCAGGCCATCTTGATTTGATTATACCCAGAATAACCATCCATGAAGGAGAGAGCCTCATACCCGGTTGTTGCGTCAATTAATAATTCGGTGATCGGGATCGGGAAATCATCTTTCGAACAATGCCGATTGAGATCTCTGATGTCAATGCAGACAGGGATTTGTCCGTTCTTTTTCTTGAGGGGGACAATGTTGGCCAACCAGATGGGGTGTTGGACCTCCCAAATAAATCCTTCTTTAATAATATTATCGACTTCAACCTCTATTTTGGAAGCATGTGAGGGGTGTGTCCTTCTGGCGGCCTTCTTACAGCCCCGGTGGTCTTCTGGAAGACCTAGGTGATGCGTCGCCACTTCGGGATCGAGTCCGGGCATTTCTGTGTATTTCCAAGAAAAGGCATCCCAGTTCTGCCTCAGGAAGGAGGTATATACCGCGTTCTCCTTAGGGGACATGGCTACACTAATGAGAGTGGGCCTTAGGTCTTCCTTGGTACCCAGGTTTATTTCCCTGAGCTCGTCCACAGTGGTGGATATACCTTCTTCAAATGCGGGAGGTGCATCCCTGAGATCTTCCTCCTCTTCTTCTCCCAAATCCTCATCTTGTTGATCCGACAGTGGGAGAGTTTCCATCCTTGGATCTCGGGGGTTTGAGGGTGAGGCATCATGGGCATCCCCGCCCAGGTATTCGACCCCAAATTGAGGGTTGGCACACATTCCCACATTGTCACGCTCGGCCATTATGGCTGAAGTCATGAGGACAACAGAGTGTGTGTCCATACTTGAACCCCTACTCTCAATATAGTTGATGGTAAGTACTTAATCTCTTCCAAGCTACCTAAGGGGGTCATCAGGAACCATTTATAGGCCATTTGGAGCGGGTATCCATTCAATACCATCGAGCGAAGGCTTCTTCTTCTTTTGCTCATAGAACCCAGCGTCAATGTAGTGTGACTCGAAGAGATTTAAAGGGGCCTTGTCAGTGTGCAATGTCCCACTTTGTACATTGACAAAATACTTAATACACTGGTGGTAGGAGGAAGGAACAACCATGTGCTTATGGATCCACAGCCTCCCAAGAAGGGCATTGAATGCTGTGTTCTACCGGACCACCATGAATTCCGAGTAGGCCACAAGGTCTCCAAAATGGGTCTTTAGATTGATTTGTCCCATTGGCTTCTGTTCACTATTATCGTAATCTAGAAGAGTTTTGGCTGAGGGTATTAAATCACCCTCACTGTAGCCCAACTTACGGAGTTTCCGTAGGGTAAGGAGGTTAACTCCTAAGTCGTTGTCAATAGAATTTTCGTATCACACCTTCATTTAGCATACCCGACACATATAGTGGTTTGATGTGTCGTTACATGATGACATCTTCATCATGATAGGTGAAGGATATCACTACATTGCATTCAACCGAGCCAGTCTCCGTTCGATAAATCTCGGCGGAAGCTACCTCGGCTTGAAACTCCTAGGGGATGAGCAAGGCTTCTATAACTGACTCCCTAAGGTCTGCTGACAAACTCAAGGCATCCAGGATCGATAGTTTGGATGGTACCGACACTAGCTACTTATGGATGTTGTATTTATGTTCCAGTGGTTGATGCATCTCTGTTGGTGGGAGAGTATTAGCAGCCATCTTGGGAGTTTGAATATGTGATGAGGAGGGACCGACTATGGGTTCAGATGTCAATGGTGTTCCCTCATTTTGGGGATTTGGCCCGGTCAGTTTGTTTATGAAAACTAAGTGTCTAGACACTTGTTCCTCATCTGATGGGTACCACAGAATAACGGAGCCAGAGTGGGCGCTTATGGAGGTGGAAGGATATTCTTTCTCCTGCTGAGTCCTTTGAAGGGCTCTCCCATGGGTTTCTGTGATATTGACGGTTTGGGCCGAAGTCCAACTATAGGGTTGGTTTCTGCCGCGATTGTGCCTCCCCTGGTATCCCCTACCTTTGCGATTTTTTGTTTGATCTCCTTGTGTTGGGAACTCGGGTCCATAACCATACCCTTCGTCCGGGAATGCTTCCATAAGATGTATGACGTCGATTGAACCAAATAACGGCTCTTCATCCTCTGAAAAGTCAACCCGGTCGGTTGTCCTTGATGGTGCTGTTTGGTGGGTCGGTGCCTGTGGCGCTAAGTTTGGGGGAATAAAATCTGATAGTTTTGAGGCTAACTTTGGCCTTGTTGCGGACTGCTCCTCTTGCGCTTGTCTCCTCCCTTCTCGATTACACCAGGATGACCAGCTCATGGAGGGTTGGGAGGCCGATATTGTCGGCTGTGCGACATTAGGGGCTGTTGGCGGCAAAACCAGCTACTATAGTTGAGCTCGGAGTATGTCCTATGCTCGATTGATAGTTTTCCGAGTCATCCAGTTATCAAATTTATGCCCCTTTTTGCAGGTGACATCCTGCCACCACTCTCATTTTTCGGAGTCAGTGGTAGAAATATATGTCGCATGTTCTGGGGGTGGTCCCAACTTGACCTACCCGGAGTCTACCATCCTTTGCAGGAGGTATTTTAAGGTGAAACATTCCCGAATATTGTTCCCCAACATTTGATGGTAGGGACAGTAATCCGGCCTGTCATTGCGGCCAACTTCTTCGGGTTTCCTCGTCTCTGGTGGGTGGATCAAGTTTCAATTCATGGAGGTGATGAATTAGTCACGGACTTGGTCCTATCGAAACGATTATATTTTGTGTCTTCGTTCCTCAAACTAGTTCCACTTCGATCCTCTCTGATCGTCCCACTTAGGCAGAGGCGGTTGTTGATATATAGGGGGCCCTTGATGATTTGGTGGAGGCCTGAGTGGTGGAGCAGGTGCAGGGGATAGATTGAGCGGGACAAAGGACACTTTAGCTCTGGCTTCCCTCTTGGAAGGAGCCTGTGAGGCTATTCGGGACTTCATATTGGTCCACTGTAGGGAGTGCTCAATTCTCTGGGAAATGGCTAAGAAATGGCGGAAGCCAGTGGTGCACTCCACTGGTATGAGTGGTGTTTGTAGCTCATCTTGAATAATATCGATGCATATGGAAAGCTACTCATCTTGATGCATTGGACTGTTCACAGAGTAGGTTTGAGTGTTAAATATAGCGATGAAATATGAGACCCTCTTGTTCTCCCTCTGCTTGCAGTTCATGAGGTCAATGATTGTTATTTTAGGAAATGTTGTGCTAAAGTGGAAGATGAACCGCTGCTGATGGTCTTCTCATCTTTTTATTTATTAGGATAGTAGACTCGTATACCAGACGAAGGCAGATCCTTGCATGGTCCATACAAAGCATCTGAGTTTCACTGCTTCTTGTTGTTCCGGATATCCCATCATAGGGTCGCAATAAGATGCGTGTGCATCAAATGTTGTTCTGGATCGCCTAATCCATTAAAGATCGGGAATACAGGACTCCCAAAAGTGGGTGGAGGTGGTGTGTTTCTTAACCAATCCAGGTAGGGCTTCCGCTCTGGCTGTATCGGAGCACGTTGACCTTCAATTTTTTCCAATTGAGCTGTTAGTGCCTCAATGGTGTTGGTGAGACCCTGGTTTACATCTTGTTGGGCCTAGTCCTGGGCAGGTGTAGCCTGAGGCATTGCTTGAGAATCCATCTCGGTTGGAACTAGGGGTGCATGTGCCGTTTGTGACACCTTCGGAGGGTTCATACGTACTCTCTCCGGTTTCTTCCTGAGTGGAGGAAAGTCTTGGTATTCATCTGGATCCACATTTAAGTAGTTGGACGGGCCGGGCGCCTCATTGGGCGGGAGCCCTGACCATGCTTCGTTTTTCTGGGAAAACCTTGGTCTTTAAGGTGCACTTACAAGGAGTGCGTGATGTGGCTCCTCTTGGGACACACTTTCAATAAGATGGTTCCTCTGGAGTAGCTCGGCATAAAGCTACCTCAATTCTTTCATTTCCTCTTCCTGTTGAGCGAATCTCTCTTCGAGCGTGAGTGGATAGTTTTTATTGAAGGAAAGAGGTGGGTTGAGGGTAACCAGTACTGTATTCTTATCCTTGTTGGAAGCTCAAAGGGTAGCCGGAGGAGGGTTAGCTGAAGGGGCGGCCATATTTAGGGCAACCCTCTCGTTCTGGGTGTGCACACCTAGTGGTTCATTGTGAGTCATAGCCATACCGGAACCATCGTCTCCCGATCCATATGGATTTTCCCCATCTTCAGTGTTACCAGTGGGGTCAACCTCTATGGTGTTGATGGATGCATATCGCGGGGTGGAGAAGATGTCATCTTCCAAATAGGAATAGGATCTCCCACGTCTTTTGCTGGTCTTCCCTTCCATGTCCCGGGATCGCTTTTGGACTCCTTGACGAAGGGTGACTCGGAGAGTTCTTTGATGAGACCTTACGATACGCCTCTCTCTTGAAGGGGATGATGATTCAAAGGTTGGGATAGGGCATGATCCTCCTCTTCTGACTGTCCTCCCTAGATTAGAGAATACTAATTCTCATGGGGGAGGTTGTTGTTGAGGAGGTAAAAATGCCCCCATCCCTGAGGGCTGGGGTTGGATCCGTTCCTTGGAAATTGAGTATCTTCCCATTTTTATTGGTCTTACGGGGGAATTTGTTGTTAATAATGAACCCAGAACTGCAGGATAAGGTTGACCCTAGATTGCGGCAGTGGTTGCTGCTATCGCTACCTGCCTGATCTCGCGTTCCCCTATTGGGGGGTGAACTGGGTTAGGTGCTGAGTTCTTCTGTGAATAAATCCATTCTGAGGAGGTAGACAATGACCGCTGATGGACCTCTCTTAGGTGGGAGGCCTGTTTTATACTCTTGGTGGACTAATTCAGGAGTTCTTGGATGGGTTTTTCCAGTCGAGCCTGATTCTTCTGGGACTTACTCAAGGCATGTATCTGTTGGGTGTGTTGTCTCTCCTGAGCAGGGACCCCACTCGATTTTTGTCTTGACGTGATGGAGTTGCAAGATACGATGCCGAATGGGTTCTTCTGGGTGGGGAGTAGAGTGAAATACAGAGCTCCATGTTCTCCCCATCCTCTGACATGGACTCCCATCATGGCGTCACCAATAAGGCGACGCAACTGGTGCAGTGCATAGAGGCATGCTGTCTCAGGGTTCCCTTTACGCCTCTTAGGTCGCGGTAGCTGCGCCAAAGGAAGAGCTTCATGGTCGATGCGACGTAGGAGGTCTCCTATTGTCTTGACATGGTATACATACCCATCATAGGTAAGGAATCTTGATTTCAGCTGGCGGAGGGTTGTCCATATATTGTAGCGGATGTCGTGCACACATTCTTTTGACAACATTCAGGGTATGTCGAATTGAGGGGTGGTCGTGGGCCAAAACATAACTGTTATATCGTCTCTGGCTAGTCGTTTCCTCAGGTGCAACATGTTGGCATACTCCTCTGATAGTGATTCCTCTACCTGGTCAGCCCAACTTAGATGTTCACTGATAGTGTGGTTAGAGGCAGTGTGATCGGTAGGCATCGAATCATCATGTGAGAAATTCCGAGGTGGCTCAGAAGATGAACGTGGCACCAGAACGTCTCCCGATTGAAGAAGGGTGTAGTTGGTGACTAACATGGAATTTGACATGCTTGATCCCGTCCTTCTGAGTGCCTCGGCATACGAGGGACTTTCTGTGCTTGATTCGGCAGGGGGAGGACCTTCCTGTCGATATGATATGTCATTGCGCGGAGGACCTTCCCAATGGCATCCGTAATGGTGAGGACTACCATTACTACTTGACGCCTCACTGCATAGAGGAGTTTTGCAGTGCATACCCTGGGGAGGACCTCCCAGGTGTGTCGTCTCAAGGGGATGAACTTCTGGATGCGTTGCATTTTTACGGGGAGGGCCTTCGCAACAACTACCATAATGGTGAGGATGACCATAATGGTTTGACGATCGATGTGCATCCTGGGGAGGACCTTCAAGACACACGATGAAAAAGGGAAGACCTTCTTGTTTCTTGGGGCCACTGTGGGGAGGACCTTCGCAATGGAGGCCATGGTGGCGAGGACTACAATCACAACTGCTACAATGGAGAGGACTACCATTACAACTACCTCATGGAGAATATCTGTGGGGTACACCCTGGGGAGGGCCTTCAGAATCTTCCACAACGAGGGGAGGGCCTTCTCGTTTCTTGACATCTCTACGGGGAGGAATTCCATTATCAGGGTGGCGAGGACTACCATTGTGATCTGATGCCCAGCTGCGCAGAGTGTCATTGCAATGTAACCCCTGGGGAGGACCTTTAGGGAATGCCACGACAAGGGGAGTACCTTCTTGTTGTGATGAGACATCACTGCGGGGAGGGACTCTGCAGTTGTTACTATGATAGCAAGGACTACTATCATAATCTATGGTCCCACTGCATGGAGAGTGCTTGCAGTGTATACCCCAGGGAAGACCTTCATGGTGGGCTGCAGCAAGTGGAGGGCCTTCTTTCTACTATATCTTCTGGTCACGTGGAGGGTTTCCATGACTCAAATCAAAAGAGAATCTCTAGTGATCGATCATTAAATTCCCACGGGGGAGGCCCCCATGGGTGCTCTGAGGAGGACATTCAGAGCTGCTGGTAGCGACATTGCAGGGAGGACCTTCGCAACTGCTACTGCCGATCCAATAATATAGTAATGGATGGGTCGGGTTCGGAGCCTTAGATATTCTCTTAGTGGTATCGAGAACAATATCTTCCAGCAGAGCGGAGTCATGAACCCACTCTTTATTTTTCGGCTGCCTTCGGTGCATTCGGGGCGCTTTCCAGTGGGCAGTGGGGACCATCTGCTGTTGATAACGTACTTCACCTTTAGGTCCCTGTCTAATTGGGTCCCGTGATGTTTCTGGGATACACCGAAAAACATCTTGACTATTAGCAGGGATATATGCCTGCTCTGGAGAATCCACCGTGATGGAAGGGTGTCCCCTAGTTGGAACGAGTAGAGCTGCTCGATCCGGTTTCCCTTACATCACGAAATATATCCAGCGACCCTCCTAGGTGGAATAAGGGATGCAGATCTGCTCCGAAGCGGCTATCTTGTCTCTTAGATGAGTCTCCTCAATTGGGTAGACAGGCTCACGGGACCGAGTCCTTGCTATTTCCGCAGATGCAATCACATTATCGAAAGTCTGCAAGATATGATCTGGGATCGATACCTCCTCCTCCATCATTTTCAGGATATGAAGAGAGACATCTTTGGCTGGAATGGGTATGAAGGCCCATTCTAGTATCAGAGTAGGAATATCCTGATCCGGTCCTCTGGTGGTCAGTGGGTACTGACAATTATTTTGTGTCATGGAGGTTGAATGAATCTGCCCCTGAGTCGGGATATACCGTTTTATCTCTCCGTTTGCTGCCACATTGGGATGGAAGACTTTACATGCATCCACAGGGAGCTAGCCCTGCATATGTTGGTTTCCCACCTTATCGAGTCAGTGGCCTTTGTTGACAGTGAGACATGACCGCCTATTAATTTCCTCCACATCTGGATGGCGGGCTTTGTTGATCGCCACCATGCCGGGATGGTAGGCATTAAGAGCATCTTCTAGGAGCTGGTCCTGCAGGCGCTGGGTCGCCACCACGTCTGGTTAGTGGGCTTGATGACCCTGGGCAGGGAGAGGTGTCTGCCAGGTAGGTGTCATCCTATGTGAGCGACAGGCTTGATGGAGCCCGGCGGGGATGCGTGCCTACTCATATGATGTCACCATGTTAGGATGGCGGGATTTGGAGGAACAAACAGGTGTATGTTCCTGCTTGTGATACGTCTCCGTGACTGGGCAGCGGAGCTCCTCCTTAGGGACAAGGGTGATGACTGGCCCCTAGTTGTATGTTTTCCACACTCGTCGGGCGATCCAAGGGGTCGGAGCTCAGGGATCGTGGGCCTTGATCCATGGGGAGACATCCTCTTTATCATGAGGATGTTGAGTCGCGGCGTGACTGTGATGACGACTTCCGATGGGGGCCTTGGAGCGGAACCCTAGTTCAGCAGGGATGAAGTCCTCAGCGTCAACCTCATATGCCTCCCTACGATAAGAGAGGTACACATTGGGGATAGACTCTTGAAATGGTTGGAGATAGCAACAGGGGTCGTCTAGATCTACCTTCGCGGCTGCTACTGGACGGGTGACCTGCGGGTCCTGGCGGATTGGAGGGTGTGCATGGCTGCTTCCACCGTTGGGAGAGTACCATTCACGTGGTACTCTTGGATCAATGCATCCGAGACCCAGAGTTGAAGATGCTGGATCAATGATGGGTCCTCCATTGGTGAGGATGTCTGGTCATTTCATTGTTGGAATCACGTGCCTGTGAGTTCCTTCGTGATGCCATTGGATCGAAGGGAGTTCTGAATAGTACCTATAAAAAATTTTAACAAAAACAAACAGAAAACCCGTTAAAGCAGCATCTCATGAACCCATATGTAATTAATGACCTTTCTTGGCCCTCTCTGTAAGTATAAAGGGGGCACAGGGTGGGATTAATTTAAATATGTCATGCTTGGTTAAAGATTCACGTCGGGTTCACCATTTTTTGTCTCGCGGCGCACGATGGGATCGTGGGGGAGAAATGTGCGCTTCCCGGTGGTTGATTCCAGAAGATTGGGTTCTGCTTAATCAATCATATCAGGTGCACCATTTTTTCCTCAAAACACCCAATAGTTCCATATCCAGCAATACGTGGACCTCCATTCCAAAGGCAAGTGTTCGCTGGGTAGTTTGACCAACGAAGCTTAAGAAATCACATTGGTCGAGAGGATGGGAATTAGGGATCATCACACCCTTTTGAGGGGAATTATTTCTTATTCTGGGACTCTCTTATAGATTTAAGATGTATTCATATGTTCGCGAATCTTTGGTTTATACACTTGCATAGTATCCACGGATTACTCCTGGTTGGCAATGGTGAGCTGGACGCAGGGGTTCAGAATCTTTTATGCCTGAGGTTTACCATCCCTCATTGGATTAATTACCCCGAAGAGTCTGGACTCATTGAGACGACACTGGTTTAAAGCCTCGTAATTAGGCACTCTAGAGTTTATTTTCATCAAAGGGGGACAGGTAAGGATTTGAGCATTTGGATTGAACCAGTGGTACGAGCTTCCTATGTATCCTCATGAGAGGAATCAAAATCCACGTAGTTTGGTTTGGTATGGGACTTACACTCCAGGCTGCCTAGGGTTGGTGCAGTGAACTGACATGAAGATAGTCGGATCGACCGATTGTTGGGATTGAACCTCAGAGAGGCTTCCTATGTACCCTTCCTAGGATACAGGGATCAAAGTCCATTTAGTTCGAATGGGGGTGTCAGAGAATAGATGTGAATGTGGACCCGGGGGTCTGATGGTGATCGGGCTTGAACCTCTTAGAGGCTTCCTACGTACCATGCCTTGGCACGGATCAAAGTCCTTGTACTTCACATGAGGTTGGGGCTTACACTCTGAGGCAGCCCAGGAGAGGATGTCATGGTCTATGCTTACTCTAAGCCCACATGAGTCATGCTCGGTGTGAGAAACAAGAGGAAGTAGGGACCAGACAATCATGTCGCGAAAGGTGCGTCCGTGGGAAGTTCGATGGGGCTTACATGTGGAGGAGGCCCTAAAAGTCAAGGCTTACTCCGAGATGGATGCCCATGGAGACAAAGCGCAGCGGGAGAGGGACTTGGCCCCATAGAAGAATGAAGCATCACCCTTCCCCACTACGTCCTTCATTGGCCATGGAAATGGGGATGTATGGAGGTGCATGGGTGTTTCCTTCTAATGGGTAGTCCGCCACTCCCCAGGGAGGGGATAAGTACCCCGGTCCTAACAAGTGGAGGGTCAGAAAGGGGACTCCCGGTCTTGGAATCTTCATTACCATGGGAATATTTACCCAGGAATGCTTCGGGAATATGCTCAAGGGACAGAGTAACCCCTTTTCCCTCGCCTACCATGGGTATGTGAACTCAAAACGGCACGCTGATGCACCTGGAGGTTACATCACATGGGTCCGATGGATCTAGTGGAGGCCTCGGCTCGGGGCCGATGAATGGGCCAATGAGGAGGTTGCGAAGGATCAGGATGAATTTGAAGGATTTTATCTGGCTCAGGGAATGTGAACTCCAAAGGATCTGGTGGGCCACACAGTTGTATGAGTAGTGGTTCCCTTCACGTAGGGAGGTTCTACGTGGCTGGAGAGGCCGTCTACGAATTAGGGTGGTTCGTGGACTGATGGGCATCCCACGAACCAGGGTGGTTCACGGCTTCGGGTTCAGCCCGTGTACCAGGTTGGTACGTGGAGGGGTTCAGGCGAGTATCAGCGACCGAGGGCGATGCCTATCGGGGGTTCGTCGGTCGGGGATTTTCCCACAAAGGAGGGTGCTACCCGGTGTGATGGATCAAAAAAGGGGCACAAACTCCCTGATCCGTGGGGAGCGCATCTGCGGAGGGGCCATGGTTCACGGTATTCTTTTATTTTTTATTGTAAGTTTGTTGTTCACAAAGTTGTTATGTATTTTTGGTTCCTTATTAATTCTCTTCCATCTTCATACCTGTTCTGGTTTAAAAACTGGAACTTTGTTGTTTTCGAAATCCTAAGCTCCTTCCTTCGAAATCCTTCCACCCGAATCTGATTGATCTCCTCCTCTTCTATTTTTTCTTTTTCCTACCTCCTTTTGATCTCCTTTTATAGAGTGGGGAAAGAGATGTATTTGTGGTCATGGATACCCATTTGCAGAGGCCCATGACAAGAAACACGGTTTACGGATGATTTGGTCAATCCGAAACTCATGGGGGGCATTGAACGCACCTCCCCTGTGAACCAAACTAGATAGAAGAGTGATTCGCAATCGCGCAGGGTCCCACCTTCATTCCGCGAATGACAGCAGATGCGATCCAAGCTGGTTGATGCGGTTCATTGCTGGGGCGGTTCGTGACGGTAGACCGGATTGGTGCCCATCCTACTTCGCGCCCACGGAGGATACCCGCCTCCGTTCCACGAACAACAGCGGTCCGTGGAGGGAGGTTCTTCGTGGAACCGCCCACGTACTGTTATCATTGGACCAGTATGCAGACCGGTTCAACTTGTTCCATACTTTTAATATTCTCCATACTTTTCCCCAATTTTTGGGTGGAAATTGGGTAGAATCTCCTTTGTATTAAAGGGGATTCTCATTCTCCTTTTCGAATTTTTCAGGACCCTATAATCATAATTTAGCTCTTGGTTTTCATATACCAATCATGTGAATACCTTATTCATTTATTCTCTTGAAACATGGTAATAACTTGAATTATAACAAATATTTATTTAAGAAACACATTATTCCTCATTCCTTACATGAAACAATCATTAGTGGGAGTATTCCTTAAAACCAATAAACTATAAACTCAATCAATGATTGAATAATCCAGTTTTTAAACAAATCATTAATGAGTTCCAAGCTAATTAGTACTTTCAACTTTACTTATTCATTTCAAACATCTATTTAACCAAAACAAATTATATCAAGATTCAAAAACATATTAATGGTTCTATTCCCATAATCACGTGTTTTTCATAAAATATTACCTTTCTGTTAAATCACTTTTCCAGGTCATAATAACATTACTTAATAACCTTATTGAAAACATATTTTGTACAACCGTTATATATTTTATAATTCCTGAATTCAAAAACATAAACACTTTTATCATTCCACGATATCCTTAATCCATTAACTAGGATTCCACGTATTATACCATAATGCTGATTTTATGTCATAATTCATTTATATTATCTTCATCCTCAACAATATAACCATTACTAACACCACCTTTCTGATTATTTTCACTATCATTACACTTATGAAGTCTATTTTTATTATGCCCATACTTTTCAAATTTAAAGCATTCAAGAGTGAATGATACCTTAGGGAGGCCATTATTCACATCCATTGCCTCATCTGATCTTTTCATTTTCCATTTGTAGTTAATTTTTTTGCATATTTATTTTCCAGAGTAAAAAAATTCCAATTCCCCTAAGACATGTATATGGACTCTTCTTTCCACATTCTTGACATAAATAAGATAGAATATTATTTCCTCTATTGTCACCATGACGCAAATTCATAGTGAACTCTTTCATTCTCTTCTTTGGTAAGTATGAGTGTTGATTAAGGTACATATTTTTAATCATGTTCTGTTAAAGATGATTAGGCATTATCAAACCATCCTTAACTCTAGTGATCATCCCATTTGACTGATCATTCAAAAATATTACACCACATTGAACATTAACCAATTTACTTCTAGGTCCCTCTATTAACTAAAACGAGAGATAATAGTGTGAGAAACACTTACCACATATGAAAACCATTTAATCATGAAAAATAAATTATAGGATGTTTAAATAATGAAACCTTATTCTGAATCTACAAACCCTTAGGTTTAATCAAGGTAATTATATTTATATTCTATTTAATTCCTTCATGATGATTCATAAGGAGTTTGTGAATTTCCAAATCATATCCCCTGAGAGTGTAAAAACTATGGGGAAACAAGGCCCTTTTTCATGCACTGGTTCTCGATCGAGTCATGATCAATATATTGATTTTAGGGTTGTTACTCGTATGTATATCTATGCCAGAGACACATCCACATGAAGAATATAGTCAGGGTAGTAATTTCATGTAAAATACTCTCTCGAACCATTACAAATATTTTAGGAAATTTTCCTAAATATCGAATCATCCTAATAAAAATCCTGAGACATCCCCAGATATATCCTTAGAAATATTCCAAGGGATCTCACAAAATTGTACTCATACTAGTTTTCAAAGGTCGAAAAAACCATTCCTTTAATAACAACATTGGAAAACACACCTTAAAATTGATGTATATCACATCAATTTGGATGAATATTCAATTAATTGAAAAATTTAAATTTATTAGGACTATAATATTGTAGTTCCTTTGGTAATTTGGAACACAATATTCTATCTTGGTGAATGATATTCAATGTTTTCCACATATATCTTCCCATTTATTACTCGTACTTAAAAATATTTCTCATAACCTGGGGAAGGGAAAAATATGAAAGGGTGAGCTCAAACTCTTATTAAGTGTAATTAAAGAAGAAATGTAAGAATAACATGAAAATATGGGTATGAGAACATTATAATAACATTTCAAGATCAAACATTCCATATCAATGATCATTATAATGAGTCATGAAATAATGATTGGAAATTCATACGAAATGAATCGTAATGAAATAAAATGAAATGATTCATGAGAGTATACCGTTGGAATAAGACATAGACTTGTGGAAGACACATCAACTTATAGCTTTGGTACTATGTGTAAATAGATACAGGTTCACACATACATTTCAAGACGTGAAATCAGGCCTTTACATAAACATGAGGACATGAATCAAGGTATATGTATAGCATTGTGAAAAAGTAATTATGTTCCCTCACAACATTTTTAACATGTAATAATGTTCATACATTTCATCGTAGTGGCCAAGGATCACTTCAAAACCCATATTAGTGGGATGGGTTCACTCCCCAAACCATCTAAGTAGTCATGGTTCACTACTAAGTCTATTGTAGCAAACAAAATCCTTTACGAAACCACGTTAACATCCCATTCCATCAGTGTCAATCTAATGAGATATAAATATTTACACAATGAATTTTTTGGAGATATAGGATAAACCTATCACATAATAAATATATATATATATTTGTGTGTGTGTGGGCCACAAGATCATAAAAATAATCAAATAGTAACCAAAGAAATGAAGTGGTTATCATAGGAATTCCCACATATCATAACCAATGAAATAAAATGGTATCATAAAAATTTTATCACATTATAGCCTATGGAAAAGAGATAGGTTCCATAATAATCCCACAATAGAATAACTTGTGAGAATGAGTAGGTTTATTAATCTTTTTTTTACCGTACAACTAGTGTAGGAGAAACTGATTTCATAAACAACTTTCCACAATAAATAAATACCATTAAAATAATTAATAATAATGGTTCCCTTTGACCATTTCTCTACTAAATAATTAATTATATCAAATAATTTCATCTTAGATAGGGAATAATTTTAGAATATCACAAAGATAATTTTATAAAGAAAATAGATATATCATTGAAAATCATTTTTTATGAATTTTGTTGGAAATCATTTTCATTAAAAAATAATTTTAAAACTTATGAAGTATTCATTAAAAATAATTTAAAAGAAAACATGAGGAAAATATACTTTCTTCACTGAAAATTTATTTTAAAAATAAAAAACTTTTATTTTTTTACAAATATCCCTGAAATCATACCAAGAGATCTTATAGAATTTTTAAAAACACTTTTTAATCATAAATATTTTTTGAAATAATTTTCTTTAAATATAAAAAAATGAATCTTTTAAAAGAAGATTTAAAAACCATTTAAAACATTTTTAAAAAATTAAAACATTTTAAATATGATTTTAATTGAAAATATTGATAAAATTTCATTTAAAAAGAATTTGGATTTTTTTTATAAAACATGGTTTTGGATGAAAAATAATTTCTTACCAAAGAGTGAAGAAAACCAATTTTCTTCAAAATAATTTATTTATCAAATCAGATACTAAATAGTGGATAAATTGTACCATTTTATGAATATATCACAAATAAACTTAGGATAATAAAATACTTGATATTCAGAAGATATGTATCATACGATTTAAATATTGGTGACTTGATTATAAATATTCTTAACAAACAGTGAGATTGTAAGATAAAAATACTACTACATTGGTAACCTTGAATCCTAATCCCCATGAAGGAATAACATAAAATGAAACTTACAATATAATGAGGTAGAATAAATTCATGATATTACATGTCAATGTAACAACATATAGACCTCATGAAAAATATAGTTTTATAACATAACATACTTCTCAAATAAGGAAAATTGAGTCCAAATTCCCATACATCTTTAGTAACATTAAAACTGTAACATCATAAAAGGGAGATTATAAAATATATGTGTAATTTATTTTTAATTAGAATATTTATAAAGTAAATTATATGGAATTATATACATAAAATATAATAAATAGGTGGTGAATATCAATTACCTCACAAAAGTGAAAGGCGAAGTAGAAATTCCTTACTACATGAGTAATTTTTGAAACATGAGATTCGTGATTGAATAAAATAAATGGAAAGATTTAATATCATTAAATAAATTAATCTCATAATATAACATTTCACTGGATAGTATATAAACCAAACAAAAGAAACAGGTGGTGAATATGGCATAAGTCTCATAGAAATAAATATTACATTAGAAATCCCCTTACATTAAGTCTTTAATTGCATTTTACTTGTTAAATCCTCCTATATAATAAATATTAGTATATTATAAATCAATTATCGAACCAAAAATCATTTATACCATACAATATATTATTTTATTATAAACTTTTATTTCTAATTTATTGACAATCAAATGTTAATGTTACTAGTAACAAGCATGGATTCAAAAAATAAGGGAAGAAAACATGTTGGGGAATGTTGGTAGAGAATAGATTTTGCCAGAGGAGGATCCTTCAAACCCAATTTTCAAGATGATTCCATAACCGTTGAGACATGATAGTTTTCTCATAATTAATCAGATATCTAATTACTACAACCAAATTAATGGGGATTCTGGGTAGAGCTTCAGATGATTACACCTCATGAAGGCTTTGCATGAGAATTGAGCTTCTTAATTGTATGTTTTTTCTTTTTAAAGTCTAATAAATATTTCAAATGTTTTTGTCTTAGTTCTTTTGTGAGTTTTTGTGGGATTGACTTTTCCAATTGAAACATGAGCTATTTTATTAGAAACACTGACTATAATAATTTTTTTAATTTAGAAATATTTTCCTGGTTTTATTAAATTATGGTGAATGTTTTAAATAAAAAATATTAATGTTACATTTTGCATAATAACCGCTTTGTTTTTCGTATATGTTTTGACTTGTTATTATTGGCCCACTTTCATAGATCACTATTTTCTTAATTTCCATAATGTAAAAAAATTATACAAATATCATATATATTTTTTATATATTTATTCAAAATAATCTATAAAATATATAATTAGAAAATGAAGTAAACCATTCCTAGAGACGGTAGTCTATACATATGCATGAATGTTGATTTCATTTTTTATTTGTCTTAAAAGAAATTAAATTAAATGATATATATATATATATTTATTTTTATTACAATAGTATTAATATTTAATCTATAAGAAATATTTCTATTAAACACATCCTTATTACATTTTATGTACAATGTCAATGAGTCACATCGCTTCAGAGGTGGTAGCCCGCCGTATACAGGAATGGCGTTATCGTATGCTATCAAAATGGAAATCATGAAGGCATGTGTTTTATAATTATTAATGATTAATAAATAAGTCATAAATATCATATATATCAAATATAAACTATAAATCCACAATTATTCCAAACCATGAAATGTGGTAATGGAAGAACTAATGACATTAGTTCGTGAGGCTGTAGTCCATCGTACACACCAACAATGATTGTGTATCCCATTTGATTGAGATTTGTGATGTTTTAGGTCATAAAATCAACATAAAAACTAGTTGGTATATTGAATACAGTTATTTTATAAATTAATCATTATATTAAAAAATTGATGAGTTTAGGAAGAAATAAACCCAAATATTTGTAGAAGAATGTTTCCTCTTATTTGAGTATCTCCTTTTGGTTTTCACAAAAGGAATTACTTGTTAAGATTTCTATATAATGTATTTATTTTACGACGATTTTAGGTATTTTTGGATTTTATTTGGTCAGGTTATTGATGATCCAAATTCTGTTAGGGGATTAGTGAAGTGGGCTGAGTTAATACCTTTTATAATAGAGGAGTGGTGTTCTTGTAAATACCAAAATTAAAACAATATTAGGAAGTATAAATTATACAATGTTCCTAAAATAATAAAAATAATTAGATCCATGAGTGGATATTTTCGAAAAATTTCCTAAAAATGGGTTTTTGGCATGTTCTTAGTACATTTTTCTATTTTAGTTTAATGTTTCGTCCATTACTAAACTAGTTTTTTTCTCTTAATCACTATGATTAATTTTAACTGTATTCACTAATCATTTTTATAAAACATAAAGTTTGAATTATTATAAAATATAAATTAATATTATTCCAAGTATTTAATAAAATTTTCCAAATTCACATCATTAAATTGGGAAAAAATAATTTAAAATTAATCTCATAGACATGATGAGAAAATGAGTTTATTAAGTGAAATTGATCAAAAGTATGAAATGTTTCTATATCAAATTTAAATGTAAAAGTGATTAAAATGAAATAAATTAAATTAAAATTTATATAAATTAAATAATTATACTTTAAAACCAATTCAAAAATATAATTTTAAATTTCCAATTACTTAGATGAAAAATCAATTTTCAATTAAGATTTAGTATTTATCACTATTCATTAATAAATGAGAAAAATAAAAAAAATAAATGTATGATAATTTTCATGATAGTATTTCAAAAATAATTTTTATTTATTCAAATATAATTTATAAAATAGGAAAAAATTTCTTGTAAAATAAGTGCGCCAAAATTCGGTAAAACTATCTTTTTATGCATAAAATTTGATTTATTCTTATCTCTTGTCTAGAAAACACATAAGATGAATGTTAAATAGTTTTTTAATATATATTATATTTATTTCATTTAAATATTTCATAAAATTTATTGATTTATTTATTTATATAATGAATTCCTATGTATAGAAAAATAGTTTTTCAAAAATGGAATTTCGTTATTTTCAAATAGCTATTAGTCTCATTTCAAATTAATTAGAAACCAAATAATTCATTTTATATACATGTGTAAACCATATTTTTATAAATTATTTAATTTTATTAATAAATTACATTCCAATGGATATGTGATAACAATAATTATATTTTAATAATAATATCAACATTGTAATGCAGTTTGAAAAAACTCAGTCTTGTGTGTAACAAATGATGTTACAGAAAATTGGTACAATGTGGAACACAATACAAATATAGTTTTGTATGTTACAAAATATAACATCATTGTTTTTTATAACTCCGTATAATCTCGTTGTGTCATGTAGTGCAAGATTAAATTTTTGTTGCATTTAAAGAAATCCTAACTTAGTGTAGCATGAAATGAAAGCCATCAAAGAATATTAATTTTTGTTGAAAAAAAAAATTCATAAAAAAAAGGGCATTAAAAAATATTCTGATATTATTTACCAATGATTTATACTAAATAGTACTTATAATATTTTATTAAGTTATAAAGATAAATCATTAAAATAATACCATTCATTATGTAGAAGTGTGTCATGTAATGAACAATTATTATTAAAATCATAAACAATAATACAGTTTCTGGAGGATTAATTTTTGGATTGTAATATTAATAAAATATCTTCAAAAATATAATATTTTTATTGGAAGAAATATTTTATGTCATTTATGTCTTTTATAATAATTATTTCATCACTTTTTGGATAATATGATGTTATAATACATAATAGATATTTTTTTCATTATTAAACTTTTATCCAAAAATTTTATGATCTTACAAAATAATGAAAAAATCACAATTGGATTATATATACATGCTATTTTCAATAATTATATTTATTTACCAAAATAATTTGAAAAATACATGAATTTACCCTATCAAATAAAAACAACTGTTTATTGAAAAGTACTACTTCTTTATGAAAGAACCGACATTCTTACCCATATAAAAATGAAATGGTAATTCATTAAACTATATTACCATTTTTATTTAAATAAATATTATTTATTAATTATATCTTATGAATATATAACTTCATTCAAAACCCAAGGATTTATCAAAAATATATATTTAATTAAAACTATATATTTTCAAAACAAATCTATTTTAGTTACAATATATAAAAATCTAATTATTATCAAACTTGTAATATAATCTTGTATATATATAATGTAATAATGAAAATAGGTAAAAATAATTATTTTATCGAAAAATATAATATAAAAATTTATACAACTAGGGTATGGATACATAACCTCTTATTACACCAGTGTCCTTCATAAGGTTAAGGAGTTAAATAATAGTATTTTCTTAGGGTGGTATAGTGAACATTGATTGGGAGGTGATCACTATAAGCTTGAGGTTATCCTAAAAATTTATTTTCTCATGTTTTAGATTTTTAATCATCGCTTGGGCGTGGTCAAGGGATAATCATAGTGATGAAATTTTCCTTAGAATCAATAAAAAATGGACTTCATAGGGTATGATTCTACTAGTTGATACCATCACTTCTTCCTTATTTGTAAATTAGATTTTATTATAGAAAATAATATATATTAATTTTAAAGGTCCCTATAGAATGACTATATTAATAATGGTTATAAAACATAATGTTATTTTAATACCCAGATTCAAATTATGGCTATATTTTATAGTGGTCCAAAATAAATTATAAAATATTGTGCATTAGTTTTGTGTAACTAAATTTCCTAATAATAAACATACTCATTTAGAAGGTAATCTCATTTATTAAAGTTTCATTCATTACAAACTTTTGTTGGAGACATTGAAGATATTTCATGAAATAGTTTGACTATGTATCTAGCATTCAAATACACTAAACCCTTATTATTATAGGGTGTGTATTATTTATAGATGAATTAAATATTAATCTAAAATGATATAATATTTATGTATGTAATTATTGGGTAACTAATGTTTAAATTAGAGTAGGGTTTGATTATTTTAGGATATTAGTTTATGAATGATATTATGATATAAATTAGGAAAAAACATAATGATTCATTACATTATATCATTTACTTTGTGGTTTCCTAAGGATTTTGGCTATTAACATGGTGTTTGGAACTTTTTTGGAGGCTAGTGAGTTATTTTTAATCATCAAAGGTCTACAACACCGTGGTGGATGGGATAGTGTTTTATGTTTTTTTTCAATGTGAGTCCCTATGAGGAATGTGATTGAAAAAATGGTCCAATAAAGGATGTATATTGTAAGAAGATCTCCTATCTAAAATGGTGAAGAAGTACTCACCATGCCTTGGACATGGGCATGGTAAGAGGGAACATCAAAATAATTTTCAACACACCCTAGAAAATGTAATGTTGAGATAGTGTATTCAAGATAACCATGACCACGGTGGAGGTTATATTGATTGGCATACTTGTTTAGGGAGGTTGAAAAATCCACTTCCCATTATGGACCGTGACTAGTTCAAATGTTAAAATACAGGTGAGGTTATTAGGGGTCTTAATTGAATTTTTTATTTTTTATTTACCCTATTAATTGATCTACATACCTCTTCTTGGACATTATTTTAATTTACAGATTCTCTAGATGAACCTATGGTTTCGTTCTGTTATTCCATGTACTAGGTATCCCTTTAATGAGGTTATCACTTTGTAAGTTTTGATTCTATCCCCCTTGTAAACCTTTTATTGTCTCCTTGAATATTCTAACCCCTCAAAATGAATATGATCAAGATCTTCTGATTCATGGTACATTTTTCTTCATTCCCCCTCACTTGATCTTCCATTTTATTTGTGTTCTTTATGGCAATACCCTTAGTTTGGGGCTTATATATGAACATTGTTTGTATTTGTCTTTTGTATGTTTAGTTTCAATGTGTTTTCCTTCATCTTAGAGGTGCTTCCTTCTATGGGGCTCTATCCTCAATTATTCATTATTACTCAATGAAAGTTGAAAATCCAAATAGTGATAGGGATTAATTTCATCTCATTATTTTTATATAAAATTTTATATTTATCATAATTAATTTCATTGGGTAATGGTGTAATTTTCCTTAATTAAAATTCAATCAAAAAATAAAGATGGAATTGGGTTTTTTTGTAGTGATCACTTGTGTTTTTTACATGTTGAAAAATTTCATATTTTTTACTACATAGTGTGTTATATATTTTTTATGATATGTTTTAACTTGTTAGTTATATTTGAAGTGGTAAATTAAGGTAATCTTTGTAATTATTGATGGATAAATAATAAAAATTCAAGATTAGTAGTGTCTGTTATTCATTAAATATTTTATAGAATTAAATATGGGTCTCAAATCAAGTTTTAAAACTATTTTATAGTTGTTGATAGATTATATATTTGGTTGATTTTTTTTAAACTATGATAAATTAATTATATAATTAAATACATCAATAAATTGGAAGTTTTAAAAATATAATACTTTGGGGATAAGAAAGCCCATTTTCTTATGAAGGATGGATGCTTTGGTTCTATGGAAAAAATTCCATGATAAATATTTTTTATTTTCTAATTACCTTGTTTGTTTGATCTATATGAAGATCCATGATATGTGATGTTATGTGGCCTTGGGATGGATTATTATTAATGATAATTTGTGGGGTTCCCAGTTCTATGATAGTAGTTGATGCCTGTGCTATTGGGATGCATGGTGATAGGCATGTTAGTATTGGTGATGGCATTGGGACAGATGGAATAGGTCTAAAGCTTGAATTTCCTGTTGTTTTCTTGATGTATTCTAGGATTATTTTGTTATAGGGAATATTTATTAAAGTCCATATGAAAATGTTTTTCATTTTTTCTTTCTTTTTCTCACTATATAACATTGGTGGAAGTGCATGGTTTATGTATATTTTGGTAGCTTATGATGAGTCCTAGAGTACCTGAAATTACATAATTATAGTGAATGATGATAAATCTTGATGGTCCTTGTATGCGGTTGGATTATTCTTAGTAGGAATTTGATTTGAATGATAATTAATGTTATTATGATATATTTAACCCCAATAATCTAGTGAAAATATTTTTGAATTTTTATGTTCTAATATGATAGATAGTCCTTAGCAATTGAAAATAGGTCCCCTAGAGATGATATCTAAATTTGATTCTAATGCTAGGTTGTTTCCCAGAGTGTGGTTTTGATCTGT
Source organism: Viscum album (assembly GCA_963277665.1). Taxonomy (NCBI): domain Eukaryota; kingdom Viridiplantae; phylum Streptophyta; class Magnoliopsida; order Santalales; family Viscaceae; genus Viscum; species Viscum album. The sequence goes on along the minus strand of OY728146.1, from coordinate 619,843,135 downwards.
ATTTATACACATATATTTTATTTTTTCCATTTGTTACTCCACCCATGTTAGTAGGGTGACCAACATTGGTGGACAATGGAGGGTGTTTTCCCAAACATCAAATATGATGATGAATGGATGGATGACAACACACTCTTTCCCAACATGATTTTACTGGTAACATTATTTTCTGATATACACGATGGTAAAATTTTCCATATATGTGTGTAGAGGGATATATTATCTTTTGGTTATTTTACACACATGTATCTAGGATATAGTATCCTAAGGATTATTATATGTATGTTGCATATGGGTTTTGATGGATTAAGGTATAATACAAGAAATATGGATTATGGTGTCTCATGGAAAATACTCAATAACTATCTATATATGTGTATGTTGATGATTATATGATGTGATAAATGAGATTCATGGTATGTTATAGTTTCCAAGGTGTTTTTGGAAAAATTGTTTTTTGGAGATAGATGACTCAAGATGTGAGATGTTTAAATAGAATGGCTAACCATGGGAGAATTGGTATTAGGGTACCTTCATTTTATATAATGATGGATATTATATTATAAATTTTATGTGATATATGTTGTGATATCCATTCTTAAGATATCAAGTTAGCATACCTATTTTGGTGATGAGTCAGCTTCACTTATTTATGAATTAAGATTTAGTATGATTTATTTTTCTTTTACATTAGAGGATATGGGGAGGATCATACTGAGTATACCTATTATTCTCATGCAATATATATATATATATATATATAAACTATTATTATGGTATTATAGAGATGTTTGGTGATTATGATGGAAAATACTACCTTGTGGAGTTTTTCTATAGCTATTGGACTTCAAGGTTACTGTGGAGTGTTTCCTTTTTGATACTTGTCCTTTCTTTTATAGTTACATAATATGAAATTACATTCATGTATTGTGGTATTTTACATTTTTTATGAGTTGGATATGTTTGGTGGTATTACCTTATCATTCATTCGTGAAGTTATTATTATAGGAAAATTTATCCCATTGATGTGTATGATATACCCTCAATCCATATCACTAACCCATTTCCTTTTTGAGGTGTAATTTGGGTATCATCATCTACATTATCTCACTGTCATCCATTAAGGGGAACTTTTGGGAGAGGGATTCTAGACAGAGTGGTATGAAAAGGTCAAATAAAGGGTTATGCTGGAGTTTAGAGGTAGGAACTAGTGAGGAAAACATAGTTTGGCTTGGAAATAGTGTTATCTAAGCCTATTATGTGATATAAACAGGGTATAATGGAAAGGAAATGGTTTTTTAGTACCCCATATATTTTTATTATAGGAAATTTAATTTTAATAATCCTACAATGTGAAGTGATACTAGTTACTAGTTATAGATATAATAAAGGTTAATGTATCATTCCAACTATGCCAATGTTTGAAATGGGTAGATATTATGGTCCAGATGAACCATAAATACATAATAATTATTTTATATCCCATATTTCTGGCTTAGGATTCCCTAACCATTTATTATTTTGTAGGTATTCACCAATGTCAATTTCTTCATCAGGTTTTTGGTGAAGATGTTCAATAATATGTTCCAGTGGACTACAATAGAGTAGAGGTCAATAATGGTAACACTTAGAGGAGGACAATCCAAGAGTTTCATCACCATAGTCTATAGAAGCTTGAGGGATATATTTCAGATTTTGTGATGGAGGAATTGTTAGAGGAGGTGGATATAACATAATATTTGATCCGTTCATGAAAGGATAACTCAATTTTGTTGTTAGTGATGATTTTACATGGTGAATCCTAGATGTGGTGGTTCTTGTTACTAAAGGATTAAAAGGAGTCATCTATTTCATTTGAAAATTCCTAGATTAGTTTTGATTTGGATTTCTTTCTTTGACATAAATGATGGATATCCATAAACATATTCTTATCATTCGATAAGGGAGTTCCAATTTGGGAGAGTTTAGGATCCATTTCATTACCCTTATCTAACATTCTTTATAATTTTACTAGATGGGGAGGCTAGGGTTAGTAATTTCAAGGAGGAATTATATATTGATATATAGTTCAAGGACAATATATTTAAGGTGATCATATATCCTGAGGTTTAGGGAAGTGTAGAGTTCATTGAGAGAAAACTTTCCTGGACTTAATCATCACAATGGGGGAGTTATAAGGATTCTATATGTGGCAGAAATATGGTCTGGGATTCTAATATTCCTAAATGGAAGAGTTTTTTGGACAACTAAAGGTATGTTACATCCCTTATCATCTCGTTTCACAAGGGTTGGTTGTTCTCAGGCCCCAACAATTGGTTGTATTGTCAGTTATTCTTACAAGTACTTATGAATCATTGGAAGGAGTTATGAAACATTCTAAGAAAGAAGTGTGTGGACATTGTTACACATCAGGATTATTCAATGTAGTGGTTTAAAATAAAGTAGTATTAGTAGGGTGTTTTATCATTTGATTGATATCGGGTATATAAGGTAGGTAGAGGATAACCCTATGATTATCATAATCCTTATATATTAGAGCGTAATTTTAGAGGTGGTCATCCTTAGGGAAAGAGAGGATATAAAAAATGTCATTGTTAACTGTATGTGTTAGAGTTTCTAGCACTTGGAGAGTAAGATATCATTTGAGGTACCCTTTTTTTTATGATTTGGTGCATGCCTTGTTGGATTCAAGAGTTACACCCTCCTTTATTTTCCATGGCTTAGTCTATGATGTGGGACTTAAGGTTGAGAGGCTTCCAGTTTTGATCGAATTCACTAAACCAATTGATTTTAAAGCTTATATTTAAGATGTTTTTAGTTATTTTGAGCTATTATTAGGGTCATACCACTTAGGGGGAGACTTTTATGTTTCACGATACATCCATATAACATCATCCTTGGCATGGATTTTTTTTATTCAGTGTAGGCTAGAATAGTTTACATCATGCAATAGATTGTATTCTATGATGATGATAGAGAGTCTTTTGTGTTAATTGGTGAATGATATCATCATACTGGTTAGATAAATGTTACATCATTGTATTCATTTATTTCCACATTTATGGTGATTTCATAAAAGGTTCAGTTGATAGTGTTTCCTGAGTTTTTCGAAGAGTACCATAATCTATTTCCTAAGAAAGTTATGGCACGACCTCCTCAATGAGAGATCATGTTCAAGATAGAAATACCACACATCACTTCACTAATACCTATTTATCCATATTGAATGGTTCCTTTTGTGACATGGGAACTAACAATACAGGTAGATAATATCTTGTAGTGATGTTTTGTTCAGCCAAGCGTCTCACCTTGGGGTTATCTGGTTTTATTTATAAATAAGGTTGAAAGAAATATATGCCTATATATTAATTATCATCAATTGATTCATGTGAATGTAAAGAATTTCTATACTCTTCCACATATTGATGATTCATTTGACTAGCTAATGGGATATTTTTTGTTCTTTAAAACTGATATATACTCCATATATCATCAGATGCAGGTAATTGATTAAGATATACTACATATTACTTTTCAATTTATTTATAGGAATTATGAGTTTTTTTCTAATTTTTATCCATGTAAATAATGATCTAGATGTATTAATGCATTTGAAGAATGTATTGTTTTGAGTGTTTTTGGACCAGTTTGTAGTTATGTTAATCGATGACATCCTTATGCACTCTATATTTGAGGAGGGGAAAAAAGAGCATATGTATACAGTTTTGGGAGTTCTTCATCATCAAACATTTTTTAGAAAAAATTTAGAATATGAGTTTTGGGATTGTGATTTTTTCTTGGGTTATGTCATATATCAATGTGGAGTATTTATGGATCATTTGATGACCAAGACTATTGTTTATTTGTTAGTGCCCAAGAATGTTGTCGATATGTGGACCTTACTCAATCTTATAAACTGTTATAGGAGATTTATACTTGAATTCTTCTCGATTGTGAATAATCAAATAACCTTGATAATAATTAATGAATAATTCTTATGGGATGGTCTTTGAAATGCTACATTTGAGTACCGAACGAGATGTTGGACAATAATCCAATTTTCCATTTTCATGAAAAAGAAGTATATTTTGAGGTTTTCTAAAAAACAACAAATATTGACATGAATAATTTCTTATGGGTCTTAATAATCATAACCCCATGATCATAACAATGATACCCATGATATTGATTTGGTAGTGGTTGTATTTTCCTTGATGTTGTGGCGACACAGCCACATTAATGAATATTTTTTGGTTTTCACTAATCATAATAGTTTGATGAATATATTCTATAAGAATGATCTAATCTTATTCTAGATATGGTGGATAGTATTATTAATATACCATTACTTTTAGAATTCATATACTTTTTGAAAGTGTAAATTTTAGTATAATGTTCTCATAAGGAAGTCACACTATGATACTATGTGTGAGTCTATACATTCTTGGAGAGTTATATAATTAATCTATAGGATGAATCGTGATAAGATAGTGGTTCGAGGAATATGATGAATTTTTTCATATGGTAGTTCAGTTATATTTAGTATTGTAGGTGGAGGATCCCCAGTTGTATAACCCAGGGTGGATGTTTGGTGGGATCAAGTGGTCTATGGAGATCACCCTGATGGTTGATCTTAGGATCATCAACACCATGTGTTATTGGAGGGATTCCTTTTCACAATTTTGGTGATTCATGTGGCGTATCTCCAAAAGTTCTACATATCACCTTTAGAATTATATCCTATCATGATAATGATTTAAAATTCTCTATATGGCCAATTTTTTAGCCTGGTTTGAAACACATAGTTTTCGGGTTTGTGTCCAGATGTTATGTATTATAGAACGTTAAGGATAAACAATTTATCAGAGTGGTTTTCTCTATCAATTATATGTTACTTAGTGGAAGTGGTAGGAAATTTTGATAGAATTAATTACCATTTTAATTCAATCATAAGGAATATTTGATGCTATAGGTTTAATTATGGACCGTTTGATAAGATTATCCCACTTCTTAGTGATAAAGGAGTCAATCTCAGTAGAGGTTTCTTATATGTATTATCTAGAGGAGGTAGTGAGGCAATATAGAGTTCCAAAGAAAAAATTACCAGGTCAGGATACATGTTTTATATCTAGGGTTGTGAATATGTATTCAATTTTCTCTTTGAACAAAATTGTGCCTTAACACTAATTTTCACTCATATAAGGAACATTAGAAAATGAAGAAAATACTAACTCATGAGGACATGTTACACACTTGTGTCCTGGATTTTGGTAGTTCATGGGTGAGGTACAAACCTTTGATTGAGTGGTATTACAAAAATAGTTTCAACTACACTATTGGTATACTTCTATTTGAATCATTTTATGGTTAACCTTTCAATTAACTATTAGTATGGACATGGAAGAGAGAGAAAAAAATATCAGTTGTGAACTAGTGAAATGCCTGATATAGATGATTTAAGTGATTCACAAGAGGATGGAGGTAGTGAAGGATCATCTGAATCTCTTTGTCTACCATAGAAGAATACCTCTATACCCCAATTTTGAATAACACGTATTCTTGAAGGCGACTCCTCATCAAGGGTAGTGAATGTTTAGTTGTGGAAATATGTTTTATTCTTTTTTTACTGGGCCTTTAACGGTGTTCGATATTTTTGGAGCCATTTATTATCAAGTAGTACTTCCAACATTGATGATACAAATACATTATGTATTCCATGTGTTACAACTTAACCACTTTATTTATGAAAACTTTATGTCACTGGTTAAGGTTAGATTGACATGGATGATGGTGAGACCTTTAAGGAATGAATTTTTGAGATCTAGGATCACTAGGTGGAGGTGTTGTGGTAGTGTGATATTCCATTATTTCATGTACTATGGAGACACAATTTCATGGAGGAGGTAACTAGAGAACAAGAGTCAAAGATACATGCTCAGTATCACATGTACTTTGATTCTTATTTTTTCTTCTATAAATATGTTTTGAAGTTTTTTATCTTTTATCTGGTTTATGAGATAGTTATCTCTTCCATGGTACATTGTATGTGGATTTTAACTTATTTTAGAGATACATCCCACATAATTTTCTTAGGATTTGGTTTACATTTTTCTATTGTTTTCCACCTTATTCCTATATGTGATGTGGTTATGCTCTTGTGAAATTGAGATTCACGAGAGGTATCTCATGGGTTTGCTATTAGGATGACATTTTTTTCTCTCTCATCCCTCCAAATTTGGTTTCAATTCATAAGGATGATGATTTTTTAGAGGAATCTAATGTAATTCTCTATACCATTCTGGAATCTCCTTTATGGATTCCTGAGGCATGGTGACATTGAGATGGAGTTTGGAGGTGTTTCAATGGTTATAATGGTGTTTTGGATAATATATGGTCCACCACGACCCGGTGGAGAGCGTAGGGCTGTAAATTTTATACCTTGTGTTTCCTATGTAAAACATGATATCCAAAATGGATAAGTTGAGTGTGTGTCACAAGGAATGGAACAATGGGGGTACCTAAAATCCAAAACAGGAAAGAATTCCACACCATTTCATGGCCATAGGCGTGGTGAGGGAAAACATACCACGAATGGAAAGACACCCAAAAGGATACTGTATCAGGATAAAAAATTCAGTAACACCACAAACATACTGGATTACATGGAGATGGTTAGACTAATTTTTATTGGATAAAAGATCAACTATTCATTGGGGATCTTGACAAGTTCAAAGGAGAAAACACATGTGATGTTATTAGGGGTCTTAAATATAAATGTTTTATTTTTTATTTTCCCATTTAAATGATATACTCTTCTAATATTTAATGATAATTGGTTTCCTAGATTATTTGGATAAATTGAAGGCATTATTTTCTCATTCCTCATGTATATGATTAATTAAAATAAATTTTCATTGAGAAAATATTGATTTTACCTCCCCTTATCACCATGTGATTAAATCTTAAAAGATTTTATCCCCCTGGGTCAGAAAGGATAATGAGGTATGGATTAATGTTAAATTTTTCCTTTATTTTCTACCCCTCCATTAGTCTCTATATATGGGTGTTTATTATGAAAATATCTTTGGTTTGAGGACAATATCCAAGTATGGTTTGTTTGTGGATTTCAAATTTTATGTTCTAGTGATTTTCTTTCTTCTTAGCGGTGGTTGATCTTCAATCATATTTTCTTTCATGGAGAATGTTGAAAATATAAATTTATGTATGGTATACATTGATTCTCATTATTTTAATGTTTAATAATAATGTTATCATTATTTATATCATTGGTTAATAGAGGAATTAATTTTAATAAAGAATAAAACTGTAAAAAAAGAATTGGTTTTGGTTACAACAATCACATGTGATTACAACATTTTATTGGTTTTCATTATTTTACTAGATGGTTTTATATATATTTTTTATGATATGGATTAAAAAAGTAATCATGTTTTAATTTGGTAAATAATTTAATTATATTAAATTTTGTCGATAAATAATAATGAATCATGGATATTTTTAACCATTCTTATTGTAATTTTTTAATGGAAATCAATGTTTTTCTAAAATAAATTTCAAAAAACCTTTTATAACTATTGATATTCAGGAAATAGGTTTTTAGTGGTTGTTTCCTATGATAAATGAACCAGTTAATTCTAGAGGGTAAAAAATTGGTGGTTTACAAATATAATAAATTTGGTCTAAATGATCCCCTTAGATTATGGAGGATAGATGCATTTTATATAGTGTTTAGATACCCTGATAAATGTTTGTCTTTTTCTTATATCCTTGTGTGTTACCATTGGAGACGCATACTTACTATGAGAAATTATGTTAGCCTATGATGGATGATGGTTTATTAGAATGGATGAGGGTTCCTCTATTTTTGGTAGTAGTCTTAAATTGTTATATTGGAATGCATAGGTATATGTATAGTGGTGTCAGTGATGGAGCCAAGACCGATGTGAAGTGTTGAATATGGGATTTTTTTGTGTTGGATGTTGGAATTATTTCATGATATCTATTTTTTTTAAAATTTAGGATGTCCATATTTATTTTTTATGCGCTCTTTTAACCACTACTTAACATAATTATATGTTCATGCTTTACACATATTTTTAGTGGATTAGAATAAGTACAATAGTTCCTAAAATCAAGGAATGTTGGCGAATGATAAATGTATTTTAAAAAAAAAATTAGTTTCATAATATAATGAATAATTATGATAAATATTGGGGAACTATGTAAGAAGTAAAATTGTTCATGGAGGGAATGGGTCTCAAATGGTAATTAATGTAACTGTGAAATGATTAATGGAAAAAATTAAATGAAAGTATATTTGAATGTTTTCATGATTATAATACATCTATTCCATTAAAGATATAGATGAGTGTCCAATATATGATAAATTTAGTTGAGTATAATTATAGGTTGTTTCCCATAGTGTGATTGTGATGTATATTAATATTTTTATGTTATGTGTTTTTATTACTACCAAACCCATATTAGAAGATAGACTAACACTAGTGGACTCTAGAGGGTGATTTCCTAATCATCTATGTTGACTAGGAATAGATAGACAACTACCCATATTTCCTCACTCTCTTCACATGGTATAATTATGTTCTAGTATGTATGGTGGTTACGTAAGATGGTGACATTTTTTACATTTTTTTCAAATTAATTTAATGTTTTTGATAGTTTTCATTTTACACAACACTGAATACATCCTTTTTTATATAAATTAACCAAGTTATTATTTCATTGTATGTTCCACCAATTTAATTTCTCATTATACACTAAAAAAGATAATATTTAACTACATGGAACACTAACTTAGCTTACATTACACACAATACCAAGTTTCTAAGAAACAATATTTTGTTATTATTATTTTTTAAATGAGATAGTTATAAAATAGTTGTTAAACATAGTAAAATGAATATTGATAACTAATTTTAAAATATTATTTATAATGTTTTTATATAAATAAAACATATGGATAAAAAATGTATTTTTATTAAATTTGTTATTTTTTTGATAATATTATTTTCTCAAATGAACTGCTTTTGATGTCCTTCTATCAAAAATAATATAATTAATTTTTGGAACTTTTAGAAATTTAATTTTATAAATTAAAAATATATTTTATAATTAAAAATTTCTAAATTATCTTAGGCTGAATTTTTTGGATCTTCTTGAAAACAATCATTTTTGGAAGAATTGTTTAAAATAAAAAAATTTAACTTAAAACTAGTTTTTCATCTAATTTAATTATATTATTAATTTATATTTTCATATGTTTTAAAATTTTAATTAGATATATTTTACATAAATTAATATAATTTATTTAATTATAAATTATTTCAAATTTAAATTGGATAAAAGAACATTTCAAACCTTTAAACATTTTCTATTAAAAACACTACTTTCACAACACATCTGCTATATAAATTTTAAAATACATTCTACCACTTATGTTTCTAGAAATTTGAATAATGAATTCCATATTTTTAATTATAATAATTTATTATTTCCAATAAGTTCTAAAAATATTCCACCAAAATTATTAGTGTAATTAATTAAAATTAATTACAGCGACTAAGAAAAAATATTTAGTTAGTGGTTAAACATTAATAATGTGGGGAAAATAGACTAGAATGTTTTCAAAAAATCCATTTATACCCATATTACAACCACTTACCTATTGGTCCAAACTTTATGAGTTATTGGGACACTATTTCAAGACAGTTACCTATAAAACAAGTTAAGTAAGGAAAAAGACAAAAAAATAACCTTCATTACCATTATCATTTATAGATCCTTGAGATGTGAAAGAAACCACAATTTTTCTGGCTGTATACATTATTTTGAAAGGTAAAGGATTTTTTTATTCATATAAATTTATATTTAATTTTTTAGATGAATTATTTAGATTAACTTCTTATGGAATTCCATGTGTGGTAATTATTTTGTTAATAATTATCTAAAATAAATGATCCAAAAATATTAAATGTAATGTAAATTGATTGTGTTATTGTCTAAATGTTTTTATATGAATATATCATGTTACACATGTGTTAAATGAATATATTAAACTCTATATTTATCTAGATATTTTTTAAAATTTAATTAATTAAATAATGTCAAAATTGACATTAATATTATTTTGTAATAAATGATATTTCATTAAATGATTTAAAATTTACTAAAAATGATATATTATAGGAAAAAATTTAGATGTTAACAAATATAAAATATTTTATATTAATTTACCAATTTTTCTTTTATAATTATCATATTTTCCTTTAAATAGGGAAAACATTATTATCATAGTTCAAGTTAAAGTAGTGTTTTTTTACATATTTCATGTTCTTATTTTAAAATTAATTTCAAAAACAAGTGAGATTATTTTTTATAATTATATATAATTATTATATTTAAATAGTTAAATAATTTATAAAAAATATAACTTTAATTTTGTATTAATGGTTGAATTACATAGTTTAGAAAACATGTTACCTCAATAAAAACCAAAATTAAAAAAGTCGGGGAATCTTAAATGTTTAAGAAAAAAATTATAAAAATGAACTTATTTTTTTGTGTTGGAGTTTTTATCAACAATACAACCCCTTTAATCCATTATTTATCCATTTTTATGAAAATTATGTAAGGTAGAACTCCAAATAGTGATTACCTTCTTTATTTATAGGAATTCCACCCCTCGTCCAATATAAAAGGCATCTAATATTCCCCTTACTCACACCAATCCAGACACATTGTATCACCCATAAACTGCTCAAATATCCTCCCAAAATCCCATAATTCATCATAGAGGAATAAATTTCGGATGAAATTGAATTAAGGAAGCCATTTTGTGAACACCAAAATTAGTTACCCAAAGATAAGGTAACATCCTTCCACAAGATCATTTGTTTTATTTTCATTCTATACCCCCTCAAATATTATTATTCCATGTTTATATAATAACCTTAGAATAATTAATATAATGATATGTTGTTATTATTAGTTTTCTTCCAACACTTACTCTCACTTCCATAAAATGATTAACTAACATACCATTCATGTGGATGGGGGATTACCACCTCCAGAAACTATATCGTCATTTTTCCTTTACCACATATCATTGTTCGTAATTATGATGTAAATATAATATTTAGATTTTATATATGATATTTATGATGTATTAATTATTATTTAATTATTATATAACATATACCTTAATGCTTTCATTTTTTATAATTACAATACTTCGTTTGTGGGCATGTGGACTACCACCTCATCAGAGTGTTGTGATTCATTAACACTTTACATGGAATGTATGAAGGATAGATTTAGTAAAATTATATTATAAATATTAAATAATAATGATACTAAAATTATATATATACATATAAATATATTTCATTTACTTTCTTTCTTTCAAAAAGATAGTAAAATGGAATGTTCATGCATACGTATGGCCAACCATCTCTTTGAACGGTGTTTTTCATTATATATTTATAAATTTTACATATTATTATATATATTTATATACTCAATATATATTATATTAATATCATGTTCTTTAATTCTTAAAATAATTAAATCATGATCTATGTAATATTATGACGAATAATATGTCAAAATATATATGAAAAACAAAATGGATATTATCTGAAACGTAACATTAACATGTAATTGTTAACAAATAGGTAATATAAAGTCATAAGAAAATAATATATAGTATTAGATATAAGAGTAAAATTGTGTTTTATATTCACAATAAACTTATATTTATTATACAAGATTTTTCATTGAGTATGATGAGATTCAAGACATCAGGTAAGTGTTTTCTTGTCTCACATTTATTTTTGTGAGACTTATGCCTTATTCATTGCTCATTTTGTGTGTGTGGTGTATATAATGACCATGAATGTATTATATTATTTTTATAGTTAAATTTATTTTTATTTACATATCTATTTTATGATCTTTATTTCTTGGGGGTTTTGGTTCAAAATTTTCCAAAGCAATAATGTAATTTGGTCACAATTTTTCTTTCTTTGAGATACATGTTATGTTATGAACCTATATTTGTCTATGCTGTGTATATATTTACCTCTAATGTGTTATATCATGAATATTATTATTTTCGTTATATTTTAAGCTTTATGTGATTTTATTATGACATAATTATTTTGACTCAAAGTAACCAAGGTTGTAATAGTTTATTGCTACAATATCATTATTATTGAGATTTTTTATGATTAAGATTTCATTGATAAAATATTATAACCCCATATATCTGTAAAAATGTGAATTTTATTATCCCCTAGATGTATAAGATATCTTCATGTACTAGTTCCATTTTCCCAATTTTTTGTACTTATAATGATAAAAAAATGTTTTTATGAAAATATGACTTTATTTCTTTTCTCTGTTGAAAATATGTTTTCTTTAAAAATAATTTCTTCTCAAAAGGTTTTCAAACTTTTTATTCTTAAAATGAATTTAAAAAATTTTCCAGCATCCTTTATAAGTTGAAATGAAAAACTATTTCATTTTTTTAAAAGATTTATTTTTAGGTTTACAGAGAATTTTAAACCAATATGGTTTTAAAAATGTTTTTGAGCTTCCTTTATAAGTTTTAAAAGACATTTTCAATGGAAAATATTTTCAAAATTATTTATGTTGAAAATAATGATTTTAAAATAGGATAAGATATTTTTATAATGAAAATATTTAATTGAAATTTTAATGTTATATTCATAAGAAAATGATTTCATAAAATGGTATTATGGAAATGATTTTCGGTGAAATTTTATTTTCCTTAAGAAATGTGTGATGTGATATTTAAAATTAATTCTACATAAATGATGACATATTTTTTTTTATTATTTAATGGGGATATTATCCAATAATATTATTAATATTATTTATTAAATGGATTATTTTTTTGTGAAATGATGTTTATGACACCAGTTTCTCTTCCATGGGTTATGTGGTTTTGAAACTAGATTCTTTTCATGTGGGTTTTAATTTAAGGAAATGATTATGAGACCTATCTATTTTCCATAGGTAATGATATGATTAATTTTTTATGATATCCATTACATTTCATGGGTTATGATATAATGTTTAAGCAACCCATCTATTTTTATGGGTCATGATATGATGCATGATTTATTATCTTGTGGATCATGCATGTATTATTTTGTTATAGGATAGGTGTGACCTATATATCCCTCTAATGCATTAGGTAATTATTTATATCTCATTAGATAAATATGGTAAACCTATTTATAGGATTTTTCCACAATGGGAAATATGTGATTCTTGATCTTAAATGGGTAATTAGTGCATCCTGATCCACTATATGAAGATTGGGTAACCCGGTCCACTATGAGAAGATGGGGAAACCCGATCCAAAATGTGATGTTTGGGGAACCTGGTCCAAAATGATAAGACAGGGAAAATGATCACTTATATGAAAAGGAACGCGACTGGGGATGGTGGTGTGTCTCGTCCAGTAGGTTTAATCCCCATGAAGTTCCCTAATATGCTTTAGAATTGTGCCTTAACTTATAGGGAACGTAGTTACATGATTATGTTTCTGACATAGATTTTATTCCTTATTAATATGTTGTGATATCATGAATATTCCTCTTGATTCCATTGTTTTTCATGTCATATGAACTTATAGTCTTTATATATGGAACTATGTATATGATCTTTGAAATGAAGGGTATGACATTCAATTGTTATTCTCACATTATCATACAATTATTCTCAAGTTATTCTAACGTATCTTCTTTATATAACATTATTTATAATTTTATCTCACCATTTATTATGATTCCTTTCCCCAAGATATGAATAAATGTTTTAAGTAAATTCACTTAAGGGGAACTTCATTGTTGAATCTTTGAAGATATTTCACCAATTTAGAATACTTTCTTCCATGTTTCCTATGAAATTAAACTATTATAGTACTTAGGAATGTATTTTTGTAATGTGATGAATATTTGTATAAAATGATTTAATATCGATGTATGTTAAGATGGGGTCACTATTGTAGGTATAAAAGGTAAGGTTTAGTCATCCTTTGGAAACATGGATGGGAAAACATTAGTGAAATCCCTTGGGAAATCTCTAAGGATATATCTTGGTAGGTATCTAAGGATAAGCTTTATGTTTCTAAGATTTAATAGAAGGCATCATAATTTAGGAATCCTGTAAATAGTTTTTCTTGATTATAAAATTTTATGCTATGGTAAGTGTTACTTATACTATGCTTTCTGGTTTTAGTAAATGTAGAGAATGTGGAGGAGTTAAGTTAACACTGAATCTGAAGTACAATTTTTTCATGACTATCCAAAGGTGATAGTGACTAGATTAAATTATGTTTTGATAATTCCCAACTAGTTCTCACAGAACATGATTAAAATTTTTTTAATTAACCAACACTCATACTCACCATAGAAAAAAAGGAAGTTGTTCAATTAGAGTTCTATTAATGAAGACCATTGAGGAAAGACGATTCATTTTCTTTTGTGTTAAGGATGTGTAAAGAATCACCGAAGGTAATGTCTTATATGAACAACAAGATGTTTTGATTGTGGAAAATAAGGTCACAAAGCATGCAACATCAAATAAAAATAAATATTATGGTTAGGAATATTAGCCTCTCTAAGGCATCATTAATGGTTAAATTATTTAAGTGTGGAATGAATTCTCATTACCATAATTGATATCCAAAGTGGAAATATCTTAAAGAAAATTAGTAAGGTGGTATGAGTAACGATTATATTGTCAATGATGAAGAAAATATAGGTGAAATATTTAAGGGAAGATGTGTTATGTAATAGGATGGGGTATCCTTGTCAATGGATTAAAGATGACGTGTCATAATTGAAGTGTTTATGTATTTTGTTAAAGAATTATGAGTTGTTAAATATATAAGAATTGTTCAATTTATCTTTTTTTCTATGGATTTATAAGAATATGTTTATTGAATCTGATGAGATATAAATGTGATTCAATGGAAATGTTATATTACTGGAAAACGTAAGATTAAGGTTAAGATAACCCTTAATATAAACGTAATGTTGAGATAAGGATGTATGGTTAAAGATATATTGGATATGAATTAGTAAACTGGAAGGTACTGATTACCTTGGAACTGAATGAGGTTTTTTTGAAAAAGGGTTTTATGATATCGTGGATGAAGTTTACAACTCCATTTGGATTTATTGAGTATATCCATCAATCATCAGAATAATAAATCATGTATTTCTTAATAAGGTTTTTTTGGTAATTCAGATTATTACAATACTTCAAGAGAATACATGATAAAGTTATTCACCTGTTTGGAATGTGACAACTAATGAATACCTTATAATAAATAGGGTATCAATATTATACTAATTTAGTGAACTTATTAATGTTTTTTGATTTTTATCATTTGGATGGGTGTCAAGGTTGACCATTTAAGGAATAATTTATGTTAAAATTTGCATGAGGTATTAGAGATTATAGTATTATCTAACCATATAAGGATTTATTCACACTAGATAACATATTTTAACCAGATTTTATGTTTTTAACTAAAGATATATAGAATTATCTATCATTCTATTTAAAGGTCTCATGACCTTCTAATGATTTAGGAGTAAAAAACATTCATTAATTTCTTAGAGTGAGTGATGAAGTGGAAATTGTTCAACACACAACAAAGGGTGAGGTTTTATTAAAATAATATAAGTATTTTTTTTCAAGAGAATTATTATGCTTTAGTAAAAGGGTCTTGGAATAAAATGTTATCCTATTTTCATCATTTTTGATGATATCAATGAACATTTTCAAACGACTTTGGGTTATAGATTTGTGATTGATGAATTTCTCCTAACAATGTTCTATATCACTATCCATCATAATTTGATAGTTATATTTATCTTATGTGTACATGTTTTCACTTTCCTCACATGTTCTCATATTTAGAAACATAGTTATGAGTTACTTTGGGTAACCATTAGGTTATCAAATTTCACTTTTTAAATGAAGTATTAATTTCATTTTTATTATGGGGGTTTCTATGACTGTAAATTTCAAGAATTAAACTATTTATAACCTAGATGATTTTATAGGGTAAAATTCATTTTAATGAGGGTAGAATATAACACCCTAATATTTTTCGGATTTTTGAATTAATTTAAACATTTTTATATTTTATATTTCACAGAAAACTGAATACATCTTGTTTTATATGAAAGAACTAATTTACACTTTCTTTTTACATTATACTTTTTTAGTCATTCATTATATGATACACCACTATAAGCTTGTATCATATGCAATACTGGATTTTCTTGTGTTACACATAACGTTGAGTTTCTATGAAACAACATTTAATTATTATAATTATTTAAATGAGATAGATATAACATAACTTATAAAAATATTAACAATAATAGTAATAATATATTTTTAAATATTATTTTTAATGGTTTTATTATAGTAAAAAATATTTATAATAAAACATATAATTTTTGGTAAAGTCTTTATATGTTTGAAAATACTATTTTCAAAAAAGAATTAATATTTATTTTCTTCTTCAAAAAATAATAAAATAAATTTTAGAAACATTTATAAATTAAATTTAATAAAATAAACATAATTTTTGATTTCAAAATGTTAAAATTATCTTATATTGAATTTTCAAATTTTTCTAAAAGACATCATTTTTGGATGAATAGTGAAAATACTAAATTTTAATTCAAAACCTTTTTTTGTATAATTTTTTATATTGTTAAATTATATTTTATTTTAGTTTTAAAGTATAATTAGAAAATTTTTAGATCAATTTATATAATTTTTGTTATTTAATCCAATATCACATTTAAATTGGATATAATGAAATTTCGAACTTTTAAACATTTTCGCTTAAAAACCCATTTTCATGACATGTATGTTGGATTAATTTTAAAAAAATTTCGGACTCTTATGTGTTTAGAAATTGGGAACATATATTTCATGTTAATAATCATAATAATTTATAATTTCTTATACTATCAAATTAATTTTTTAGAAATAATATTAGGGAAATTAATTAAAATTAATTACAGTGATTAAGGTAAAAATTAGTTTACTTAGTGGTTAAACATTAATCGCAAGGAGAAAAAGGAAATATAAATTTAAAAAATCCATTGGATCCCTATATTTAACTATGTACCCTGTTTTTTATAAATTTATAAGTTAGTGGACACATTTTCATGAAATTGAACTACATAATAAGTTAAGTAAGGGAAAAATCAAAAAAGGAACCTTCCTTACCTTTATTAATTATAAAAAATTGATATATGGAAAAAAACCTATATTAGTTCAGTTGTATAAAATATTTTTAAAGTTAAATTAGTTTTTTTCATAATATTAATTTTTATTTATTTTTTATAGATGAAGTATTTAGACTAACTTCTTAAAGAATGCAATGTGAGGTAATTATTTAGTTAATAATTAACAAAAAAATTGATACTAAAAATACTAAAAGTATAGTAAATTGATATAGTTATTTAATTTAATTTTTTTATATGTGCATAAATGTTTACACAATTTAGAGCTTAATATATTAAAATTACATTTTTATATTTATATATTTTTTAGTTAAAATTAATACGAAATTTTAAAATTTATATTAATGTTATTTTATAACAATTGATATTTTATTAAAAGATCTAAAATTTTATAAAAATAATATATTCTAAAAAAATATTTTCAGATTATAATAAATATAAAATATGTTTTATTCATGGTCCAATTTATATTTTATAATGAAAATATTGATATTTAATTAGATAAAATATTGTTCGCACGGTTCAGTTAAAGCTTTGTTTTAGTGCCTTACAAGTGCTGGATTTAAAATTAATTTCTAATAAACATGGGATTCATTTTTTCTAAATTATATATCATATTTATAATTTATTGAATGTATTTTTTATAATAATTCTCACATTAATTTTGTTTCTAGTTGTTAAAATACGTAGGTTATAAAACTAGTTACTTAATTAAAACAAAATGATAAAAGGGGCGGAACCATAGAAGTTAATGAAAGAAATTATAAAAGTTCACATATTTTTATGTGGTAGAGGTTTTTTTGGACTATAATTAATCTTTAATAAATTAGTTTTATATTTTGGAATCCCCTTAGGTAAGGGACACCTCCCAATATTGTTTACCTCTAGTATTTACAAGAATTATACCCCTCTTACTCTATAAAAAGGCATTCACTATTCACCTTCCTAACACCTCTCAAGACACTTTTTAAGGGAAAAAACAAGAAAAATATCCTCCAAAGTTCCTTAACATCATACTAGATTCCTCAATTTGGAAATAAATCCTATCAAGGAAGCCATTTGGTGACGACCAAATTGAGTTTCCCAAAGAAGTGGTTAGATCTTTCCAGAAGCTCTTATAATATTTTCATTCACCACCCCCAAAACTCTTATTATTACATGATTATATAATAATCTCAGTGTCCTTAGGCTAAGCTACCATGTTATTTTTTTTTATAAACATAAACTTATGAACACTTCCATGAAATGGGTAACAAACTTACCAATCTTATTTATGGAGGATTACAGCCTCACAAAATGACGTTGTTCATTTTTCCTTTACCACCTCTCATGGTTGGGAATTATGATATACATACTATTTTTAGATGTAATATATTATATATTATATTTATTTTATTTATTTAATTATTATATGACTCATAAATTTATTATTTCCATTTTTGTAAATATGATATCTTAGTTTCTGAACGTATATACTACCAGCTCTTCCAAGCCATATGACTCGTTCACACATCACATAGAATTTATTAAATATAGGTTTATTAAAAATATATGATAAATATTATATATAATTTATATTATTATTGTATATATTTATGTATATATTACATTTAATTTTTTTATGTCAAAATGACAATAAAATAAAAACAACGTTCATGCATATATATCACCTACCATCTCCATGAATGATATATTTCATTTTATATACATAAATTTTATATAATGTAATAACTATTTTTATAATGAATATAAAATATATTTATATAATTTTTTAATTTCTTGAAATAAGTTAATCATGATCTATGTAAGATATAGTTAATAATATTTCAATAGATATGTGAAAAACAAAGCAAATATTACCAGAAACATAACATTAACATGAAGTTGTTAATAAACAAGTAATATAAAATCGTAATTAAATAATATATAGTGTTATATAAAATAATAAGGTTATGTGTTAGATGTATAATTATCCTAAATTTACTATATAGGATGTTTGAATGAGTGCATCTAGAGTCAAGACATAAGGTAAGTGTTTTCTAGTCTCACTTTTATTTCTGTAAGACTTATGCCTTATTCGCCACTCATTTATTTTTTGTGGGGTATATACATCCCATGTATGTATTATATGATTATTATAATTAAATTTATGGCCATTTTACTATGAATTTTATTATCTTTATTTCATGGAGTTTATGGTTTAAAAGTTACCATATCTGTAAAGTAGTTTTGACTCAATTTACCTTCTTTGAGATAAATTCCTTGTTATGCACCTATGTTTTCATATTGGGTGTATATACATCCCTTTGAAATTTTCTATCAAGAATATCATTATTTTAATGATATTTTAATCCTTTTGAAATGTTATTATTACATGGTTGTTTTGATTCAATGTTACTAAAGTGGTACAAATTTATCGGTATAATCTCTTTATTTATTTAGATTGCTTATGGTTATGATTAAATTGATGAAATATTAGGATACAACTATCAAGAAAAAGAATGTTTTTTATCCTCTGATTATCCATGATATTTTCCTTCATTAGTACAATTTTTATAATATTTTCTACTTAATAGGATTAAGAAAGTGGTTTAATTAACATTTGACATTATTTCTCTTTCAGTTGAAAATATATGTTCTTTCAAAATAGTGTTTTCTAAAAACGTTTTCAAAAATGTTTTATTTTTAAAATGTGTTTTAAAATTTTCCTATAATTTTTTATAATTTTTCAATGAAAACATTTTTCAATATTTACTGTTATGTTTTTGAAGGATTTTCGATGAAAAAGTTTTTCAAAATGATTTCAAGCTTCCCTTATTAGTTATCAAAGCTATTACAAATGAAAAAGTTTTAAAAATTATTTATGTTTAAAATTTATTTATGTTTAAAAATAATTTTATTAAAAAGTAGAAAAGATATCTTCCTAAAAAATGTTTTAAATTAAATAGAAAATCATTATTTATAAGAAAATAATTTTTGAAATGGTTTTATGAAAACGATTTTCAAATAAAGGATATTTTCCATAATAAATATTCCATATGGTCTTTAAAAATCCTTATACATCTGAGAAGATGTCATGACCAATCCCTCGAGGCCCATGTTGTGACTACAACAAGCCCACATTTCAAGGCCAGGGGTTAGAGACTAGCACCGAAAGGCATATCCCTGAAAAATTAGAAGGTATTGCCTTTAATCCTACAAACACGCAGTCTAAGAATTCAATGAGCACAACCCACATAGTAAAACTGCAGCAGTAGAAAGATGTGTACTGAAAGAAAAAGGGGTGAGTACTGTAAGTAATGGGGGCTAGAATACAAGCCCAACTGAAAAGAACAACAGCTATAGAAAAATAGCTACCAGAATCGGCCACCAAGGTTCCCACCTGAAGGGTAGGTACCACTCATGGTTGGTCATCACTATGGTACATCACATCTGAAAGGTCCACCTCTAAGCACAATTTAGCCATGGCTCCCTAACCTCAGTCAAAGCTGTCTATCATCTGTACAAGACACAACAAGGTATGGCTGAAGGCCATGAAGGGATGAGTATAAAAATACTCAGTAGGGACCTCAAGACCCCTGAAGGTCTTCCAAATATCAACAAAAGAAAAACCACAAGCAATACCTCAATCAAAATGTACGAAGCAATAGTTAGCTTACACCAAGTATACAACCTAGAGATTAGGAATATAGATGATTAGTCCTAAGCTATACCATATTATTCCCTTTAGAAGTTCCACAAGTAATCCACAAAGTTATTTTTTCTATTATCAATCCACTCTTGGACGTTAGTCATTGTTTCAAGACAAGACACTGTAAGGCTGGCCCTCGTCGGGTCATGGTAATACTGATCCACACAGGGTCACTAGAATGCTGATCCACACCGGGTCGCTGGAATTATGATCCACAGAGGGTCACTGGAATAATGATCCACATAGGGTTGCTCGATGCTGATCCAGTCAGGGTCGCTAGGTGATTATCCTTGATGGGACACTCTAAAACTAGTCCTTTTAAGGTAGCTATGATATTGATCTTCTCAGGGTTGCTATAATGATGAACCACGTAGGGTCGCTACTTCAAAGACATCCATTTAGAGGATTTCCTGCACTTGGTGTGCTCTAGTTCTAAAGAATATACTCCTTTAGATATTATTCATACATTTACTACCACTAAAATCCATAAAGGAGTGTCCCAAAGGACAGCCACGTCATAAGGGTTCCAACGTGATAGACGAAACATCAATCGGACGCCCCGTCTGTGAGTTATAAGCGTTTTAGTATCGAGGGCCCATTTGGATCAGTGTTCGATCCAGCACAGCCATACTATAACTTTTTCCAAAATTTTATTGGAGTATAATGAAAGGACTGTATCACTCAAAGTATCCCAGTGTCGCAGATGGTTTGTCAAACGGATGTTAGGATTTCAAGTTATGGAATTTTAAGAGAAACTCGGTCTGGATGGGTCTAGGTCCTGTCTGGACCTATCGAAATGACATGGCGCGACCCGGTCTAGGCCAACCCAACCTAGTTTGGGTCCAACCTGTCCTAGACTGAACCATCCTAGGCCCCAACGGGCTTGGTATGCTGGGGGCGCGGCCCGACCAGCAAGGGTCCCAGCCCGACCCGAAGGGGGCGCGACCCGACACCCAGGGTGTGCGGCCCATCCCACAGAGGGCGTGGCCCAGCCTGTAGGGAGGCGCGGCCTGGCCCGAAGGGAGTGCGGCCAAGCCTATTCTTCAAAATGGTACCAAACATCCCGTATGAGGGTGCGACGCCCACCCTAGCTCGCACAGGGGAAAATGTCCCCCCTTTTTTCCAAACGGATAAGCCTTTCAGGATTTGGATCTGTGGTTCCAAGTGACATTGCCTAGTCACCTGCGGGACCCATACAGAGCAAGTCCATACCACCTCAACATCTTCGAGTGGTGACCACCTTCAGTGATTGGCGACGGCGCACTGCTCCACCTCTGCGGCTAGTTAGTGCCGGCCTCCCATATCAACTATTCCAGCTGAAAAGTCACAGACTCCTCCTCCTAAAGCACACAATAGCGCCCCACCACCATCTACACAGCTAGATAGTGTCAGACGCCGCCATTCCCTGCCAGCTTCGATCGTCGGTGCCGCACCGATGGTCTTCCATGGGCCACTGAGTGAGCTCTGGTGGTCCTTTTGTCTATACGATCACACGTACGGGCTTCCTGGGTCATCTCCTTCACATCATGGCCCTCAGATTTGGGTTCCATCCAACCCAAAAATTCACACACATAGAACACAACGATAAAACAAGTGGCAGAGGGAATGTAACTTATTCGTTTAGCCCACACCTTCCATGTTAGAATCTTTACAAAGGAGAAGATAATTGATTCAAAAACTCATGAAATTTAAACATGACAATACCCTACCTTTGGAATCATTTGAGAGCGTCTTGCATTTGATGATGGGTCAGTGTTCATCAATCCTGAAGCAAGCCTCTAACTCTAATGCTCAAATAACGATCTTCAGTTCGTACTTGATGGATCTTTTCTTCGTTAAGAGGCTCTTCCAAAATCCTCCTCTCCAAAAACAACCCACCTTTTCCAATGAATTCAAAAAAAAAATAGAGAATAGGGGAGTTATATTTACAATACATAATTAATATAGGTTCATTAATTGGTTCAATTAATGAACCTACTTAATTTCTTATAGGTTGGTCACACATTTGTGCATAACCGGGTATTTAATGTCCAAAATTAAAGGCCTAACCACCCCATGTGGTCCCCTCCACAAAAACCTAAAAGATAGGTGGACGATACTTAATATAAATTAAATTTATTTTATTAATCCTCCACGAAAACAACAAAAACCAACTTCCTCTCTGTTGACGCTCCTTTCGTCACAGAATCTAAAGATCGGAAAAGGGAATATCTGAGCTCAAAGTGATTAATCCTTTGAAAGAAACATCAAAAATCGACAAAGGGATGAAAAAGGAGAACATTGCCCATAGGTCGCGCAAGTTCCCTCTTGGTCGCGCAAGTACACTTGCGCGCCGCCTCAACACTTGCGCGACTCCTCATAGTCGTGCAAGGGACTTGCGCGACATATGTGGTAACCACCTGGTAACCGCCCAGTAAACCGCCCGGGGTCTTCTTTTGCCTATAAATAGACCCTGTGGGCCCCCCATTCAAGGGATCTCTTTCCAGAAACTCGGATCAAAGCTCCCGACGCCCAAGTCTCTTCTCAAAGCTTCCGGAACACTTCTAAGGTAATCTCTTACCTAGAACGGAATATCTAAAGGGAAGAAGGAAGGCCCAAGTGTTGAAACTTATCAAACACTTGCGCGCCAACTTAAATCCTTCAATATAACTTGCGCGTCCCTTCTCTGGAAGAACCTCAAGAGGATTATAAAGGGTTTAATAAAGAGTCGCTCAAGTATTTCAACTCTGGTTGAAAATCGCGCAAGTATCCCTCATGTCGCGCAAG
The DNA here is from genome assembly GCA_963277665.1 of Viscum album. NCBI lineage: Eukaryota > Viridiplantae > Streptophyta > Magnoliopsida > Santalales > Viscaceae > Viscum > Viscum album. Next base: position 619,819,327 of record OY728146.1, on the reverse strand, counting down.
TATACTTGCGCGACCAACACTTGCGCGCCGACGCAGGACTTGCGCGACCTTCAAGACTTGCGCGCCCCTATCTTTTTGGGTGCCCATCTTGCCCATTTTTACCCCTCTTAAGCCATTTCACCCTTCCTATTCAAGATTCAGTTTTCAAGATACTCTTCAAAGCCATTTATGGCATGATTTCTTGATTTGACATCCTTATCTGAAAGGAATTCTGTGAAATATCTCTCAAAACCTAGTGATTTAAACATCTTTATGTCACCAAAGATTGAGAGTTCATTCATTCAACCTCATCCTTTAAGATGAGAGAATCCTAACCTGGGTCTCCTTTTCAGGAATAATCCCCAGTTATAAAACCTCTGATCTGGGCATCTTCCTCAGGAGTAAGCCCCAATCAAATCCTCTAATCTTGAGCATCTTTCTTAAGAATAAGCCTCAACCTCAAATTTGGGCATCCTCCTCAGGAGTAAGCCCCAAACCTTAATCCCTAACCTGGGTCTCCTTTCAGGAATAAGACTCAGTCATAACCTTGGGCTTCCTTTTTAGGAGTAAGCCCCAAGTCTCTTAAAATTTCTCTTAACCAGTCATAAATTACCTTTGATTTGGGTTTCCTTTTCAGGGATAAAAACCCAATCATAAATCCCCTCCTAACTTGGGCATCCTCCTTAGGAGTAAGCCCCAAGATTAGAGTATTCAAATCTCCATGAAGCACATATAACTTTGTGGACCCTGTTCTTGGATTTTCTCCCTAAAAGTAAATCCTAAACCTTCGTCTATCTGGGCAGTCATCTATACATAAGCCCCAAAACAAATTCTTATGATTGCATCTTTTATGGCACAATTGTCTAAATTTTACCAATACCTCTTGTTTCTCACACCGAGCATGACTCACGTGAGCTTAGAGTGTAAAAGTAATTATGACATTCATCTTTGAGCCATCAATCATAAAACATCATATCCCATTCCTCGAACTACGTGGGTTCTGATTCCTTTTTTAAAACAAAGGATACGTAGGTATCCCATTTATGGGTTCGATCCCAACATTGAAATAAACTTTGTCCTTCTGAATGACGATAAACTTCAAGTGCCCCACTGAGTGGCTTTAAAACCAGCCTGGTCATCAAAATGACCAAGAGACTTTTATATAAATGTTTTGAAGGATACCATTGACCAAGAATCTCTAAACAAAAATAGATGATTCTATATTGATGAAGAACCTCGAATACATATAAAAGATTCTCTAAATTTCTTGCATATTTAATCATTGATTGTTAAAACTAAAGGAAAGCTCATTTTATACTTGGTAATGTAATAAGGATTCACGAACTTAACTTAAATCTATAAAGAGAGTCCCGGAGTAGACAATAATTCCCCTCAAAAAGGTGTGATGAGTCCGACCTCCCATCCTCTCGACCAATGCAAATTCCTAAGCCTCATTAGCCCACAAGCTAATGAGCACCTGCCTTTGGAAAGTAGGTCCAAACGGATGTGGAATCATTGGATGTTTCCGGTTCTACGAACAAACCCGCTAGAAACCGATCGGAACGTTTGAATCTCCTATCCAGGAGGTCATCCCCGTAAACCGTGTGGAAACAAAAATGGTGAACCCGACGTGAATCCTTAACCAAGTTAAAGTGATGTTCTTCTTATCTGTTAGGCCCTTTGGGCCAACAAGGCAATCATTGACATATGATCATCCAAAAGATGCAGTAGCCGGATTCATCTTGATTATGTCTGTTACATGGAACAGGCACTCTTTTTTCAAGATCTTCTACAAAAATGGCTTTCCTTAAATTCACCCCTGTGAATACTGCTGCTGGGAACACCTCTACTGTGAGGTCTGCTGCTGTGAAAACCAATGCTGCTACTCCTGCTGGAACGTCATCCGCTCTGAGGATGACATCACCAACTCAGCGTCTTCAACGCTGTGTTTCTAATGAACTGGTTAAGGAGTACCGTCGTAACGGTACTATCCCAACTCTGGAGGCCGCTCGTCAAGCCCTCTAAGTTAACAATTCTACCTGGTCGTCCGGACAACGGCGACCAGCAATCAAGAAGCAGACGGTGCTAACTACCGTCTCCAACCGTTTCGGGTCGTTATCCCCGGAACGCAATTTCCATTCACTCCCTTATTCTGAGGAAGTGAATGAGTAGGTCCCGTAGGACCTTAATTCAAAAAGACAGGAGTCCTTCTCAAGGGCTCCCATCAACAATCACCGCCAGACTCGTGCGGTAGTGCGCCCTCAACATGATGAGGGTACCGACTCCAGGCATTCAGCTCAGGTTCCTCGAACCCGAGCAGGCAAGATGAACCGCCAGAGACGGAATCCGGTTAACAATAGGCAGGTTGTCATCCCTGCCATCTCCGGAGAAGTCCACCAACCTAACTTGGTGGCAAACAACGAGCAGGCATATACACCTGTTCGTTTTAATCCCGCTGTCCAGCAGACTCGTCTGGCAGTATCAAGCCGATCCCGCCAGGCAATTCCGGCGGAGTACCATAGGCAGGAACATACACCTGCTTATACATCAGCAGTTAGTCAGCAGGCTCGTCTGACTACATATGATGGATCTCGTCAACCGCGTTTGGCGAAGTGTAATCAGCAGGCACATACACCTGCTAATACTAATCAAGCCTACCAACAGTCTCGCTTGGTAGCGCACGGAGAAGTCAGTCGGAAAGTCCCGACGACAAACAGGAGGCAAACTAAACTCTCTGCCTCCACACTTGAGTACTGTCAGGATTCACTGACAGGAAAAGGAGGACAGGAGCAGGCACATACACCTACTCCAAGCCCGTAATGGACGTATATCCCTGTTCCGGCGGCTGAAGTCACCAAACATATTTTGTCAATGGTGAAAGAGCAGAAGCAAATTCCTGCTCATATTCTGGAGGCTTGCCAGGATATCATAACAGCTTCAGCATCATCTCAGGGACAGACACATAAATCTATCCCTCGCAGTGGAGTGACACATCAACAATTCACTCCGGAACAGACACACACATCTGTTCCAGTCCAAGAGGGTTGTGGGGCCTACTCCCCCATATCATATGGACAACCAAGTCAGGCACATACACCTGATTTGAGCGATGATTGTCAGCCTAACCTGACCATCTTTCCTGATCAGGCACATACACCTGCTCAGAGCAATCACTTTCGTCATCAAGTGGTTTCTAAAGCGAGTAAGAAGGCATCTAAGAAAAAGATCCGCCCAGCACAGTCAGGAGATCAAAGGCCAATCTGCAACCAAGCCTTGCTCGATGCTGGAGTTCTTGAAGCCCTCAGACATTTATCTGTCGGAATTCAAGATTCTACTCCCTCAGTTCCCAATAACAGGAACATTAATCCCGAAGGTCTTCAACAGACACTTCCTCATGAAGACTTGCTTCATGAAAATTCGGTCAATCTTGAAGTTTCTTCTTCAGATGAGAACCACAGGAACCCTCTGTGTGGTCAGAAGGCCAAGGAGAAAGAGATTTCATCTTTTGCTGTAACCCATCATGAAGGTCCTCCTCATGGTGATGAACTTCGCTGCGAAAGTCCTCTCCGCAGTAGTGATTCACGTTGTCTCGAAAATTCTTCAGAAGGCAATGTAGTGACGAGAAAGCCCTCCTATCTCGAGGCACTTGAAAACTTAAAACCAGTCATGTCTGAAGTTTTACTATCGGCAGTTGAAACTATTTCTCCATCAGAAGATAGCTTGGGGTTCAGGTTATTCTCCGAACCTTCCCTGGGTCATTCATCTTCCAGCATGAATAGTGATTCCTCTACCAATCTTGTTGAATCCGATGAAGCAACAAGAAAACACCAACTCTGGTCCAAACAGGTAGAAGAATCTTCATTTAATGATAAAGAGGAAATGATGAACATGAGGAAAAAACTGGCAAAAGGTGAAGTACCAGTCATGTTTTGGCCTTTGGCTGACTCCCAGTACGACATTCCAAAGATGTTGACGGATGATGGAATCCATGATATTCGTCTCAACATATGGAAAACTCTTTTTCAATTAAAGAAGAAGGTATTATCTTACGATGAATATGAAAATCATCTTAAGATAATAGAAGGGTTACAACGCCAGATTGATTTGGCATCTCTATCAGTCTCTCGGTATCCGAAGGCTGAAAAGCAACAGAGAACCCTTCAACATTCATGCCTTGGCGCGCTGAGAAAATTGCGTCAGTTAATTTCCAATGCTCCATCTAATGTTCATATCAGAGGATGGGGTATTCACGGAGCACTACATTTCACAGTGCTTTCCGGTCAGCAAAGCCCGCCGAAAATGGTCTCATGCAATGTTATTGCCCATGGCCGGCCACAGTCAATGGGTTTTGTTCATAATCAAAAGCTTGCTCGAGATCAAGCTTCAACTAGTTCCTCTCAAAATCAAGTATATAGAGAACAAGTTGTTGAATTGCTCCTACATCAAGTAGGCGAGAATATTGCACAAGCCTCTCGTCTGGAGCAAACACGTCATCAAATGACAGAAGTTTCGGAAATCATCCAACGGTCTGTTGAACCGGGTGATAAAAGTGGATACAGGTTAATGCATCCAGCTAATTTCCGAACTAAGATTCACAAGATCAAGAGAGATTTCAAGAAGATCTCAGACATAGCATGTCAAGAGACACCCCAGCTTGCCAGACTGGGGACTTCTCTAACCCAACCCTCAGAGTCAACAAATGGGATTCGAGGAGTTGGGCAGAAGCAGCAGGAACATCCCCAGTCCACCAGACTGGGGACTTTTTCAAATCCTCAATCCCTCCCTCAGAGAAAGTCAGTATTCTCTCGATTAGGGAAGAAGCCTCAAGAGGAACGAAGAGCCAAGATGTCAGGAGATTCTCTCCAAGTGACGGTTCTCCAAGAAATTCCTGAGGGATCAAGTCAACGGAATGCCATGTATTATCATGGACATAAAAGGAGACAATATCACAGAAATGCTGATAGAAAGGATTCCATGAAATATGCATCCATTAATGTCATCACTGCCGTTGCTGCTGATTCACCAGATGAGGCTCAATCAGAGGGATCAGACAAAGAGGTTCCTGCTCAAGAAGTTGCGCACACAGACCTAAATGAAGAAGGTGTGCGCACACGTAATCAAAGGCTTACCCAAAATCTGGGTATTCCTTCAAGTAACCCACTTCCCCCTCTCCGAAAAGGATCCAATAAGGGGAAAGGAAAGAATCAGGTTACTTCTCACCCTTCCTCTGAAGGAGGTCAATCGCTCTCATTAGAGCAAAGGCTTGCACAACAAGAGGAAGAAATGAAAGAATTAAGAAGGTTGAATGCAGAACTACTTCATAGTAGTCTTCTTCTTAAGAATGCTGAAGTCCGACAGCCGAAGGAATTTGTTGTAACTACTGAGATGGATCAAGAATATCCTCCTTTGTCAGTACACCCGCAGAGGTCTAATCCTACGGGTCAAACGCAACAACGGTTGGCAGCACTACCATCAATTGCAGCACCAAACACCACATCTGTCCAAGCTCCATTCATTGCACCTACCCAAAACCAAGTTCAACCTGACGTTTCTCAAAAGTTAATAACTACTATTGAGTCATTAACAGCTCGGTTAGAAACTATGGAAGGGAAACGGGCACAAGTTCAACCTGAAAAGAAAGTTTACCCTGAATGGGTAGATTCAATTTCTCCTCCATCCAGTTTTGGAAACCCTATTTTCCCTACTTTCAATGGATCAGGCGACCCTGAACAACATTTGACGCATTACGTGTCTTGTTGTGATCCTATGATGGGAACTCCAGAACAACAAGAAGCAGTGAAACTCAGATGCTTCGTGCGAACCTTGCAAGGACCAGCTTTTGTCTGGTATACAAGCTTGCAATCCCGGTCAGTCATCGGATGGGAGGATCTTCGTCAAAAATTCCTTCTTCAGTTTAGCTCAACTTTGCCAAAAACGACAGTTTTCGATCTTACAAACTGCAAGAAAAGGGAGAATGAAAGAGTCTCTGATTTCATTGCTCGTTGGAAGGGATTAACGTATTCCTTGAGTTTATCACTCCCTCAGGAGGAATTGTTGCCAATCTGTGTGGCAAATTTGCGTGACGAATTACGCACGCCATTGATCCCTGTGAAATACACAGGAGGGTTTCGAGACCTTACTTCAATCGCTCAACAGATTGAAGATTCCCTTATGCAGGCTAAGGTTAAATCTCGTGTAATTCCATCAGCTCCAGGAAGAAGAATGGGTAAAGCAGAAACTGCTACAGTTATGCTTAAACAGGCACCTGTACCTATTTCTACTTCAAAACCTTCATCTTCTCGAAGGGCTCCACCTCCTGAACGCCAACAACAAAGGCTGTTTCGTCCAAATGATCAAAAAGATCAACGACGAAAACAATTTGAGGATATGAAGAGTAAAACATACTCTTTCCGAAGTGAGCAAGTTCCTGGTTACTTCATTTCAGCTCTGGAAAATAATTTGGTTCAATTACCAGTGCCGAAGAGACTAAACAAGGAAGGAGATGAAGACCATCCCAATTATTGTCCCTTTCATCAAATGTTGGGACATCCCATCCAGGAGTGTTTTGTCTTTAAAGACCTCCTACAAAAGATGGTTGACTTGGGACAAGTCAAATTGAAGGGTTCTTCAGCTCATGTAGCGTGTATTACCGCTACAGATCCAGAGGAAGGAGGCGAGTGGCAGGATGTCAAAAGCAAAACTGCGAAAAAATATGATGATTGGATGGTCAGAAAGACAATCAATCGGACCCATTCCATTTTGAGAACACAATTGAAAAAGCCAATTGTGTCTCCTACAAAAGCTGCAGTAAAGCCTCCATCAAAGGATAAATCCTCAAAAGGGCAGCGCAATTCAAAGAAGAAAGATGAATCAGGAGAAGATGAGTATGTATCAAAGCCTAAATTGTCTTTGACTCTGGCAGATTTCATGCCATCTACTTCAAAGCCACGGGCACCGTCCCACCAAACGGCACAGCCTAAACAGGCCAACCAGGCAGAGTCTTTATCAGACGAAGAATTGATCTTTGGTTCTGTTAATATGATTCAATTAACAGATTCATATTCCAGTCTTGATGAACAAGAATTCCCTATATCAAATAAACGAACCCGAGGAAGTTCTAGAGGTTCAGGATATAGGGGAAGACGTGGATCTTTCCGAAGCCACTACTCTAATTCTACCCCTGCTAGCACTGTATATGCAGCAGAAACTCGTGGTAGAGCCCTTCAGCGAGCTCAAAATGAACAAGCAAGTTCTTCTGCCAATGGCCAACTCAGCTTCGGCACAGTTATTTTGGAAGACCGATTAAATGTTCCATCTTCTTTATCTCAGCAAGCAAATGGATCTAATCAGTCTAATTTTCCAAAACCAAGGATGTTTCCAACTTCAATACAAGATGCATCAGCTTCCAAAGCATCTGCTTCCAAGGTACCTGCTAAACCGCATATTCCATTTGGGAAACGCAGGCCTCTAGATCAAAAGTATGATATATTGAAACACTTGGCCCAAGTACCAGCCAAATTATCAATTTTGGATGCTTTGAATCTATCAAGAGATCTTCGGGAAGCACTCATCGAAGCTTTGTCAAGTCCTCAAGAGTTTGAAGCTGAGATTGCTGCAGCTGAAATTTATCACATAGAGAATAATCCTGCAGAATGCCATGCAGTGATATCTTTTACTGATAAAGATGAAGATGATGTTGTGCATGGGCACATAAAACCTTTGTACCTATCTGGCAAAGTCAATGGTATAGATGTTCGAAGAGCTTTTATTGACAATGGTTCAGGAGTCAACCTCATGCCCATTCGCACACTTCGTCGATTGGGCCTCACAGAATCTGATTTATCTCCTTCTACCATGATGTTTCAAGGATATGATAAAAATGAACAAGAACCACTGGGAGAAGTTACGCTCAGAACTCAGTTTGGAGATCTTGTTTCCAATTCGGATTTCATGATTGTTGATCAAGACTCAGCTTTCAATATCTTGCTTGGAAGACCCTGGTTACATCAGCATGCAGCTATTCCGTCATCATACCATCAATGTCTCAAATACTGTTTCGATGGTCAAGTTGGAACATTGTATGGTGATAAGGCCCCGTTCAAGACAAGTGAGTCTCAATACATTGAGGCGGAATTTTATCACATGAAGGGAAGAGAAAAATCTACAATGAAGGAAATTACCAAAGTTAATGCTCCATATGGTTTGGAAAAAATTCCAATAAATCCATTTTCACATGTGAGTACAGATTATGTGTTACCTATCAGTCAAATTGACAAAATAGGCCCAAATCAAAATACTCTTATGGAAAGATCCATAATGTCAATTACGGCAATCGAGCCAGACAACATGGGAGAAATTGGTAACTTACCAAGCACTGATGAAAGCATAAGTGGTGACGTTTTCATTTCGTCTGCTGAAATCCAATAAGTCTATACTTCGCTAATCAGGCCAGAAGAAGTTATAGCAACACCAGAGGTGAATATTGATGTCGATTCTCAATCCATCATCTCCTCTTTGATTCCCAAAGAAGACCCTTTTTCATCAATAGGGTCGGAGATGGAAGCTTCTTCTTCAAAATGTGAAAATTTTGACATCTCTTATGATCATGAGAATTTCGTTTTTTCATCTACTTTGCAAGTAGAAACGGAAGAAATAACACATGATGAAGAGGAAGAGGAAGATCTTAGAGATGCTCCTCCAGCATTTGAAGAGGGTATCTCTACCACTGTGGATGAACTCAAAGAAGTAAATCTGGGTACAGAGAAAGATCCACGCCCCACTTTAATTAGTGCGGCCATGAACCTTGAAGAACAAGAGATGTATATTTATTTTCTAAAGCAAAATAAAGATATTTTTGCTTGGAATTATACAGAGATGCCTGGCCTTGATCTTGATGTTGCCACCCATCATTTGGGTTTTCCAAAAGAACATCGAGGATTCAAGCAAGCCGCAAGAAGAACACACCCAACCTATGCTTCCAAAATCGAGGCTGAAGTGGATAAGCTTATCAAAGCTAACTTCGTCAGAGAAGTTCAATATCCCAAGTGGTTGGCTAATATTGTCCCTGTAAAGAAAAAGAACGGACAAATTAGGGTTTGCATCGATTTCAGAGATCTTAATCGGTATTGTCCCAAAGATGATTTTCCAATTCCGATTACAGAACTCTTAATTGATGCGACGGCTGGCTATGAAGTACTTTCTTTCATGGATGGATATATTGGATATAATCAGATCCGAATGGCCCCAGAAGATGAGGAATATACATCCTTCAGAGCTCCTCAAGGTGTGTTTTGTTACCGGGTGATGCCCTTTGGTTTAAAGAATGCAGGTGCAACATATCAACGCGCCATGCATCGTATCTTCAAACCTTTTCTAGGGAAATTTGTTGAATGCTATGTAGATGATCTGGTGGTTAAATCCAAACAACGTTTTGATCACTTGGCTGATTTGGAAGTCATATTCCACAAGCTTAGACAACATAATTTGAAGATGAACCCCTTAAAATGTGCTTTTGGGGTAACCTCAGGAAAATTCCTCGGCTTTGTTGTACGCCATCGTGGTATTGAAGTCGATCCTGAGAAGACCAAATCAATCCTTGGTATGTCACCTCCTCAGAATTTGAAAGAATTAAGAGGACTTCAAGGACACTTAGCCTATATTCGGCGTTTCATCGCCAATTTGGCAGGCAAAAGTTTACCCTTTACCAAATTATTGAAGAAAGGAGTCACTTACCAGTGGACTAAAGAATGTCAAGAAGCATTTGATGTTCTCAAAAAATACCTCTTGAGTCCACCAGTACTCATGCCACCTATTGAGGGTAGGCCTCTTATCCTCTATGTGACAGCTTTAGAGTGATCATTGGGTGTCTTTCTTGCTCAAAAGAATGATGCTGGGAATGAAAATAGTCTCTACTATCTTAGTAGAACTATGCTTGAAGCAGAAACCCGGTATTCGAGTATTGAAAAATGCTGCCTAGCATTAATCTTTGCAGTTCAGAAACTGAGACACTACCTGCAACATCACGAGGTCCAACTGGTATCTCGTAGTAATCCACTCAAATTCATCCTTAGTCGTCCAATGCTTACAGGACGTCTGGCAAGGTGGGAGGTTATTTTACAGTAGTTCGACATCCAGTATGTGTCTCAAAAGGCAATTAAGGGCCAAGCTCTGGCTGATTTCCTGGCTGAACACCCTTCAGTGGAAGACACATATTCAGATATCGAACTCCCTGATGAGGAAGTTTTTTCTATTCAAGAGAGTCCTCAAACATGGGAAATTTATTTTGATGGTGCTTCTAGAAGTCCAACAGGGAAGAAAATGGAAAATCCTAAATTCAACAAAGTTGGTTTAGGAATTGTGCTCATTTCTCCAGATAAGGCAGTGTTACCTTATTCTTTTTTGTTGTGGGAAGGTGGTACCAATAATGAAGCTGAATACCAAGATCTCATTGCAGGCTTGGAGTTAGCACTTCAAGCACAAGTGAATCACTTAAAGGTGAAAGGTGATTCAGACCTGGTAATCAAACAAATCAATGGGGATTATGCCATCAGAAAAGAAGAATTAATCCCTTTGTATGATTACGTCAGAGAGTTAATGTCGGAATTCCCTACAGAACCGACATTTTCTTATGTCCCAAGATCACAAAATGCTCAAGCTGATGCACTGGCTAATATAGCCACAGCTTTAGCAGATCCAAATCGGGACGAGACAACCATCTGTATTGCCCACCGTCGTGCAATTTCACCTTATGTTCAAGTCAGAACAGAGGAAATTAATGAAATTAGTCCCATTCCTGAACCATATGGTCATACTACAGGATGGATGTCACCTATCAGGGAATACCTTCAAAATGGAACACTTCCACCTGATAGAGCCGAGAGAGAACAAATTCGGTGACGTGTGGTCAATTTTACTCTTTATGATGGTCCAAACCACCTCGAGAAAATTCTCTACAAACGTGGTTTTGATGGAGTTCTCTTCAGATGTATTGATGGTGAAGAGACAATGGCTGTCATAAAAGAAGTGCATGCAGGAGTATGTGGTGCCCACCAGTCTGGACATAGATTATCTGATCAAATTCGAAGGCATGGATACTTCTGGCCTTCAATGATACACGATTGTGTTAATTTCACAAAGAAGTGTCATTCATGCCAAGTATATTCCAACTTCATTCATCAACCTCCAGAGTTGCTTCATACAGCTAAATACTCATGGCCATTTTCCACATGGGGAATGGATGTGGTGGGACCTTACCCTTCAGCTACGGCCAAGCAGTTTAAGTACATTCTTACTGCTACTGATTTCTTTTCCAAATGGGCAGAGGCAGTACCTCTCAAAGAAGTCAGTTCTAAATGCATTGTTAGCTTCATCAAGTCTAACATCATTACTAGATTTGGTGTCCCTCATACCATATTGACAGACAACGGCACCAACTTCTGTTCTTCTGAGGTAAAGAGATTGTATCAAGAATACAACATTAAGTCCAACCATTCATCTCGATATCATGCAGCGGCTAATGGCCAGATAGAGGCCTTTAACAAGACTCTTTCAAATATACTGCAAAAGATGGTGGATAAAGATAAGAGGTCATGGCCTGATAAACTCTATCATGCTTTATGGGCTTATCGGACTACCACTCGCAATGCAACGCGGTCTACTCCATATTCATTGGTATATGGAACAGAAGCAGTCTTTCCAATTGAAGTTCAATTGCCCTCACTCAGAATAGCCATTTGTGATCAGTTATCAACAGATGAGAAATCCCAAAAGCGTTTGAATGAATTGGAACAGTTAGATGAGAAAAGATTGTGCACTTTGCACCACTTGGAAATCTATCAGAATCGAATAGCACGAGCTTTTAACAAAAAAGTTCGTCTTCGTTCATTCATTCAGGGAGAATTGGTATTGGTTCTCAGAACACCAATGATACCAGGAAAGAAGCCTCCCAAGCTTGAACCAAAATGGGAAGGACCTTATTCAATACATAAGGTCTACTCCAATGGAGCGTATTCTCTGATTTCAATGGATGGAGAACACATCACGACTCCAACTAATGCCATATTTCTGAAGAAGTATTTTGTATAAACACAAAATATTGTTCCCAGAACCAAGACTCTTACATTTGGTTCATACAGCAATGGTCCAGTATGACCTTAAACTACAACTTCGTCCAACATGACATTAAACTGTGTCACACTTTGGTCCAGTATGACCTTAAACTACAACTACGTCCAGCATGACGATAAACTGTACGGTCCATGCATATGACCTTAAACTATTCGCACTTATGTCCCTGCAACATGACACTAAACTGTGCAGCACCAATAGTCCTAACTGCAAGACTTTAAACTGCATAGTCCCTGATTTTGTCCTATATGACAATAAACTGTATAGAAGTTCCTATATTTTTGTCCGAGATGACATTAAACTATATTGTGTCCTAGCAACATGACAATAAACTGTGTGGCACTTTCATCGTCCAACATGACGTTAAACTGTGTCAGTTCCCTTATCGTCCAAGATGACGTTAAACTGTAAAAAAGTCCCTCACGTCCGGAAAGACGTTAAACTATATAATCATCAAAAGTCCAGCATGACATTAAAACTGCACAATCCCCCTTTCGTCCAATATGACGTTAAACTGTATTGTCCCCATCGTCTTAACTACATGACGCTAAACTGTACAGAAAGTCCTTTTTTTATGTCCTACATGACATTAAACTGTACATCGTTAAGGTTGTTATTACCTCTTGTTTCTCACACCGAGTATGACTCACGTGAGCTTAGAGCGAACATCAACCATAACACTCCCTTTGGGCCACTAACCATGTGCAAGTCCCAACAACATTTTTTTTATTAGATCATTGTCCACAAGAACAATTTGATCATTGATTCATTCTTTAATTGAACTACACGGACTTTGATCCTTGCCCTCCAGGCTGGGTATGTAGGCAACCTCCCAAAGGTTCAATCCCAAAAACAATCTCTTCACATTGGTTCACCACCATCTCATATGATGATGATTTGTGAAACCACCCCTGGAATCAATATCTTTACATTGATTCACTTTCGTCCTTGTTATATGACGTTAAACTATACAACACTTTTGTCCGGTACGACAATAAACTACAATATTCTTTGATTTCCTCATTTGAGAAGGAACCATTATTAACATTGATTATTTTTCAATCATGGTTTTCATTTTTCAAAAGACTACGTACATACATGGTAATGCCTAAACTTTTTATCTTAGGTTAAAACCATCATTGCACTAAAGTCCCCTTACACCCTTCACATGTACGAACCAAATTTGTACAAAGGGTAGCTCTAGAACTACGTGGACTTGATTCCCATCCTTATGGGATACGTAGGAACATTCGAGTGTCCCTCGAATCCAGTCCCAAGTCTTTTGGGCCTAACCCCAAATTTCACTTTCAGTCCCTTGGCTGAAAAGTCCTCATGAAAACACACACTGTGTATTCATTATTATGGTCCGAATTCTATGACCCTAAACTAAGATTACTCATACTTTCGTCCTGCACGACGTTAAACTACATTTCAAGAACTACGTATGGCTTGATTCTCATTCTTATGAGATACGCAGTGAAGTCCAAGTTTCAATTCAGGACCCAGCCACAACATGATTATGGTTTTCATTGACCTATGTATCTCTATATACATTGGAAAATACCCATCTTTATGTATTATAATCCTAACCTTAAATATTTTCAGATCTTCATAACCCTTTTCATGACTTCTAGTCACAAAAATGTCAAACTTCTGAGAATTCTTTTGCCTGACTATGCAGCACGTGCCCATAGGTGGCCTTGCATAAACAGTCCACATAAAAGACTTGTCAGCCAAGAGATGCTATTTATTTGACCATGCAGCCAATGCCCATAGGTGGCCCTGCATGTTTTCAACCCCCTAACGGGTTTGTTAAATAATAGTAACTTCATTCTTGGGAAGAATTCCTCTTTTGTCCTTATTTGTCTTAAACGACAGTGTGTAGGGATCCGCAAAAATAGCCATCCTTAACGTATTTGTCCCATATCCTTTTTCATGATCTGAAAGTATTCAAGTCTATGGTTTATTCTTCTTCCCTATGTTTGGGTCAGACCTTCGTAGGAGTGATATTCATCCAGTTCTTCGATATTCTTTTTTGGAAATATCTTCTCCATATTCAAGTACCTCTTTCCATACAACAAACTCTATGCTTTAGAAAATTTGAATCTCCATAAACTTTCACTGGCTTTTAGCACTAGGAAAGTAAATTTCTGAGAGTTCTTTTGCCTAACTATGCAGCACGTGCCCATAGGTGGCCTTGCATAAACAGTCCACATAACAGACTTGTCAGCCAAAAGATGCTATTTTATTTGACTATGCAGCCAATGCCCATAGGTGGCCCTGCATATTTCAACCCCCTAACGGGTTTTGTTAAATAATAGTAACTTCATTCTTGGAAACTACTTCTTCTAATGCTATTTAGCTCTTTTTCATATCATTCCTCAGATTCAAATATTCTTAAGCCATAGTTTACATTTTTTCCCTCATACTTGAGTATGGTAAATATATTTTCAGATAAATTGTCAAGGAATTGAATCCATTTTAATCCATTTTCGGTCAAAGCTATTTCGACCTTAAACATTAGCCCCTTTATGTCCGGCTTGCATGACTTTAAACTGCCCACACAAAAGACAAAGGAACTCTGAATAAAAGTCAAGTTCCAGCTCACTAAATATACATTTTTTGTATGATTTAGGTAATATTGAGCAGTTAAAAGGTTCAAAGTTTGTAGGGTTATTTGTAATAATCCTAGTAAAAATCAAACTATGCTTACTAAGCCCATTGGCTTAAGTAAATTTGAAGCAGGTAATGGAAGAATGCAAGTACAAATGATTGAAGACAAAAGTGTTTTTCATTGATACACAAGAGTTAGAAGGACATCCACAGATTGGAATCTCTTCTCTTTTTTTCAAAAATTACAGAAGATTGTCAACATAAGTCTTCATTTGATGTATATCATCCTGAGCCTTATCAACAGTTACTTGAAGCTCGTGCACTTGACCAGCTTCACTCTTCTCAGCTTGCTGAAGTGCCTTCTTAGCATCTGCAATGGCTTTCATGCCATTCATATGAGTTTCATCCAATGATTTATTAAGCTGGTCAAGTTCCCCAGTAACAGCATCTAACTGTTGCTGGAGTTGCACCTGCTGGACGACCTTTTCTTTGATTTTTTTGCTTCATATCCTTCATCTTGACAGCATAATCAGCTTCATCCTGGGATATCGCAGCCTCAAATTCGCCTATGTTGACTGACAATTTCACTCTGGTCAAATCTTCGCAACTTGTCTGCATTTGCTCCCTCCTGAAAATAATCTGTTTCACCGCAGCATGGATCTTTTCATACCCAAAACCACCGAGTCCCATTATAACAAATTGGGATGACAATCGGGAAATTTTTTATGGTAGTTCTTCTAAAGGAACCCCCGATATGATGTTCCATATGTTGTTCCATGCCTTACGTCGTGAAAAGCTGAACGCTTTGAGCATCTCTGGATCTGATTCAACATCTTCGTCAGAAGAGGGTATGTAATCTGGAATTAACATGCTTAAGGAAGTGCCTTGTCCTGCTCTTTCCCCTATGACTTGGGCTTCTTCACTTTCAATTACCGTTGGGGCAGAGGCTGAAGCCTCATCTCCGGATCTAGCCATTACAATTGATGGCCCTACATGATCAATTGAATGATTTTAGTTGAATCTTAAAGGATAACAAAAGAATGGATTGTCTTGCAAATAAAGTACAATCACAAATATTGTTATCCCTTACCCAATGGTGGTTCAGCAACATGAGAAGACTTCTCCCCATCTTTCCCGGTTTCAACAGGATTTTCAAGATGGGTCTCAGGAGAGTTTATTGGATTTAGCTCTACTTGAGCTAATGTTTCTGCAATGATAGGGTTGACATCAGTGTCCACACCCTCTTCGGGCATTGGCAGTTCAGCAGCTTCTACGGAAGAAACTGCATATTATTTTACATCATGATTAGAAATATGTTTTGTTTTTAAAAGAAAAATTTGGGCGAAGGGTAACACTCACGCCCAAGGTCTTCTAAATCACATGAAAATCTAGCATGATCATAAAATTCTTCAAAAGTCATTCCTTGATTCATCATTTCATCTAATGATACTTCAGAATCTTGGTTAGTCTCACCAGTGGGTGCATTTGCTACGTCTTCTTGCTGACTTATGTCCTGCAAACCCTGACCCTGGACAGCATCTTCAGTAGTGGGAGGGATACTGGGAATGGATGGTAGCTCTTCTCTAGGAGCAACCAAGTTAGCTTGAGTCTGTGGTTTTTCTACAGCACCCTCCACGACCTTTGAAGAAGGATCAGTCCCTTCCCTCAAGGGGGAAATTGAAGAAGCCCCTGCAATCCTCAGAAATATGAGTAACCATATGATTATGGGTATAAACTCGTGATTGTTCGAAGGACTTACCACTGCTAATGAAACGTTTAGCTAAGGATTTCCTCCTTCGTTGCCTTGGCTTATTTTGTTTTTTTGGAGTTTCAGTTGTCTCCTTTATTGGCACTTGGATTGGCGAATGAAAGGCTATGTCCAGTGCCTCATTCATGGCCTGCTGGCCTGGAGATATCTCACCTGGTTCGCGAGGAGAATCAGCAGCAGCCCCAACAGCGGTACCACCAGGGCTATATTGTGGCGAAGGAACCCCGGTCCCTTTCTTTGCAAGCTGCAAGATGAAGAAAATAATTTCCTTAAGTAACAAAGCTTCAACTGAAATCAAGTTGCAAAGAAAATAAGGAAAGAAAACTTACATCTTCAGGAGCCACGTACTCTTGCCACTCCTCATCTCCAGAACCACCATCCCCCTCAGTGGTGCCACGATCAATCATTTCCTTCACCCGCCTGGTGATAGGAACCGAATTATCAGTGGCATATATGAGCATTTCCAGCTCTCTAATGTAAGCTAGCACTTCATTGGGGTTATCTCCGTATTGAAGGTCTTTAGAAGCTAGAAGATATCCTATCCCAGGAAGTTGTAGGCCCTCACACAAATCCAGCCAGGCGGTCTCAGTATCACAATATAAGCTCTGCCATAGCTGAACAGCCTCTGGTCTTAGATATAAAGGTTGTGAGGAAGGTCCTACAATTTTTGATTTTAATTTCTTCCCGACTCCTGCAACTACAGATAGAGAATAAGAAAGTGAGACTTATTAATTTATAAAGTAGAAGTGATTGAAGTTATTACAATCAAATAACTCACCAGGAGCTGATGGAGTGGGTCTTTTAACTCTGGCCGGAGGATTATATCGGGCACGAAACCGCTTTGCTGCCGGTTGTGCCTCATCATCCCCATCATGATAATCCGAGGAATCAGTTCTAGAGGAGGAGTCTGTTGAACCTATTTCAGGAGGAGAAGCATCACCTTCATGAGGAAGAGTTTCTTTCTCTACAGTCCTCTTCCTCTTTCCCACTTGATATACAGGGTGATTCAATATCCCTTTAGGGTA
This sequence comes from Viscum album, assembly GCA_963277665.1. Lineage (NCBI taxonomy): Eukaryota > Viridiplantae > Streptophyta > Magnoliopsida > Santalales > Viscaceae > Viscum > Viscum album. Next base: position 619,801,816 of record OY728146.1, on the reverse strand, counting down.
TGATGCTATCCAGTGTTCGGCATAAAATGTAGTCAGATAATGTGCCGCTTTTTCAACTGGTAGATCAAATACTGCCCCAGTCTTCTCTCTTGATGTCAACAACCATAGTTGTCGAGAAACCATCGGATGTTGCTCTAACCTGACATGTACTGGAGGGGATACAACAATCTGTTGCAAACATTTGAATTGGCGTGCAAATCTATATGGAGCATAGGCCTCGCATATGATTTCTCCATCAATCCTGGCTACTAACACGCCATCCCTGCAAGCTAGCATGTATGCCCTCAAATCCAAAGGGGCTTTCCCATCATCAACAAACCGCCCAGATGGCGGACTTCCATAAGGAAAGAAGTTGAATTCCTTATACATGCTTAGTCTTACTTTTATGTCATAACCATTGACATCTAATGGAGCGATTCCAGAGAATGCTTGCACTGACGGTCTGAAAGAACTTCCAGGAATTTGTAACCCATTCTGTACATTGTAAGTCCTGAAGTGAGTGGCGATCCATCCCCACAAAACCTGGAATGGTCCCACTATTCTTAAAGGAGATTTACCCTGGAAGACGTGAAGTAAACTCCTGCGAATCTTTGCTAAAATGGGGGTAGCTAACCCAACCATTTTTCCCTCAGCCAACTTGGCCGCAATGACGAAGGTCCCTGGCCTAACGCCTCCCTTCGAATCCCTGACCGGCAAGAGATAAATACTGAGCCACATTGCCAAGAAACCCTCCAGACGAGTTTTCTTTGGAATTCTTTGATTCACTTCATAGCCCCATTTTTCAAACTCTCCTGCTTCTAGAGTTGGCCAGAATGTGCCAGGAGCTCCTCTCTTCTTAGGTTTTGGACAAGTGGTAGGACGTCTGGGCCGGGTATCCTTGGATTTCTTTTTCTTGGATCCTTTTTCCTTTGGCTCCATCCCTTTCTTCTCAGTAAGAAACACATTCATCCATTCTTCCGGATGGATATCTTTTCTGAAATGAGTTAATGAGGTCTCTGAACTCTTGAGCTTGTGAAAGATTTTGAATAATTCTCGAGCCAAAGCAGGAGTCTTCTCTGGATCATTCCAAGTCACCTTGGGAGGAATGAATTCATCATACATATCACCCAAGATTGGAGCTCCTGAAATCTTGTGGACATCCCACAAACTGATACCTACTTCTCCATGAGTCAAGTGGAAAGAATTAGTCGCTGGACTCCAATGGCTGAGTATCTCTGGCACGAAGATATCATGTCTGTAAATATATGTTTGCCCAACCCAAACAGCCTCATATATTGCAGCTCTCTTCAGATCCTCAATAAACTCTGCGCAAGTCTGTCGCACACAGTATACCCACATCCAAGTTGGTTTCACACCTCCCCCAGGACGGAAATCCCAACTTTTCTTCCAGCCTTTGGATTGATCCATCTGAGCATTTCAGAAGATTGAAGGATGACAATGTGGTTGAAGCTCAGGTGTATGTTTTTTCAGATCTGGTGTGCAAGGGCTATGATGCATCACATAAGCCTTCTCCACTGTTCCAGCAGTTTGAAATACTCCTCCGCCTGAGATATTTGCTGAAGCAAAATTGGTATAATTCTGAAACCAAGAAAATGGAAGATAATTCTTTACTTCTGGAATAATGACTTCTTGCAGATGACCATGACCATACAAAGGTAGATAAGTGCAGAGAGGAAAGTCGCGATGATATTTCTTCAGATACTAAGCCAAATCTGGAAGAGTACTGTTTTTGACAGTATAGTAATCAGGGCCAATGATATTCATCATATCATCTATCCGCTTGCTAGCCAGTTCATCAATTAATCCAGGTCTAAGAGCCATTGAATCTGCACAAGAGTTGAATAAATTAAACTCTTAAGTGGGTTTATTTTTTCATAAAATTTGTGAAAGAATTTGGAAAAAATGGCAAAGGCATTAAGGCGCGCAAGTATGGAGACGTCGCGCAAGTGGTACATGTGCCGCGCAAGTTTATGCCGCGCAAGTATGTGCCGCGCAAGCCTTATTACCTTGAGAGTAGCGCGGCAGCGAGAAAACAGTGAAAACAAGAGACTTGCGCGGCGAGAGCTCGAGAAATCCGGAAAGTCAGATGCCATCTACGGCCGGAAGCGGCATATTTATAGGCCAGGGGGCCTATCTGCGCGCCACACCCAGAGCGCTCAATGCCTGCGCGACCCATACTTGCGCGCCGGCCTCTGCGCACTGAAGACTTGCGCGCCTACCTTTTCCTTTGGAGGGATTCGATTTCCTCAGAGTCAGATCCTCATTTCTTTCCGGATCCAACTCTGAGGGGGGACTTTTGTTGATGCTCCTTTCGTCACAGAATCTAAAGATCGGAAAAGGGAATATCTGAGCTCAAAGTGATTAATCCTTTGAAAGAAACATCAAAAATCGACAAAGGGATGAAAAAGGAGAACATTGCCCATAGGTCGCGCAAGTTCCCTCTTGGTCGCGCAAGTACACTTGCGCACCGCCTCAACACTTGCGCGACTCCTCATAGTCGTGCAAGGGACTTGCGCGACATATGTGGTAACCACCTGGTAACCGCCCAGTAAACCGCCCGGGGACTTCTTTTGCCTATAAATAGACCCTGTGGGCCCCCCATTCAAGGGATCTCTTTCCAGAAACTCGGATCAAAGCTCCCAACGCCCAAGTCTCTTCTCAAAGCTTCTGGAACACTTCTAAGGTAATCTCTTACCTAGAACGGAAGATCTAAAGGGAAGAAGGAAGGCCCAAGTGTTGAAACTTATCAAACACTTGCGCGCCAACTTAAATCCTTCAATATAACTTGCGCGTCCCTTCTCTGGAAGAACCTCAAGAGGATTATAAAGGGTTTAATAAAGAGTCGCTCAAGTATTTCAACTCTGGTTGAAAATCGCGCAAGTCTCCCTCATGTCGCGCAAGTATACTTGCGCGACCAACACTTGCGCACCGACACAGGACTTGCGCGACCTTCAAGACTTGCACGCCCCTATCTTTTTGGGTGCCCATCTTGCCCATTTTTACCCCTCTTAAGCCATTTCACCCTTCCTATTCAAGATTCAGTCTTCAAGATACTCTTCAAAGCCATTTATGGCATGATTTCTTGATTTGACATCCTTATCTGAAAGGAATTCTGTGAAATATCTCTCAAAACCTAGTGATTTCAACATCTTTATGTCACCAAAGATTGAGAGTTCATTCATTCAACCTCATCCTTTAAGATGAGAGAATCCTAACCTGGGTCTCCTTTTCAGGAATAATCCCCAGTTATAAAACCTCTGATCTGGGCATCTTCCTCAGGAGTAAGCCCTAATCAAATCCTCTAATCTTGAGCATCTTTCTTAAGAATAAGCCTCAACCTCAAATTTGGGCATCCTCCTCAGGAGTAAGCCCCAAACCTTAATCCCTAACCTGGGTCTCCTTTTCAGGAATAAGACTCAGTCATAACCTTGGGCTTCCTTTTTAGGAGTAAGCCCCAAGTCTCTTAAAATTTCTCTTAACCAGTCATAAATTACCTTGGATTTGGGTTTCCTTTTCAGGGATAAAAACCCAATCATAAATCCCCTCCTAACTTGGGCATCCTCCTTAGGAGTAAGCCCCAAGATTAGAGTATTCAAATCTCCATGAAGCACATATAACTTTGTGGACCCTGTTCTTGGATTTTCTCCCTAAAAGTAAATCCTAAACCTTCGTCTATCTGGGCAGTCATCTATACATAAGCCCCAAAACAAATTCTTATGATTGCATCTTTTATGGAACAATTGTCTAAATTTTACCAATACCTCTTGTTTCTCACACCGAGCATGACTCACGTGAGCTTAGAGTGTAAAAGTAATTATGACATTCATCTTTGAGCCATCAATCATAAAACATCATATCCCATTCCTCGAACTACGTGGGTTCTGATTCCTTTTTTAAAACAAAGGATACGTAGGTAGCCCATTTATGGGTTCGATCCCAACATTGAAATAAACTTTGTCCTTCTGAATGACGATAAACTTCAAGTGCCCCACTGAGTGGCTTTAAAACCAGCCTGGTCATCAAAATGACCAAGAGACTTTTATATAAATGTTTTGAAGGATACCATTGACCAAGAATCTCTAAACAAATATAGATGATTCTATATTGATGAAGAACCTCGAATACATATAAAAGATTCTCTAAATTTCTTGCATATTTAATCATTGATTGTTAAAACTAAAGGAAAGCTCATTTTATACTTGGTAATGTAATAAGGATTCACGAACTTAACTTAAATCTATAAAGAGAGTCCCGGAGTAGACAATAATTCCCCTCAAAAAGGTGTGATGAGTCCGACCTCCCATCCTCTCGACCAATGCAAATTCCTAAGCCTCATTATCCCACAAGCTAATGAGCACCTGCCTTTGGAAAGTAGGTCCAAACGGATGTGGAATCATTGGATGTTTCCGGTTCTACGAAAAAACCCGCTAGAAACCGATCGGAACGTTTGAATCTCCTGTCCAGGAGGTCATCCCCGTAAACCGTGTGGAAACACTCTCTCAACCCACTGTGGTCGAGGTTAAGACTCACTTAAGTGAATCTTGGTGTTGCGAGTTCAATGGGGTCCTTAGATTTAAATTCCAATCACAGCTTAAAAAGATAAGATTTCTCGCTTGCAAGTTTACTGAACGTATCTTAAGAAAGTTTAGAATTCTGTTCTATGCTCAGTAGGCTTCAAAATCAAATTCCATAAGATTTCCCGGCCTTTTAATAGTTAAATTTAATTAAAAAAATTACATGGAAAATACAGGTATTTACTTTCCCTCCACCTTAGGGATTTTCATCCCTGAAAGCCACATTATAAACTTTTGAAACAAATGGGGGTACTGAGCCTGAATCTGAGTCTCCCACTCCCATGTGCTCTTCTATAGGTTCTCGTGCTACCAAAAAACGTGCACCAGAGGTATCAATCATCCACGAAGGACCCACTCCTGGCAATCCTCAATCTTCACTGGAGCCTTCGTAAAGGTTGGCCCATCATTAATGTCCTGCTCACCCCAGTCGATAACGTGTGATGGATCATTCACGTACTTCCTCATTTGCGACACGTGAAAAATGTCATGCACCCGATGTATTTATGGGGGAAGAGATATGTGATACGCCACCTTGCCAACTCTGCTGAGAACCTAAAAGGGTCCGATGAACCTCAGATATAGCTTTCCACCATGACCAAATCTCCGCAAACCTCATCAAGGTGAGACCCATATGAATACATGGTCTCCCTCCTCAAACCCCAAAGGTCTCTATCTCCTATAAGCATAAGACTTATACCTGCTCTGTGCAGTCTTCATCTACTACTGGATGATCTGCACATTCTTAGTGGTAGCCCATACCATCTCTGGACCCATAAGTGCGGACTCCCCTAGGTCTGTCCAGCATGGAGGTGATCTGCATGGCTGACTGTACAAGGCCTTAAACGGTTCCATACCAATGGTGGAGTGATAACCGTTGTTGTACGTGAACTCCACCAAGGCCATGTTATCCTCCCAACTATGGACAAAATCTAGAATGTGAGAATGAATCATGTCCTCCAGCGTTTGAATGGTCCGCTCCTTCTAACCATTCGTCTGAGGATGAATGGAGGTGCTCAAATTTTTTTGAGTCTCGAACGCCTCCTGAAATCTGTTCCAAATCGAGGATGTAAAACGTGCGTTACAATCAGAGAAGATCACCGATGGAACCCAATGAAGCTGTACAATCTCTTGTACATAGATTCATCCTAAGGCCTCTACTGATCCCTACTCCTAGATCAGTAGGAAGTGGGCCGACTTAGTGAGTTGGTCAACAATCACCTAGATGGAGTCGTGGTACTTGGACGTACATGGTAGCCCTATCATGAAATCCATGGAAATTACATCCAACTTCCACTATGGAACCTCTAATGGCTGTGCTAAGACTTCTAGAACCTGATGCTCGGCCTTCACTTGTAGACATGTGAGGCATCATGAGATAAACTCTGCCACTTCTTTCTTCATCCTTGGCTACCAGTGCTGATGCCGGAGGTTGGTAAATCTTCCCCACACCATGATGTTCCACCAAAGGGGACCTATGGAACTCCCTTAACAACTCCTTTCGTTCTGCCACTGGTACCATGGTGCATCCATTTAAGAGTTTGATGTGCTCCCCACCTTCATAAAATCTATCAGGTGCCTGTCCTGAGGATATCTGAGCACATTGGGTCTCACAGTCATTGACCCCAAGTTGCACCTCCCTGACTCATTGAAGGGGTGGGTAGTGGATGTCTTTGACTGGAGGTAAGATTATCCATCTCTATCTACAAAAGATATATGCAATGGGGCTAGCTACTCTGTCGCCTCACTCGACAACTGTAGACCAGACCTCCTGTTGAGTGAATATTCTACCACATTCCCCTTCCCAGGAGTATAGACTATATCAAAGTCAAAGTTTTGGAGGAACCCTAGCCATCATTGATATCTTAGGTTTAGGTCCTTATGTGAGAAGATATACCTGAGACTCTTGCGATCAAAGTAGTCTACAAAATGTTTTCCCATCAAGTAGTGTCACTATATCTTCAAGGAAAAGAACACTTCTACTAACTCCAGGTCCTTGGTAGCATAGTTCTTCTCATGTTTTCTCAGCTATTGTGAATCATAAGTGGTCGCTACTTGCTCCTTCATCAGGACACATCCAAGTCTGGTCTCTGATGTATCATAGTAGACTACATACCCAACACCCTCTTACTGTAGCCTTAAGATGGGGGCACTCATCAGTCTCTGTCTCATCTCTTGAAAACTCTGATGGTATATATCCGTCCACAAGATGGGCTACCCATTCTTCCTCAAAGCAGACAAGGGTTACAAAACATTGGAAAAATCAAGTACGAATCTTCAGTAGTACCCATCCAATCACAGGAAACTCCACACCTCGTTCACACTCTTGGGTGGCTCCCAAGCAAGCACAACCTCTATCTTCACCAGATCCACTGCAACTCTAGCCTTCGAGATAATGTGTCCCATAAAGTGGGCCTCCCGTATCCAAAACATGAACATTGAGATATTAACATAAATTTGGTTATCTAGATGTGCATCCGGAACTATCTATAGGTGATAGGCATTCTCCTCCACTATCACTGAGTACACCAAGATGTCGTTAATGAAGACCACCATGAAGCGATCGAGGTATGGCCGGAAGATCTTTTTCATGAGTCCCTTGAACACTATAGTGGTGTTGGTCATGCCGAAAAGAATAAAAAAGAACTGATAGTGGCCATACAGACATCTGAAGGTCATCTTGTACACATCCTCATCTCATTCCAGGAGTTGATGATAGTCTGATCTGAGGTATATCTTCGATAACCAACAAGCTCCTTTCAGCTGATCGAAGAGATCATCAATCCTCAGAAGTGGATACATTTTTTTTCATAGTCACCTAGTTCAGGAACCAATAATCCACACAGAGCCTGAAACTCCCATTTTCTTTATTGGAGAATAAAATCAGGGCTTCCCATGGAGAAACACTGGGCCTTATGAACCCTTTCCTCTGTAAGTCCTCCAGTTGTACTTGTAACTCACGAAGCACCGCGGGAGCCATCAGATATGCTAGTGTAGATATTAATTTTATCCTAGGTACAGGTCGATGTAAAATTCCACCTCTCTAGGGGAAGGTAGTCATAGAACATAATCAGGGAAGACATCAACATACTAGTCCACCAATACAAGATAACTTGGACTCTCAACATCTACTGCTCTGAGGGTAAGGCTATCCAACTGATATGTGATTGGCTACACCCTCCTCCGGGTAAGTCCATCTTGTGTTTCAAAGCTTCCTTTATTTCTCGTGAAGGAAACCCTAGCCCCATCCTCACGGTAACACCAAACGTTGCACCTACTGCAGTAAATATGAGCCTAGACTATGGGTATCCATTCCATACACAAGATGACATCGTAAGGCCTCGATGCCACTACTCGAAGATTCCAGCTGAAGCACTCCCCTCCTAGAGAAATCTCACACTACTAGAACCAGTGTGTAATTGTTGAATCCCCTCCTGTATGAGTCTCTATATGTAAGTATCGATCCAACGACCCCACAAGAATCTTCGAGATCCGAACGATGGCCATGGAAATTAAAGAGGGACACGCCCCTATGTCTATAAGTATTACAGCTAAGGTATAGTAGAAACTGATCATACCTCAAATCATATCTGGAACGATGTGGTAATAGGCCTCAACTACATGGAGCTAAGCTCATCCCAGTCCACCTGCTCTCTGTGGTCGGGGTGGACCACCTGGAGGTGTTTGTGGTATAACCATGAAGTGTCGCCACCTCCTGTTGCACGACAAACTCCTTTGCCACATCTCCCTACTTCCTGCAGACCTCCTTGCTCAAATCTCTTCCTCTACCTTGGCGGTCCCTCAACCGTATGCTGGCCATCAATGTGGTTATTCAGGAAATCAATAGCCATGTGACCCTACCCGCCGCATGTGAAGCACAATATTGTCCTCTGCTGGCCAACTCTACCTCGTGAGATTACTCAAAAGATATCCAAAGGGAAAAAAAACTGTTCAAAAACACATGCAATCAGTGTTTTCATGTGATGATTCTAAATTTAAAATCTAGGGTCTGGGTGTATGGATACGTCAGCCGCCACACAAACACTGGATCCCCCAAACTAAAAACCATACTCATAACACTTAACACTATTGCCCATGAAAAGATCAGAATCCTAGTTCTTCGGTAGAACTGAATCCTTTGATACCACTTTGTCATGACCCATCCCCCAGGGCCCATTCTGTGACTACCCCATGCCCACCTTCTATAGAATATGGGTTGGCAACTAGCACCAAAAGGCATATCCCTGAAAATAGGAGGGCGTTGCCTTTAAACCTACAAATAGATAGTCTAAGAATAAAAAGAGCACAACCCATGTAGGAAAACTGTAGCAGTAAAGAGATGTGAACTAAAAGAAAAAATGGGTGAGGAGTATACATAAATGGGGCCGCAATACAAGGCCAATTGAAAAGTACAACAACAACAGAAAAATAGCTCCTAGAATTGTCCGCCAAGGTTTCCACATGAAGGGTAGGTACTAATCATGGTCTGTCGTTAATGCAGCCCGCCACGTCTAAAGCTCCACCTCTGAGCACCGTTCTATCCTAGCTCCCTATCCATGGTAAAAGTTGTCTTTCGTCTGCACATGACACAACAAGGTGTGGGTGAAGCCCATGCATGGGTGACTATAGCAATACTCAGTAGGTACCCTGATACCCCTGGAGGTCTTCTAGAGTTTCTCAAAGGAAAAACCACAAGGAAAAACCGGAATCACAAAGCACGAAGCAATGGTCAGCTCACACCAGGTATACAACTCAAAGATTAAGAATATAGATGATTAGTCTTAAGCTATATCATCTTATAGAATTTATAAGTTCCAAAACTAATCAAAAAATTAGTTGTTCTATTATCGATATACTCTTGGATATAATTTTTTGTTCCATGGAAGGCCAATGTAAGGCTGGTCCTCATTGGGTCATTCTACTACTGATCCACACAGGGTCGCAAGAATGTTGATCCACATAGTGTCCTTGGAATGCGAATCCACATAAGGTTGATGGAATGCTGCTCCACACAGGGTCGCTCGATGTTGATCCCCTCAAGTTCGTTAGGTGCTGATCCTCGGCGGGATACTCTAAAACTAGTGCTCATTGGGTAGCTACAATGTTGATCCACATAGGGTTGTTACGATGATGATCCACACATGGTCGCTGCATCAAAGACAACTAGTCACAGGATTACCCATACCCAATGCACTCGAGTTCTGTAGAATCTACTCCTCGAGACATTGGTTGTACCTTGACTACCACTAATCTCTAAAAAGGAGTCACCAAATGAACTTCCATGTCATAAGGGTTCCAACAAGACAGACAAAATGTCAATCGAACTTTAGATCTGTGAGTTATAATTTTTTTAGTACTGAGGGCCAGATTAGATTTCTGTTCGATCCAACCCGGCTGCACTCCAACTTTCTCCAAAATTTAAGTGGAGTATACCAAAAGGACCGTCTCTCTCCAAGGATCCCTGCGCCTCAGACAGTTTTTCAAACGAACATCTGGATTTCATGTTATCACATTTTAAGAAAAACTAGGTCTGGATGGGTCTGGGTCCTATCCGACCCGGTATGGGTCCAACCCGACCCAGCTCGAACTGACCAGGGCCAACCCGGTCAGGTTGGGCCACTGTGGGCTTGGGCCGCTAATCTGTGTTCCGACCCAGCCCATGGGGGGGAGAAGGGGGTCTCAGACTGACATGAAGGGGGGCGCGTCCCGGTCCGCAGGGGGAGTGGCCCGGCCCGCAGGGGGTGCGGTCCGGCCCTAAGGGGGTGTGGCCCGGCTCACAGGCTGGTGTGGCCCGACCCGCAGGGAGGTGAAACCTGGCCCGCAAGGGGCGCAGCCCACCCCGCAAGAGGGCACGAGGGCTCGACCTAGCTGGCATGAGGGGAAATTCCCCCCTTTTCCAAAATGGATAAGCAGTTCAGGATTTGGAGTGGCAGCAACCCGTGGTGCAGCTTGGTCGCCCACGGGACCCGCAAGGAGCGACTCCCTACCTCTGCCACAGATTCAACCTATGACCCCCTTCAACAGCGCATGGCGGCGCACTGTTATGCCTCCACGGCTGACCGGTGCTGGCCGCCCAGCTCCACCATCGTGGCTGAAAATCCGCAGCCTCTACCTCCTGCAGCGTGCAACGGTGCACCGCCACAATCTTCGCGGTCGGCCGGTGCTGGCTACCTACTGACCACCGCGACCTACTGTTGCGGCCTCCTCCTATGGAACACGATGGGGCACCACCACCTCCGCAGCCAGTAGGTGTCGGCTGCCGCTATCTCTTATCAGTTCCAGTTGCCAGTGCCACACCGGTGGTCTTCTGCGGGCCACCAGGTGAGCTCTAGTGGTATGTTTTTCCATCTGAACGTAGCTATAGGATTCTCAGGTTATCTCATATGCTTCTTGACCCACATATTTGGGTTTCATCCAACCCGAAAATTCACCCGCGTAGAACACAATGATAAAACAAGTGGCAGAGGGACTGTTCCTTGTCCATTTGGCCCGCGTCATTTTCCTTAGCATCTTAATAAATAAGAATATAATTGATTCAACATATTTTGAAATTTATACAAGACAAAACCCTACCTTTTGAGTAATTGGAGAACATCCCACGTTTGAAGATGGGTCTGTGTTTATCGATCCCAAAGCAAGCCTCCAATGATGCCACTCAAACAATGATCTTCGGTTCTTGCTAGATGGATCCATTCTTCATCAAGAGGATCCTCTAAAATCCTCCTCTCCAAAATAACCCCTCCTTTTCCAATGAATTCAAAAACCAAAAATATGGAAGATGGTTTTTATCTTTACACCACGTAATTAAGAGAGGTTCATTAATTGGTTCAATTAATGAACCTTCTTAAATGCATGTAGGGGGGTTACACATTTTTGTATAACTGTGAATTTAATGTCCGACATTAAAAGACTAAACCCCCCTTATGGTTCCCAACATAAAAACCTAAAATGGTGGTGGAATATATTTAAAATAAATCTTATTTATTTTTTTAAACCTCCACGAAAACCAAAAAAACCAACTTCCTCTCTCAACCCACTGCGGTTGAGGTTAAGACTCCCTTAAGAAAATCCTAGCACTGTGAGTTCAATGGTACCCTCAGATTTCGATTCCAATCACCAATACAGAAGTTAGGATTTCCCACTTTCAATTTTACTCGACATACCTTAAGAAATAATAAAATTCCATTCTGGGCACACCAAGCCTCGAAATCAACTTTTTTCAGATTTCACAGCCCTAGAATAGTTCCATATAATTAAAAAAATACTGGAAAATATGGGTCATTAAAGAAGACATAATTTTTTATATTTTATGATATACAAGGGATATAATCCAAGACCCCTATTCATATCCATTCTTGAATGGTTTTTGTTTTGATGTAATGATGTTTATGTCACCTGTTTCTCTCACATTGGTTTTATTCTTTTCAAACCTTCTTTTATTTATGGGTTATGATTGTATTGAATGATTATGACACCTATCTATATTCCATAGGAAATGATATGATTAAATGTTAATGATACCCTTTTCTTTTAATGGGATATGATATGATGTTTATAAAACCCCTCTATTTTTATGGGTCCTGATATGATGCATGTTTTATTATCATGTGGCACATGTATGTATGGTTTTATTATGTGATGGTTGGGACCTATATCTACATACAATACATTGGGTAAAGATTTATATATCGTGATAAAATGATGGGAAACAAGTCGACATGATTGATCCAAAATTTGAAACAGGCGCTTCCTAATCCATAGTGGGAAACATGTGAATCCTAATCCACCACGAGAAGATGGGGAAACATGATCCAAAATGGTAAAATGGGTAAACACGATCCACTATGGGAATAATGGGAAACCTGATTAACTATAAGAATATGGGAATCCCGATCCCTTATAAGTGAAGGACTATGACTGGGGATGGTGGTGTGTCCCTCCTAGTAGGTGTAGTCCCCATGAAATTCCCTCATAAGTTTTAGAAATGTTCCTTGACTTATAGGGAATGATATTACATGTTTACGTGACTCCCGAAGATTCTATATCTTAATACTATTTTTTTCTACCATGTATTATTTTATTGATTCCCTTAAGATATATGTCTTATGAACAACCAATATTTATGTTATGAACTAACCCACCGAGGTCCGACCCGTGACTACCCCAAGCCCACCAAAAATAGGTTAGGGGATGGTGACCATTATCGAGTATCCATATCCCACAAATGGTTAGAATTATCTGAAAGTATCTACACACAGACATATATAATCCAAAAAAATGTTGAATTATAAAAGGACTGGAACAATACATGCATACATTTATGATCCCACAACAAAGTACAACTGTAGAAGTAATGAAAGTGGAAAAAGGGGACAAATACCAGACCAACAAAAAATAGTAAAGAGTTTAACATGATACAAGGGTGAGGAATAAGTAAAAAAAGAAAGATCTAGGTAAAATAATTCAGTCTAAATGGATCCAGGTATGCTCCACCTGCTCCCTGTCCTCCTAGGATGTCATCAAAAGGGTCATCATCTGCATAAGACATGACATGTGCCTGAAAATCCCATGCAGGGGTGAGTAATACAATACTCATCAGGACACCCCATAAACAGAAAATATTAATCACCTAGTATAATAATATCAATACAAGATACAAGAATCAATGTATAATATAATCACACAGATATACGTAGGTAAGACACCATTCCACTAGGCAGTCGTAATGACTTCCAGCCACATGATTCTGCTCAAAGAAATTCTCATTCTGGGAGAATCCACTCCACAAGACATTCTATCACCAAATACACATGATGAAGAGTTATATGTCATTGGTCTCTACCCATGAAATATCACTGGTCTACAAATACTCTGATGCACTAATAGGGTGACATGCCCAGAGGCACTAGGGGACACCACAAACCTAATATGGATAAACCTACTACTTATTGGATCATATAGTGATGATACCAAAAACCCTACCAATACCATATTCTATATAGAATATGAATTCCCTACTCAGTAATGTTATATAGATTCCAAAATCTCTACCTAGGGAAGACAATATGATAGAATATTTTACTCCAATTTCATGAAGGGACACCTCAACTCTATCTAAGACTCGACCTATAGAGGGGTTCACAATCCTGTGATATGTATGCAATGCTACATTGTACCCTCGAGGAAATCGGCCAAGGGAAACACACTCAACCTATAATCACCCAAAATAAAAAAAAACAGAGATCCATACACACCTTCAAAGGGGTACAAGACATGTTCTAGGGGGTTTATAGTGTTTCCAACTATCCATATGTTTGATCATGTGGAAGATACTCACATGATATTTAGTCTCCAAATACACAACATGTAGAATTAATACATGGAATGTAGAGACACGGGATATCATGACCATATCACATGGTTATGTCTATGTACAAAGGCCATTTCCGTGTATTGGATCGTGTATGCCATGTTGTGTCTTTGTACAAGTACTCAGTGTAACATTTGGCCGTGTACTTTTACAGATGTCTATGTACTCTATTAAGTACACACCGAGTTACAATGAAGGGGTAACATGCCGTGTGATAGGGTTCACTTTCCTTGTGATCCTAAAATCTATCTAAAAATCCAATCCCACAACTAGGGGTCCCACAAGGTGTTCATCCTGAAGTACAATTAATGTTGCTCAGGTTTTTCTAGAACTGTTGGGATGAATTTAGTGTCTTCCAACACATCACCAAAGCCACTTCCCTCACTGGAACTTATACATCGGTGTTCATACGATTCTTACCAAACCTGATTGGTGAAAACCCAAACTTTAATCCACTCATAAATCAAACTGTATATCCATTTATCCATGTTTATCAAAACATGGAGAAACAAAACCTGCTAATTAGATCCGATTAACCTTATGTCCTCTGTCTCTATCTTCGAACCTTGATCAAGCCATTGATAATAAACCTCACTCACAGTGTCGATCTGTTTCACCAAATAATGGTCACACAAGGATTGCATATTGAGTATTCATCGAACTATGGGCCAAAAGAAAATTCCCATGAATAATGTGTTATTAATGGAGGAATAAATACATAGTACATAAATGTGAGGAATGAACCTCAAAAATTGTTTTTTTTGCCTTGATTCATTATCATAGAAATGATGAACATAGAGAGATAAATCAACAAACAATTAAAAAAATTCATCAAATTAAATCTAGTTGTGACGTGGGAATCAATTCTATTTGAGGAATTAATTAGTGTTCAATTGAGATTGAAGAATAATATGGAAAATCAAAAATAAAAACATCCCACCTAGAGTTTTGATAGATATTTGATGAATAATGGTTGTGTTTCCATCATTGAAAATATTCACAGACTCTATTGGCATGACGATCCACAATATGACCTTGACCCGTCATCATCCACCATGAAAAGATCACCAACATGTTGTCTAAATGACTATATTATGAGCATCGAACCCTGATGAAATTCTATAAATATTTATTTAATGTAGAAATATTCACTGCATTCAAAAATAAACAAAATAAATTAATTATTTAATTTATTTATTTTAATTATGTCAATGATGAATATTTCACAAATGTACTTCAATGATAATGATTATGTCGTTCATAGGGTACAAACCATGTTTTTAACTCCAAGGTTCCTTCTTATTTATGGTCTTGGCCTTCGTTTGGGAGTTATTAAAATTTATATAAAAACAAATGCATGCGTACTATTTAATATATTTAATATATTTCAAAAATTTATTCGGGGCACATTGGGCCTCGGGATCACAAACCAATTCCGCACCTGGGATAAAATATAATCTATATAATATACAAAAATAATAAATGGAAAATTTGAGACATTAAATTATATGAACATTAGGGATTTATGTCCCAAAAATCCAAAAAATATCTACTCAAAGAGATTTTGGTACTGACCATGAATCACATCCTACCACTCCCATGTGCTCTCTTGAAGATTCTTGTGCTGCCATCAGACATGAAAATAGGGAATCCATCACCCATAGAGGATCCTCTCTCACCGATCCTCTATCTCCACCTGGTACTCTACAAATTTGGATCCATCCTCGATTCCTAGCACACGTAGTCGATAATGCGTGACATGTCATGAATGTTCCCCCTCAATTGTGACATGTGGAATACGTTATGTACCTGGTCCAACAATGGCATAAGAGTTAAGAGGTATTCCACATCACTAAACCTATGTAGTATCTAGAAGTGACTAACAAATCTTGGAGATAACTTGATGTCTCAACCCAATCTCCTCAATACACATTAAGGTTATACTCTCACAAACACAAGGTATCCTTCCTCAAAATCTAGAGGTATCCATAGCTAGTCTACATAAGACTTGTGATAGCTATGTGTATTCATCATCTTATCCTATATTACTTGCACCATCTCTGTAGAAGCTTAGACCAACTCTAGGCCTATAGGTGCTGACTCATCTAGGTCATTCCAAAAAAGTAGTTACCTACAGGTTATCCTATAAAAATCATTGAACAGTTCCATAAAAATGGTGTAATGATAGTTGTTTTTGTAAGAAAACTTCACCAAGTGTAGGTGATCCTCCCAACTATGGACAAAGTCCAACATGCAATCCCAGAACATATCCTCTATGACCTAAGTGGTCTACTATGCCTAGCTGCCTATTTGGGGATGAAACATTATGCTTAAGAATAAGAGAGTGTTGAAATCCTCTAGTAATCCTCTCCATATCCGGTATGTGAATTGAGCATCATGGTTAGAGACGATCATCGAGGGAACTCAATGGAGTTAGTCTATCTCCTACATGTAGAGAAGTCCACAGAACTCTCCTAAAATATACTCTAGAATATCTAGTATATGGGATGACTTGGTGAGTTGGTCTATGATCAACCAGATTGAATCACGTCTCTTATACATTCATGATAATTCTATCATAAAGTCCATGGAAATCTCATCCCACTTCCACTTTGTCACCTCAAGGGTTTGCGCTGAACCTGTTGGAACGTGGTTCTCAGCCTCCACTTACTGACAAGTGAGGCATCACGAGACAAACTATGAAACACCATTCTTCATAACTGGCACCAAAACCAATATCAGAGGTCTTGGTAAATTTTCTACACACATATATGTACCTCCAAATGGGATCTATGAAAATTCTACAACACCTCCTCCTACAACATCAATGGTACCATTGACCATACTCTTAAAATGAAAATGAGATCCCCACCTTTAGAATATCAATCAAGAGCATATCCAGTGGGTATTTGAGTATTTAATTCCTCACACCTAGTATCTCCTCACTGGGAATCTATGAAACACTGTAAAAGAGGTATGGTGACATCCATTGATTGAAGATATGAAGAACTGTCCTAGTCCATGTAGCAATACAACATTGGGACTAATTTCTCTTACACATCATCCAATAAATGAGAATATGATATCCTACTGAGAGCATAATCCACCACATTCCTCTTCCCATGAGTATAGAAAATATCAAATTCATAGTCCTGGAGAAACTCTAGACATTTCTTCTATCTCAGGTTAAAATAATTTTATGAGAAGATGTACTTGGGAATGATGTGGTCATAGTAAACAATAAACCACTCACCCATCAGGTAGTGTAACCACATCTTCAATGTAATGAATACCACTACATGCTCAAGATCATGAGCCACAATGTTCTTCTCAGGTTATCTCAACTTGCATGGACCATAGGAAATAACATCAATCTTCTACATCATAACACAACCAATTATGGTCACTAATTCATCAAAGAACACTACGTACTGAACACCCTCCTCTAGAAATAACAATATTGGAGAAATTTTCAACCTTTGTCTTAGCTCTTGAAAGAACAACTGGAATCTTTCATTCCACATGAAAGTAATAACCTTCTTTGTTAAAGTGGTCAAGGGTTCTTCTACTCTGGATAAATTCAGTACAAATGTTTTATAGTATGCTGCCAACCCAAGAAAACTTCACAACTCAGTAACAATCTTGGGAGACTCCCATTAAATAACTGGTTTGACCTTCTCTAGGTCCATTGCTACTCTAGCCTCATATATGACATGTCCAAGAAATTGGACTTCTAAATCCAAAATTGACACTTTGAGGGATTATTGTAAATTTTATGTTCTTGAAGTATGCATATTACTTTCCTCAAGTGTCTTAAATGGTCCTCCCCAGACACTGAATATACTAGGATGTTTTTGATGAATACTAACATGAACTGTTCTAATAAGGGTTGAAAGATCCAGTTCATGAGTCCCATGAAAAATGATGGAGGAGTTTTTCATGCTGAAAAAACATCACCATGTGCTAATAGTGACAATTTAGTTATCATATTTCCTTATTTAGTATATCATCATCTCATACTCGAAGTTGGTGATAGTCTGATCCGAGGTCAATATTCGAGAACCATCAAATCTCTATCAACTAATCAATGAGTTCCTTGATCATCGATAGTGGATTCATATTCTTCACAGTCACATAATTCAAGAACAATTAATCCTCACATAACCTCAAGATACCATCCATTTTATTGGTGAATAATTCCTAGGGATATCTTGGGTTAAAGATTGGTCTCCCAAAGATCTTATCCTACAAGTCCTCAAACTGCATCCACAACTCTTGAAGCCCTATAGGATCAATCTGATATGCTGTTGCAGATATCATTCCCAAAACAGGATTCAATTCTATGAATATGTCTATATCTTGGTGGGGAGGTAAACTAGGTACATCATTGGGAAAGGCATCCACATACTCCACAACCAATGCAGCGAACTGATAACCCAAACCGTCCACTACTCCAAGAGTCATTCTATCCAACTAGGGAGTAATCAGTTGTACTCTTCGGTTCTTCAGTTTGTCCTTATCCATCAAGGTATTATTTCCACCCAAAAAGAGAAAATCATTCCATCAATACAGACACACCATATCTCTTAGATAAAATTGTAAATTTGGGCCAAAACTATTGATATCCAGTCCATAAGAAAGATGACATTGTAAGGAATCATTGCTGTAAAGAAAAGATCCCATAAAAAATCTCTCCACCAAGCATAATATCACACTATCAATACAATTATAAATTTTTTGGGTCAATAACTATCACATTATCCACCTGAAATGGTCAATCCATTGTCTCAATCATAATCTCTAGGTTTCAAACCATAGAACTTCTATGGAAGGAATGGCCAGCACCAGCGTCTATCAAAACTGCATATATAGTAAAAATAAAAAAGATCACATCTCATATCATCTTTGGAGCCTCGCTGTCTTATTCCTACATAGCTTGAAACTGTTTTTGATCCATCCCACTAGCTCCCTGATCCATGTGTGGACTACCTAGGGGGTGGTGGTGGTAATAGGTCAATCCCCTAACCACCTCCTACGACCCTTCTGACACCTCTGCCATATCCTCCGCCCCATATACCACCTTTCTATTGCCTTTGAATATATATTGGTAGTCCCAAGGACATATAACGATCATTTATATGATTGGTTGGACAATATAGAACCATATCACCCCGAACATAGCAGGAGAAACACCGCTTGTCCCTCGGTAGATTTGAGCCGCCCTGAGATCCCTACACAACTGGCCCTGAGTTCCAGGATCACCTCCCGAAGTGTCTAACATGCCTAGATCCTTATGAATACTATTTTATACCTACAAATAAGGTCTTATATATTGGGTACCCATTTCTATCTCCAACTACCGATATCTATTGTAGCATAATTCTCTCTACTAACAAGGCTCACTAAAGCACCCAAGAATATGTGGGAATGCAAAAGGGATACTACTAGAGCCCTGATGTGTCAGAGAAATACCTTCTCAATGTTTCAGGATCTGATGAATTATTCACACACCATATAAAAAGGTTAATGTGAGAGATCATTAAACCTCACTATGTACTCTTCTATGGTCATACTTACCTTATGTAGATGCAGAATCTCATGTTTTTGTACCAATCACAATGTGGTTGGCTAGAACTCTTATATGCATAGATGATCAAAATATAAGGAGGAGTGAGGTGTATCATCATGTGACTGATTCAAAAACCTTTATAATCACCAAGAAGTTCCTTGAACAAGACACTCCATGAGTACTAATATTTTATATTCCATTGTCCTCAAAAGGATGAAAATGCGAGTAACTACCACTATCAAGTGCTCGACCACCTGGGGTTTTGGATCACGCCAAAACCTAGTAGATTACTACCTCTAAAAGATGTGTAATGAACTCAATCTACATGTAACCTCATGATTACTAACATCTCTATATTCATCTCAATGGGTGGTGGTATAGCTAGTAAACCTCCTGGAGATGTTATCTTCAGTACAAACCCATGTACTGATGCCACTTCACTATAGGGATCATCCTCATGATTGCGCAGTGGAATCTTAGCTGTCTGTCTACATGGAGACATCCTAAAATTAAAACAATATTTACCATAGAAAAAAAAGAGTATATCCGGGGAGATGACTTATGAAGTACATGAAAAAACATAACCATTCCTATATGACACATTAACCAAAATTTCTACCTACAACCAATTTTTACATGTTTTGAGTTAAAAGGCTGGTGATTAGAATCCTGGTGTATGGATACGTTGGCTGCAATATCAATACATAATTTTTGTACATAAATCCAAACATGAAACACTTAACACTATTTCCCTAAAACAATCTCACCAACTCTAATACTAAGGTATAACTGGTCTCTGATGGAACTATGTCATGACCCGACCCACCAAGGACTAACCCATGACTACCCCAAGCCTGCCTCCAATGGGCTAGGGGATGTAGACCTTTATCAAGTAGACATATCCCGAAAATGGGGTGAATTATACAAAATTACATGTAAACACACATACATATTTATGTCGATACAATGATGAAATATAAAATAACTGAATCAATTCATGCATATATCTTAGATCCCATAATATATTATGATCGTAAAAGTGCTGAAAGCATAAAAATGGGCCATGTACAGGCCCAACAGAAAAATGTAAAGTGTCTCACCTTCTCCATGGGTGAGGAATATGTCAAAAGAAAGAACTTGGTAAAACAATGCAGTCCAAAAACCTCCAACTATGCTCCACCCACTCCCTATCCTCCTAGGATGCCATCCAAAAGGCCCTTCATCTGCATAAGACATGACATATATAGGAAAATCCCATGAATGGATGAGTATACAAATACATAATAGGACACCCCGAAAGAAATAAACATGAATTATAGTTTACAGACATCCCAATATAATATATAAAAATCAATGTATAGTAAAAACACCTGGATTTACTCAAGAAAGATAACACACCCCTAGGTGGTCATAACCAACTTTCAACCACATGATTATGCTCAATACAATGACCATTATTTGAAAATACACTCCATGATCCATGATATAATTAGATACACTATTAAGAGGTCTCAGTTTATGGGCCCTGACCAAGAAACCTATCTTGTCTAGGAAGACTTTGATACACATATAGGGGGAATGCCCAGAACTGTTGGGGGACACCACAAACCAAATCAGGATCAACCCACTACATAGGTTATAAAATTTCAATGATACCACAAATACTCTAGATACAACCTTCTAGATGGAAGATCAATTTCCTACTCAAGAAATTCATTCTTATTCCACAAACTCCACCGATGTAATAAAGGATGATAGAGGATCACACTGTAGTTTCACAGATGGACGCAACAACTATAATTGAGACTCAGCCTCTATAGAGGATCACAATCTAGCTATATATATGCAATAACTCCTTGAAAACATGAGGGAAAGGAACAATGGAAATACAGTCAACCTATACTTGTCCAAAATAAGAAAAAAAGATCCATAAACACTATTTAAGGGGGTACATGGAACGTACCAGGGAGTACACGGCTTGTACGACTATCCCAATGCATTCTTATGTAGAAGATACTCACAAGAAATGTAGTCTATATATACATAGTGTGTAGAAGGAAAAAAATAGTGTAGAGACACACAATATTTTTCCCCTGTCTCCTGGATATGTTCATGTACCGATGTTGTGTCCATGTGCCTGTCCATGTATGTCAGGCCATGTCTATGTACAAGTACAGTACATGCCATATAGTTAAGCACTTTTACCCATGTTTGTGTACTCTACAATGTACACACTGAGTCACATAGAAGGGGTGAAATTCCATGTGACAGTGGTCACAATCCGTGATATCCTTGTCTCTAGGCTAAAACCTAGTTCCACAACCTGGTTGCTCACAAGGAAGATAACCCGAAGTACACACTTTATTGCTCAAGTTTTTTCAGATTCGTTGGGATATCTTCTACATCATCCTACACATCATCAGAACTTCCTCCTACACCAAAACATGTAGATCAATATTCTTCTAATCCTTCCTAATGCTGACCAATCAAAAAATGGGCTCGAATCCACTGAGAAATAAATCCATTGAGATGTTCATCATCGTGAATCACAACCAAGAGAAACATAACCCACAAATCTAATCCAATACTCAAATGATCATCCGCCACCATCATTACAGCTTGATCATTCCACCATTCACTAGTCACAACCATGATATCAATCTATTTTGGTGAATAATGGTTGTGCAAATATTGAATACGAGGTATTCATTGAACAATGGCCAAAGGAAAATGCACACGATGAACATGAAAAGAAAAGGGGTTGAAATCCATAAGCCATAAAAGTGGGGAAAACATTATACATTATTTTTTTGGACTCTATACATTATCATAGAAAGGATCAATGAAGAGGGATAAATTAATGAACATTTAAAAAAATCCATCAAATTAAATCTACCGGTGAAGCAAGAATCAATTCTGTTCATGGAATTGATCTATGTATGCCTGAAATTGAATAATGCGATGGAAAATCACAATGAACAACATCCTACCTGGAGTTTGGAATGATCATTGATGAAGAATTGTTTAATTTTTATTGTTGATGAGGACTAAAGACTTCATTGACATTAAAATCAATGATCACACCTTGATCCATCATTATCTGCCAATAAAATCTATCTGATGGTTTGTTTGAATCTCTATATTTTGAGCTGCCAAACCTCTGTAAATTATATATGCATTAAATTTTTGGAGAATCTATAACTGCATCAAAAACTAAAAAAAATAAATATATTATTTAATTTAATTAATTTAATTTTGCTTACATTGGTTTTCTCACAAATGGATCATACTGAAAAAGATTATATCTCACCTAGGGTAAAACCCACATTTTGGACTCAATGGTGTCCTTATAGTTATATTTTAGGCATCCTTTTTGGAGTTATTCCATATTATAAGGAAAATTGTGTGTGGTTTCTATTTAATATATTTAATATTTTTGAAACATTTATTTTGGGTACACCAGTCCTCAGAATCACACGTTGTCTCAATAGCTTGTCATGAAAATAATCTACATAATATCAAAAAATAATACATTGAAATTATGAGAAATTACATATTATTCCATGATTCATGTATATGAACTTTGATATATATGGTATGATCTTCCAGATTTATTCTCATGTTTTCATACTTGTATTCCCATGTTATTATTTCGTATCTACTTTTCTTACCCTTACTGAGAATAAAAGCACACCATTTCTTATGTTTTAATTACCAATGTTATAAATAAAGGATTTAAGTAAATTTAGAAAAGGGGAATATCTTTGTAGGAAACATTGATGATCTATCACCAAGTTAGAATATTTTGTTCTAAGATTCCAAAGACACTATACTATTACAGTCTTTAGGAATTTATTTTTGTAATGTGATAAATATTCATCTAAAATAATGTAATATCCATTTATGTTAAGACTAGGACATTATAGGTTACCTTTCCCATATATGTGTGTAGAGGGATTTAATTTCTGGTGGTTATTTCACACACATGTATCTCCTGATACAGTATCCTAAAGATATTTATAGGTATGTTTTGTATAGGCTACAAGGACTTGTGGTGTAATAAATGACAGAAGGGTTATGGTGGATCATAGAAACTACTAAATTTCTATATGAAAATTTTTATGTTGATGATGATGTTATTTAATACGCATGATTCATGGCATATTACCATGTCTATGAGTTTATTTCTATCTTTTTTAGAGAGAAATAACTCGGGGTGTGATACACTTGGGTAAAAATGAAAAAAATTGGGGTAGTGCTATAGGGGAACCTTCATTTGATATTATCATTGATATTATATTTTTATTTTTATGGGGTACTTGGTTAGTGATCCATTATGAGGATTGAAACATAGCATGAATATTTATGTGTTTAGTTAGGATAACTTGTTTATTCAGATAGATTTTGTATACTTTAAATATTTTTTACACGAGAGGCTATATGTATGATCCTACTATGTATACCTATTATAATAACCCTATTTGTATATATATAAACATTTTTAGGTCTTAATGAACTTGATGGTGATTCTGATGAACATAACTAGCCTTTGGAGTTGTTCGGAAGCTATTGGGTTTTGAGGTCACTATTGAGGTTTTAATTTTTTGAACTTTTAGATTATTTTGTTTCGATTTGGTTATAACATATTACATTCTTGTATTGGGATCATTAAAATTTATGAAGAGTAGGATTTTTTTGTGGTTTCATCTTATCTCCTATTATATTTGTTGGTCATAGACTGTAGTTCCTCACATTCATGTGTATGATATACCCTCAGTTCTTGTCAGCAACCTGTGGAACATTAATGATAGGCTTGGAGTGTCATCATCACCCTTCTATCATTATCAGTATTAGGGGGGTACATTTGGTAGAGGGGTTTATGATGAAACTTACAATGAGCTAAAAGAGATATTGGGTGAACTTAAAAGTTTAATAGGTGTTACATTTCTGTACATATCATTAATTATTTTCTTAATTATATGAATTGCTACTCTAATTATTGTAACTTCATGCTTCAACTGTTATTTTTTGTTTTATTCAATGGATAGAATCAAGAGTAATCATGTTAATAATGAATATTGAAAAAATTAAATGGTTGTCCTATTAGGTATCTGGGAAAGGAATAACAGAGCTAAACTATCCCTAATAAATGTGAGGCTCTGATACCAATTGTTATGTCCAATATGATAAGGTAGACAGTCTATAGGGAGGATTGGGGTCTTGGTGGGGGGTGAGTAGGCCACTATTAAAAATAGAGAAGTTATTAAATATTAATTGCTGAATTTGGTGATTTAAAATTACTAATCCATTATTAATTTTAAGAAAAAGAATAGTTTATGCATGAATAGTTTAAATATAAAAATAAAGATGAAAAAATAAGGATTTTTTATTATAGTTTGGATATAATGATCCAACTCTACTATTCACACCATAATCGATAGAGTATGAATCCCACTATGAAAGAGATAGATACTTTTACATGTGAAAAAATCTAAACCCATAATTTAAAAAAGGGATGAACACCAACATTGGAATTTATGAGGAGAACACCAAAACCTAACAACACATAGCCTTTTGAAAGAGAAGATATAAATCCATGATTTCTATATGGAGTATCCCTATCCTTAGTGTCCCACTTTTATTGTCAAGTAAGCATAACTATAGAAGTTCCTTTTGATAAGTTAGAATAATTGTAGACTACTATTTATAGGTGGTATAACATCTTGTTTGAATGGTATAGGTTAATACAACTCTACCCATCTTAGAAAAAATAAATATAATAATTAAAAAACTACTGGAGAGTTGTAGATAGTATCATGTATTTGAAACAATTGATTCAAGACCTTTTAATGGATTTCAATGTTGAATATTGTGTGTTCCAGTAAAGATCACAGTACATCTCTTCGTGGTGAATGATGTTGAAGAATATTTGTTCCTCTATTAATAGTTTTTCACAAAGTATATATAAGTTTAAAACTAGATCAGTTGATTGATATAAGAATAAAATAATATGAGATCCCCTGTAATCATCATCAACCATCATATATGTTCCAAGAATCCTTGAGTCCTTTAAATTAAATTCTATATGGATAATAAAGTCACGAAATGGTTAGAAAATTAAATGTAATAAAAGTTAATTATCAGAAAGATTGAGAATTTTTCATTTCATAAAAACAAACAACTCACATACATTATTCAAAATAGTAAATAATAACTCAATAAAATATTAAGTCATATATTAAATAATTTAAAAGTTCTCCACACTAATAGGTCAATGAATGATCCAATGAAAATATCAATCTTGAATTTGAAATACAAAATTAAAGAAACAATCTATTTAAGACAAGAAATAAATATGCTGAGAATATTAAACCCTTATATATTTATAATTTTTTTAAACAATGAAATACTATTTTAAAGGGTTATGAATTTTTAATATGAATTTATAAATTCATTATATTAATATAAATATGTGAAATAAAGATTCACCCTATCAATATAAGAAACACAATGTAAAATAGAGTATAATATCATGTATGACTTTCATTGAGCTATATAGGAAAATTCATGTAGAGTAATTTCACATAAGTTTTTTCATCTATGTAATCTAAATGATGTAATAAAATCAATTTAGGTGATTCACGTAATAAAGTCATCATATTATATTTACGTAGAAAATTCTGGAATACTAAAAATAGATTGAAATTACAGGGTTCCTAGATAAAATAGACATAGGTAAAGAGAAAATAATTTTCCCCTTTTAAATTAAATTATAATATTTCATTATCTTTCTAAATAATCAAGATAAACATTTATCTAAATTATATAACACATGTTAGCATAGAAAAATAGCATCAGAATATTTTTCAATAATGCATAAATTAGGTAAAAAATACCACAACATAAAACCTAACTCGATAAATGATATATTGATTTATTTAGTAGTTTATTTATTTTATTTAAATGTATATAATAATATTATATTTTCAAGAAAATAATCACTCAATTGGGTGTTTTTATAATAGGAAATGGTTCAAATAAAGAGGGTAAGTGATTCTAAATAATCAGCTACATGGATTTAAAAAAGGCTACATGAATCACAAATTGGCTATATGTACATGGAAATGTCTATATGGTGAACAATTATTTTTCTATATGGGAATAGTACAAAACATGAAGAAATGATATTTTAAGGCGCCAAATAACTAATTTACCATAGGAACTCAAAATTAAACTTATAGAAATAGTCTTAAATAATAAAAACAAGATAACTAAAGATAATTTGATTAAATAAAATAATGATATAATAAATGTTAAAAATAATTTATTAAATATAAAATTAAAAGTATTATTACATTTAAAGTAATTAAAAAATAAAATATTTTAATCATAAAAACTTCAATATGTCCATGTAGTCACTCAACATGATATATTGATTAATCAAGGAACATGAAAACTATAATTCAAAATCATATTGATATGAATTTTAAACTCTATAAATCCATGAATCATTTTAAGTTAACAATGAGAAAACAAGGGAAAAATTCACCATTGATTCATTCATGGAGAAATATCCAGCTTCTTCTACCAGATCCTCTACTCCACTTCTTACTCAGAAATGGATTAATACAACCAAAAAGATATTTTCAAATCTCTAGTGCTCAAAGAATCAAAATTTTTTCTCAACAATGTATCATTTGGAAGGTGAAGCATAAAAATGTTGGAATATTACTAAAAATATATAGTGAGAGGAATAAGTTGGTTTTATGTAATGGGATGATTTTAATAAGTAAATTTTCTGTAATTAATTTTCATGATCTATTTATATGAAGATGAAAAGGGAATTAATTAATATTAGTTAGATGGATGATAAATATATTGGTAAATATGAGGAATACTTTACAATAATTTTGAGGTTTTTATTTTTTATTATTAACCATAGAATAAAAATTGATCTGTTCTTAAATGACCTAAAACTAAGCCTCTAAAAGGATTGGACATAAGGTACTTTAGTATCTATATGTTATATCAAGATAGAAATGGGGAGTAGATATTCCTATCAATATCACATTATTGAAGAGAGGAGAAATATGGATTTTTATTTTAAATAGTAATAATAAATACCATGTTTAAAATAAAATGAATTTTACTTTATATCATAAGTCTGGGAGGATTCATGAGAGAAATTTTGTCTAAGGTATTGGTAAATGGTTCAAGTGTGGAAGGGAAGGCCAAAGATAAATTCAATTCTAAAGTGATGCAAATAGGCAAGATAGTGAACAACATTGGGATAAAGCCTAATTGAAAGAATAACCCACACACTAATAATAAAACTATAAAGAGTATGGGAATTATTCCAACAAGTTCATGATCTCATGGGTTAGTGGTGATAATAAGAATCCACATCCCCTCATAGACCAATAGATAAATGGGAATCTTATGACTTCACAATCACCTAATTAGGTCACAAGATTATAGTAATGGATGTTGAACTTATAATAAACTCCAGAACTATAAATGTATTATTTGTTTCTACTTCTACCCACTATTTTAAATATGAATAATTTTCTATGGTAATCAAAGTACCACCTCAATGATTATATGTTTAGTTATCAGTTAATACATATAATGGAATGTTTCATGTCTCTCAAGTAGATATCTCCTCTCTAATAATTTTTTTGAGAATATGAATCCTTTAAATCTTATGATTCTCCCATTATTTCAATTTGATGTTATTTTTGGAATGGAAAAGATATCATTATATAGATAATAAATCAATTTTTGATGAAGGGAAGTCATAATGTTATTCCAAACAAACCTATGATCATTAATCATTGTGAGGATGGATATTAAATTCTAATAGATATTAATTCCATTTTATTACTTTTAATACTTATTCATATAGGGTATCTATATCAAATGGTTTGGATGAAATCGGAAATTGAATATATGCATATTTTTTAGGAATATAGTGTTCAATTTCTCGAATACATTCATATTAATCTACCAAATTGGGATGGCATTTTTTTGTAGAATATATACCTGGTGATATTCATATTTCAGAGACCCCTTATTGAATGGATTTGATTGAATATCAAGAATTGATGAAATAACTAAGATAATCTTGATAATGGATTTATTCATCCATGTGAATTACAATAGAGGAACCTGTTATTTTTTAAGAAATATGTGCCAGTGAATCTCATTTATTATCGAAAACTTAATAAGATCTCTACTAAGAAAAAGTATCATATACCCTAGAGTGATGACATTTTTTGATAAAATAGGATGTTATCAATAGTTTTCCATGTTTAAAATCCAATAAAAATCATTAATTGAAGTTAAAAAAGTGGAAATCTCCAATATATCCATACATACAAGCTATATTCACTATGAATTTATAGTGATTAAAGTTAGATTTACTAATGTCCCCACTATCTCCATGAATCTACTGAACATAGTTTTTAGATATTTATTGAGGTATTATTTTGGTAGTATTTATAAATATGATATTTTAATAGATTTAAATATAAACTAAGAGCCTGAAGAACATTTGAGGATTGTGTTGAAGACCATGAGGAAGGAGGAGTTGTATACCAAATTTAGGAAATGTGAATTATGTTTAAAGAAATCATAATTCATATTCAACTTAATAATAAGTGATAGGAAATTAGTGGATCCTTCAAAATAGAAGTTATTAAACATTTCCATAGAAAAACTATTGTGAAACGTCTCCATAGTTTCCCCAAGTTGGAAGGATACTAAAGGATTATTATGGGAAATTTCCCATAGCTATCAAATCCACTAACCATGGTGATGTATATGGGATCCAAGTTCCATTCATTGAACTAAATAAATGGTATAATAGTGTACCTATGATCTCGTTACCTCGAAGTGGATAAGGGTTTGTGATCTAATATGATAAATAACAAAGGGATTTACATGTGTTATTCTAATTAATGACATGGTATTGGATTATTCCTCACTCCAATTAAGTAGTTATGAGAAAAATTACTTGTCTCATTATATGAAATTTATAGTATAAATTATTCTTTTGAAGATATTTGGGAATTATCTATAGAGAATAGATGTGAAAAATATAATAATATTAAAATCTTGAAGTATATACTCGTAAAAAAATATTTGAATATGTTCCAATGAAAATGGTTATAGATGATTAATGATTAACATATCAATATATTACCA
Organism: Viscum album; assembly: GCA_963277665.1. Lineage (NCBI taxonomy): Eukaryota > Viridiplantae > Streptophyta > Magnoliopsida > Santalales > Viscaceae > Viscum > Viscum album. Next base: position 619,772,100 of record OY728146.1, on the reverse strand, counting down.
CTTAGGGAAAGCGAAGAAGGTGGATGATGGTATGAGTCGAAAGGATAGTGACAATTTTTCTATTAAGAAGATTCAATAAGATATAATACATTTGGATTTTAAGAGGGGAAACCTTGAAAAAATATGTAAAATGTAAAGGTAATATCTCTCCCAGATGAATGTCTATACATCTATTCATGTGAAGATTAAAGAGGCATAGAAGGAATATATGGGGATGAAAAACAAGGTATGGAAGGTTCTTGAGTTTATTCATGATAATTATGGAATGATAAGGCTCAGGTGTAGATTACTTTTCCTCTTAATAATGGAATTTATGAAGGATCTAATAGATGAATCTCATAGTTCTTCAATCTCTATTAATCATAGAAGCACAGAGACATATGAACTTTTTAAAAAGAATTTACTACATTAAAACATGAAAACTGATATCTAGATGTATATATCTTATTGCTTGGAATATCATAAATTTAATGTTGAGAGACAAAATTATAAGGGTATGTTACTACCATTATGCACACCTATGTTCTAATGGAAAAAATTTAAATTTTATTATGGGAATCCTTAAGAAATCTAATGGGAATAATTCTATTTGTGTTGTATTCAATCCCCTTTAAAATCAAAACATTTTAGTTATATCATAGTATATTTTTATACTGATCATGTATCTAAGAATTACATGAATGAAATGTAAAGGATGTATAGAGTACCACTCTAACTTTTATCTGATTGAGATCCAATCATTTCCTTGATTTTTTAGAGAATCAATTAGAAAGATTTGATAATAGAGTTATGATTTAGAACTAAATACCATTCTTAGAAAGATGGTTAGTATGAGAGCACCATTTAGACCCCAACATATATTCTAATACCATTTTTGTGGATTTAAATGAGGTTGAGATCAATAACTTTCTATCATTGAATTTTCTTACTATAATAGCTTTCAAATGAGAATTTGTATGGATCCTTGTGAATACCTATATAGAAAGAAGTGAATATCTTCATCATTATAGGATGAGGCTGGAGTACAAAATCTACTAGGACATGAGTTTGCTGAAGTAATAATAGAGAAGGATAAATTCATTTATCAGCACATCAGGGAACCTCATAGTCAACAAAATAGATATGATGACATTTTTTAATTATACTTTATGTATGAAGTTCTTGATAAGGTATTTTTATGGATATACCATCATAATAATGATATGATATTTGTATAGAATTGAAAATTAAGTCCCATATATATCAGTCCCTGTGAGATTCTTGATCACATCAGAATGATTTCTTATCACTTAAAACTTCCTCTAAACCTATCCCATGATCATGTTGTATTCCATGTTTATCTTTGGAGAAATTACATACTAGATCCATCAAATCTATTGAACTATGAGATCATACAATAAGGGAATTATCATTATTATCATGATCATGTGGTGGAATTCTTGGATCATACAGATAAATTGATGTGGAACAAGACCACTCACATGTTTAAAGTTTTTCCGTGGGAACATAAATTTGATAGTTATATGTGGGATCTTTATGATATAATGTGGAAGAGGTATCCTCAGTATTTTTATATTATAATGATATAATTTCAAGGAAAAAATTATTATAATGGGATATAGTGTAACACCATGGGAATTTAGAATATATGTTTATTTAAAATCTCAATGTGTTAGTTATCTTCTGTATAAAAAAACCCTAAAATTAAATTATTATTTCTTAAAAATTATAAAATGAAGTACATTATAAGGCATTTAAATGAAATATTACTTTCCAAAACAATTTTATGTTAACTTATGAAATATTAATAATCCTAAATAACTATTTTGATATATTATGTTTATCATAATTATTTTATTCACATATGTTTTGATAAAAAATAAATCCCGAGTATTAAAATTCTGAAAAATTATTTTTTAAAAATATAAAAAAAATTCACTAGCTATCCATTGGTTAAAAATGAGAATAAAATCATTTGAAAATATATTATATCTATTTAGAAAAACTACATTTATGAATGAAATATATTTTTATATTTATAAATTAAACTAATAACTATTTATAAAAAAATTTAATTAAATTTATAGATAATATATTAAATGAGAATAAATTTAATTAATGCTTCGAAAATTATTTTTATTAAAATAGTTTCCATTGCATTTTAAGTACTAATTTTAAAATGAATTTATGCCACCAAAAAGAATTGAATTTGATAAAACAGTTTTCATATTTTGAATTATAATTTCAAAATTTATTAATAAGGTCAATTTTATTTTTGGTCATTATGAATAGTAACCATGATAAAACTTTTTCAAAATGATAAGGGTTAAAAGTATTAAAAAGGGGTTAAAATTAGAGATAAAGAATAAGATATATCTAAAACTAGGATATTTTTAATTTTTTAAAATTTATTTTGACCTAAAATTATCTTATATTATAATATGTTTTCTTTGCTTCCACTTTCAGTTGAATATTACATTAATATATTTTAATGTTTCAAGTATTTACAGGAGTGCAACCACCTAACTTATAAAAGAGAACCCACCACATAAATTATTTGAACACATTATTCCATATATATCATCCAATACCTAAACAAATATCTTCTTAACTTCCCTCCCAACATATTAGATCTTTTTATGTTCCCAAGTCAACCTTTTAAGGCTTAATGTGTAAGACAATGGTGGATTAATAAATAATAGGTAATTGTCTTTATAGGTCTATTTCGAGATTCCTTATTCCCTAAAATCCTAGAAATATTCAATAACTATATTAAAATGATTAAATCATATTTATTACTATACTAAAATGTTTTTATGTTAATGATGCAACCTTTTTGTACCTTTTTTCCATTTTAGGAGAAATGATAAATTTATTTGTGTGTATATGTGGACTACCACCTACATGAAGCGATTTGATTTTGTCTTGACGTATTCTATACATGGGTGGTCATATGGATGAAATTAATAAATATATATGATATATATGATAATATTTTGTTTATGGAAATATATATTACTATTTTTCATTCCTTCCTTCCATTTGTTGTAAAATGAAAACATTAGTCATATGTTGTACGAACTACAATACTCACAAAGTGATTGAATTAATTTTTAATCATGACCTTATATAAATAGTTATAAAAGATTATATAATGGATAAATATGATACCTAAAACAAGATTAAAATTTTGGTGAAAATGAATGTAACACACCATGATTTTGTGAAATGTTTTTAAACTAATATAATAATTTTGATATTTTGTGTGACACAAAAAAATGATTTTGGATTTCCTTACAAGTGACACTGAGTTTAGATTGATTTACATGAACCAATATTTTTTTCTCGTGTTACACACAACATCTAGTTTATATTTTTTTACATGAAGCATAATGTTTAAACATAATTTGACATATTTTTAAGATATTATTATACGATAGTTATCACCTAGCCTTCAGAATAACAGGTACGAATAATATTAACTAAATTAGGAAAATATGGTTTAAACATGTGTATAGAATTAATTATTTTGTGACAAATTAATTTTTAATTAAAATAAATCCCATTTCAAAATAAAAGAATTTTATTTTCTAAAAGAGTATTTTTATGTGCACAATTGAGTTTTATAAAAATAAATTAAAAAATCACACATGGTGAAATATATTATTAAAATCTATATATTATATATTCAATATAGTTTTTATAATTCATTCTATTTGTTTTATAGACAATAGAATGAAATAAATCCAAATTTACACTTAAAACTACATTTTTTTATAAAGTAGTTTTGTCACCTTTTTATGGTGCAATTATTTTAAAATTGATTTTTACCACTTTTAAGAATATTAATGAAAAAATAAAACACATTTTTTAAAGAGTATTATAAAAAATAGCATTGGATGATTTTTTGGGTTTTGTATAGAAAGTATCATTTTTCTAATGAATAGTGAAAATACTGAATTTTAATTCAAAATTTACCTTTCGTTTTAATAACATATATGGTTAAATTATATTTTCAATTGTTTTTAAAGTATAAATATATAAAAGTTTAATAAATTATTAAAAAATCATGGGAATAATTTTTATTTTTCTATAAAAACATTGCAGACTTTTAAGCATTTTACCTTTAAAATCCTGCTTTCTCTTTACATGTGCATGATTAATTTTAAATTAAATTATGCCACTTTTGTGAAATGAATTTGGAAAAATTGATTTAATATTTGGAATCATAATAATTTAAATTATCTAATAAATTTAATTTAATTCTTAAAAATAATAATTAGTGAACACGATTAAAATGAATTACCACAATTAAGGTAAAAATGAGTTTATTTGGGGATTAAACATATTAGATTAGGGGAAAATGATCTAAAAACTTTTCCAACGCCAATTTTTAGAAAATATATAATCATTTATCACCATAAACTCTATTTATTATGATTTATATAGATACTATTTCAATAAAGTGACCTATATAATATTTTAAGTAAAGAAAAAGACAAAACGGAATGTTACTTGCCATTAATATTTATAAAGAAATGGGATATGAAGGAAAAAATCATAATTTCGGTTATAAATATTATATTAAAATATAAATTGTTTTTAATAAAGGTAATTGATATTAATGTTTACATACTAAATAATTACTTTAAAGGATTATGAAATAGGAATTCATGGATTATATTGCTAATAATAAAATAAAATGATTCATACAAAAAACATTAAAAGTGATGTTCATTAAATAAATTATCCAGTTAAACTAATTTTTAGAATATTATATAATGTTAAATTATTGTGAAAATAATATATATTGTTTCATTCATTTTCAAGATTTTATTAAATTCAAATTTAATAAATAATTTCAAAATGGACAATAATATTATTTTATAATAAATGATATGTTATTAGATGACTTAAAATTTCTAAGAGTACTATATTCTGAAAATAAATGTCTAAATGTTAATAAATATCAAATATAGTCCATTAATTTACAAATTTATCCCTTATAATGAATTATTTGACACCAAAATAGTACATTGTTTTTCATGGTTTGGTTTAAGTAGTGTTTTTGCACCTCACATGAACTTATGTTAAAATTAATTTCCAACATTTCATGACCCTACCTCTAAATATTCCCCTATTAGGGTGGAAATGAAGAATGGGTGATACTAGCCCCTGATTCCCACCTCCTATAGGCCCCGGGTTGGAGATTAGCCCAAAGGGTATATAAATCTAACAATATGGGAGGAATTACCCTTTTTAAACAAGATTGGGATATATGATGGATCATCCAAAAAACAGCTCCATGAAATATACTATGAAATAAATCCAAAATTCATCCCACATGATTGTCTAAAATATAACTGACACTAAAATAAGAGTCTCCAAGGTAAATACAAAAATTAAACCTAAGCAATGACACATCAATTATCATGATCTTAGCTAATAGGGTCCAACAAGGTTTGAATAATCTTCTCAGAAGCCTAAAAGATGTTTCATATTTGAAGGGAGAGAATATAAGTATACTCATTAAGAAAACCAAGGTATATTGTTTATACATTAAGGAGGAATACTAATGCACCCACGAGAAAACTACAGAACCAAACATCACCTAAGAAGGTATACTAACAATCAAAACCTCACCAAGCCATGCCCACAAAATAATGCAAGTCAGGTAGTATAATATAAATAACATTGATGATAGGGTACTCTACACTACTCTCTGAATGATTAGATTCTCCCACACCCTAATGGAAAATTTCATGGTGCTCCATACACTTCCAAACATACCACATCACAACCAACCCACACACACACCTAGGCCTCACAACCACACCCCACCCATAGACACCTGGTCCATGAAACAACTTCCCACCGGAAAACACCTGAGCCCCATTCCACATCACACTTTACCCATAGATACATGTGAAATCACAAATCATCTTATCTTGAAGACACCTAGGAAAACAAAACTCCCCCACAAAAACCTAGGCCTTGAAAACCAAAACCTTTCAGAAGAATCATGGGATACCAATGAAAATAAGAGAGATCATAGAAGAGCGTGTGGCCATCCCTCCATCCTCCCACCTGGATGTTTGTAAAAGACACCATACCCCTTGAAAATGGGGGTGTTCTACACATAGTTCTCAACTAAGGTGGGGTGTATAAATAAATAAAAATAACATAAAGTGCATGATTATATAGTATCAATCACTTAAGACCAACCTATGGTATTCACAATAAGAACTATCCAACTGAAAAATACTTCTTTACAACATGTATATACATTTTTTAGTATCAGAAAATGTCACTTTGGAAGTTGATAAATTTATGTGGCTTCCAAAATCTTCTTCACTGAACCCCAATTAATTACAATATTTAGATTTATCCATAGTTAACCACACAACCCATCATTTAAAATATCATTAAAAAACTCCATCCATTTAACCAAACCAAGGAACACATCGTGCAAAAACCTCTCCCTTTAATACCAATTCATAGTAAACCACTCTCCACCCACTAAACATAGGGTGGAGATTTTTGCATGCTACTCATGGTGAAAATATGGGTGAAATATCCATACCAACCACTACCATCATTATTCTTCAAAGTTTCCATGCCCAATACCTTGTCTCCACAGAGAAAACCCCCAACTCACATCCATACAAAGCAACACATCTTATTATAAATGTTTTAGACAGCCCTACAGTACAACCAAACCACACACATTACATACCCATTCTAAAACCACACCCCTATACTTCCCCACACACAAAATCCAAAACATATCACACATAAAAACCATAACAAAACTTATTTAGTTTTCACAAAGGGCATATTATTCATATTCCACTTCATAAATTTAGGATGTGATCACATAATCCATATGATCTTGGGGAATCCATTTAATTAACTAAATTTATATGGTTAATAAATTACATATAATATTCATAAAATATAAAACCAACAAAATAATTCACAGGCCACCACAATTTCAAAAACAAAGACCTCAAATGCCAATGAGTTTCAGTGGGTAGTTAGCCCATTCATATCAGAATATCCAAAGGTAACGATGAATTGTAAGAACATGCATCACTTTTCAAAAGTCCCTCATATATTAATCCAATGAATATTCAATTATCCTTATTAATTTGTTAGTAAACCATATTACCAAGGGGAATAATTTTATACACCCTCCCTGCATGATACAAAAATTGACAAAGACAAAGGAAAAAATACATGAAAGAATAGGCGATCTGAACTTCCTGAATGCACCAAGAAAGGGGATTAAATATGCAATAGGAAAAATCTAGGAGAAAGAGAGCTAGAATCCACAGCCAGATCACTTGGATCCTATGGGAATAAGAACTCTGGGTGCCCCATACCAAGGGAAAATAAGAAGGAAGAACATGAGAGAAGGGTTTCTAGGTCTGGGAAAGATCTAAACAGAGCATCAGTTTACATATGTTTTTTATTTTCATTAAAGGATGATATATTCAAGATAATGAATTCTAATCGATTAAAATACCCCCAAAACTTAGGAATTTAATATAATGTTTTTGGGCAATGAATTATCCTAAAATACATTCATATCGGGAATTAATGTCATTTTACAACGAAGGAGATGTCAAAAGGGGAAATAATGGAACTTGAATAATTGTTCATGAGACACTACCAAGTGAGGCACCGTTGGATGAGGCACCACTATATGAAATTTCATCAGGTGACACACCACCAGCGAGACACCGCTGGACAAGGAACTACCAGATGAGAGACCACCAGGGTGAGACACAGCCGGTGAGCGACAACTAGGTGACACCACCACTAGGTGACATCGCCAAGGTTAAACTGGTTCCCGGTTACACCACCATGATGACACGGTTTCCAGGTGACACCATTATCAAGGATCCATTAGAATACATGGAAAACTGGGAAATTTTCAAAAGTGTAGGAAAGATGCACCTTGATCTCCCAGAACACCTCAAATACTTGATTCTCACAATAGAAAATACCACAGAGGTCTGGACTATTACATCAGGAACCTCTCATAAAATTATCACCCTCGAGAATTTAAAAAAAATCTCAGAAGAAAGGGGGGTCTGAACAACCACATCGTGTGATTCTTGTTGGGGGTCTCGTTACAATTGAAACACCGCTAACAACCAAACACTTCATTGCCCAATGATAAACCACCCTATGTTGTTCAAAATATAAATTTGAAACCTCCCCATCCAGAAACACCTCCTATAACATCTGATAACCCAAATAACCACATGACGTACTACAAAAGGAAAAAAAACACACTATCCAAACATGCATATTTTGGAATTCCATCCTCTATTTAAAGGTAAGATCCACTATGAGTGGCACTGACTTTCCAGCAAGAGTTTAACCACATCACAATTAATGCATCTTGATTAGGAATCAGGTCCTCCCTTTCCAGACATCAGGAAATTTTCACACATCACACCACACATAACACTTCCAAGGGAAACCATCTCACCTCATATAAAATAAGGTTCGATCATTACATCATAAAACAAAACAGAACAACACAAAAATAAAAACACCATCATGTACAGGGCACACATCTACATCTCACACTCAAATATACTCTCCCCCTAGACACTGTGCCTCCACAGCACATGAAACAAAGGAATAGTTCATCCACACAACCCCTTCTCTTGAATATATTGGATATACACTGGTCGCTCCACAAATTTAACTTCATCCATGACAAGATACTATCCCCTGTAAATAACATGGGACTCATCGTGAAGATACCAAAGAATTTGATAGATATGAAAGATTTCGTGAATCCTATCTAATTGTGTTAGAGAGGCCAGAAGGTATTATAACAACCTATCCTTTTCATACATTACTATTAAATCATTTCAATAATAAACAAATTAACATTATTACACATAGAGGATCCAATGGTTTAGTGTCTTGGGAAACTAGGACCATACATAACAAATACAAAATCAAGCATAAACATCTATTTAATTTATTCTTCTCTAGATTCTTAATGGAACTTGTCCTCTCCTTAGTACATCTTGCCACCTGAAGATATACATCAAAAGGGGTGATATAGAAGCCTATTAAGAGGATAGATAAGAAAAATATAGCATGGAGTGAGAATAATCATAACATAGGCAAAATATCATGAACATGAGAGGAGAATAAATAAAAGACTTGAAATGTGGCAATGCATAAAAATGAAACATCATGTCTTAGTGGTTAACTAAAAAACATACTTGTGAACCAAGCTAGCATCTTGTTCACACATAATTTTACATTTACTCATGAAATTCATCACTTTACTCAATTCATTGGAGTGCTATATAATTCTGGGCGCACCTGTCACATCTAACCATTCATATTGCACTATACAATTCTGGGAGCACCCATCACATCATAACATTATCATTTATCATGCATGAAAAAATGAACATATAACATAAATAAACATAACTAAGCCATAAAAATTAATGGTTTTCATCTCATAAGAACACATTCATAGACTTTAGGTTCCCAAAAGAAAGAGGGAACATCATACTTGATACAAGAACCATTAACCTTGAATGAGAGGTAAAAGGTGAGTTCTTAAAAGTAGAGTTCTTTTGGAAAACATTTTGATGGACATAAACATTAGTAGAAAACATTTATATCCCATAAAAGGTAAGATAGTTATGAACAAATTATATTTAAGTAGTAACCATATCAAAAATGGAGTGAAAGAGGGAGAACCCTAAGGATGAAAGTTGGGTTCGAGAATTTCCCCTTAGCATGTACCAGAATGCTTCCTTCTCTTTAATGTCCTGTATAATGACATTATATTCATTAATTAGAAATCCAGAACCATGTCTACATTAATGGGGGTTCATTCTGGTTTCATTATGTCATATTATTTACCTTTGGATGACTTATAGAGTTTAAAAACATTGTTTAGGGATGTTCATTTTTATGGGTTTTCTTGGGTGGTTCACTAGTATTCTTAAATTCAAGTTTGGGTAGAACATGAGTAGGCATCCAAAAATGATATTAATTGTAATTAATGATATTATGGGAGTTTTAATGATCTTATAATGAATTATATTAGATCCATTTGGACGAATCATTAGATAAGAATTAAATGATGGTTATTTGGGTCAATTTGGGCTGTTTTTGGATCACAACGAACTTGTTTTAACTTATCACTTAGTAATATGGACATAGGTTATTTACAGAACTTCAAATAGGACATAAAACATATAACATAGTCTGGTTCAACCATAAAAATGGTTTCATGACCAAATCTAAAGGTAGAAATTGAAGAAGAAAACATGTCGTTCTTGAAGGTGATAAATTAACACCTCACAAACAACCTTCTCTTTAATAAAATAAAAGGAAGAGGGAAATGGGGTTGGATGATATAATATCCCATTATAATAATACAATTACATTATATTTATAATACTATATTTACAATACCATTTGGATTAAGAAAGGTGGGGAGAGATCAGGAAATGAACTTGAACTTGAATGGAAATTGAAGGAGAAGAGGGAGAGAAATTACCTCTTGAATCCTCCTCTTGAGATCCTCCTTAAGGGCCTAAGCATGGTATTTTGATGAGACCATAAGCTCATGGACGTGGGGAAGGTTCTAGGGAATGTGTTTGGGAAGAGTTTATAGAAGGCTTGGATCTTTAGAGTTGTGAGGAAATGAGGGTGTGAAGGGTGGCTTTTATAGTGGAGGGGAGAGGGGTTTCCTTAATATAAAATTAAATAGTTTATTAATTTCCCCTAAGAAAAGGAATAGTGGGTCTTGAATGACCAAGAATAGTAATTTTATCATGTGATCCCAAACCAGGTGGGCTTACATCAGTAGAGCATCATTGATGACTCAATTAATCCTTTATTTACCATTTTTTTTTGTAAATTATCAGATTCTAATATTCATCAAAACTTCAAGTATCTCAGAAAAATCCCAAAAAATTACCCAAAAAGTTTTCAACGTTTAGAATCCAAAAATAAAGTCAATTATTCAAAAATAATTTTCTAAATATTATAAATTTAATATTTAATTATAATTATAATTTAGTTAAAGAACAGTTTTTAAGATTAAAACTGATTTTATAGTGCTTTCAAAAATTACGTAGGGTCTTATAAAATTATCTAAAAACTATGAGATATTTATTCAATAATTTATGAATACATTTTAGGGAAATAAATATTGTTTTCAATTAATTAATTATTTATAAATAATTATTTACGACTTACAAAATACCAAAACGTTTACTAAGGTCAAATCGTCACTTTCTAAAATGTCTAAATTTTGTTTATTTATTCACAGGTAATGTTACTCTAATGTTGGATGGTTTACTATTCATAAGGGTCATATTACTATTCATAAGGGCATGGTACTATTCATAAGGGTTGGTCACTATTCACCAAAAAATATTATTTTTTCATTAGACTCCAAAAATCATCTTGAACCCAACCATGTATATCAGATTTTCAAAATTCCAAAACCCAGAAGTGAAAAACTTATGTTTAAAGGTCACTTATCACATATTAGTTAATTATTTTGTGTTTTGATGTTATTTTATGACCTAAATATAAGAAGGGAATTTCAATTGAAAAACATTGGGTCATTACATTCTTCCCCCCCTTAAGAAATTTCGCCCCCAAAATTTCACTTTAGAACAACAGGTGAGGGTACTTCTCCTTCATTATCTCTTCTGGTTCCAAAGTTTCTTCCTCAAACATATGGTTCCTCCACAATAATTTTACAATATGGGTTGTCTTGTTGCGTAGAAATGTATCTCTCCGATCGAGAATCTTTATTGGCTGCTCCTCATAGGATAGATCATCTTCCAGCTGCACCAACTTTGAGTTTAGTACATGTGATAGGTCTGGTATGTACTTCCTCAGTAGTGATATATGAAACAAATCATGAACTTGATCCATATTCAGTGGAAGTTCCAAACGATACTCCACATCTCCAATGTAGTCAAAGATCTCAAAGGGGCCAATATACCTTGGTCTTAGCTTCCCTTTCTTCCCGAATCGCATGGCTCTCTTCTACGGAGATATTCTAAGGAAGAATTTATCTCCAATGTCGAACTCCAAGTCACTTAGATGGTTGTCATCATAGGTATTTTTCTGACTTTGAGCATCTTTGATGTGTTTCTGGATGACTTTAACCTTCCCTATCATCTCTTGAACAAGATCAGGCCCAAATAGCTTTCTTTCTCCAACTTCATCCCAACAGTTTGGGGTTCTACATCGCTTCCCATAAAGAGATTTATATGGAGCCATCTTAATACTCGAGTGGAAGCTATTATTGTATCAGAACTCAACCGATGAGATATGCTGATCCCAACCAACTTTGAATTCAAGATAGCATTCTCATAGCATATCTTCAAGAGGTTGAATAGTTCTTTCAGATTGGCCATCCATTTGGGGGTGATAGGTCGTGCTGAAATTTAATTCAGTACTCAAAGAATGTTTAAGGCTCCTACAGAACATAGATGTGAACCTTGGATAATGGTTAGAGATAATTGAGAATGAAACACCATGAAATCTAACCACTTCCTTCACATATATCTTTGCAAGTTGATCAAGCGAGAGATATTCCTGAATAGTGATAAAATGGGCAGTCTTGGTGAGTCGATCAACCACAACCCATATCACATTATTTCCTTTTGACATCTTCAGGAGACCCGTGACAAAGTCCATAGTAAAATTTTCCCATTTCCACATGGGTATAGGCAATGGCTGCATTATACCTTTAGACTTTTTTCGCTCAGCTTTAACTTTCTGACATACCAAGCACCTTGATATATAATCCGCAGTCACCTTCTTCATGTTATTCCTACAGAAGTGTTCTCGGAGATCACGGTACATCTTGGTACTCACAGGATGGATAAGGAAAGTTGAGCTATGTGCATTGTACAATAGCTCCTTCTTTATCCCGGGTTATGAAGGCAAACAAAGTCACGTTCCAAACCGGATCACACAATCATTGTCGATATGGAACTCTTGCAGCTTCCCTTCCTTCACTGCCTTCAACTTCTTTGGTATCTCCACATCATCCCTTTGTGCTTCCTTAATCTTCTATTGGATGGATAGTTCTGAAATCATTTGGTAAAGGTAGGATGTATCCCCTGCCCTAATGATTTCCAAATCCATTATTTGCATATCCAAGAAGATAGGGTCTTTATAAATCCAGAACATGGATAGAGTAGAAGGTTCTTTTCTGCTTAGAGCATCAACTGCATTGATTGCCTTTCTAGGATGATAGTGAATAGAGAAATCGTAATCCTTGATTAGCTCAAGCCACCTCCTTTGATGCATGTTGAGTTCCTTTTGTGTGAATATATACTTTAGTCTCTTATGGTTGGTGTATATGTCACACTTATCACCATAAAGTTAGTGCCATCAGATTTTCAAAGAAAAAATCACGGCTGCCAGCTCTAGATCATGCATCGGGTAGTTCTGCTCATGGATCTTCAACTATCGTGAGGCGTAGGATATCACATTATCATTTTGCATGAGTACACAACCCAATACTGTTTTTGAAGCATCACTATATATCACAAAACATTATCAACATTTCAGAAGTGTGAGTATAGGTGCATTGATCAGCCTTCTCTTTAGCTCCTTGAAGCTTCCCTCACATTCATCCATCCAGAAATACTTTTCCCTTTTCCTTGTTAACTTAGTTAGGGGGCTTGACAATCGTGAGAAGTTTCTCACAAAACGTCGGTAGTACCCAGCTAATCCAAGAAAACTTCAGATTTTTGTGACACTAGAGGGCCTGGGCCATTCCTCAACCGCCTTTGTCTTTGAAGGATCCACATAAATTCCCTTAATTGTGATCACATACCCCTATAAAGTGACTTGATTCATCCAAAAGTCACACTTTCTGAACCTGGCGTACAACTTCTCCTTTCTTAATGTCGCCAACACAAGTCTTATATGTTCTTCATGTTCCTCCATTCTCTTGGAGTAGATGATAATATCATCGATAAACACTACAAAAATTTTTTCGCGCTAATGTCTATATACTATATTCATCAAATCCATAATGATTGCAGGGGAATTAGTAAGTCCAAAGGGAATCACCCAAAACTCATTGTGGCCATACATTGTTCGGAAGGTAGTCTTCTGAATATCTTCCTTATTCACCTTTACCTGATGATATCCAGAATGAATATCCACCTTTGAGAAGTATTGAGCTCCTCTTAACTAATTGAACAAGTCATCAATCCTTGGGAGAGGATACTTATTCTTTATGGTGATCTTGTTGAGTTCCTGATAATCGATACACATCCACATTTTTCCATTCTTCTTCTTCACAAATAGCACAGGAGCACCCCAAGGCGATGCACTATGGCATATGAACCCTTTGTCGAGATTCTCTTGCAGTTTCTTCTTTAACTCCTCCAGTTCGATTGGAGCCATCCTATAGGGGCACTTCGAGATAGGAGTAGCTCTGGGTATGAGTACAATTGAGAACTCTACCTCACGATCCAGGGGAATTCTGGGTAACTCTTTGAGAAATACATCCCTGTATTCCCTCACAATGGGCATTTCCTCAAGGTTGGAACTTTCCTTCGACTCAACCATTTACGTGAGGTTTCCTTCTTGATAGGGAATCAACACCCACACCATTGAAGTATTTTTCAAAGGAGATTCATGACCTTCCTTGAATTTTTAGTGGAGAATGGGATGGTTTGTAATATGAAAAGATATTTCCTTTTCCCGACAATTGATATGCGCTCTATATAATGAGATCCCTTCAATTCCCATTATAGCATCAAATTCCACCATGGGAAGTATTACAAGATTTTCTGAAGAAGCTTCCCACATACACCAATAATAGAAGAGTCAAACACTTGGGTTTCAATGATTTCACCACTTGGTGTTTTTATATATATCTATACTTCAAGGTTTCGAGGATTCGATTATATAATTCTAACAAACTTTCAAGATATAAAGGAATGCATAGAAAAAGAATCAAATAAGACTTTTTCCATTCATGAGTGATTAGGAAGTGTACCTTATACGACTTCATTATCATGCTCCACCTCTGCAGTAGTGATGGCATAAGCCTTCCCTTGTTCCTTTGGCTTTGGTGGCTGCTAACGCTGATTACCCTCAAGAACTCGATGTTTAGTGCACTGGTTTTCATAGTGCCATAGCTCCCTACAATTATAGCATTGAACCATGAGTGGTTCTCTCCTTTCATCCGCTACATTCTACTTCCTTTTCATGTCTTTTTGACACTCTTGAGCATGGTGTCCTTCTTTCCCACACTTGAATCATTTCCCCGTCCCTTTGAGGTAGTTCCCATTGTGCAACATCCCACATTTTTGGCATGTGGGTCGTTTATTTTTCTTCCCACCTTTATCATTAGATCCACCAGATTGAAACACCATCTTTCTTTTCTTATCACCATAGTCGCGGGACCATTCTACAAACTCCATCTCCACTTTGAGAGCACACCAAACAACTTCTTCATAACTCCCAAAGTCTTGAATTGCAAGAGCCATTCGTAGGTGTGGTTTTAATCCACTAAAGAAGCTATCAATTTTTCTATCAGTGTTGACAAAAAAACCCGAAGCATACCTTGCGAGCCTTGTGAAATTCGCTTCATAGGTTGTGACAGAGTCTCCTTCTTTTTTCTTGAGCTCTATGAATTCTCTCTCCATATTCGTGTGAAGAGTTCATGGGAAATACATATTAAGAAACATTATCTTAAAGTCTCCCCATTCCATCTCTTAAATTTCCTCTGTTAGATTGGTGTTCTTAATCAAAGCCCACCATTGATCAGCATATCCATCTAGATGATAAACGTCTAGAGTCACCTTCTCTATCTTAGAATAGTGAAGCAAAGAAAAGATATTCTCCCTGGAGTTGACCCACTATTCCACAACTAGTGGATCGGAAGATCCAAAAAATGTTGGTGGTCATTGCTGCATAAAACACTCGATAGCAAGTTGATACTTCTTTAGTGAAGGAGGATGTTCCCCATTATTGTGGTTATTATTCATAACCTGATATAATTGGGTAAGCATCTCCATGATGTTTTGAACTCCACATCCCAAATTATTGGGGATGTCGTTCGGGAAATCATTGCATTGTCCCTCGCATGAGTAGCTGGCCTAATTTCTCCAAGTTCACACCATTTTCTAAAATAGAAAATGATAGAACAAAACAAAGGTAATCAAGTCATAAATAACATATTCATTTAAAGAATTTATACCAAAAACATAACATATGGGGTCCCTGGGAAAATATTCTTATGTGCATATTTGTACTTAGTCTCATGCTGTAGGTTTTCCCTAGGGTTCACTAATCCTAATTCCCAAATTAACTAAACCTTTCCTCTGATACCAACTATAACGACCCAGCCTTTTCTTACATTACTATTACATCATTTCAAAAATAAACAACATAACAGTATTACACATAGAAGAACCAAAGTTTTAGTGTCTTGGGAAAACTAGGACCATACATAACAAATACAACATCAAGCATAAACATCTATTTAATTTCTTCTTCTCTAGCTTCTTATTGGCACTTGTACTATTCTTAGTACATGTATCCACCTAAGGATATACATCAAAAAGGGTGATCTAGAAACCCATTAATAGGATATATAAGAACAATATAGAATTGTGTGAGCATAATCATAACATAGGAAAAATATCATGAACATGAGAGGAGCATCAATAAAAGACTTAAAATGTGGCAATTCTAAAAAATGAAACATCATGTCTTATTGGTTAACTACAACACATACTTGTGAACCAAGCTAGAATCTTGTTCACAAAACATTTCACATTTACTCATGAGATTCAACACTGTACCCAATGCATTGGAGCGCTATATAATTTTGGGTGCACCCGTCACATCTAAACATTCATATTGCGCTATATAATTCCGGGCACACCCGTCACATCATAACATTATCATTTATCATGCATTCCACAATGAACATATAACATAAATGAACATAACTAACCCATTAAAGAGAACAGGTTTCATCTCATAAGAACAAATTCATAAACTTTGGGTTCCCAAAAGAAAGAGGGAACAACATACTTGATACAAGAACCATTAACCTTCAATGAGAGGTAAAAGGTGAGTTCTTAAAAGAAGAGTTCTTTGGGAAAACATTTTGATTGACATAATCTTTAGTAGAAAACATGTGTATCATAGAAAATTTAATATCATTATGAACAAATGATATTTAATTAGTAACCATATAAAAAATGGAGTGAAATAGGGAGAACCTGAAGGATGAAAGTTGGGTTCGAGAATTTCCCCTTACCTTGTACCCGAATGGTTATTTCTCTTTAATGTCCTGTATAATGACATTATATTAATTAATTAGAAATCCAGAACAATGTGTACATTAATGGGGTTCATTATCATTTCATTATGTCACATTATTTTTCTTTGGATGACTTATAGAGTTTAAAAACATTGTACGGGGATGTTCATTTTTATGGTTTTTCTTGGGTGGTTCACTTGTATTCTTAAATTGATGTTTGGGTAGAACATGAGTAAACATCCGGAAATGATATTACTTGTCATTAATGATATTACAGGAGTTTTAATGATCTTATAATTAATTATATTAGATCCATGTGGATGAATCATTAGAGAAGAATTAAATGATGGTTATTTTGGGTTAATTTGGGAGGTTTTTGGATCACAACAAACTTGTTTTAACTTATCACTTAGTAATATTGCCATAGGTTATTTACATAACATCAAAAAGGAAATAAAACATATAAAATATTCTGGATCAACTATAAAAATGGTTTAATGAAAAGATACGAAGGTCGAAATGGAAGGAAAAAGCATGTCGTTCTTAAAGGTGATAAATTAACACCTAACGAACAACGTTCTCTTTAATAAAATAAAAGGAAGAGGGAAAGGGGGTTGGATGATATACTATCCCATTAGACACATAAAATTACAGTTTATTTATAATACTGGAGTTACAATTCCATTTGGATGAATATAGGTTGGGAGAGATCAAGAAATGAACTTGAACTTGAAAGGAAATTAAAGGAGAAGAGGGAGAGAAATTACCTCTTGAATCCTCCTATTGAGATCCTCCTTAAGGGCATAAAAATGGTCTCTTGATGATACCAG
Source organism: Viscum album (assembly GCA_963277665.1). Taxonomy (NCBI): domain Eukaryota; kingdom Viridiplantae; phylum Streptophyta; class Magnoliopsida; order Santalales; family Viscaceae; genus Viscum; species Viscum album. The sequence continues at coordinate 619,753,941 of OY728146.1, read as the reverse complement.
AAGCTCCTGAACGTGGGTAAGGGTCTAGGTAAGGTTTTTGGACAGAATTTAGTGAAGTCTTGGAGCTTGGGAGGTGTGAGGAAATGGGGGTGTGGAGGGTGACTTTTACAGTGGAGGGGAGAGGGGTTTCCTTAATATAAAATTCATTAGTTTATTAATTTACCGTAATACAAGGACTATTGAGTCTTGAATGACCAATAGTAGTAATTGTATCATTTTATCCCGAACCAAGTGGGATTACATCAGCAGAGCATCATCGATGACTCAATTAATCCATTATTTAGCATTTTTTGAAAATTATCGGATTCTACTATTCATCAAAAATTCACGTATCTCAGAAAAATCCCAAAAATTTACCCCAATAATTTTTTGAAATGTAGAATAAAAAAATGAATTTCATTTTTCAAAAATATTTTTCTAAATATTATTAATTTAATATTTAATTAAAATCATAATTTACTTAAAAAAGCAGTTTTTAAAGTTAAAACTGATTTTATAGTGCTTTCAAAAATTACGTAGGGTCTTATAAAATTATATAAAAACTATAAGCCATTGATTAAATAATTTATGAATAAATTTTAATGAAATAAATTTTATTTTTAAATTAATTAATTAATTATAATTAATTATTTATGACTTACAAAATACCAAAACATTTACTTATGTCAAATCGTCACTTTCTAAAATGTCTAAATTTTATTTAATTATTCATAGGTAATGTTACTCTTATGTTGGATGATTTAATATTCATAAGGGTCATATTAATTTTCATATGGGTATGTTACAATTCATATGGGTAGGTCACTATTCACCAAAAATTATTTTTGTTTCATTACACTCCAAAAATCATCTTGAACACAATCGTGTATGTCAGATTTTTAAAATTACAAACAAAGAAGTGACAAACTTATGTTTAAATGTCACTTATCACTTAGTTTTTCATTATGTTGTGTTTTCATGTTATTGTATGACATAAATATAAGAATGTAATTTCCACTGAAAAACATTGGGTCGTTACAGGTATGCCCCCTCACCAACTCTGACTAAATCCTTAAAGGGCCCAACAAACTAAGGAGAAATCTTACTCCCTCTACCAAACCTCTCCTAACCTTAACAAGGGGAGACCTTTAAAAACACGTTTTCCCCATACATGAACTCCAAGGGCTTCCACCTATGGTCGACATAAGGCTTCTACCATTCCTAGAATACTTTCATCTTTTCTCTAATAAGATAAACTTGATCGGTCCTGCCATGTGCCACATCTAGACCAAAACCCGCTCCCTCCCCAAACATAATCCAGCACAATGGTGAAAGACACATACTCCTATAAAAAACCTAAAATGGGGTCATGAAAATAGAAGAGTAATAAATATTTTTATAAGATAACTCCACCATGGGATGGTGTTGTACCCAAGAACAACAAACGTCCATGATGCATGCCTGTAATATATCCTCCAATATAGGGATAATACGCTCAGTCTTCCCATATGTCTGAGGGAGGAAGGCACTGCTGAGACATAACTGGGTGACAAAATAATCATGCAATCACCTACAGACTCTTGAGTCAAACCACATATCTTGATTTGAGACAATGGTCCTCGAAACCCCATGCAACCGCACCACCTCATACTCATAACATTTAGCCAAGGCATCCACTATGCCCGACTCCTTGATTTCTACGAAGATGGATGGTTTCGTTAACTAATATACTGTCTCCTAGATAGCATCATAGCCTCTCTGAGACCTGGGTAACCCTACGACACAATCTATTGAGATTTTATCCCATTTACAATCAGGAACATCAAAGGGATTCAACAAACCCCCAGGGACACAGTGTTTAGAATTCACCTGTTGGAAAACCAAGCACTTCGCCACAAACTCTACCACTTCCCATCTCATCCCAGGCCACCAAAACAACATCATTAAGCCATGACATATGTTGTGAACTCCTCAATGCACTACCAATGGTGAGCTATGAAAATCATAAAGGACTCCATTGTGAATCTCCATAGGATCAAACAACTTTACTAAGAACAACATCCCATTATGACTGTCCCCTGACCACCCATGCAATGTATCATCATTGACTAAACAATCATGATTAACATATTCCTCTAATTCTCCCTACTAAGACTACTCCACCTACTACATTATAGAATACTACACCATCATATGAAATAAAAAACCTCTACCACCATCTACCTTCAAATGTATGTGTAAGGATCCAAACTCTTCCATTTCACTCCAAGCATCCATAGACTCTGAAAAAACCTCCATGTGCAACTTCTTTATCAATTCATCATCAACCACATTTCCCCTTTTCAAGGAGTAAGATATTTCAAAATCATAGTCATGAAGAAACTTTATCCACCTTCACTCTCACTGATTTAAATTTCATTGGGAAAATATATACCTCAAGCTCTTGTGATATGTGAAGACCACAAAGCACTCCTCAAAGAGGTAATGCTTCCACAACATAATTGTGAACACCACTGCTTACAACTATTGATCATGGGTGGAAAAGTTATAATCATTATGTTTTAACTTCCTAGACACATAAGATATTACTACTAACTACTACATTAGCATGCATCCCAAACCTAGAAGAGAAGCATAAAAAAACCTCAAGTATCGCCCATTCCTCAAGAAATAAGAGCATCAGAGAACTCACCGACTTCCCATTAAGATAATTGAATGAAACCTGGAACTACCAACTCCAAAAAAAATATTTTTCCATACTAGTCAGAGCTATACAATGTGTTGAAACTCTATATAATTCAGGAACAACCCTTCGATAATAGTCTAGAAGTCCAATGAAAATATAAACTTATACAACATTCACAGGTGATTCCCAAGAAAACCAGCTTATACATTTAACATTTATACTTCCACACCTTTTTGAGAAACCATGTTTCTAAGGAAGTTCACCTCCTGTGACCAGAACATACACCGGGAAAACATTCCATAGTACTGGTGGCGTTTAAGGACATGTAGGAAAGTTCTTAGTTGCTTGGTATTCCCCTCATATGACAGTGATTAAATCAATATATCATTGGTGAATATTATTGTATAACCACTCTAGGAACTAAAATAAATTTAGTTAATAAGATCATGAACACATATGGTGCGTTCATAACAGCGAATGATTTGACTAAAAAATCAAATTCCCTATACCTGTATCTGAAAGCATTCTTTGTGATATCACCCTTATTCACCATGATCTGGTGATATGAAGACCACCATTCAGTATTTCAAAACTAACATGTCCCTATCAGTGGGTCAAAAATATATTTTATCCTTGGAAGGGGGTAACAGTTCTTAATCATCGCTTGATTCAACCTTTGAAAGTCTTTGCACAACCTCATACTACCACCCAAATTATTTGTAAAGAACACTGAAGCACCCCATAGTGACACACTAGGCCAGATAAAACCCATCCACAATAGATCATCAATTTGAATCCTCATATCCCACCACTCAGAAGGTTCGATCAGATAAGGATCCATTAAAATTAGTGAATCATCGGGCTTTATGTCTATCCCAAACTCAACTTCACGTCAAGGGGTTAACATCAGAACCAACTCGGGGGAAACATCAAGGAACTCCCCAATGAATCCAAGAACCTATAGAATCTCATTTTCCACTGATTCTACTAACAAATCATCCAATTTTGAATGAAGGGGATCCAAACATTGACTGGCCACCTGACAACCCCGCTCGCGAATGAAAACCACAAACTATCCATCCACATCTGAAAAACACAACTATACTGTGGAAGAATTTTATAATTTCATGTACATATTACAAAATACTTATGTCGAGGATGACATTCTATTTCCCCATCCATAACAAGAGGATATATCCATAGGACTGATGTTTTCCCATCATCAGTCTACACCCCTAACACACATAAAAAAATCTGGTCTGGACTTCGACTGGATAACTCAACACCATGGGTATGAGAAGCCTCTCTATGTGTAGTATTATAACATGGGATAGAGAAGGTGAAATAATGGAGTGATAAAACCTTAAAAAACAAATCACAAGTAAGTGTACTGAATAAATTGATCGTACCTTTGACGATCTCTCTCCCTACTAAAACTGCGACCTTTTTGGTGTGCAACTGACCACACCCAGCTCATATTCCTCTCTTATGATGACCACCTCCATGTCCATTCCCGGGTCATGGTCCCTTACCATAAAGGTTATCTTGAGGTCGGCCTCTACATACTTTATTTCCCATCAGTGGTGAAAAAACAAGTTGTACCTGCTACTCAAACTGTCTCTCTAAAAAATGTATCTTGGACTGACGCTGAGCCTTTCTACCTCATCCTAACTTGGATCGAGAAGCCATTTTGAACTGGATATCAAGATGACCACAAACCTCATAGAATAAACACATCATCCCCAAGACCACTAGAAAGGCATGGGGACCGCTAGCACCAGAAGGCCAGAAAGGAAGCCACTGAGGTCATCTCCCTGTCGGTTGAAACCTAAAAGGACCTACATTTAGAGACCTACCAATGACAACCTCGGCTCCCATATCATAGAAGAAATCCTTTCGAGTGTGTCTTCTCGGTCACATATTCCTTCTTCTAAACCTCTAGATACATTGGAAATGTAATGGGATTAAAAAATACTAGATTGAGGGGAAGATTTCCCCTATATACATCTTCCACAAGAATCCTTGTCCAAAAAATGATATAGTGAAAAAAGGATGCCATTAAACTTGATCCCAAGCTTCTGTAATGAAAAAATCCCCTACTGTAGAGAGAGTATCTCTTTCCACTTCTCATACTTCATGCCTGATGAAAGGAAGTCCTCCCAAATATCCTTCTCAATGTAAACCTGCAAAAAATATTCTTCCATCCTACAGATAAAGCATCCCACTATAACAAAAAACACCACACATCTAGATGACCAGAAAGGGGACCCGATACTCTATCATGTACCAACTCAAACTAATAATGATCTAAATCTCCTTGACTTATATTTCCATTTCCATGTCAGAAACACTATCCTTATACTTTCCCAAATCCTACCACTAGAAAAAATGCAACGTATTCTACAACTGGTCATCCTTTTAAATTGGACCAACCCTACAATGATCAACCATATCAACCTGATGAACTTAAACTACTAGAGCCACATGCAGAGATCATCTAGGATCCATATCTAGAAATTAAAAATGGAGTTCATAAGCTTGAGTATTATGTAATTTTACTTAAGATTAATTTTTATATCATTTAACTAATTTTTTATTCATATAAACTTTCCCCCAAAAACCCCAATTCAAACAATAACATGATTCATTAGAATTCATGTACCTCTCCTTGGCCTCTACACTAAAAATGGTGTACACTCACTTTGTCATTAGGTAGGCTTAGAGTCCATGAATGTGATCACAAGGTCCCTAATATCCTTTATCCTAGCCAATATTCTCTAGATTATGTCATGCACTATGGTCACCTGACACATTTTCCCTATCAACCCATTGAAGCCTCATTGTGCCTAACCCCAAACTCCATCCTATCTCTCAACCATCAGCTCTGAAACAATTATTTCATGGACCCTCCCTCCAAATATTCCACTCCTGGGATGTAAATGATGAAAGGGAGATAATGAACCCCTTGCGTCTCACCCCCAACATGCCCCAAGTAGGTGACTAGCACCAAGGGTATAAAAATATCACAATATGGGAGTCATTACCAATTTGTTGAAACAAGATTAGATGATATGATGGTTTATCCAGAAAACAACTCGATGACATATACTATAAATGAAAACCAAAGACATCCCACATGCATGTGTAAAATACAACTTATACAAAAAGAAGAGACTCCATGGTAAAAAACAAATAAAAAGATAAGCAGTGACACAAAAAGTGTCAAGATCCGAGCTTGTAGGGTCCAGTGCAGTTTGCATAATCCTCTAGAAAACCTGAAATCAATCCCATGTATGTAGGTTGAGAAATCATTTATACTAAGTAGGAAAGCCAAAGTCTATCGTGCACACGTGATGATGTCATGCTAATGCACCCATGATTAAAAAATTGAACAAAACTGCACCTAATAATGTATATTAACCATCCCAACCACACCATGTGATGCTCAACATGTAACATAAGTCAGGTAGTAAAATCTAAAACCTATGGAAGATAAGGTACCCCACACCACTTTCTCAATGATTGGATACTCTCACACCCTAAAGGATGACGTCATGGAACTCCCATCTCTTCTAAACATACCATATCACAATCCACCCACACACACACACATGGGCCTCACATCCACATCATGTCTGTAGAAACAAGGGTCCCACCACCACATGCCACCTACAGACACCTGGGCCGTATTCCACATCACATCCCACCCACAAAAACATGGTAAATCATTACTCATGTCATCCCAAAGATACATGGGAAAGAATAAATCATCTCATCCCTAAGAAACCTGGGAAAAAACAACTCACCTGAACACACTTAGGCCTTGCAAACCACAACCTATACAATGAATCTTGGGAAACCACTACCTAGATGAGGAAACAATGAAGAGGAGGTGGCCATCCATCCATCATCCCTCCAGGATTCTTGGGATAGACACCCTCCCCCATGACTATTGGGGCGTTTGAAATATATTTCTCAAATAGGATGGGGTTTATATAGAAATCACAAGAACATACAATGTATGTATTTATAGTATCAATCAATCGAGACCAAACTATGGGATTAACAAAAATAACATTCCAACTAACAAAAAAACATTTCTACAACCTATATATGTATTTTTTAGTATCACCAGCAATCAATTTGTAAGTTATTAAATTTAAGTGGCTTCACAATGATTCTTTTCTTAATGCCCATTCATTTCATTATTAGGCTTTAAAAATTGTTAACTATGAAACCCATCATTTAAATTTCCATAAAAACACCATCCCATTACCAAACCAACTTATGTAAACTCAAAATTATTAAGAATTCATTTATTCTATCAATACACGAGAGGATATTAATCACAACATAAACCAAGGAACACATATTTCCACAAACTCTCCCTTGTACACCCATTCATCGTAAACAACTCTCCAACCCCTAAACACATGGATATGCATTATTAATTATACTCATGGGTAAACTCTAAGAATATTAACAAAAACAAAAACCACCATAATAATTCTTCAAATTCATCATGCACAATCCTTCATGTCCAAGGGACTAACCCCCATCTCACAATCTTACCCAACAAAACATCTCATTACAACTATTTTTGGAAGCCCTGCTACACAACCACACCAAACCAATAATAGCCCACCGTACAACCACATCCAACCACTTCACAACACAAAAAACCCATGACACACAAATTATCACAACCATATTAGAACTTATTCAGTTTTAACAATGAAGATATTATTCAAATTCTACTTCTTAAATAGAGCGTGTGATCACAGAAGCCATAGGATACAAGGTAATATATTTAATTAACTGAATATAAATGGTTAGTAGATTTTATATAAATATCAATTCAATTTAGAACCAAAAAAATCATTCACAATACTTCACTGGTGAAAATAAAACCACCAGTGACCATGATTTTTAGTGGGTATTTAGTCCATACAGATCAAAATATCAAAAGGGAACGATGAATAACAAGAACATGCATCACTTTCCCCATCCAATCATTTATTAATCCTAATAAGATACAATTATCTTTATTAATTTTGTATTCAAACATCATCCCATGGGGAAAAAATTTATACAACCACCCCTCATGATATACAATTGAGATAGATGAAGGAAAACCAACTTGGAAGAAGAGGTGATCTTCACGTCCTGATTGCATCAAGATATGGGTGCAGATATGCAGCAGGACAACTCTATAGGAACACGATTCAGAAGCCACAAACATATATCACAACTCCTATGGGAAGAAGAACCCTAGGTATACTATACCAAGAGAAAATAAGATGGAAGAATAAGGTATAAGCATATCTCATCATGGGAAAGATTTCAATAGAGAATCAGTTTAAATATGGCTTTGATTTTTCATTAAAGGAGGATCTGGTCAAGATAAAGCATTTTGACTAAGTAAAACCCCCTAGACACTTAGGATTTTATGAAAAGATTTATAGTATTTGAATCGGCCTGAAATCCTTTCCAATTTATCTTTAATGTTGTTTTACATCAAATGACATGTAAAAAGGGAAAAACATGAAGTAGAAACACTATTCACAAGACATCGATGGGTGACACACCTTTGTACGAGGCACCATTAGACGAGACACCATTGGCCAAAACACCACCAATGATACACTGCAAGAGGAGGCACCATCGGAAGAATGATCGCCAAGGAGAGGCACCACCAGTGAGAGACCACTAGGGTGAGCTAGCACCAATGTGAGACACTGCTTGAGAGCAACCACCAGTGTGAGATACTGCTAATGAGGGAACTTCAAGGTGAGAAACTACTAGGGAGTGACTACTAGGGTGACAACTCCTTTAGGTGACACCAATAGGTTGATAATTCCATGGTGACACTACATCCATGTGACACCACTACCAGGTGATTCTATTTGTGATGCACCATTGGAAAACTATAAAAACAAGAAATTTTGAAATGTGTTGGAAGGATACACCTTGATTACCTAGAAAAACTCAAACACCATATTGTCACAAAGGAATGAACGAGAGAGGTCCAGTCCATTACAAAATAGAAATGAAATTTTTATTCAATAAATTAGAAATAATATATAGAATAACTAGGACCAAATTTTATAATAATTCTTAAATTTATTTTGAAATAATGTATAAATTACTTAGATAAGAAAACTATATACCCTGGTAAAAACAAAAATGGAAAAATTGGGAAAAATTAAAAACTATGGAACAAAATGATAAAAATTATTTTCTTTTTATATGGTGGAGGTGTATCTAGACCGCAAAACTCTCCCCTACATTATTTTTTAATTTTGGAGCCACATGAGTTAATGGATACTACCCAATAGTGAATACTTTTGAGTATTTATAAGTACACTTCTCCTCAACTATAAAAGGGAACTCACTCCTCCCCCTTATTCACACCCCTCATGACATTTGGATAAAAAAACCATGAAAAAATATTTCTAAACCTACCTCATCTCATTTTATAAGCCTAATTTTTTATATAAATCTAAAAATTCATTTATTTATTTCAAACCTAAGTAGGATACCTAAAGAAGATATAACATTCATCAATGAGAATTTTCTTTTTATTTCTTTATACACCCATTAAATTTTTATTATACCTTTATTATATAATAAAATCAGTGTCTTACATATAATAATATGTTGTTATGATATGGTTATGACCTACAACCACACACACTTCCATAAAATGGGTAACAAAATCTTCATTCATCTGTACCGAGGACTAATTCCCTATGACACAATGCTTTTCAATTTACCATTACTGTCTCTAAAGGTTGGTCATAACGATTGATTTTTTATTTATCTATGATATATATGATACATATGATTATATTATGTGTCTATAGTTTTTATATCACACCTAATTTGAATCTTTCCAATTTGTGGAATGTGATAACATCATTTGTGTGTACGAAAGACTACTACGTTGAGAAGCAATGTGAATAGGTCATGATTGAGATGGAATGTATTTAGTTTGGATTTAATAACTTTTTTATACCTATTAAATTACCACAATTTTGGAATTATAATATATTCCATTAACTATTATTTCATTTAATCTGAAATAAAAATTAAAAACAACATTCATACATACAAACAACCTACCGTCTCCATGAACAATGCATTTCATTTTCTATCACTAAATATTATGGATTAATATAAATAAATATATACTAAATATATATGATATTTATATCATAATTATAATTAATGAGATTATATAAAAATTATTAATGTAATAGGACAAAAAACGAAACAATCTAAGATATATATGAAAAAAAGTGCTTATTACCCAAAATGTTACATTAACATGGAATTATTATTAAATTAGTAATAAAAGGTAATAACCATGTCACAAATGCTATGATATATATTAATATATTTATTTATGATATTTATAACAAACAAATATTTTTTATATAGGTGTTTTTACTAAGTACGACGGAAGTCAAGGCTTAAGGTTAATGAATTTCTGTCTCACTTTTATTTTTTGTAACACACAATCCTTTTTCACAAAAATATTTATTTTTTGTGGTGTGTATAATGAACATGATTTATTTTATGATTATTATAATAATAATAATTTATATGTACATATCTATTTTTGAATATCTCTTTCATGGGGTTTATAGTTCAAGGGTTACCATATCAATAAAGGTTTGTTGTCTCAATTTTTCTTCTTGATGACATACATTATGTGAAGCACCTATACTCTTTCATGATGTGTATATACAATACAATTAACATTTAATATCATTAATTAATTCATACTAATGATATTTTATGTTTCATTGTATTGTATTCCTTCATTGGGCATATGATTCAAGGTTAACATTGTGGTATAAAGTTTATGTTATTATCTCATAGTTTATCGAGTTTGTTTCTGATTAAGTTTCCAATGATTGAACATCATTGTATACCTATAAATAATTCTAAATATATTTATTATCCTATGATTTTTCATGATATATCCAAGGAGTTTTACCATTTCCCCACCCTTTGTTACTTCTGATAATTATGTAAATGTCTTTAATAAAATCTGACTTTATTCATTTCTTTGATTGGAAAACTATTTTTTTTCAAAACAATACTTTATAATGAAGTTTTCATAATTTTTTTAAAATATATATAAATATATTTATCACAAAATAGAATTTTTTTTAGAAAAGTGTGTTCAAATATTTATAAATATTCCGTTATATATTTTCACGGTTATTTTCAAAGAAACATGTTTTCAAAATAGATTATGTTTTAAAAAGTGTGTAAAATAATTTAAAAAATTTCTTTATAAGTTTTCAGGTTTTTTAAATTAAAACGCTTCAAAAAAAATTATATTTCAAAAGGTGTTTTAAATAATTTTCGAGGATTTATTTATATGTTTTCTAGGTAATTTTTTTAAAAAAGTTTTCAAAATATTTTATGCTTTAAAGATCATTTTTCAAAGAGGTAAGGATGTTTTTCTCGAGAAATGTATTAAATGATATATAAAAATTACTTTCTATCAAAATGGAATCCATTGGTGTTACCTATGTATTAATGAAGATATAATCCTTGTGTACCATTCATATTATTTCTATGAATGGTTTATGTTTTGGTGGTGTGATGTTTATGAAACTAGTTTCTCTTCCACAGGTTATATAATGAGGAAATTATTATGAACCCCTGATTTTTCTTGTGTTATTATCGATGAATTTATTTTTGAACCTATCTATTTTAGATTTCTTATGTTATGATGAAATGTTTATAATACCCATTCCATCTATTTGGTTTGTATATAATTAATATTTTTTGATCTTGTGAAAAATATATGTCTGATTTCATTATGTGATGGGTGGGACCTATATCCCCTCCAATGGATTGGTAAAATATTTATATACATCATGATATAGACATGGATAGAATGGGTAATAAATAAAATCAATCAAGAGATGACTAGAATGTGGAGTGAACTCATTATAATCAAAGACTTTTTATGCTATGATAGCCTTGGAAATAATCCTTGAATAATGTGGAAATTATTTTCATTAGTTATGTGTATGTCAAAAATTCCATGAATTATTCCAATGATATGCAGTCATGGATAATTTTCTTTGATATACTTATGATACATGTCTTATGAATTTCAAATAATTATTCCATGATTCAAGATTTTTATATTTTATATATAGGGTATTATTTTTAAATTTAAATCTGATGTTGTCATACCCTTATACTCATGATATGCTTATGTATCTTCTTTGTTTACCCTTATTTAGAAATTGATATAATTCCTTCTGATGATTCCATTACCCATGTTATAGGGAATGGTTTTTTTGGGTATTTCAATATGGAGTAATATATGGGATGATATTTATAGGAAAAATTAAATATCATTCACTAGATTAAAATATTTTGTTTCATGTTTCCAAAGGAACTAAACAATCATGGTTGTCTGGAGTGTGTTCATGTAAGGTAATGAATATTCGTAAAAAATAATCTAATATCCGAGTATCTTATTCCATGGGTCATTATAATTTCTATAAAATGAATTGATCATTTAAAATTTGTAAACTAGTATGAGAAAACCTTTGGGAGATCCCTATGGATATTTATAAATATATTTATATTGATATATCTATGGATAAGTATAAGGATGAGTTAAAGTATAGGAAAATTTATTTTAATTTTGGTAAATTATAGAGAAATTGGTTTCTATGATATTATATCACTCTCTAGATAATGCAAGTTGGTATGGCTCTATAAATGTTTGACCTAGAGGTAACGACTTTGAAAACACCATATTGATCTAGACTCAATTAGGAAATGGTGCATGATAATAGGCCTTACTTCACACCTAGTTTGATAATATCGATGGAATATTGGTCTACCTAATTTATTATTAATAGAATAATTATTTAAATGTGAATCATATGGGATTTATGATAATTTATTTCCTACGGGAAAATATTGTGAATAAAATCAGAAATGTGGTATGAGTAATACTTATATTACAGATGATGAAGATAATACAATTGACATATTAAATGACTAAGTGTTAAGAAATATGATGACAAAGCCTGGTCAATGCGTATAAAGAAATAGGAATTATTAATTTATTCACTACTAAAAATCGTGCTGTTAACAATGCTAGTAAAAGGGATTTATTTGTATTATAGAAACGCTAATAATGTAAGTGATATTAAAGGGTTAGATTTAATAGTTCTCATAATAAGCGTTGAAAATGGTGTCCTTTATCAGTGCTTTTTTAGTGTTGTTAAAGGCCTCCTTTATCAGCACTTTTTTCCACTGTTAAAGTCACCCATTAACAGCACTAAATAAGGGTTGGTAAAGGGGATAATTTTTCTTTGTTTATTCCATCCCACCCCCATCATTTCTTCCCACCCCCTATACCCACCTCCAAGTAATACACTGTCACTTTTTACAATCCCCTTATTGTTTTGGTTTACATTTGATGATATATCTATATATATATACATTTCATTACATTTTTTATCAATATATTTATATATATGTTTATTTATATGTTTATATATATATATATATTAATATATATATATATTAAATAAATATATAAAATATGTTTGTGTGTGTGTATGTGTGTATTTATAAATGCATACCAACATACATATATAATTTTTATTTTGATAAGGTTTATATATTGAGTAATGTATTTTATATGTAAATATGGTTAATTAATTATCTATAAAATTAAATATTTATGTGGGAATATATTAAAAATATGTATATAATGTTATATATTTGATTTTAAACAATATTATCTTGTAAAAAACAAGAAATTTTTTTAAAAAATAATATCGATATGAATGAATTAACTTTGAATAAATTTAGTCCCCACTGGAAATGGGAAAAAAATCCCTTAAATGTGACTGAAAGTCCATCGAATATTAAAAAATTGGGGTGCCCCGACTAGAAAATAAATTTTGGAGGTCTTCTATGCACTTTTGGCCTAGGAAAAATGTGATAAATGGTAACCTTTATCAGTAGTGGTTTAGAGCGCATTACATTATTTGATTTGATATGTGGAAGATCCCAAATAGTCACTTGGATCAAAATTTATGTCCATTTGATGTTTTAGTTACAATTTCAACTTATTATAAATATTTTTTATTTTTTTTGATTTTTTAATATCAAATGGTTATTAAATGTCTATTACTTAAAAAAGTATGAAATTATTAATTCATAATATTTTTAAAATTATTTGATATTCCATTTTCACTATATATCACTATGTATAAATTCATATTTAGCATTATATAAAATATATTTAAAATTTATATATTATATTTATGTCGATATAAATATATTTATATATAAATATATATTTTTTTATGATTTTTTTGAAATTTACCCTTTCTCAGTGTGATTTATATAATGCTGATAAATGGGGTGGTTCTTTATCAACACCTCTAGAAAAGCACTGATAAAGACCCCCCTTTATCAGTGCTTTTTACTATTACTAATAAAGTCCCCCCTATATTAGTTATTTTATACAAGAACTGACAAATACCTATTTTATGTCATGACGCATCCCTCGGGGCCCATGCCGTGACTACCCCAAGCCCGCCCTCCATAGGTCATGGGTTATTGACTAGCACCAGAAAATAATATCCCTAGAATAGGATGCCATTTCCTTTAAACTTGTACAAACACATAATCCAAGAACAAAACAAGATGAAACCACAAAGTAAAACTATAGTAGTAAAGGTGTGTACTGAACGTAAAGGGGTCGGAAAACAAGCCCAACTAAAAAGGTAAAACTACAATTTAAAATAGAACATATCTCTTATGTTCGTCCACCAAGGATCCTACCTGAAGGGTAGGTACAAATCATCTTTGTAGATCTCCATGTCAATCATCATTGTTGTCCACTGTCATGTCCTAGATCCATGAGTCTCAGTCAAGGATTCCCATCACCTACACAAGACACAACAAGGTTCGGGAAAAGCCTGTGTTTGGGTGAGAATAAAAATACATAGTAGGGACCCTAATGCCCCTGAAGGTATCCCAAAATTTCATAGAGGAACAACACAAGCCTTCATCTCAAACACAAAGCACAAGAAAATAGACACATCTCAAACAAGATATAATCATCTCATCCCCAAAGAAACATAAGGCTCCGACCTCAATCCGTTTATAGGATATCCAAAGAAGGTTCAAAGCGTAACTCAAGGATCAGTAGTACACACTCCATGAATTTTCAATCCCTAATGGAACCATTCTGAGAGATGTACTACTTCAGGTAAAACTCAAAAATTCCAAATGGAAAGTATGAGAGGATGTGCTTCATTGATAAATTTCTATTAGAACTGCCTCTAGTGCCCTACATTAGAGGTCTTACTATAATAGTCTTGAACCCAAGGCAAGAACAAAAATAACCAAGTGAAGAGGAATACTCCTTGACACTGTGTCCTCCAGTCGAGGGAGCTCCAACTCCCCTGAAGGACCCGCTCCCTGTCACTACTCAGAGATGAGGGAGTACTACTCCATATGCGAGGACTCTCATTCTACCCGGTTGGGGAGTACAACATTGGTAGTTTGTTTTTTGTGGGGGACTCGCACCCTATAATGTCAGGGGAGTACCGAAAACAAGCTATAAGACCCACACCCTGGCATGGCAGGGGAGTACTGACTATATGTGTGAGGACCCATGCCCTACCTAGTCAGGGGAGTATAAATCTAGTAGTTTGTTCGCTGTGGGGGACCTATTCCCTAGTACGTTATGAGAGTACCAACCCTATTCTGGAGGACTCACACTCTAGCACAATAGGGGAGTACCAACCGTACTACAGCACTGCATAAGGAGGACCCTCACCCTGGGTTGACAGGGGAGTACCTACTCCTAATATAGACGATGCACACCCTACTTGGTAAGGGAGTACCTAACCTTATGTGAGTTCAGTATGGATGACCCATGCCTAAGTAAAATATGGGTGTACTGACTCCAAAGATAGAAAACCCTATCAGAGGGAAAAAAACATGCACTCATGACGTGATGAGTCCCATCTCTACCGGAGTAGAGGAGTAAGGAATAATTTCTCCTTGAGTCATCAAGGGAGTAACCATCCTAACTCTCACTACAAGAAACAACTTGGTTCTTCTCCTCCCATTATCAGGCATACCAAAACTGCCATGAAGTTCCACAAGGATGTAACTAGATGATCTATCATGTCCTAAGGGTTATTACACAACAGAAATCATGTCAACTGGACACTAGGTCTGTAAGTTGTAGGATTTTTAGTGTCAAGGGCCCAGTTAGAATCAGGTTTGATCCAACCTAGAAAAACTCCAACATTTTCCAAATGTCTCGTCGAGTAACTCAAAAGGACCATCTCGCTCCGAGTATCACAACACCCAAATGGTTCATCAAACGAATGTCTGGTTCGCAAGGTGTGGACATTTAAGTGTATCTAGGCCCGAATGGGTTCGGGTCTGGTCCAACCCAGTCGGACTGACCCAGCCCGACCCGACCTGGGAAAACCCGACCCAGTTAGGTTTGACCCAACCCAGTCCGGGTCCGACCTGGCCCAGTTGGGCCGGTCCGCGGTGGGCTTGGCCTACTAGGCTGTGGACTGTCCTTGCTCGCAGGCTAGGCACATCTATTCGGGCGACGTGGCCCAGTTCCCTGGCATGGCTCACCAGCTAGGTGGCCGCTCTCTCCCTGAACGAATCAAGAAGTGTCATTCAGATATTCAATTATTAGTGCCACCTGGCACCGCCTCTTGGTCCATGGGACTCGCAGTGTGAATGTCCCCCTCCTTCCATGACTTCGATGTCGCAACACGTTAACCATGGTGCGCGACAGCGCACCGCCTCACCAATGTGGATGACTGGTTGTTGGTCGCCCCTTCAGGTCTGCCACCACACCAACTAGCATCACCCTCTTCCACAAACACCGAGTGCCGGCCACTGCCATAGCTGTCGGTGCCAATCGCCAGTACCACTGCACCAACAGATCCACCGCAAGCCACTG
The DNA here is from genome assembly GCA_963277665.1 of Viscum album. Lineage (NCBI taxonomy): Eukaryota > Viridiplantae > Streptophyta > Magnoliopsida > Santalales > Viscaceae > Viscum > Viscum album. The sequence goes on along the minus strand of OY728146.1, from coordinate 619,737,265 downwards.
GGAGAACTCCAATGGTCCATTCTTCTTTCCGGATTCACCTGCGGCCATCTCATGAAACATCCGTCATTGAACGTCGCCCTGTTTAAATGTTCCTTCAAGTTAGAGAAACCCATATCCAACGAATGCAATGAAAATAAAGCATAGGAAGGTCCACTACTTGTTCGTTTGGCCCACGCCCTCTGTGTTAGAATTATAACCAGCGGGAGTAATTTATACAACACATTAAAAATAATGATAAACCCAATTCAAATCCCCTGCAATGACCACCCGCAAAATCATGAATGGGGAGAAGATTAGTGGGAATTTTTTGATTTAAAAGACAAACACTAACTCATGAAACATTAGAGTTGTCTCCGTGTGGGGAGGAGAATCCTCCCTTTGATGAAGCTGCCGGTGTTTGTTGCTCCTGGTTCGTTGCCGCCCAAGATTCCTTCTCCATCGGTGGAAGTTGTCGCATCACTTTGCTAAAGGTTCCTCTCATAGTGAAGCCATGCCAAACTACATCCTGAGCCTCACTTAAATAGAGTGGGTAAAGGGTGATTAATGCACGAGGAATTAATGAGGTTCATTAATTAACATAATTAATGTGCCTTATTAATTACATGAGGGGTGGTTACACAACCAAAGTGTAACTGAGCATTTAATATCCCATATTAAATGTCTTACTACCTTAGTGGTCCCCACCACCACCACTCAACAGGTGGTAGGAAAAATAATAATATAAACAACCTCCACGTTATTTTATTATTTCATTAAAAAGACACAATAACTAACTTTTTCACCCAACAAACTGCTGTTGAGGTGAAACATTCCTTAAGAAAATATCAGTGCTGCAAATTCAACTATGCCCTTAGATTTCAATTCTAAGAATAGGTTCAAAATTTAGAAAATTTCACACATACGTTTACTGAAATTACCTTAAAAAAAGTTCAAAAAATTATTTAGAGTCACCCTCGACCCGCGCCGGTCGTGGTTAGGCTCCACCTAAGAGGCAAACACCCTCACAATCTCAATCATACTCTTGGATTTTCATCCATGTTACCATTTAGAAGTTAAGGATTTTAAAATAAAATAATTGTCACTTAATTATCTTATTTACGTCCAAAAACTAACTTCCACGGGTGGCTCGTGCCGACCAATGTTCGTATCTACCTAATGAAAGCATACCATCATGAGTTCAGATGTGGTCTCAGATTTTTAAATCATGTCACTATTCATGATATAAAATCATTTGAAAAATAAAATAATTTTATTAAATAATTTTATTGATGGTTATGCCATTTTTTGGTTTTCCCCATGGAGGCATGTGATGATTAATCTTAAGTCACGCCTAGGGTAAACCCATCATCCTAAAACCATAAATGCCCTCAGATTTTGGATCTGGGCACCCGTCTTAGAGTTATTCCACTTTTTAATGAAAGCCACTCACATGCGCTATTTTAAAATTAACATTTTTTGACTGATCATTCCAGGCACTCTGGGCCTCATAATTACGCACTGTCAAATTTTGTGGTCTCGAATGATTCCATATAATTAAAAAATAATTATACGGAAATTATGGGACATTAAAATCTCCCCACCTTAGGGCTTTACATCCCAAAAAACCAAAAACAAGTCAAACCAAACAAAAGATGGTACTGGGAACAAATATGATCCTTCATCTCCCATGTGCTCTCCTGGAGGTTCCCATGCTACCACTAAAGTCGCACTGGAGAGATCCATCGCCTACAAAGGACTCTCTCATGTTTATCTTTATCTCGACCGAGAACTCTATAAAAGTCTCCACCTCGTCAAAGTCTAACTAGCTCTAGTCGATAACATGTGAAGGATCATGCACGTATCTCTTCAACTTCACTACATGGGAAACATTAAGCACCTGGTGCATCTTTGGGGAAAGGGTTAGGCAGTATGACACCTCGCCAACTCTACTAGAAATCTGGAAAGGTATGATGAACATCAGATAATGTATGAAGCCCTAAAAAAACCTCTGCAATCCTCATCCAGGTGATACCCATATGAAGACATGGTCTCCCTCCTCAATCTCAAAAGGTCTCTATTTCCTGTCTACATAAGACTTCAATAGACTCTGTGCAGTCTTCATCCCGGACCACCAGTTCTAATACTGGAGGTTCTGATACAACTTTTCCAAACAAGGATATACCTCTAAAGGGAATTTGTGGAACTCCCTCAAAATCTCCTCTCATAGAATCACTGGTACCATGGTGTGTCTTTTGAAAAGGAATATATGATCCCCACATTCAAAAAATCATTCAGGATCCTTCCATGAGGATATCTGAGCACGTCGGGCCTCACAGTCCACATACCCAAGATGTACCTCCCAAACTCGCCGAAGGAGTGGGGGAGTGTTAGTCATAGATTAGAGGAAAACTATTCCATCACCATACAAGAATGATATTTGTAACATGGATAGGTACTCTACCGCCTCACTCAGCAACTTTAAACTGGACCACCTGCTGAGTGTGTCTGCCACCACGTCCTCCTTCTAAACTCTCTGCTCTTACTGCTATGTAGGAGCCATCTGATATGCAGTTTTAGATATTAGTTTCGTCACTGGTTACAAGACAATGAAGAAGTCCCTCTCCCTTTGGGAGGGTAATCCTGGAAACATCCTATAAAAATATTTTCCCACATTCGACAACTACTGTTGGGAACTGAAAACATGAAACTCATACCGCCATGAGGGTAAGGTTGGTTGAATCAATAGTGACAAGTTGTACCCTCCTATTCATGAGTTTATCTCGTGCTTCCTAGGCTTCCTTTTTCACCGACCAAGGCAGACCCCATTCTATATTTGTAGATATACCATATCCTTTCGCCTAAAATAGCTAATCTGAGTATGAAATGTGGATGTCCAGTCCTTACCCAAACAAAAAATCATAATGTCTCAACGATGCACCAAGATCTTCCAACTGAAACTCTCACATCAAGGGTCAAATCACATCATTGGAATAAGTGTGATTATCAAGTCTCCTCCCAACGGTTTCTCTAGACATAAGTGTAAAGTAATAGGTCTAACCAGAGACTATAGGTATTCAACAAGATTAGTGGAAATAAGGAATGATTAGTACCTATGTGTTTTAATACGGCATCAAGTAGTAGACACAGATCATACCTCAAATCATTCATGGTGCCCTTGGATCACACTCCTTGATCAAAAGTAGCTACTCCCTTCCCCTATCCTCCTACTCCATGAGCTAGTTGGGGGCCACATTGGAGTGCTGGTTGTAACATATCGAAAAGTATACCACCATATGCTTCTCTCCTAGATCCTCTTACACATCTGCTACCTGACAGATTAATTTATCCCTAACACTTCCTCTTCTTGATAAATTTTACATGTACATGTATTTGAGACTGACATAGGTTTCCTTTTTACCCACTACTATCATTCACTATAATTATCTGATCAGCCAAAGAACATTCAACCACAAAGTTCTCTATAGCACCATAACATAAGTAGGAATGCACAGAGGAATATTTTCGGCTTGGATGTCCATAAACACATCTCTCCTAGAGTTCTGATCCCTAAAACACATTTCGTATCATATTCATTGAGTACCTAGAATGGTCGGTATGCCTTTATTAGTACTCATCTACTGACACACCATCCTGTTGAATTTGTAGAAGCTCTTGGGAACACATACCCATTAGATTTTTATTGTAAGAGACCCCTTCTCTGGTGATGGTTCACAATCCTATCCACAAAAAAGTCACCTCATTGTAAAATATGGGTAATATAAACCCTACCATCACCCTTCTTATCCACATATAATTCTCACTTCCAGGTCTGCCATCTGATCGTATGAAACACTGGCTAGATGGAAACTCAGTCACTAGCTCAGTCCAATCCTTAGCCACATATAAGTCGGGCTTGCCTCAGAACCTGAGGGGTATGTATCACTGAAACTCAAGTAAGGCATTGATCCTATAGGTGTCCTATACTGGAAGTGCCAGTAGTAACTACTGACTAATGAGTAGTGGTATGACTGGGACACTTCCCGAATGTACCATCTTAGGAAATAGTCCTTTTACTGAAGCCTCATCCCACAATGGACCATCTCCATGGTCACACATTGGAATCCTAGCTAGCTGTCTTTCTAAAGGAATATTGAAAGAGAATAAAGATGAACCATGGTCAATAATTTATACCTGGTGAGATGACTCAAAAGAGATCAAAGTAAAACATTTCCAAAAGGCACAAATCAGTGTTTTTGTTTACTGAGTCGGAAATCAGAATTCTGGGTTCTGGAATATGGATACGCCGGCCACCGCACCAACACAGGGCTCCCTGAACTAAAAAACACAATCAAAACACTTAACACTATTACTCCATTGGAAAGATCAGAGTCCTAGTTCTTCAGTATAACTGACTCATATGATACCAATTTGTTACGACCTGTCCCCCGGGGCTCAAGCTATGACTACCCCATGCCCGCCTTCCATAGGCCAGGTTTGGAGACTAACACCAGAAATGGGTATCCCTAAAAATTGAAGGCAATGACTTTAAACCTATAAAAACACAAAATTGAAGAACAAAGAAAGGTGAAACCATGAAGTAAAACAATAGTATTAAAGGTGGGTACTAAAATTAATGGAGCCGGAATACAATCCCAACCTAAAAGGTACAACTATAACTGAAAACAGAAAACAACTCATGTGATCATCCACCAAGGATCCTACATTTAGGGTAGGTATAGATTGTATCAACTGTCATTGTCATCCACCATCAGGTCCTAGCTCCCCGAGTCTTAGTAAAGGCTGTCCATCATCTGCACAAGACAAAACAAGGTGCGGGTGAAGCCCATGTAGGGGTGAGTATAACAATACACAATAGGGACCCTGAGACCCCAAAAGGTCTCTCAGAATTACATAGAGGAATAACACAAGAATGATCTCAAACAAAAAGCACAAGGCAATTGACACAGGTCAAACCAGGTATACTCATCTCATCCACAAAAACAACATAAGGCCCCGACCTCAATCCATTTACATGATTTACAAAGAAGGATCAAAGTGTCCCTCAAGGATTATGAGTACATGCTCCATGAGTTAGTCGTCCCTGATGGAACCCATATGAGAGATGTACTCCTTCAAGTACAACTCTACCATTCCTCATGGAATGCCAGAGAGGACGTGATTAATCAAGAACTTTTTTCTAGAACTGCCTCTAGTGCCCAACACTAGAGGTATCATATCCATAGTCTCTGCATGAGGAAAGAACAAGGGAAGCCATGTGAAGAGGCCCACTCCATGACACTATGTCCTGTAGTCAAGGGAGATCCAACATCCCGAAAGGACCCACTCCCCATTGCTAGTTGGAGATAGGGGAGTACTACTCCATTTGTGAGGACCCACACCCTACCGAGTAGGGAGTACAACTATGGTAGTTAGATTGCTATGGGGGACTCGTGTCCAAGTACGTCAGGGGAGTACTAGCCCTGGGCTAGAGGACCCGCACCCTGGCATGATAGTGGAGTACCAACTATATTTGTGAGGACCCACACCCTACCCAGTAGGGGAGTACAACTTTGGTAGTATGTTCTCTATGGGGGACCCGTTCCCTAGTATGTTAGGGGAGTACCGACCCCAGTCTATAGAACCTGTACCCTGGAACAACAGAGGAGTATCGACTCTGCTATAGTAATTCATAAGGAGAGCCTGCACCATGGGTTGACAAGGGAAACCTGCTCCTAACATAGAGGATGCGCACCCTACCCAGTAGGGGAGTGCTGAATCTGGGTGAGTAAAGTAAGGAGGACCCGCGCCCTAGTCGAATAGTAGAGTACCGTCTCCAAAGATAGAAAAACCAATCAGAGGGAAATGAACTCAGACTCGTTACATGTGGAGTCTCGTCTCTACTGGAGTAGAGGTGTAAGGAATACTCGTGCCTTGAGTCATCAAGGGAGAAACCATCATAACTTTCACTACAAGAAACACCCTAGTTATTCTCCTCCAGTTATCAGTAATACCTAATCCTCAACAAATATACGAAAGGAAGTAAACTAATGATCTGTCATGTCATAAGGGTTACAATTCAATAGATAGAGAATCAAACGGACACTCGGTCTATAAGCTATAGGAATTTTAGTGCCAAGGGCTCGGTTGGATTCGGGTACGATCCAACCTGGCCAAACTCCAACTTTCCCCGAATGTCTCATGAAGTAACTCAAAAGGACTGTCTCTCTCCCAGGATCCTAGAGCCATAGTTGGTTTTTCAAAATCGACATCCAGTTCATAATATTGGGATTTTAAGCATATCTGGGTTCGAATGGGTTTGGATCCGGTCCGACCCGGTCAAACTAACTGGGCCCAACCTGGATTTGGCTGACCCAACCTTCTGGGGGCTGCTTGACCCGGTTTGGGTTGACCCGACAAATTTTAGGTCTGACCCAGCTCGGCCCGTTGGTAGGGAGTGACATGGTGCGCTGGCACGACTCGCCAGCCGGGTGGCCGCCAGCTCCCCAAATGGCTCAAGAAGAGCCCTTGGGATCTTCAATTAGAGACATCATGTGGCACTAACACGTGATCCACAGGAACCACAGGGCGCAAATCCCCCTCTTGTTGTGGTTTCGATTTTGCGACCCCTCACCGTGGCACACGACGATGTGCCGCCTCACCAACATGGTCATCCAGTTACCGTCCGCCCCTCTAGGCCCTCCGTGGTGCCAAGCGGCACTGGCTTCTTCCACGATAGGAGAGAGTTGGCTTCCACCACTATTGTTTTCACCGGTCATCTGTGCCACACTGATGGATCCTCTACGGGCCACTGGGTGAGCTTCGTGGCTTGTTCTTCTGTGGTCTTCCCGGTATGTCGCCGTCATTGCGCACCTCTCGGTTTCAAGGTTCTATCAAGTCGGAGAAACCCGTCTCTGAAGAATGAAATAAAAATCAAGTGGCGGAGGGTCCGGGCCTTGTTCATTTGGCCCACACCCTCCGCGTTAGAATTATAACAAGTGATATTAATTTATAAATCACATTAAAAATAATGATAAACCCCATTCAAATCCCCAAAAATGACCACCAAAAAAATCAAGAATGAGGATAAGATACATGGGAATTTCTTTATTCAAAAGACAACCCCCTACCTTGTGAAACATTAGAGTCATCACGGTTGTGGGAGAAGAATTCACACTTTGATGAATCTGTTGGCGTTCGTTGCTCCCGGTTCGTTGCTGTTGGAGCTTTCATCTCCATCGGTGGAAGGCGTCGCGTCACTTTTCCAGAGGTTCTTCTCTTGGTGAAGCCATGTAAAACTCCACCCCAAGTCTCACTTAAATAGAGCAGGAAAAAGGGAGATAATCACATGAGAAATTAATGAGGTTCATTAATTGACGTAATTAATGTGCCTCATTAATCACATGAGGGGTGGTTATGCCACCAAAGTGTAACCGAGCATTTAATATACCATATTAAATGTCTAACTACCTCTATCGTCTCTTCCACTTCCATTCAATATGTGATATGGGAAAAATAATAAAATTACAACCTCCGTGTTATTTTATTATTTCTTTAAAAAGTCGCAAAAAAAAACTTTTTTCACATGACCAACTACAGTCAAAGTGAATCTTCCCTTAAGTGAATCTTCCCTTAAGTGAATCTTGTTACTGCGAATTAAATGGTGCCGTCAAAATTCAATACCGAGCACTAGTCCAAATGTTAGAAAATGAATACCACACTTTTACTAAACATACCTTAAAAAAGTTCAAAAAACTATTAATAGTCACCCTCAACCCGCGCAGGTCAAGGTTAGGCTATGCCTAAGGGGAACGTGCCCTCACAAGCTCAACGGTACTCTCAAATTTTCATTCTGAGTTACCATTTTGATATTAAAAATTTACAATAAAATAATTGCAACTTAATTATTTTATTTATGGCCAAAAACTAACATCCATAGGTGGACCGCATCGGCCAATGCTAGTATCTTCCTAATGAAAGAATAACCTCATGAGTTCATCAGTGGTTTCATATTTTTTATCTGAGTAAAAGTTTGTGAGATATAATCATTTGAAAAATAAAATAATTTTATAAAATAATTTTATTTAAGGTTATGCCATTTTTGGGTTTTCCCACAAGAGGCATGCACTAACTAAACTTAAGTTGCACCTAGGGTAAACTTGGCATCCTGAATGCTATGATGCCCTCAGATTTTTGATCCGGGCACCCTTTTAAGAGTTATTCCACTTTTTTTAGGAAAACCTCTCATGCACTCTAATTTAAACCTAATATTTCTCAATGGATCATTTAGGGTATTTTGGGTCTTAGAATTATGAACCATCAGATTTTTAAGTCTCAAAATAATTCCATATAATAAAAAAATTATAAGGAAATTATGGGAAATTACATTCTCCCCACCTCAGGGCTTTACTTCCCCAAAATACAAAACAAGGAAAACTAAACAAAAAATGTTACTGAGCATGAATATTAGCCTCCTTCTCCCATGTTCTCTCTTGGAGGTTCCCATGCTTACAAAAATCTCATAGTAGAGAGATCTTCCATCCATGAAGGACTGACTCCTATTGATCCTCTATCTCAACCGAGAACTCTGTAAAAGTCACCCCATAATCAAAGTCCAACTCGCCATAGTCGATAATATGTGATGGATCATGCATGTATCACCTTAGCTGTGGAACATGGGAAACATTATACACCTGGTGCATCTTTGGGGGAAGAGTTATCCAGTATGCCACCACACCAACTCTGCTAAAAATCTAGAAAGGTGTGATTAACCTCGGAGAAAGTTTGTCGCCCCAGCCAAACCTCTGTAATCCTTATTGGGGTGAGAATCATATGAAGACAGGTCTCCCACCTCATGCTCTATGGATCTACATCTCCTTTTGCATTAATACTTCTGTTGACTCTATGTAGTCTTCATCCCTAGCCACCAGTTCTGACGCCGAAGGTCTTGGTACAACTTTGCCACACTAGGATGTACCGTCAAATGGAATGTGTGGAACTCCATCAACACCTCCTATAGTAGCATCACTGGTACCTTTGGTGCATCCTTTGAAAACAATGATGTTCTCCCCACCTTCATAAAATCCTTCAGGAGCCTGTCATGAGGAAATCTAGGCTAGATGTGTCTCGCAGTCCACATCCCCATGTTGTGCCTCCCAAACTCACTAAAGGAGTGGGGTAGTGACAGTCATTAACTGGAGGTAATCTGTTCCATCACCATCTAAGAAGGATATATGTAATGTGACTAGCCACTCTACTACCTCACTCAATATCTATAAACCGGACCTCATACTGAGTGTGTCTACCACCACATCCCCATTCTAAACTCTCAGCTCCTAGATCTCTATGAGAGCCATCCGATATGCAGTTGTAGATATCGATGTCGTCACATGTTACAAGAAAATATATAATTCCCTCTCCCTTCAGGTAGGAAATCCTAGAAACATCTTTTGAAAAGATGTTCCCTCACTCTGCCACTGCTGTTGGGAATTGAAAACTCGAAACTTCTGATTCCATGATGGTAAGGCTGGCGGACTCAAGAGTTATTGGTTGCACCCTCCTATGCATGCTGTTGTTTCATCCTACATGGGTTTCCATTTTCACCAAACAAGTAAAAACCCATTAAAACATTTTAGATATACCATATCCTTTTTCCTACAACATTAAATATAAGAATGAAATGTGGATGATCAGTCCATACCAAAACTAAGGATGTAAGGGCTCGATGATGCCGCCAAGAGGTTCCAACCAAAACACTCGCCTTAAGGGTCAGATCACACCATCTTCATATGTGTGATTATAGAATCTCCTCCCAAAGGTATCTCCAGATATAAGGGTCATGTCAACAGTTTAACTAGAAAATATAGGTCTTGAACAAGATTCATGGCAAGAAGGGATGATTAGTACTTATGACTATTAATACGACAGCTAGTAGAAGACACAGATCGTACCTCTAATAATTCATGGAGCCCATAGGTCACACTCCTTGACCGCATACAGCTACTCTCTTCCCCTATACCATAGCTCCTTGACCCTGTTGGGGGCCACATTGGAGTGCTGTTAGTAACAAATCGAAAGTATACCACCGTTTTCACCTCTCCTAACTCCTCTTCCATGTCTGCTGCCCAAAAGATTCATATGTCCCTAACACTTTATCGTCCTGATACATTTTACATGTCCATGTCTCTGAGACAGATGTCTATTTCCAACTCACCCACTGCTAACATTCAATGGAAGTATCTGATCAGCCAAATAACTATCAACCACAATGGTTCTCTCTAGCACCCTAACATAAGTAGGAATTCATAGAAGAATAGTGTCAACTCGGATGTCCCTAAACAAATATTTCCTAGTGGTCTGAGCCATGAATCACTTTTTGTATCATATTCATCGAGTAACTGGAATGGTCGGTACACCTTGATGAGTACTTAGTTACCAACATGTCATCCTGCCAAAGCTATTGAAGATCTTGGGAACACATACCCCATAGCTTTTTATGGAAGGGGACCCCTTCCCCGAGGAAGTTTCTCAAGCCTGTCCATGAAAAAGACACCTCATTGTAAGATAGGGTTAATATAAACCCTTCCATCACCGAGAGGAGCCACATAGAATGCTCACCACTAGGTCCACTATCTGATCATATGAATCCATGGATAGATGGAAACTCGGTCACTACTTTAGGCCAGAACTTATCCACTTATGAGTCGGGATCTCCATAGAACCTGAAGGGTATCAGCCACTGAAACTCATTTAAGGCACTGAACCTAAGTGTCCTCTACTGGTAGTTCCAGTAGTAACTATTGAACAACGGGCAGTGGTATCACTAGGACACCACTCGAAGGTACCATATCAAGAAACAATACTTGTACTGATTCCTCATCACACTATGGACCATCCTCAGGGTCACACATTGAAATCCTGGCTGGCTGGCTGCGTGAAGGAATCTTGAAAGAGGATCGAGATGAACCAAGGTCAATAATTTATACTTGGTGAGATTACTCAAAAGAGATCAAATTAAAACATTTCAAAAACACACGCAATTAGTGTCTTCCTGAACCGAGTCGGAAATCAGAATTCAGGGTCCAGGTGTATGGATACGTCTGCTGCCACACCAACACTGGACTCCTCGAACTAAAAACCACCCTCAAAACACATAACCCTTTTGCTCCATTGGAAAGATCAGAGTCCCAGTTGTTTGGTAGAACTGAATCTTCTGATACCACTTTGTCACAACCCGTCCCTCAGGGCCCGTTCCATGACTACCCCAAGCCCACCATCCATAGGCCAGGGGTTGATGATTAGAACCAGAAAGGCGTATCCCTAAAATGGGTAGACATTGACTTTAAAAATTTTCAAACAAAAAATCCAAGAACACAACAAGATGAAACCACAATGTAAAACTAGAGTAGTAAAGGTGTGTACTGAAAGTAAAGGGGCGGGAATAGAATCACAACTGAAAAGGTACAACTACAACTGAAAATAGAAAAAAACTCATGTGATCATCCACCAGGTATCCTACCTGAAGGGTAGGTACAAATCATCTATGCAGCTCTCCATGTCAACCGCCACCGCCATCCACCATCTGGTCCTAGATCCCCGAGTCTCAGTCAAGGTTGTTCATCATATGCACTTGATACAATAAGGTGTGGGTGAAGCCCGTGTAGGGGTGAGTACAATAATACTCAGTAGGGACCCCGATACCGACAAAGGTATCTCATAATTTTCCAGAAGTATAACCCAAGCATGATCTCAGAAAAAATCACAATGAAATAGACACAGCTTAAACTAGGTATACTAGTTTCATCAACAACGAAACATAAGGCACTGACCTCAATCCATTACCAATATTTCCAAAGAAAGATCAAAGTGTAATTTAAGGATTAGGAGTACATGCTACATGAATTGGCCATCCCTAACGGCACCCGTCTGAGAGATGTACTCTTTCATGTACAACTCAACCGTTCCTAATGGAACATCTAAGAGGATGTGCTTCATCATTATATTTCTGCAAGAACAACCTCTAGTTCCCGACAGAAGAGGTATCGTAGTCACTATCATGCACCTGAGGCCAGACCAAGTGAAACCAAGTGTAGAGACCAACTCCTCGACACTGCATCCTCTAGTCGAGGGAGCTCCAACTCCCCTGAAGGACCGTCTCCCCATCGCTACTTAGAGATGAGGGAGAACTACTCCATATGTGAAGACCCTCAACCTACCTGGTAGAGGAGTACAACTCTGGTAGTTTTTTTGTTGTGGGGGACTCGAGCCCTAGTTTGTCAGGGGAGTACTGATCCCAGGATAGAGGACCTGAACCCTTAAAAGGTAGAGGAGTACTGACTCTATGTGTGAATTCCCGCACCCTAACAAATAGAGGAGTACAACTCTAGTAGTTTGTTTGCTATTGGGAACCCGAAACTTTGTATGTCAGGGGAGTACCGACCCCAGGCAAGAGGACCTGCACCCTGGCATGGTAGGGTAGTACTGACTTTGTAGTAGCACTGTATAAGGAGGACCAACACCATGGGTTGATAGGGGAGTACATAATCCTAACATAGAGAACTACACTCTACCTGGTAGGGGAGTACCTTACTCTATCTGAGTTATGTATGGAGGACCCGCACCGTAGTTCAATATTGGAGTACCGAATCAAAGGATAGAAAAACCAATTAGAGGGAAATGAACCCACACTCATGACGTGGGGATTCCCATACCTACCAGAGTAGAAGATAAATGAATATCTGGGCCTTGATTCATCAAGGGAGTAGCCATCATAACTATCAATTTTAGAAAAAACCTGGTTCTGCTCCTCCAGTTATCATTTATACCTCAACCCCCACGAAGTTCCAAAAGGAAGTAACTCGTTAATCTATCATGTCATAAGGGTTCCAATGCCATAGACGGTGCGTTAACCGGACACCCGGTCGGTAAGCTATATGCATTTTAGTGTTGATGGTCCAGTTATATTCAGGTACAATCCAAGCAGGCCAAACTCCAACTTTCTTCAAAAGTCTCATGGAGTAACTCAAAAGTATTGTCTCACTCCCTAGACCCCAACTCTATATATGGTTTTCCAAATGGACATCTGGTTCACAAGATTTGACCTTTTAAACATATCTGGGCCCGAATGGGTTCGGGTTCAGTGCGAACCTATTGGAATGACCTAGACCGACCTGGCCTGGGCCAACCTGGCCCTGTTTGGGGTCAACCCAACCCAGTCCGAGTCTGACCCGGCCTGCCCCAAACTAGCTTGGGCTGCAGATCAGCCAGCCCACCGGGCGACACAGCCTAGTGCATTAGCACAGCTCGCCAGCTCGGTGGCTTCCAGCTCCACTAACGGTTCACGAAGAGTGGTTCTACTCTTCAATTAGCAGCACCACATGGTCTGTGGGGCCTACGTGGAGTGGGTCCCCATCCTACTGGGGGTTCAATGTCGCGACCCCTTTACCACGACGTGTGATGGTGTGCTGACTCACCAACGTGACTGGACGGTTTCCTTCCACCCCTTCAGGTCAGTCGCGGTGCCCATCAGTGCCACCCTCTTCCACGGCCAGCGAGCATTGGCCTCCACCTTCGTTGCCCGCACTGGTCACCGGAGTTTCACTGAATGATCCTCCGTGAGACACTAGGTGAGCTCTGGTGGTCCGTTCTTCATTCCAGATGTACCTACAGTCCTCTCTGGATGTCGTCGTCATTGCTCGCCTCCCGGTTTCAAGGTTCCTTCATGATGGAGAAACCCATATTTGAAGAATGTAATGAAAATCAAGAGGTAGAGGGCCCATGCCTTGTTCATTTGGCCCGTGCCCTCCACGCTAGCATTATAAAAAGAGAGAGTAATTTATAAATAACATTAAAAATTATGATAAACCATGTTCAAATCCCCTACAATGACCACCCACAAAATCAAGAACATGGAGAATATTCTTGGGAATTTCTTGATTTAAAAGATAACTCCTACCTCATGAAACATTGGAGTCGTCACGGTGGTGGGTGGAGAATCCACACTTTTATGAAGCCACTGGAATTCATCGCTCCCAGTTCATTTCTGCCCGATCTTTTGTCTCCAGTGGTGGAGGCTGTCGCATCACTTCATGAGAGGTTCCTCACTTGGTGAAGCCATGTCAATCTCTATCCCAAGCCTCACTTTAATAGAGGGGGAAATGGGTGAGTAACACATGAGGAATTAATGAGGTTTATTAATTGATGTAATTAATGTGTCTCTTTAATTACACAAGGGGTGGTTACATAACCAATGGGTAACCATGTATTTAATATCTAATATTAAATGTCGGACTACCTCTGCGGTCCCCACCACCACCGCTCAATAGGTGGTAGAAAAAAAAGAATAAAATAACAACCTCCATGTTATTTTATTAATTCTTTAAAATGTTTCCAAAAATATCTTTTTCACTGGACCAACTACGGCCGAAGTGAAGATTCCATTAATCTAATATCATTTCTATGGATTAAATAGTTCCATCATAATTCAATTCTGAGAACCGATTCAAATGTTATAAAATTCCACTCGCATGTTTACTGAACGTACCTTAAAAAACTTCAAAAAAATTATTAACAGTCACCCTTAACCCACGCCGGTCGAGGTTAGACTCCGCATAAGGGGAAAATTCCCTCACGAGCACAATGGTGCTCTCGTATTTTCAATATGAGATACCGTTTAGATGTTAAGAATTTTACAATAAAATAATTTTCACTTAATTATTTTATTTATGGAAAAAAACTATCTTCCACTGGTTTCCCACACCAATCAGTGTTAGTATCTTCCTAAAGAAAGAATACCCTCACGAGTTTAGAGGAAGTCTATTATTTTTAATACGAGTCACCATTCTTGAGATATAAGCATATGATAAATAATATAATTTTATTTAATTACATTATTTATGATTATTACCTTTTTGGGTTTTCCCACTAGAGGCCTGCGCCGACTAAAATAAAGATGATCCTAGGGTAAACCCACCATATGGAAAGAAATAATGCCCTCATATTTCTGATTTGGGAACTAATTTAAGAGTTATTACACTTTTTAAAGAAAACTACTCACGTGTGCTATTTTAAAGTTAACATTTTTCGATAGATCATTCCCTGCACTCCGGGGCTCAGAATTATGCACTTTCAAATTTAGCAGTCTCAAAATAAATCCATATAATTAAAAAAATTATTAGGAGATTTTGGGACATTACATTTTATCAGCTCATTTTTACTAGCAATGATAGGGGTTTTTAAACGTTCTTTTTTATAAGTACTGATAAAGGACGCCTTAAAAAGTGCTATTTCTAGCACCAACAAAGGGGGTTTTAGAATGAATATTTAGCTAGAACTATTAAAACCCTAGAACTGGATAAACCTGGGTTTGTAGTAGTGATTTAGGTATTGGGACTGAAGGAAATATGTTTCTATCAGTGGTATTTTGGTTATTAAAATCATGAATCCTCAATGGAATGTAACATAATATTATTTAATTAATAAATTTTAAAAATATATTTAATGGTACTGATTGACTAGAAATGTGATTAATTTGAAAGGTAATATAACACTTAATATATTATTGACTTTTACACAATGACGTTTATTTTGGATAAAGTGATGATTGAAATGGATAAAGTTAATTGGGTAGTATTGATGACCTCTTAAATGATAAAGGAAAAGATAAAAAAGTTTTTTATGTTATCATTTTTTGATTTTACAACATTATTTTATCTATGGAATATGTTCAATAATCAGTGATTTTATTCTCATAATGAGGAAGAATGTATGATTTCATTGAGGTTTTATGAAAATTTTGGTTATTTTTAATCTTTTGGATAATATATGACCAAGATATTCACATATTTGGAATGTGAGAATTAGAAGAAGCTTAATGATATTTGGATTATTAATATTTTTCTGATTTTGGGAAAATTAGTGACATTATTTAAAAATCAAGATGTTTGGAAGGGCTACAAGGTTTTTTTTTGGAATGGTTTAAGTTAAAATTTGAACTATTTTTAGAGACTCTTGTATTATTTCAACATATAAAGATTTATGAATAACATGTACTAACATTTTTTCTAATTACTAAATTCAAATTGAGTAACTTATCATTCTATTTATAGATCTAATGTTCCATTAGTGCTTCATGAATAACAAATTCACCTTCATTTCTTAGAGTAAGAGATGATGTGAAAATAGGATCAAGGAACATCCTAAGGGTGAGATTGTTCTTATGAAATAAAGTGAATTCATGTATCTATATATTCTTGTAGAAATTATTCAAAATATAAAATGGATCTTGAAATAAAAATAATTCATGTTATCACCATTTTTAGGATATTAATGTACCTTTTCATTCCTATTTAGTTTATGATATTTTTCTTGTTAAATTTATTTTGGTCACCCCATTTCTTGTGGTCAATGATCTTTATCATTCTCTATATTAATTTATTATCTTCTCCCATGTCCAAATCATTACACCCTAATTATGTTATTCTATGTGGAAACCAATTTACGAGTTAAATAGGCTAATCATTATGCTTCCTTCATTCCTCTTTTACTAGTATGTTTCATTATTCATTTATAAAATGTGGATATCTATAAATGAATTTTCAAATGTTAAAACTTTTCTAATCGAGATAAATTTTCATGGAAAAATTCATTTTATGTGGGGTATAATGCAACACCCTATGATTTTATGAAATATTTTTTAGTTAAATTTATTCATATTGATATTTAATGTTACATGCACAACTAATTTTGGATTTCTTTACAAGAATCATTGAGTATAGACTTCATTTCACATAACACAACGTTTGTCTTTTGTTACCCACAATACTGAGTTTAGTTTTCATTACACACAATATCAAGTTTAAACGAAACATGAATTATTATTAAAATATTATTATATGAAAGTTATCCCCCAGCTATTAAAATGAAAAAAATTAATATATTTAACTAAATCATGAAAATATGTTTTAAATATGTTTATATAATGAATTATTTTATAACCATTTTATTTGAAATGAACATAACACCCTTTTGATCACAAGAGAAGATCTTTTTCTGAAAAATTATTTTTATGTACTCAAGTGAGGTTTATAATAACAAATTATACAAATAAATATTGATGCATTATATTAATAAAATTTATAAATTATATATTAAATATAGTGTTTATCATTGATCCTGTGCGTTTTCTTGATAAGATATAAAAAATAAATCTCATCATATGCTTAAAAAAGTATTTTCTTGAAAAGCATTTTGTCTCTTTTTTATAGGAAACCTATTTTAAAATAAATAGTTACCACTTTAAGAAAAATTATTTTAAAAAATAAAGATATTTTATTAAATCCTAATATAACAAAAATATTAGGGTGATTTTTTTGGTTTTTCAATAAAGGTTCATTTTTTATGAATTTTTAAAATTATTGAATTTTAATTAAAAATTTATTTTCTATTTAAATGATTTATAAGGTTTAATTATATTTATAATTATTTTTCAAGTATCATTAGATAAATTTTATATCAATAAAACGAATTTAGATCATTATAATAATTCTCAATTTTGTATAAAAGTATTGTAAACTTTTGAACATTTTATCTTTATCCCTCTTTCTCATCACATCTGTGGGATTAATTTAAAAACAAATCCTTCCACTTCTATGAGTTTAATTTTTAAAAATCTATTCTTTATTAGTAATAATCATAATTTATATTATCTAATATGTTTAATTTTTTTTTACCAAAAGTATTTTTTAAACAGACAAAATTAATTTCCATGTTGATACTAAAAACTAGTTTATTTGGGGATTGAACATATTAGATAATGGATAAAATGACCTAAAATCTTGTCCAACGACCAATATATATACATGTAAACTATATTTTTAAGAGTTATAGGGATATTTTTATATTAAAGTAACCTATATAATAAGTTATTTAAAGATAAAGGAAAAAAGAAACCTTAATTTCCATTAATATTTATAAAGACAGGGATAAGGACAAAACATCATATTTTTTGTTATAAATATTATTTTAAAAAGAAAATGTTTTTTTTCATTATAATTTATTTTAATATTTTGAGATAAAATAATTTCTTAAAATGATTAAGAAACACCAACACATGTATTATTTATTTAATATTTAAATAAAATTAATGATTATATAAATAATAAAATTGAGGATAATTGACTGAATAATTGAGTTAAATTAACATTATTAATGATTATATCATAATAGATAGGTGTTAAAATAATATATTTTAATTAAAACATTTTATTTTTATTTTTAAATTCCTTTTAAAAAATAATGTCAAAAATGACATTAATGTTATTTTATAACAAATTGTATTTTATTAAATTCATTAAAATAACTAAATGTGCAATCACATTCTAAGTTATTTTAAATGTTAATAAATATCCAATATGGTGCATTCATGGACCAATTTTCTGTTTATAATGAACATATTGACCACTACTGTAACAACATCATATTTGTATGAACTCAAATTTTAAATAATATAATTTATTTTATATCATTTATAGCCTACTACACCATGTTAATATTACACGAGACACAACACCATTTTATCTTGTGTTATGGGAAATAATGTATTTATGAAAAACATCATTTTATTATTTTAATTATTTAAACAATTTAAATTATAACCCAGTTGTCACAATAGAAGGTATGAATAGGATCAACTAAATAATGAAATTATTGTTTAAACATGTATTATTTTAAAAATTAATTATAATTAATTTATCTTTTTTAAAAAGATAATAGGAAATGCTTTTATGAAAAACTATTTAAATGTGTACATGTGTGTATCATACTAATAAATAAAAAAATAAATGTTGTTGGAATATATTAATTATATATATAGATATATATAAAATGTTCAATATAATTTTAAACATTCATATTATGTGTTTTTGAGACACGATCTAAGGAAAATTCTAATTTTATGCATAAAAGAAGTATTTTTCTAAAAAGACAGTCCTGCCTCCTTTTAATGAACCATTTTTTAAAAAACTAGTTTTCGACACATTTATAGATTCTATTTTACAAAATAAAATTTTTATTTGGAATTGGTATATCAAAATTTACTTTGGGATAACTTTTTCATTTTTATTAGAATTTTCATGTTTTGATGAGTCGTGAAAATAGTTAATTTTATTCAAAATAGTATTTCCTTTAAAGCATTTAAAATGTAAAATTAAGTCTTGGATTAGTTTTAAAATTTAATTACTTCATTTTTTTAATATAATAAAATTATGGTTTTTGAAAATTATTTATTCGTGAACTTATTATAAAATCATTTTATGTTTTAGAAGGGAATTTTTCCAAAAAAAAAATTCATGGAAATATTTCGAATTTATATTAAATTAAATTCTGAAACTTAGGAGTTTTAAATCCTAATAAAATTAATGATAAATATTAATTCCTAAGGTTAAAAATAAAATTATAAAGACTATAAATTATACCTACAAAAAAATTATTGGATGAATTAAATTCGATCCATAACACTTAAGGGTCAAAATTAAGTCATTTAATGGACACTTTTCCAAGAAAATGTCTTATATAAGATTTAAATTAGAGAGAAACACAAAATATCATTTTACTTTACATCAATATCTCAAATATGTCCACAAGGGAAAAAATAAATGTCATGAATGAATATAAATTTCAATTATTATATTAATAATTAAATTTTCATGATATAAATTTATATATGACTACTTGATCCATTTGAAGAAAAATATTATTTTTATAATATTTTATTTTAATTAAATAAAGTGACATCACTTTCATGTTTTAAATAATATAAATTTTTTAAAATAGGGACAGTCAAAAGATATATTTACATATAAATATTATTATGAAAGAAAAAATATATATATTTTTCATTTTAAATTATTTTTAATTTTTAGTCAACAAATATTTATTTTAAATAACTACTCAACACTAATGAAGTAATTATTTTATTAATGTAAATGTAAAATAAATAATAATAAAAATAAAAAATATAATTTTTTGATATAATAAATGTATAAAAATAATTTTCTTGATGACCTTGACCATTTAGGGACATAATTGTTTTTTAAAGTCAACATATTACAATTATATTTTTAATAATCTAGGACATAAATAGTATCAAAATCTAAACAATTGACCTTTTATCAAAATAAATTGTTATTAAATTATTAAAAAAAATCATAAAACATATTCAAAAATACTATATAATTATAATATGGGGTAAAATGTTGTAAATTGTTAATTTATTATCTTATTGAAATCACATATGTAAAAATTGAAACATTTTAATACTGATAGATTAGTTACCTTAGTTAAAATTAATATTTGTTAAGTAAGAGTTAATCAAAATTATAAGGTTTTAAAAAATACAAAAAATTATCAAAAATATATTTTAATATGAGATTACAACATTATATCATTATATATTTTAATATAAAAACCTATTTTAGGTATTTGGATTGAGAATGAATTTAATATAAATTAATATTTTCAGAAATTTAAAAAGTTACCCTCACCTCAATTATAATGGGGAACATCATCTGTCACCTCTTAACCTCACATTGAACCTTATAACTCAACAAAAATCTTCCAAATTATCTTATCCACATCCTTATCCACTTTATAGAGGTTCTGGTCTTCCCCAAAGTCCAACTCTAGAGTCTTTTTGGAAATTTCAAAAATATCCATTTTAAAGAAGGGGAGGTTATAACGTGAATGAAGGAAGTCAAGACTTAAGGTATGATATTTTCATATAATTTTTTATATTTATAGGATAAATTCCATATTCATCAGTCATTTATTTTAAGTGGATTATATAATGACCTATGACATTTTATAACTTGAATTTTTTTATTCAATGGTATTTTGTGTTTCAATTGATTTTATTCTTTCTTGGATCTCATGATTGAAATGTTACTCAATTAGTAAAGGATTTGTACCTCATTTTCATTTCAATGGGACACATGCCTTATACACTATATGTTTCTTTTATTTAGTGCATATACTACCCATTAATGTTTTTACGATCCTTATTATGAATATTATTGTATATTTATATCCATATAATTTTATTTCCTTCATGGGGAATATGATTTTACTAATTATAAAGTGGTAAGGGTTAATTTCAAAATCAAATTATTTCCTGGGACTATTTATATTTAAGTATTTAATAGGGAACATTTATTATCCATTTATTTTTTTATTAATTTTTTTATATAATATTTT
Organism: Viscum album; assembly: GCA_963277665.1. Taxonomy (NCBI): domain Eukaryota; kingdom Viridiplantae; phylum Streptophyta; class Magnoliopsida; order Santalales; family Viscaceae; genus Viscum; species Viscum album. The sequence goes on along the minus strand of OY728146.1, from coordinate 619,716,040 downwards.
TATTAATCTTATACAATTGTTTGAGGTTATTTTTACCCATATATTAATTGTTTCTAAATTGTATGAAAAGAATCGTTATGTCTTATTCCTAATGAGGTACGTTGTATATTTACAAAAAAAAAGTACAAGGAGATTTTTTTAACTTCTAAAAAATGAACTAAATTTCTCACCATCATGAAAACATAACGATTTGAAGCTTCCATTAAAATCATAAAAGGCTGTTATCAATGAAAATATTTTCTTTTAAAATTATGTGTCATTTTAAGAAAAGAAAATTTTTTCAAATAAGAATGGATATTTTCCGTATTTTTTTCATGTGATCTCTTAAAAATATTTTCCATCTGAGATAATATTATTTTATATTAATTATGTTTTTTGGGGATAAGATTAAATTATACAATTATTATTCTATTTATGAATGGTTTTTTCATTATGGAATTATATTTACGAAACCCATTTCTTTTCCATAGGGTTTGTTATGATTTCATGAAGTTTATGAAACCCATTTCATTCCATGCGTTATAAAATGATGAATGATTTTTATTCTTTTGGGAAAAATATATATGGTTTTCATTGTGTGACAGGCGAGACCTATATCTTCCTCCAATGAATTGGGTAAATATTTATATCTCTTGAGATAGATAAAACAAGAACATGAAGTGAAATAAGTTTAAAAATACAAGAATGGAAGGAGAGTAATCTCGATTCATTAATATAGGACAAGAATGGGGGTAAAATCAGTTCAGTAACAGATGAGTGGAATGAGAGTAAACTCAGTTCCGTAAAACAGTTCTAAAGTAGGGAACAAATCTGGTTCGGTAAGGGACATTTTACAAAATAATGGTCTTGGCAATGAGCCTTGACAAATATGGGATATTTTTTGGATTATGTTTTTTCCATAAATTGATGTATTGTGTTATTCTCTCATGGAATATTTTATTTCATTATTTATGAACATCTATGATTTATTTTAGGAAATGATATCATGATCTTTTATATTCGTGATATAATTTTCCAAAGTTATTTTTATGCCCTTATGATTTTGTAATGCCTCTTGATTTTCCATCTCTAAGAATATGATATCAAAATTTTTTATGTGTACTTTCTTTATATTATTAAAAAATATTTTAGGTGGGAATAATAATGGCTAAGTTCATTATGGGATAAGTTGATGAAGTATTACAAAATTAGAAGGATGTGTTCAATTTTTCCAATGGCAATAAACTTTTATGGTCCTTAGGAATGTATTTGTTTAATGTAATTAAAATTCACATAAAAAGATTTAATATCCATGTACATTAAACCTGGGTTGTTATACTTAAATAAAAAAAATTATTATTACAGTTATGGTTAAATATATTTTTTTGTGTATTAAATCTGTAACACCCCAAGCATCCACGATACGTTTCCATTTTAATAATGCAATAGCTTGTGTTGTATGCAATTTGGAGTTTTAAAACACCATGACCAATCAAACTAGCCGTTATGAATAGTAATACAAATTTTTGAAATTTTATGTATTTTATTTTTCAAAATGGACTTATTTTTTGGATTCGGAATATCAAAAATAGATTAGGGTGAAATTTTGGAATTTTTCTGAAAACATTCAATTTTTGATGAATAATAAAAAACACAGCGTTATTATTTAAAACTGGATTTTTATTTAAATAAATAATTACTTTATTTAAATTTATTTTAGGTAAAAATAAATACATAATACCTATATATATTCAATGTAATTCATTGGAGTAATTTTATAATAATATTAGATATCTAAAATTTTATTGAACTTTTTACCGTCTTTTACCCACCTTCTAGGCACATTAGAAAATTTTCATAAAATGTAATTTTACCACTTCTGTGAATTGAATTTCAAAATTCCTAGAGACACTTTTTATATTAGTATGTAAAATATGGTTTAATAAGATGAAAATAATTTTTGATGAATAAAAACTTTTGACTTTTATTTACCACAGTTAAAAGTAAATATGGTAATTAAAGGGAAAAATGATATTATAATTACCCTAACACATATCCTAATTCTGGTGGATACATGTATTTTGACATAAATAAACATTTGGAATAAAATATTATCCTTTTGGTCGAATCTGATTAGATATGGATGTTTAATATTATTTTCTTTCAAGAATAGTTAAAAGTGATAAATTCAAAGTTCAATAACTAAATTTTTTAATATACTGTTACGCCAAACATAAATTGAACTATAAATATTAATTAGAAAGATAAAAATATTTCCTATATAATGGTATTTTATTTATAATGTTTAGAAATTAAATAATTAAATTAATTTATGACACAATGATGATGGAGTAATTACCTTATTAATGAATGATTAAAATGAATGATAATATAAATATACAAATAAATGTATATCGAGACTTTTTTGGAATTAAAATAATTTTATATGTTAATATGACATATTATGGTTAATAAAAATAAATGTTTTAGAAGTAATTAAGTTTTTAGGACTTTAACAAAAATCATATACTATATATTGTCAAAATTGATATAAATGAGTTTTTAAAATAAATAATATATTATTAAATGATATAACAGTCCTAAAAATCTGAGATTCGGACAAGACACTTATATAATAATATATATTTCATTAATGAACCACTTTTGGTTCCCTTGTAATTTTATAGTATGTTTATTAACCATATTATATAAAGATACAAGGAAACATGGTAAATGTTAAACTATTTTACCAAGAGATAAATAAAAAAGATAAGGTTAATATGGTGACCTAAACCTATCTAAAACATATTGTTTGAGAGGTTTTCGACCCATACCTACCTTATCCTTGAAATAAATCATTTTTATCCATTATAAACTAAATAAGATTGTATAATAAAATAATTTTTCATGATTTTCCTAAAGTGACCCTCACCTCTCTTATAAAAGGTTAGTTCCCCTTATCTTAATTTCACACATCCAAAGCCATTTGGATCAGAAAAAACCAACTCAAATATCCTCCCAAAACCCTCAATTCAATCTATAGGAATTAAATTGATCATAAATCCAACCTAAAGAGCCCTTTTGATCAGCTCTAACGGAAACATCCGAAGAAGTGGTAATAATTTCACCACCTCTTTCAAGGTTCTTTTCTTCTTCCACTTCCTCTTTCTTCATTGGTTCCATACAAAAATAATACCATCAGTTACTTATACATATTTTGATGTTGTTATAAATATGGTACAACCATATTCATTATTCTATCCATTCTATGAATGACAAATCACCATACGTGCGTATGTACAGCTTATCGTCTCCACGTCGTGGTGTAGTTGGTTATTCAAACACTTCATTATTTGGATGGGTAAAATAATGATTATAAATGATGTAAATAATAAATATAATATGTTAAGGATTATTTATATATGATATACCATCTAATTACACAAAATTTCACCATCAATAGAAATGTATTGTCACTCATGCGTACGTACAGATAACCATCTCCACGAACGTGATGAGATTCATTCCCCATCGTGACCATTCAATAACAAAATTTCATTTTAGGATTAGAAAATATTGTTTGAGAACTTAATATAATTATGGATATGAATCCAATACGTCTTATCCATAAAAAAATATGGCTTATTTAACCAATCATATAAAGGAAAATGAATATGTTAACACCCGAAACAATGATACTACCAAAATATTATTAACAAAACAATATTAAAAGATCATATAAGATATCATATTTATGTATGTGGTTTTGTATAATTTAATAGAAATTATTTAACTATTATACATGAGGTTAGAGTACCATCAACCAAGGGAATGTACAAGGTAAGTGTTAATTCTACAATCTCTTTATTATTAGAGGTTGTTTATACATGAGTATTTACTAGGACCTCTTTATCATCAACATCCGTGTTTCTTAGAAATATATTTCAAAACATTTTTAATATTTCCTAGAATATGGGTTAAAGTCATTTATACCCTTGTTTTATTTTTTTATAGAATGTTTATAAATTAATCTTTCCGATGATTTCCAAACAAGGTCCTTTACGAACTTGTTTGACAAAATTTAGGAAATAATGTTTTTTAACTTATACAGTAGGTGCAACTATTTTTCACCATAGTAAGACCTTCAAATATACCCTTAAAATATAATAAAATTATTTTAAAAATAAATGTGTTCTTTTATAATTATGTTACTTCTAAATGATTGCAAAATAGAAATAGATATTTCTCTCAAATAGTTTTGATTTCATCTATGTCAACATCCTTTGATGTATTTTACACTTGTTTGAAGTTGATTTATTATGATAAAATATTCCATATTGTATTGAACTTTTTTTGATATGTTTGATTGTAGATGTGTTTTTTTATACCATTCATGGTTTATGGTTAAACTATTAACATTTCGTATGCTAGTTTTAATATGAATGTTTATGTTATGTTTTAACCTTTTCATTTGAGGAATGCATTGGACAAAGAAAGTGATAGGTGGAGCCCACTATAGCTCCTCGATGCATTAGTAGGTCTCATGATAAAAACAAGTGTCTTGGAAAAAGGCCTCGACAAAATCTTATTTATAGTCATGGAACGAGGCCTTGACTATGTGGTTATGAAGTCTGGAATTATGCATTCCATCATTATGAAATTGGATATTGATATTAAATGTGATTATTCAAATATTCGAATATCCATGTTAATAATTAAATGGAATTATTTGATTTATCTTTGCCATATTATGATGATTTTTATGTTTAAAAGGCTTTTGTTTTAGTTTTATATATTTTTTTAAATGTTTATACTTATTTATGAAAGTTTCCACTATATTGTTATCCTTAATGAGCATCTGAGCTCACCCATTTCAATGTTTTATTTTTCCCAGGATGCTAAGAAGTATATTATGACTGACCTACTAGGATAGTATAAGGAATATGAATGTGTTCAAAGGAGACAATATTGTTGCTGTTTTTTATTTTATAATGTAATGTAAAATTTATGTTGGTATCTAGTACTTCCGAGGCTACTAAATAGACCAGTATTTCAGGAAATGATTCCTTGTATCATGCCAATACTATGTAATAATGCACTGACTCTGGGTAACTAGGGTTGGGGCGTTAGAGTTGGTATTAGAGGAAGTTTAGTACAAACCTTGGAAACTAGATTTAGAAAACCTGTGATTAGAGAAAATTACCCTAAGATATACTTTGAGGATTAGTATAGAAGAACTTCCATGAATTTTGGTAGTGTAGATATTTTTTGAGTTTCAAAGAAATATATCCCTCTCTAGAAATGAGAAGGTAGAGGCGGCTCTGGCACATATGTACCTAGGACTGAAAACACCGACAAGGAGTTTTGGGCTTGGCCTGAGGTATCTAGGTACACGACAACATGCATTCCTGCACTCTTGGTTACGACACTCCCAGGGGATATTCTTTGAATAATTAAAATTTTCTTTAAAAACCATTATGAAGGATTTATGAGTATATACCTTCTCAATGAAAACATTTTTATGATTATGGATTATATCCATAAACTGTTCATGTTATGTTTTGTGTTTTTCATATTTGGAATTATGTATTGCGATTCATAAACTAATAAAGTGTATGCCATTTTTAAAAAATGGAACATAGTGGAAGGAATGTAAACTATATCAATGCACCTAATACATTTAGGGATTTTCATCATACTCCAGATAATTATAGTGGATCTGGAGATGCAACTAGTGTTGATCAAATTATCACCATATTGGGACAACTCACTCAGGTTATAAATAATAACATTACCCGTATGGAGCACCCTGATCCACAACAAAGAAGATCTATGTTAGACCGATTAATGAGACAATAACCACAAAAATTTAATGGGACTACAAATCCATTTTTGTCTGAGAAATAGATAAGTTTCTTAAGAAAATATTTCAAGATTTGGGGAGTAGCGAAAGGGAAAAAGTTGTCCCGGTAGTTTATCACCTCATGGGAGATGCAGATCAATGTTGGTCATTAATTAAAAACAAAAAAGAAGATGAATAAGTATCAAATTTGGAATAGTGGGGGTTTAAATATATTTTCTTATAAAAATACTTTCCTTGTGAATATCGAGTGGATATAGAAAGACAATTTCTAAGTCTGAGGAAAAAGGTAGATGAGAATGTTGCAAAGTATGAGGCTTACTTTACAAGGATAGTAAGGTATGAATTAGATTATATACGTAATCCAAGGAGTAATATTGATCTATTCTTTTATGGGTTAAAACCATTTTTACATCGAGAATTAGTCTCACAATCCTTCTCATCATACGAAGATATTGTCTCATGTGATATTAAGAATGAAAATGAATTCTCTATGTCTTACGACTTTAAAGAAAAGAAAATGAAGAAGTGATCTATTGAACACTATAGAAATAGAAATAGGGGGATGAAGGGAAATGTTGAATACCCATCCTGCAGTAAATGTGGGAATAAACACCCCAGTACTTGCCTAAAGGGAATGAGATTCTGTTATAAGTGTGGTGTAAAAAGCCTCCAAGCTTGTGATTTCAAGGGAAAGAAAGAGGCTATCATTATGGAATGCTACAATTATATAGAAAAGGGTCATTATGAAAACAAATGTCCTAAGAGTTATGGAAACTTACCTCAGAAAAGGCCAAGGGGGAAGGGCCAAGATTATGTGATCACTAATGCTGAGGTTGAAGCTCCGAAAGACATGGTGACAAGTAATTTAACAACTTAATCAAGTTTAGACAATGATTTATTTGATTCTAGATCATCATATTGTTTCATATCATCCTAGTTGGAAATGAAAATTAGATATTTCTAACATGATTTAAAAAGGGAGTTTTAGTCAAACTTCTAAGGGAAATATCAATAAAAACAATATTTGTCAATCTGTTCCCATTAGGGAATATAAATGTTCTTTATATGCTGATCTCATCATCATACCCATGATTGGATTTGATATAATCCATGGAATGGATTGGATTTCAGACCATCATGAAAAAATTTATTATAAGAAGAAGGAGTTTACAATTTTTGATGATGATAAGGAGTATCTTATATTTAGGGAAGAAATGTCACCACCTAATTCTTGTCTTGATCCACACCTCGTAGCTCTACTAAATTCAATTATTTGAGTGGAGAAGAGAATGAAATAACTATGGTTGAGGAAAATAATGTTTAAATAGAGTATGTACCTATTTTATAATAATATTTTGATGGGTTTCCAGAGGATTTACCTGGATATCCTCCATAACGAGAAATTCAGTTTTCCATTGATTTAATTCCTGGTTCAAGACCCATATTGAAAACCCCTTATAGAATGCCCATTTTATATTTAGTGTAACTAAAGAAATAACTAGGGAAATTGAGTAATAAAATATTTATTCTCCCTTGTGATTCTCAATGGGGATCCCCTGTTCTTTTTGTTAAAAAGAAAGATAGATCCATGAGTTTGTGCATTGACTATAGGAAGATCAATTCTATAACAATAAAGAACAAGTATCCCCTACCTCAAATTGATGATTTATTTGACCAAATTCATGGAGATCACTATTTTTCAAAGATTGACATTAAATTTGGATATCATCAGTTGTGTGTGAAGAAGGAATACATTCCGAAAATAGAATTTCGAACCAGGAATGAGCATTATGAGTTTACAGTAATGCCTTTTTGACGGACTAATGCACCCTCTATTTTCATAGATTTAATGAATAGTGCTTTCAAGGAATATCTGGATTAATTTGTAGTGGTATTTATTATTGATATCTTGGTATAATAAAAAAGATAAAAAGGTCGTGAAAATCACATGAGCACTATTCTGAAAACCCTCAGAAGAAATGAATTATATGGGAAGTTTAACAAGTGTGAATTCTGGATTCCTGAAATTTTTTTTCTTGTCAATATTGTCTCTAAGGATGGAATCTCTGTAGATCCTTCAAATATAATAGAAATACAATAATGTTCAAGACCAACGAGTATTACTGAGGTACGCAGTTTTATTGGTTTAGTTAGTTATCATCGGCGTTTCGTCCCAAACTTTTTCCGATTGGAAAAACCGTTAACCAAGATCACATGTAATGGGGTTAAATTTGTTTGGAAAAAAAGAATGTGAATAATGTTTTGAATAACTAAAGAGAATATTAATAAATTCTCTTATCTAGACTCTACTATCAGGGATTGATGGGTTTTTATTTTCTAGTGATGTTTCAAAGAAAGGACTTCATTTTGTCCTTATACAGAATGATAGAGTTATTTCCTATACATCACGACAGCTATGAATTCATTAACAAAACTATCCCACTCATGATCTTGAGTTTGTATCTATAATATTTTCTTTGAATATTTGTAGACACTATCTCTCTGGTGAAAAATGTGAGATATATACTGATCACAAGATATTGAAGTATATTTTCTCACAAAAAAAACTCAACATGAGGCAGAGGTGGTGGCTCAAGCTACTCAAGGATTATGATTACACTATACACTACCACCCGGGGATGGAAAATAAGGTGGAAGATTCTTTGATAAGAAATGACCATGGATTTTTCAACAAGATGAGGGTTGAAAGGGATCCAATTTTCATGTATCTAGTAAATATGGATGTGGGAATACCCATGGAAGGTGAAACGTCAATACATTTTCAAATGGTTTCTAAACCATCTTTACTAGGAAGGATAAAAATTTCTCAAACTGATGATGGGGAGTTTCAAAAGATAATTAAAGCTATGAATGATGGGAGATTGATTGACTTTATATTTGGAGAGTGAATTTTCAAATTTTGGAAAAGGCTTTGTGTTACTGATATACTTGATCTAAAAAGGGAATTATTAGATGATTCTCATATATCCAATTTCTCTATACACCCTGGTAGCACAATCATGTATAGAGATTTGAAGGATTATTTTTGGTAGGAAAACATGAAGAGAGAGATTTATAATTATGTCTCAAGATGTGTGGCTTGTCAATAAGTGAAATCTAAAAGACAACATCTTAGATGAGTCATGAAACCTCTTCCCATACTTGAGTGGAAATGAAATGATATTAGGATTGACTTTTTTATGAGACTACCAGTGACACCTAGAAGGAAGGATGTAATATTGGTAATTGTTGATCATCTTAACAAGTTAGTACATCCTCATGCTATAAGAGAAGATTTACCACTTGGACGATTAGAAAGACTATATATTATTGAAGTTTTAAGAAATCATGGAGTACCCCTATCGATTGTTTCGGATAGTGACCCTCAGTTTACATCAAGATTCTGGAAAAGTCTTCAGAAGGCCTTGGAAATTGAACTTTGTCTAAGCACTGCCTACCACCCTCAAACTGATGGACAGACATAATAGACTATTTGAACCATAGAAGACATGTTGAGATCTTTATCAAATTATTTTCAAGGTATGTGGGATCATTATTTACCTCTCATAGAATTTTCCTATAATAATAATTTCCATTCAAGAATTCATACAGCACCATATGAAGCGTTATATGGAAAGAGATGTCGCACACCAACTTTTTGGGATGATGTTGGTGAAAAAAAACTCATAGGCCCAGAAGATGTTGAGGAAACAATGGAAAAGGTGAAGGTTATCCAAACCCACATCAATGTAGCTCAATGTAATAAAAAGAGCTATGTTGATAAGTAAAGGAATGATTTGGAATTTCAAGTAGGAGATCATGTTTTCTTGAAGGTACCTCCATGGAAGGGTGTTATAAGATTTGGTAAGAAGGGAAAATTATGTCCTAGGTACATCAGACCTTTCGAAATTCTAGAATGAATTGGAGTGGTATCATATCATTTTTCAATGACGCCAAGTCTCTACAATGTTTATGATGTGTTCCATGTATCACTATTGAGAAAATACATGCCTAAAGCAATGCATATACTCACCTATAATGAAAAAGAACTGGAACCTGGCCTGTCTTATTGCAAAGAGGCTATAATAATTATTGATACCAGATAAATAGTGTTGAGGAACCATACAACTCATCTGGTGAATGTTTTTTTTGGAGAAACCATAAGATGGAAGAGGCAATGTGGGAACCTGAGGAACTTATGATGAAGAACCACCCAAATATTTTTATACTGTAATATTCTAGAAATTTTGAGGATGAAATTATTTGACGGTGGGGAGAATGTATCACCTCATGCTTCCATGGTACGTTTCCCTTTGAATAATTCAATACCTTGCATTGTATGCTACTTGAAGTTTTAACACACCACAACCAATCAAACTCGCCGTTATGAATAGTAATACACACCATTTGAAATTTTATAAATATTATTTTTTTAAATGTACTTCATTTTTGGATTCTGAATATCAAAAATAACTTAGTGTGAATTTTTTGTATTTTTCTGAAAACATTCAATTTTTGATGAATAGTAAAAAACCCGGCTTTATTATTTAAAAACGAATATTTATTTAAATAATTGATTATTTTATTTAAATTTATTTTAGGTCAGAATAGATACATAATACCAATATTTGTTTAATGTAATTCATTGAATTAATTTTATAATAATATTGGATATATAAAATTTTATTAAAAATTTTACCGTCTTTCTCCCACCTTTTAGGCACATTAGAAAAATTGCATAAAACGTAATTTTACAGCTTCTATGAATTGAATTTCAAAAATCCAATACACCTAGCTAATATCAGTAAGTAATATCTGGTTCAATAAGATGAAAATAATATTTGGTGAATATTAACTTCTGACTTTTACTTACCATAGATAAAATAAATAGGGTAATTAATGGTCAAAATGATATTATAATTTTCCTAACACGTGTCCTAATTCTATTGGATAAGTTTATTTCATCCAAAATAAACCATAGGAATAGACTATGATCTTTTTGTTCCACTTTTATTAGATTATGACATTTATTATTATTTTATTTCAAGATGATTTTAAAGTATTAAATTCAATGTTTAGTAACTAAAAATATTTAATATAGGACTACAAATAAGATAAATTAGACTTTAAAATTTATTTAGAAATATATAAAAATTTCCAACATAATGGTATTTTATTTGTTATTTTTAGACATTAGATAATTAAATTTATTTTATGACACAATGATGATGCAGTAATTACCTTATAAATGAAGGATTAAAATAATTGATATTATAAATATCCATATAAATGTAAATTGAGACTTTTGATGAATTCCAAGACTTTTAGAGGTTAATATGAAATTTTACGGTTGAATAAAGGAAATGTTTTCGAAGTAATCATGTTTTTGGGGCTTCACCAAAAATCTAATACTTAATATTGTCAAAATTGACATTAAATAGTTATTAAAACATATACTATATTATTTAATGATATAATAGTACTAAAAATATATGGATCAACCAAATGACTTATATAATTATAGATATGTCATTAATGGACCACTTTTTTTCTCTTGGTATTTTATATTATGTTTATTAATCATAAAATATAAAGATAAACGGAGACATGATAAATGTTAAACTATTTTACCAAAAGTTAAATCTAAAATATAAGGTTAATATGGTGACCTAATACTATCTAAAACCTATTGGATTATAGGTTTCTACCCGCCCCCACATTAACCTCAAAATAATTGATTTTGGGGACATTATAACAGAATATGATTGTATAATAAAATAATATTTCAATCTTTTCCTAAAGTGACCCTCAACTCTCTTATATAAGGGTACTTCCCCTTCTCTTAATTTCACACCTCCAAAGCCATTTGGATCTTCCATCCCCTACTCTAATATCCTCCCAACTACCCTAAATTTGACCTAGAGGCAATACTTTGATTGTAAATCCATCCTAAGGAGCCCTTTGGATCAACTCAAAAGGAAACACCCGAAGAAGAGGTAATAATTTCACCACCTCTTTCAAGGTTATTATCCTCTTCCACATCCTCTTTATTTGTTGGTTCCATACCAAAATAATAAATCCAGTACCTTATACATACTTTTGATGTTATTTTAAATATGGTATAACCAAATTCATTATTATATCTATCCTATGAATGACATGTCACCATATATTCGTACGTACGGCTTACCGTCTCCACGTTGTGGTGTAGTTTTTTATTCAAACAATTAATTATTTGGATGGGTATAATAATTAGTATAACTGATTTAAATAATAAATATAACATGTTAAGGATTATTTATATATGATATACCATCCAATTACATACGTTTTCACCATCAATTGAATGGTATTGTTGCTCGTGCATACCTACAGATTACAGTCTCCACGAACTAGATGAGATTCATTCCCCATCGCAACCATTCAAGAATAAAACTCATTTTATGATTAAAAATTAATGTTTAAGAACTTAATATCATTATGGATATGAATCAAATAAATAGTATTCATAACAAACATGGCTTATATAACCAAGCATATAAAAGAAAACGAATCGGTTAACACCCGGAACAATGATACTACCGAAATATTATTAACCAAGCAATAATAGAAGATCATATATGATATCATATTTATGCATGTGGTTCTTTTATAATTTAATAATGATGATTTATCTATTATACAGGATGTAAGCATATCCTTGACTAAGGTAAAGTGTAAGGTAAGGGTTAATTCTACAATCTCTTTATTATCCGAGGTTGTTTATACATGAGTATCTACTGGGACCTCTTTATCATCCATATTCGTGTTTCTTAAAAATGTATTTCAAAACACTTTTACTATTTCCTAGACTATGGTTAAAGTAATTTATACCCTTATTAGATTTTTCTTATAGATTTCTTATAAATTAATATTTCTATCATTTTCCAAAGAAGGTTCATTATGACATTTTTTGACAAAATTAAGGAAATAATGTTTTTTTAACTTATTCGGTGGGTGCAACTATTTTCCTCTATTGTAGCACCTTCGATGTTTCCCTTACAATAATATAAGATTATTTTCAAAAGAAATGTTTTTTAATAATTATATAACTTTTAAATGATTTCAAAATAGAAAGATATATTTCTCTCAAATAGTTTCGATTTCATCTATGTCAACATGCTTTGATGAATTTTACACTGGTTTGAAGTTAATTTATTATGATAAAATCTTTTATATTATATTTGTAACACCCCAGGTAAATAAAGAATATGCCATCTTTATATTTATCCATATTTTTTAATCAAATATTAATACTACTTTAAAGGGGATGCTATGCTCGATGGCGTACCCAATACGCAACAACGAGTTTCTTGGGAATCTTACGTTGCACTCTAATAATAAAATAATATTATTTTAAATGGTAGTTAATGCCTAGCCGTTGTAATGGAGGGAATGAACATAACTAACTACCAAATTATTATATATGTTTGTCAAATATTTTTACTTTTTACAATAAATGTTAGAGGATTAAAAATGTGAATGAATCCAATTTTAAGCGTAATCATTCTAATATTCTTTAAAAGGTCGATTAACCGCCTTTTGATGGAGAACCTTTTTTAAATCCAATTTTTGACAATTTTATGTGTTATATTTTACAAAATAAAATTCTTCTTTAGAATCGGGACATCACAATTTACTTTGTGTAAAATTTTGGTATTTTTCTGAAAAAGATCAATTTTTAATGAATAGTGAAAAATGTTGTATTTTAATTCAAAACCTCTTTTTAATCTAATATATTTATATGATTAGATTATCTATTGAATTGGTTTTAAAGTTAAATTATAATATATTTTTACCATTTAATCCAATAGTGGTCTATGGAATTAATTTCACTTTGAAATCGGACTTAAACTAGTGTCAATCTTTTTATACATTTTGTTTCATAAAAACACGCTATTTGTTTTGACAGCGGGAATTAATTATTAAATTAATTAATGAAACTTATATGTTTTGAATTTTTTAAAATAGACATCATTTTTTAATTTGGAATATCAAATATAGCTTAGGGTGAATTTTTGGTAATTTTTTGAAAAACTTCAATTTTTGATGAATAGTGAAACCACTAAGTGGTACTTATAAAAACTAATTTCCGTTTAAATGATATTTTTCCACCTTTGTGTTTTTAATTTCAAAAATCCTACATAAATGGTTGTCATTAAGAATTAAAAGGTGGTTCAATGGGATTAAAATAATTTTTTTTTGTGAATAGTAACTTATTAAATTTTTAATCGCGATTAGAGGAAATTAGTGTAGTTTAAGGTAAGAATAATGTTTTAATAAAATAAAATGACCTAGACACATGTCCTGCCCTCATTGGATGTGTCATGGCCGACCAATAAAATCCACTGGTCAACTTGGGGACCCCATGGAGCCACTTTGGTTGGAAAACGACATAAATACCTTTTTATTTAATAATAAAGTAAAAATGACACAAACATGAGATGTTTTACTAAAACAATTTTTACATGGAGTTATAAAATTCATATTTTTGACTATAAATAGTAATTGGAAAGATAAAAAGATTTCATACATAATTTTATTTTTTTATAATTTTTAGACATTAAATACATTAAATTATTTATGACATCATGATGATGCAGCGATGACCTCATTATTTAACGATTTAAATAAAATGGAATGATAATGTAATATCTAAGCCCTACACATGTCCAAAACCTATTGGATGGGTGTATTTCGAACCATTATCACCTTATCCACGAATTATATCAATGTGGGACCTTTTAAATCCAAAACTCATTTTCAAATAAAGTAACATTTTCTTACTTTCCAAGAGTGCCCCTCCTCTCCTCTTAAAAAAGGCCCCCACCTCTACCTCCTTACCCACACTTACAAAGCCTTTGGCTCGGCCAAACCCTGCCCATTTTGTCTCTCCCCATCCCTCTATAACTCCTTGAAGCCTCACTTTGGGCAGAATCCTTTCCAAGGAAGCCTTTGATCTCAAATCAAAGAAAGTTACCCGATTTTAAGGTAATGTCTTCGCTTGAGTCCATTTGTTTTTTGCTTCTCCAACCCCCTAAACTCTTTTTATTAATTTATTTTGTAAAAAATAAAGTATCTTCAATATACTAGGATGTAGTTATAAGAAGGTTTCGAGCTACACTTACACACACCTACATCTAATGGTTAAAGAACATACTGTTTCCGTGGATGGCGAATTTCTGCCTCCCGAAACGATGATTGTTCAACATTCTTCTAACACCTTAAAAGGTGGCCATTAAGATGACCCTATATTTATATATGATATCTAATATGTTTATTTTTTACTTAATCTTCTGTATTTTTCATTTATGGCATACCTTTATGGTTTCCATTATGGGTAAACGCGATATCTTCATTTAAGGAATTGCGGACTACCGCCCCCTCAAAGTGATTTGATTCGTTAATACCATATGTGGTACTCATAAAGGATATATTTAATGATATTATATATGATACCATACTGGAATTAAAATACTATTATGTATCATTATGTTTTAATTCCATTAAATATGAAATAGAAATGGAAGTAGCGTTCATCCGTACGTACGGCTTACCGTCTCCATGAACGGTGAATTTCATTGCTTCACTCTAAATGTTATGTAATATTATAAATTCATGAATATACTGGATATATATTATATATATGATATATACATGATGAATACAATTCTGGATATAATGATCCTTTGACCACACGAACAACATGTAATTGTAAGAAGTCCACTTTCGACTTAAGAACCAAGTATCGACAAAACAAACATTATTAACTTAAATGATTACATAATGTCTATGAAATGGTAATAAGTGATATAAAATGAATAATGAAATTGAAAAAGGTTCTTAAGGATGTATAAATTAACTCAAGTTTATTATTTAGGAGATTAAAGAATGATCGAGTCAAGTCGGACCCGAGGTAAGAGATCTTACTCCTCTCTTTCTTTTTAAGTACACTCTTTTATGTCATCCCTTCTAAAGCTCATATTTCTTGTTATTGGGATGTTCTTTTATATTACTCTTACTGTAATTTTTATGTTCATATGATGAGATACCCTATTCTCTCTCATCAATCCATTTTAGTAGTTTTGAGTGGTGCCGTTAGGCTTCCGAATTTTTGTAAGAGATCTAACCTCTCTCTTTCTTTTTAAGTACTCTCCTTTATGTCAATTCTTTTAGGCTCCTCCTTGTTATTATGGGGGATGTTCTTTTATATTAATATTTCTTTAAACTTTATGTTAATATGATTAGAGACCCTATTTGATCTCATCAATCCATTTTTGTAAGTTTTATGTGGCGCCGTTAGGCTGCCGAGTTTTCGTAAGGGATTTTTCATCTCACTTTTATTCCCGTGAGATTTATGCTACATTTTCCACCATTTCAATTGAGTGGTGTATGTAATTCCCATTATAATACTCTTTGTGTAATATAATTTCATTTATGGGTACTTACATATTCATTTTATGACCCTTATTCAATGGGGTGTACGTTTCGAAAGTTACCCAAGTCGGTAAAGGAACCTTTCACCCTCCTATTTTTAAAAGAATTCTTTTGTTATGTCTTTTAATTATGTTGGGATATGTTATTTTATATCCTTATTGATGTAAATTTTATGTCCATGTGATGATATTCCCTTTTTATCACTCATCAACTCATTTTCTGAATTTTTAAGTGACGCCGTTAGGCTTTCAAATTTAACCAAGGGAACTTTTTAACAGAATTTCGATTTCTTTGGGTTCAACATGTAGTTATTGAATATGTCATTCATTGAATATGTGTGAATAACCATTGATTGTTTTACACTTAATATCAACTTATATTGGGTGTATATATATTTGTCACACATAATTATGAGATTGATTTATCCTTAATTTAAGGATACCTTCTTTATAATGGATTTCATCTCATTTTACATTTATTTTGAGACTTCATTGTTGTTATGAACCAATTCACTCTTATATGGTTTGTATAAAATCCTTTGACATATTATATCATGAATCCATTTATTCTCATGTTATTATAAAATTCGGATTAAATGTTATTACGCTATTATTTGTATTCAAGAGTCTCTCATTTTGTTAAAAACTATTTAACAAAATATCGTTTTAAATGTTTTAATGATTTATTATTCTAAATCTTTATCTTTAATGTCCATGTTTTCAAAATGGTTTTCACTATTTATTTATATGGACATTAATGTTTTAAAATTATAATTCCATTAAAAGCTTCAAAGTGGTATGGGACACTTTGCTTCAAAAATCTCTTTTAAATGGTTTTTGAAAATGGATTGATTAATTCAATATCTGGGAATTAATTATTGTGATTGCAAATGAAATGTTGTTATTGAAGTGTTTATATTTTCAATATTTTATGTGTAATTATGGTACTTGGACATTTTATGGGTGGTTACGTGATAAACCATATGATGGGTGGTGCCGTGAATACCAGGACGGGTGGTTATGTTATAACCTCCAATGCATTGGGTATGGAAGTCAGCAGTATGGCTATTCCATTAAGTATGTATGGAAGTTGGACGAATGGCTATTCCATTAAGTGATATGTGTGGAAGCCAACCTTATTGTTATTCCACTTAATTATGTTTATGTCCCAAGATACCTTTATATGTTATGTGATCATTATATGGGTTTTATGGTAATCTTTTGGTTACAGAAGGGTAAGTAATGAACTTTTATTCAGTGAAGAGTTTTTACTACTTCAAAAAGGTGAAAAGTATTACTTGGTTAAAGTATACATGGTTTACTTATTGTTTTGAAAAACTAACAGTTTTCCTTCTTTTTGTATCCCTTAATGAGATTTTTATGCTCATCCCATGTTTTTGAAATGTTTTTCACAGGACTTAACGTGGAATAGGGTCAAGGATGGGATCAAGGGAAAGTCATGCAACCTAAAACATGGAACGAGATATGTTTCTTTTTAAGAGTTTTTATTTTGTGGAAATGTAGTAGAAGTTTCTACTTTGTAATCTTTTGAGATGTAATAGTTATGTCCTAATTCTCTAAAACTCTAAACCTGAAAGGATCCTCATTGTGAATTATTCATTTAATTCAATATTAAGTAAGGTTTAAGGCCGGGGGCTTATAGTTGGTATCAGAGGTCAGTTTAGACAACTTTAGGGATTAGGAGTTCTTGTGAGACACATGATGAGTCCTTATATCTATTATTTCAGTTAAATACTTGTTTTATAACATTTTTTCAGGTCAAGTAAAGTCGGTTACGAATGGAAGGAGAAGGATCTCAAACGACATTCCTATCTCTTCCTGATGACATGCTTGCAATAATTATTGCAAAGTCATCTTCGGATGATTGTGAAACTTTTTCTAGCGTACAAATCACTTTCAAGAAGTTGTTTGAGATATCAAACACCTCCACTATACCTCGTTATCATCGTGGATCATGGGTTGTTTTTAGACAAATACTATTTTCACCATATTCTCATATTTTCAAGAAAGGTAATTATTATCAAGGTATTTTCAAATATTTTACCTTATCACAAGAATTTGAAGCATATTATGATTTTAAAAATGGTGCTGAGGAAGGAGAACCCTGCGCAACCTATTTATATTTGCTTTTAAAATATAGTCTCACATCACATACTTATGGTATTTTAAAAGGACCAATAATAGAAAGTTTCAACTCAATTTCGGTCCGACTATTTTATAGAAATCATGTTTTATCAGATGTTTTGGAATTATATGGCATACATGATTATTTTCCAAAACTGTTTTTCTGTGAACACTCATATGACACATGTTGTACGAGGTTTATTTGGATGGAGGAAGAAAATGATTTTGGAGGATCTCTAAGTCATTGTTTTAATGCATGGGACTTCTACCTATGTGAGCAAGATGATGATGAAACCGAGTGGATTCTATGATCAAGGTATGATGTTATTAATTTTGGGAATCATTTTATTTTATCTTATGGTGGTGAAATAAGACATCAAGATTTAAGATGTAGAGATCGTAACGAATTCGGATGAAAATTAAAGGTATAAGGAAACGATTGAGGTTAAAACATGTTAGGGTTATTTTTGGAGTTTTATAAAAAGGACAACACGCAGACCGTGTGACAACCCATCGTGTCGGACAAAGCTGCGGGAATCGAACCCAAAACCAAAGTGCAACTGGTATTTATCGCCTACCACTGGACTACGTGATGTCCCTGGTTATTTTGACTGATTCTTTTTAATTAGATGATTTTATGAATTTAGAGTAAGTTTATTTTGGGTTATCTATGGATATTTATTAACCTATCATGGAGGATATGTGATTAGGTTAATTACTTTTCAATACGAGACATTAAGAGCAACTAATGTTTTTTGGAGATAAATGATACAATTTAACTTGGATGAATATGTGAATAAATCCCTCAAATATTTGGTTTTCAATCATAGTTTGGTTTACTTTGAATAATTTTATGGACAAATTGATTATTGAATGGCCCTCGTTGAACTTTCGGTTTTGTTGGGAAAATTTTGGAGATTAAGAATAGATTTTATTTTTATAAGGGGTTATCCTTTTCTGGATTATCTGATCTTGTACTATCCTTTTTGGTTTTGGTCTAAAGTCATGGGATGTATATAGTTCTCTTTTGTGTATTAGGTGATTCTCTAGAAGTTGATTATAGTACTCTTAATGTGAACAAGTCTTCCTAAATACTCATCTTTTGGAGAAAATATGAGTGTGTGTAAAAGTTGAAAGTCAACATGATAAGTGAATATGTCTCCTTATGTATAAATTACTCAATAAAAAGTAACTTAAAACAAAAATGTTGTCGATTAACTTTTCCTACTGGGGAATAGAATACCGTTTAACCCATCACATGTTTGTGATTTTCTTGCGGTTAAATTTCTTCTAAACATGTTTTCTATCACTCTGCATCAGAACATGACCCTTTGTGTTTTCCTCCATGTCCATATTTTTGTACTTGGAATCCTAGTATGGGTTAACTCGGGTGACCTTTGTACTTATCTTTCTTTATTTTAAAGTGATTGTTTTACCGACTCTTGTTCCGATGTGGGACTTTCAAGGATGTTTCCAAGCCCAATTTTAAAATTGCGAGGACGCAATTCCCAAAAGTGGGGAAGGATGTAACACCCCAGGTAAATAAATAATATGAAATCTTTATATTTATCCATATTTTTGAATCAAATATTAATATTACTTTAAAGGGGATGCTATGCTCAATGGCGTACCCAATACGCAACAATGAGTTTCTTGGAAATCTTACGTTGCACTCTAATAATAAAATAATATTATTTTAAATGGTAGTTAACGCATAGCCGTTGTAATGGCGGGAATGAACAGAACTAACTACCAAATGATTATATATGTTTGTCAAATATTTTTACTTTTTACAATAAATGTTAGAGGATTAAAAATGCGAATGAATCCAATTTTAATCGTAAACATTCTAATATTCTTTAAAAGGTCGATTAACCACCTTTTGATGGAAAACCTCATTTAAATCCACTTTTTTACAATTTTATGTGTTATATTTGACAAAATAAATTATTCTTTAGAATCGGGACATAAAAATTTACTTTGTGTAAATTTTTGGTATTTTTCCGAAAAAGTTCAATTTTTAATGAATAGTGAAAAATGTTGTATTTTAATTCAAACCCTATTTTTAATCTAATTTATTTATATGATTAGATTATCTTTTGAATTGGATTTAAAGTGAAATTATAATATATATTACCATTTAATCCAATAGTGGTCGATGGAATTAATTTCACTTTGAAACCAGACTTAAACTAGTGTCAATCTTTTGATACATTTTGTTTCATAAAAACACGTTATTTGTTTTGACAGCGGGAATTAATTATTAAATTAATTAATTAAACATATATGATTTGAATTTTTTAAAATAGACATCATTTTTGAATTTGGAATATCAAATATAGCTTAGGGTGAATTTTTTGTTATTTTCTAAAAAACATCAATTTTTGATGAATAGTGAAACCACTAAGTGATACTTATAAAAACTGATTTTCCGTTTAAATGAAATTTTGCCACCTTTGTGTTTTGAATTTAAAAAATCCAATATACATGGTTTTTCATTAAGAAGTAAAATGTGGTTCAAAGTGATTAAATTAATTTTTTGGTGAATAGTAACTTATTAAGTTTTTAATCGCGATTAGAGGTAATTAGTGTAGTTTAAGGTAAGAATATTGTTTTAATAAAGTGAAATTACCTAGACACATGTCCTACCCTCATTGGATGTGTCATGGACGACCATGAAAATCCATGGGTCAAATTGGGGACCCCATGGAGCCACTTTGGTTGGAAAATGACATAAATACCTTTTTATTTAATGATAAAGTAAAAATGACACAAACATGAGATGTTTTACTAAAACACTTTTTACATGGGGTTATACAAGTCATATTTTTGACTATAAATAGTAATTGGAAAGATAAAAATATTTCCTACATCATAGTATTTTTTTTATAATTTTTAGATTAAATAAATTAAATTATTTATGACATCATGATGATGCAGTGATGACCTCATTATTTAACGATTTAAATAAAATGGAATGATAATGTAATATCTAAGACCTATACATGTCCAAAACCTATTGTATGGGTGGATTTAGAACCATTATCACCTCATCCACGAATAATATCAATGTGGGACCTTTTAAATCAGAAACTCATTTTCAAATAAAGTAACATTTTCTTACTTTCCAAGAGTGCCCCTCCTCTCCTCTTATAAAAGTCCCCCACATCTACCTCCATACCCACACATACAAAGCCTTTGGCTCAGCCTAACCCTGCCCATTTAGTCTCTACACATCCCTATATAACTCCTTGAAGCCTCACTTTGGGAAGAATCCTTTCCAAGGAAGCCTTTGAGCTCAAATCAAAGGAAGTTACCCGATTTTAAGGTAATGTCTTCGCTTGAGTCCTTTTGTTTTTTTCTTCTCCAACCCCATAAACTCTTTTTATTAATTTATTTTGTAACAAATCCAGTATCTTCA
This sequence comes from Viscum album, assembly GCA_963277665.1. Lineage (NCBI taxonomy): Eukaryota > Viridiplantae > Streptophyta > Magnoliopsida > Santalales > Viscaceae > Viscum > Viscum album. The sequence goes on along the minus strand of OY728146.1, from coordinate 619,694,157 downwards.
ATATACTAGGATGTTGTTATAAGATGGTTTCGAGCTACACTTACACACACCTACATCTAATGGTTAAAGAACATACTGTTTCCGTGGATGGCGAATTTCTGCCTCCCGAAACGATGATTGTTCAACATTCTTATAAAACATTAAAAGGTGGCCATTAAGATGACACTATATTTATATATGATATATAATATGTTTATGTTTTACTTAATCTTCTGTATTTTTCATTTATGGCATACGTTTATGGTTTCCATTATGGGTAAACACGATATCTTCATTTAAGGAAGTGCGGACTACCGCCCCCTCAAAGTGATTTGATTCATTAATACCATATGTGGTAAGTATAAAGGATATATTTAATGATGTTATATATGATACCATACTGGAATTAAAATAATATTATGTATCATTATGTTTTAATTCCATTAAATATGAAATAGAAATGGAAGTAGCGTTCATGTGTACGTACGGCTTACCGTCTCCATGAACGGTGCATTTCATTTCTTAACTCTAAATGTTATGTAATATTATAAATGCATTAATTTACTGGATATATATGATATATATGATATATACATGATGAATAAAATTCAGGATATAATGAACCTTTGACCACACGAACAACATGTAATTGTAAGAAGTCCACTTTCGACTTAAGAACCAATTATCGACAAAACAAACATTATTAACTTAAATGATTACATAATGTATATGAAATGGTAATAAGTTATATAAAAAGAATAATGAACTTGAAAAAGGTTCTTAAGGATGTATAAATTAACTCAAGTTTATTATTCAGGTGATTAAAGAACGATCGAGTCAAGTCGGACCCGAGGTAAGGGATCTTACTCCTCTCTTTCTTTTTAAGTACACTCTTTTATGTCATCCCTTCTAAAGATCATCTTTCTTTTTATTGGGATGTTATTTTATATTACTATTACTGTAATTTTTATGTTCATATGATGAGAGACCCTAGTCTCTCTCATCAATCCATTTTGGAAGTTTTGAGTGGCGCCGTTAGGCTGCTGAATTTTCGTAAGAGATCTAACCTCTCTCTTTCTTTTTAAGTACTCTCCTTTATGTCACTTCTTTTAAGATCCTCTTTGTTATGTTGGGGGATGTTATTTTATATTAATATTTCTGTAAAATTTATGTTAATATGATGAGAGACCCTATTTGATCTCATCAATCCATTTTTTTAAGTTTTATGTGGCCCCGTTAGGCTGCCGAGTTTTCGTAAGGGATTTTTCATCTCACTTTTATTCCCGTGATATTTATGCTACATTTGCCACCATTTCCATTGAGTGGTGTATGTACTTCACATTATTATACTCCTTGTGTAATATAATTTCATTTATGGGTACTTAAATATTCATTGTATGACCCTTCTTTAATGGGGTGTACGTTTAGAAAGTTACCCAAGTCGGTAAGGGAACCTTTCACCCTCCTCTTTTTAAAAGACTTCTTTTGTTGTGTTTTCAATTATGTTGGGATATGTTCTTTTATATACTTATTGATGTAAATTTTATTTCCATGTGATGAGATTCCCTTTTTATCTCTCATCAACTCATTTTATGAATTTTGAAGTGACGCCGTTAGGCTGTCAAATTTTACCAAGGGAACTTTTTAACCCAATTTCGATTTCTTTGGGTTCAACATGCAGTTATTGAATAGGTCATCCTTTGAATATGTGTGAATAACCTTTGATTGTTTTACACCTAATATCCACTTATATTGGGTGTATTTATATTTGTCACACATAATTATGAGATTGATTTATCCTTAATTTAAGGATACCTTCTTTATAATGGATTTCATCTCATTTTACATTTCTTTTGAGACTTCATTGTTGTTATGCACCAATTCAATCTTATATGGTGTTTATACTATCCTTTGACATATTATATCATGAATCCCTTTATTCTCATGATATTATAAAATTTGGATTAAATGTTATTCTGCTATTATTTGTATTCAAGAGTCTCTCATTTTGTTAAAAACTATTTAACACAAATATCGTTTTAAATGTTTTAAAGATTTATTATTCTAAATATTTATCTTTAATTTCTATGTTTTCAAAATGGTTTTCAGTATTTATTTATATGGTCATTAATGTTTTAAAATTATAATTCCATTAAAAGCGTCAAAGTGGTATGGGACACTTTGATTCAAAAATCTCTTTTAAATGGTTTTTGAAAATAGATTGATTAATTCAATATCTGGGAATTACTTATTGTGATTGAAAATGAAATGTTGTTATTTAGGTGTTTATATTTTCAATATTTTTTGTGTAATGATGGTATTTGGACATTTTACGGGTGGTTATGTGATAAACCATATGACGGGTGGTGTCGTGAATACCAGGACGGGTGGTTACGTTATAACCTCCAATGCATTGGGTATGGAAGTCGGCCGTATGGATATTCTATTAAGTATGTATGGAATTTGGCCAAATGGCTATTCCATTAATTGATATGTGTGGAAGTCGTCCTTATGGTTATTCCACATAAGTATGTTTTTGTCCCAAGTAACCTTTATATGTTATGTGACCTTTGTATGGGTATTATGGTAATCCTTTGGTTACAGAAGGGTAAGTAATGTACTTTTATTCAGTGAAGTGTTTTTGCTACTTCGAAAAGGTGAAAAGTATTACTTTGTTAAAGTATACATGGTTTACTTGTTGATTTAAAAAACTAACAGTTTTCATTCTTTGTGTATCTCTTACTGATTTTTTTATGCTCATCCCAACTTTTTGAAATGTTTTTCACAGGACATAACGTGGAATAGGGTCAAGGATGGGATCAAGGGAATGTCATGCTACCTAAAACATGGAGCTAGACATGTTTCTTTTTAAGAGTTTTTATTTTGTGGAAACTTAGTATAAGTTTCTACTTTGTAATCTTTTGAGATGTAATAGTTATGTCCTAATTCTCTAAAACTCTAAACCTGAAAAGATCCTCAATGTGAATTATTCATTTAATTAAATATTAAGTAAGGTTTAAGGTCGGGGCCTTATAATATTGATGCTTCTATGATATGTTTTACTATGGTTGTGCTATTTTTATACCATTCATGGTTTATGGTTAAATTATTAACATTTCATATGCTAGTTTTAATATGAATGTTTATGTTATGTTTTAATCTGTTCATAAGAGGAATGCATTGGAAAAAGTGAGTGATGTGTGGGGCCCACTATAGCTTCTCGATGCGTTGGTAAGTCTCATGAGACCAACTAGTTTCTTGTTACAAGGCCTTGAAAAAAATCTTATTTGTAGTTTTGGCACGAGGCCTTGGCTATGTGGTTTTGAAGTCTGGCATTATGCATTCCATCATTATGAAATTGGTTATTGATATGAATGTGATTATTCGACTAGTAGAATATCCATGAGAATATGTAAATTGAGTTATTTGATTTATATTTTCCATATTATGATGAAGTTTATTTTTAAAAGGCTTGTGTTTTAGTCTTACACATTTCGTCAAATTGTTATGCTTATTTATGAATGTTTCTGCTATATTGTTATCTTTACTGTGCATCTGAGCTCACCCCTTTCTATGTTTTATTTTCCCCATGATACGAACATGTATATTAGGAATGACCTGCAGTGATAGACTAAGGAATATGAATGTGTTCAAAGGAGAAAATTTTGTTTTTGTTTTTCATTTTATAACATAATTTAAAAATTATATATGTATCTATTTCTTCCAAGGCTACTAAACGGATTGGTCTTTTGGGACATTATTCCTTTAATTATACCAATGTTACGTAATAATGTACCGACTCTGGGTAACTTGGTTTGGGGATTTACAACATTCAATTATGTTACAATTAATTTCCATCAAACAATGTATTTTTATTTTATAAATTATATGTCATATTTATAATTAGTGGGTGTATATTTTATAATAAGTATCCCTTTAATATAGTCTCAAAGGATAAATTACCTAGGCTAGAGAACAAGTTACCGTGTTAAAAACAAGAAAGGGTAAAAATGAGTGAAATTCAACACTAAGAAACATAATAAAAACAATTATTTTCACTTTTTTGTTGGATATGATTATAAAACAATTAAACCCTACCCTATATTAATAATCAATTTTAGAGTCACAATAGGTAAGGTATACCCCCAAAAACGAATACTTTTGACTAGTTACAATAATTCCACTCCTCCTTAACAATACAAGGTTACCCACTCCCCCTAATCATAGATATTTTGACTTTTGGATCAACCAAAAACATCCAAAATAAATTATAAAACTCCATACTCTAATCCTAGAATCCTTAGTTTTTATATAACTCAAAATAAGAAATAATTTAGTGAAAACACTAAGGAGGATACATGAAGAGGTGGAAATATTTGATAGCAAGCATTTTCATTTTATTTTTTCCTCCACCCAATTAAATTATAATTATAAAATGATTATATAATAAACACCATAAAATCCATATAACTTGATATTTTTATTTTAATTGTACCACCCAAATCCACAGACACTTCAATCAAATGGGTTACCAAATAATTTTTGTGTGTGACAGACTATCATCTCACAAACCAATGTCATCCACTTTTACATTAAAACCTCTAAAGTCTAGACATAATGATTTATTTATTGTTTATATAAAATATACATTAAATTTATTATTTTATTATGATTATGTAATTTTTATATCACAAATACCATCACGATTTCCATTTTGTGGGAATATAGTAATATCATTCATGTGTATGGCGGATAACCACCTTGTAAAGAGTTTTGATTCATTATTTGATTACATGTTTGCTATTAAGGGATATTTAATAAAACAAATATGATATATAAATTTCCTTAAAAAATAATTTAGAATGATAATATATAATATTTAATTTAAATATTTTTAATCAGAAAATAAAATAAAAATCAATGTTCATTCATACATACGATCCACCGTCTCCATAAATGGTACATTTAATATCCTACCGGTTAATATTATGTATTACTCTAAATACCTATAAAATGAATATATATATATATATATACACTATATTTATATCCTATTTATAATTATGGAGGTGATGTAACCAGGATCTAATTAATAAGAAAAAAATATAACAAATCAAAATATATTTTAAAAACAAAGAAGCTATTACCAAAAACATAACATTAACATGGAATTCGGAATAAATGGTAATCTAATGTTATTTGAAAATAACATATGGTGTGGTATATATGAATATGGTTTTTTAATATATTTTTAATAAACTTATATTTACTATACAAGACTTCTAACTGAGTATGTTATAAGTTAAGGCTTAAGGCAAGAGAATTTTTGTCTCACTTTTATTTTTTGTGAGTCACAATTCATTTTTACCAACTATTTAGGTTATGTTTTTTGTATACTAAACACGATATTTTTTATGATTATTATAAAAGAAATATTTTCATTTATATACCAATTTTAGGATATCTTTTTCATGGGGTTTACGATTCATGAGTTACCAAATCGGTAATAATGTTTTGTCTTAATTTTATTTATTTGAGATGTACATTAGGAGATGCACCTATACTCTTCCAAGAGGAGTATATACATCCCATTTGACATGTAAGATATTGAATACATTCATACTCATTATATTTTATATTTCATTTCATTTCATTCTTTCATGGGTCTTATGATTAAATGTTACAAAAGTGGTAGAAATTTAATGTTACAATCCCATCATTTATCGAGATTATTTATGATTATGTCACCACTGTTGAAAAATATTCATCTACATATCAATAATTCCAATATAATTTATTATTATATGGTTATTAGTTATATATCTAAGTAGTGGTCCAATTTTTTTACAGTTTGGTACTTAAGATAATTATGATTTTTTCAAGAAAATATGACATTTTTCTATCTTGGGTAAGAAATCTATTTTCTTTCAAAACATTGTTTTCTCAAGAAAATATCATTTTTTTATATTATATATTAATATAATTTCAATGGAAAATTTGTAATTCCCCATCCCATGTTACCAAGAGTCGGTGAATTATTACATAACATTGACATGATACAAGGAATCATGTCCCGAAAGACCAATTAGTTTAGTAGCCTTGGAAGTACTATATATATACATAAGTTTTAAATTACATTATAAAATGAAAAACAACAAAAAAATGTCTCCTTTGAACACATTCATATTCCATAGAATATCCCTATAGTTCAGTCATAATATACTTCTTCACATCTTGGTAAAAATAAAATAGAGAAAGGGGTGAGCTCAGATGCTCATAAGGATAACAGTATAGCGGAAACTTTCATAAATAAGCATCAAAATTTAAGGAAATGTGTATGACTAAAATAGAAGCCTTTTAAAAATAAACTTCATAATAATACAGAAAATATAAATTCAATAATTCCATTTACTTATTCACAAGGATATTCTAATATTTGAATAATCACATGTAATATCAATATCTAATTTCATAATGATGGAATGCATAATTCCAGACTTCATAACCACATAGTCAAGGCCTCGTTCTAAGACTACAAATAAGATTTTGTCACGACCTTATACCAAGACACTTGATTGCCTTGTGATACCTCCCGATGCATTGAGGATCTATAGAGGGTTCCACCGGTCACTTACAAAGTCCAATGCATTCCTCATATGAAAAAAATGAAACATACCATAATCAATTGTATTAAAATTAGAATACGATATGTAAATACTTTAACCATAAACATGAATGATATTAAAATAGAACATCCAAATTCAAACATATCACCGAACCTTTAATACATTATGGAAGATTGTATCATAATAAATCAACTTCAAACAAGTGTAAAATCCATCAAAGGATGTTGACATAGATGAAATCAAAACTATTTGAGAGAAATATCTATTTCTATTTTGAAATAATTTAAAAGTAAAATAATAATTAAAGAAAAAATTTATTTTGAAAATATTATTATAATCTTATAAGAGAAGCTTTGAAGGTGTTATAATGGAGGAAAATAGCCCACCTGATGTTTAAGTTAAAAAAACATTCTTACCTTCATTTATGGAAAAAGGTCACAAAGTACATTCTATGGAAAATGACAGAATGATTCCTTTCAAACAATTTTATAAAAAGTAAAACAAGGGTACAAATTAATTTAACCCATATTCTAGTAAATAGTAAAACAATGTTTTGAAATACAATTTTAAGAAACACAGGTGAGGATGATAAAGAGGTCCTATTAGATACTCATGTATAAAAAATCTCAGATAATAAAGAGATTGTAGAATTAACCATTACCATGTACTTTCCCTTGGTCGAGGGTATGCTAACATCCAGTATAATAGTTAAATAATTGTCATTAAATTATACAAGAACCACATACATAAATATGCTATTAGACATGATCTTCTAATATTGCTTTGTTAATAATATTCTAGTAGTATCATTGTTTCGGGTGTTAACTGAGTCATTTTACATTATATGATTGGTTACATAAGAAATTTATTTTATGGACTAGATGTATTTGATTCATATAAAAAATGATATTATGTTCTTAAAAATTATTTTTTAATCATAAAATGAAATTTATTCATGAATGGTTACGATGGGGAATAAATCTCAACACATTCGTGGAGACGGTAATCCGTACGTTTGTAAGAGCGACAATACCATTATAAATATGGTGATATAGTATGTAATTGAATGATATATCACATATAAAGAATCATTAAAATATTATATTTATTATTTACATCTGTTATACTCATTATTATACCCATCCAAATAATGATGTGTTTGAATAACAAACTAGACCACGACGTGGAGACAGTATGTTGTACGTACACACGTATGATGAATTTTCATTAATAGGATGGATAGAATAATGAATATGATTGTACCATATTTATAAGAATAACACATTATGTATATGGTATTGGAGTTATTATTTTTTTATGGAACCAATCAAGAAAGAGAAAGTCGATGAAGAAAAGAACCATGAAATAGATGGTGAAATTATTATCTATTCTTCAGGTGTTTCTTTTTTAGTTGATCAAAAGGGATCAGTAGGATGTATTTCTGGTAAAAGTAATTACTCTAGGTAGATGTGAGGGTAGTTGGGAGGGTATTTTAGCTTTGGTTGACCAAGCCAAATGGCTTTGGAGGTGTGATATTGAGATAAGGGGAAGTGTCGTTTTATAAGAGAGATGAGGGTCTCTTTAAAAAAAGATTGAAATATTATTTTATTATACAATCATAATTGGTTTATAATGGATCAAAAATTATTTATTTTGAGGAGAAGGTGGGGATGGGTCAAAAAAATTTCAACCAATAGGTTTTAGATAGGTTTAGGTCACCATATTAACCTTATCTTTTAGATTTGATTCTAAGTCAAATAGGTTAACATTTACCACGTCTACTTGTATTTTATATAATATGGTTAATAAACATACAATAAAATTCTAAGAGAGCCTAATGTGGTTCATTTATGACTTCTCTATTATTATATAAGTCATTTGAACTATCATTATATTTTTAGGACTATTATATCATTTAATAATATAGTATTTTATTTAGACACTCATTTATGTCAATTTTGACATTATTTAGTATTTGTTTTTTTGTTAATGTCCTAACAACTTTATTACTTCAAAAAAATCATTTAATCGACCCTAACATGTCCTATTATACTATAAAATTATTTTAATACATAAAAATACTCAATTTACATTTATTTAGATATTTATAATATCAATTATTTTAATCTTTCTTAAATAATGTAATTACAACATCATCATTATGTCATGAATAAATTTAATTATTTAATGTCTAAAAATTATACATAAAATACCATTATGTATGAATTTTTTTTATATTTCTAATTAATATTTATAGTCTAATTTATCTTTTGTGTAACCCTATATAAATAATGTTTTAGTTATGAAAATTTGAAATTGACACTTTTAACCCATCATTAAATAAAATAATAATAAATGTACTAATCTAATATAAGTGGACCCAAAGTATCATATTTTATGAATAAGGTTGATTTTTATTTAAATAAACTTATCCAATAGAATTAGGACATGCTATAGGGAAATAATAATATCATTTTTACCTTTAATTACTCTATTTACTTTTAACCGTGGAAAATAAATGTCAAAAGTTACTATTCACCAAAAATTATTTTCAACTTATTAAACCACATTTTAGTTGTTGATATCAACAATGTCTCTCAGATTTTTGAAATTCAATTCACAAAATATGTAAAATTACCTTTTATGAAAATTTTCCAATGTGCCTAGAAGTTGGGTCAATGACGGTAAAAAGTTCAATAAAATTTTAAATCTGTAATATTATTATAAAATGACACCAATGCATTAAATTGAAAATATATAGGTATTATGTATCTATTTTGACCTAAAATAAGTTGAAATAAAATTATTAATTATTTAAATAAAATGTCAATTTTAGATAATAACGCAGTGTTTTTCACTATTCATCAAAAATTGAATGTTTTCAGAAAAATACAAAAAATTAACCCTAAGATAATTTTGATATTCTAAATCTAAAAATGAAGTCCATTTTGAAAAATAAAATATATTAAATTTCAAAAAGTGGTTGTTACCATTCATAACGGCTAGTATGATTGGTCGCGGTGTGTTAAAACTCCAAGTTGCGTACAACGCAAGCTATTGGATTATTCAAAGGGAAACGTACGGTGGAAGCTTGGGGTGTTAGATTCTCCCCTACATAAATAATTTCATCCTCAAAATTTCTAGGATATTACTGCATAAAAATATTTGAGTGATTCTTCAACATTAGTTCATCGGGTTTCCTCATTGCCTCTTCCATCTTATGATTTCTCCATAGAACTTTCACCAGACGAGTCGTCCAGTTTCTCAACACTTATTCTCTAGTATCATGAATTATTATAGGCTCCTCACAATAAGACAGGTCGGGTTCTAGTTCTGTTTTTCATAGGTGAGTACATGCGTTGGGTCAAGCATTAATTTTCTCAACAGTGATACGTGGAACACATCATGAACTTTGGAGAGACTTATCGACATTTCCAAATGATAAGATACCACTCTAATTCATTCTAGAATTTCGAAAGGTATAATGTACATGGGACTTAATATTCCCTTCATATAGAATCATATAACACCCTTTAATGGAGATACCATTAAGAAAACATGATCTCCTACTTGAAATTCCAAATCATTCCATTGGTTATCAGCATAACTCTTTTTCATACATTGAGCTGCTTTGATGTGGGTTTGAATAACCTTCACCTTTTCCATTGTTTCCTCAACATGTTCTTGGCCTACCTGTTTTCTTTCACCAACATCATCCCAACAAGTTGGTGTGCGACATATCTTTCTCTATAACGCTTTATATGATGTCATTTGAATACTTTAATGGAAGATATTATTATAGGAAAGTTCCACCACAGGTAAATACTGATCCCAAATACCTTGAATATCAAGTGATCAAGATCTCAAGATGTCTTCTATGGTTTGAATAATCTGTTCTAATTGTCCATCAGTTTGAGGGTGAAAGGAAGTGCTCAAACAAAGTTCAGTATCCAAAGACTTCTGAATAATTTTCTATAATCTTGATGTAAAACATGGATCATGATCAGAAACAATCGATAGGGGTACTCCATGAAGTCGTACAACTTCATTAATATATAGTCTTTCTAAACGTTCATGTGGTAAATATTATTTTATAGAAATAAATTTTTTTGAATTGGTAAGACGATCAACAATAACTCATATTGTATCATTCCTTCTAAGAGTCTTTGGTAGTCACATGAAACAGTTCATCGTAATATCATCCCATTTCCACTCAGGTATGGGAAGAGGTGACATGACTCTTCTAGAATGTTGTCTTCCAATGTTCACTTGTTGAGAAACTAGACATCTTGAAACATAATCGGTAATCTCTCTCTTCATTTTGTCCAACCAAAAATCTTCCTTCAAATATCTATATATCTTAGTGCTACTAGGCTGTATAGAGAAATTGGAGTAATGAGCATCATCTAATAATTCCCTATTTAGATCAGGTATATCAGGAACACAATATATTTTCCCAAATTTCAAAATTCTATCCCCATATATGAAGTTAATCTATCGCTCATCGTTCACATCTTTATTTTTCTTCTGATACTCCTCATCATCAGTCTGATAACTTTTTATCCTTTCTAGTAAATACTTTTTAGCAACCATTTGAAAAAGTACTGATGTTTCACCTTCAATTGTTATTCCCATATCCATCATTACTAGATCCATGAAAATATGATCCCTTTCAACTCTCATCTTGTTGAAAACTCCATGAACATTTATGCTCAAAGAATCTGTCACCTAATTTGTCTTCCCTAGGTGGTAGTGTATAGTGCAATCATAATCCTTGAGTAGCTCGTTCCATCGCCTTTGCCTCATGTTGAGTTCCCTTGGGAGAAAATATATTTCAAGCCCTTGTGATTGATATATATCTAACATTTTTCACCATAGAGATAGTGTCTCCATATCTTCAAAGAAAATATTACAACTTCTAACTCAATATCATGAGTAGGATATTATTGTTCATCAATTTTTAGCTATTGTGATGTATATTCAATAACTATATCATTCTACATAAGGACAAAACCAAGTCATTTCTTTGAACCATCACTATTAATAACAAACCCATCATTCCTCGATGGTAGAGTCAAGATAGGAGCATTATCTAATAATTTCTTCAGTTCTTCAAAAAATTCTTCACACACTTTTTTCCAAACAAATATAACCCCATTACGTCTGATCCTGGTTAATGGGTTTGCCAATCTGGAAAAATTATGGACGAAACGCTGATAACAACCTACTAAACCAATAAAACTATGTACCTCAGTTATACTCATTGGTGTTGTACATTCTTGTATTTATCTTTTCTTTGAATGATTGATAGAGATTTCATCCTTAGAAACAATATGTCAAAGAAAAGAAATTTCATGAAGCCATAATTCCAACTTGTTAAACTTCCCTTATAATTGATTTCTTCTGAGGGTTTTCAGAATAGTGAACATGTGATTTTCATGATTTTATAGATTTTTGAGTATACTAAGATATCATCAATAAATTCCACTACAAATTCATCAAGATATTTCTTGGAAACTCTATTCATTATATCGATGAAAACATAGGGTGCATTAGTTAGTTCAGAAGACATTTCTATAAACTCATAATGCTCATACCTTGTTCGAAATTCTGTTTTCGGAATGTCTTCCTTCTTCACACAAAACTGATGATATCCAGATAGAAGGTCAATCTTTGAAAAATATTGGGCTCTATTAAAATGGTCAAATAAATCATCAATGTGAGTTAGGGGAAACTTGTTATTTATTGTTATATCATTGATCTATGAATAGTCAATGCACTACCTCATGGATCCATGTTTATTTTTAACAAAAAGAATAGGGTCTCCCCATAGAGAAACACTAGGGTAAATAAATCTTTATTACTAATTCCTCTAGTTGTTTATTTAGTTCCACTAATCCCACACTTTCTATTCTTCAAGGTTTCTTTGATATGGGTCATGAACCAGGAATTAAATCAATGGAAAGATCAATTTTTCATTCTGGAGGATGTCTAGGTAAATCCTCTAGAAACACATCAACACATTATCGTACAACAGGTACATCCTTTATTCGAACATTCTTTTACTCATCCATAGTTATTTCCTTCTCTTCCTCCCTAATAATTGAATTTAGTAGAGTTACTGGGGGTGGATATAGATAAGAATTAGGTGGTGATTTTTCTGTTCTAAAGATAATCTACTTTTTATCATCATAAAAAATTGTAAACTCATTCTTCTTATAATAAAATTTCACATCATGGTCAAAAATCCAATCCATTCCAAGGATTATATTGAATTCAATCATGGTTATGATGATTAGATCAGTAGATAAGGAACATTTATGTGCCCTAATGGGAAATGAATCACAAAACGTTATTGTATTGATACTTCCCTTAGGGGTTTTGATAGAAAAATTCCTTGTTAAATAAAATTGGAAATATCTAATTTTCATAGCAAGTAGGGAAGATATTAAAAAATGTGACAATCTAGAATAAAATAAATCATTGGATAAACTTGAAGAAACCATTAAATTACCTTCCACCATATCTTTCAGAGCTTCAACTTCTGCAGCAGTGATCGCATAAGCTCGACCTTGCTGCCTTGGAATTTTCTGAGGTAATTTTCCTTGGCTCTTAAGACATTTGTTTTCATTAAACCCATTTTCTATACAATTGATGCATTCAACATTGACAACCTCTTTCTTTCCCATGCAATCACGATCTTGGTGGCCTTTTTCACCACACTTGTAACAGACTCTCATTCCCTTTAGGCAAGTACTGGGGTGTTTGTTCCCACATTTACCGCAGGATGTATATTCAACTTTTCCCTTATTCCCCTTATTTACATTTCTAGAGTGTTTCACATATCTCTTCTTCTCTTACATTGATTTAAATTCGTAAGACCTAGAGAATTCCTTTTCTCCCTTGATAGAATATGAGACAATATATTCATTTGATGATAAGGATTGTGAGACTAATGCTCGATAGATATATGGTTTTAACCCCTAAAATAATAGATCAATCTTACTCCTTGGGTTACATATACAATCGACTTCATGCCTTTCTATCCTTGTACAGTTAGCCTCATACTTTGCAACATTCTCATCCTCCTTTTGCCTCAGAATTAGAAATTGTCTTTTCATATCAGCTCGATGGTCATGAGGAAATTATTTTTCTAATAAAAAATCTTTAAACTCCCTCTATTACATATATGATAATTCTTCATACTACTTTCTGTTTTGAATTAATGACCACCATTGATCTGTATCTCCCGGGTGGTTATAAATTTCCATTAAAACGTTTTCCCTTTCTGTACTCTCCAAAGAATGAAATATTTTTTCTATGGAACTTATCCATTGCTCAGCTACAAATGGATTTGTAGTCCCATTTAATTTTGGTGGTTTTTTCCTCATGAAGTAGTCTAACCATAATCATCTGCGTTGTAGATCAGGGTGCTCTGTACGGGTAAGGTTATTATTTGTAACCTAAGTGAGTTGTCCAAGTATGGTGATAAGCTGATCATCACTAGTTGCATTACCATCTCCACTATAATTATATTGAGAAGGAGGGAAATCTGGACATGGATTAAATGCATTGATATAATTTCCATTCCTTCCACTATGCGCTATTTCTAAACAATGGCATGCACTAGAATAGTTTATGAATCGCAATACATAATTACAGACATGTAAAACAGTTAACAGAAATGGAACAGTTTATGAATATAATCCATAAACCTAAAAAAATTAATTGAGGAGATATATACTCATAAATCCTTCATAATTGTATATAATGAAAATATGAATTATCAAAAGCATATCATCAAAAGTGTTGTAACCAATAGTGCAACAAGTCCTGTTGTCGTATACTAGGATACCCTGGGATACGCCCAAAACTCATTGTAAGAGTTTTCTCTCCTAGGTACATATGTTCCAGGGCTTCCTCTACCTGTTTGTATCCAGAAATGGATGTATTTCTGGTAAATCTCACAAAATATATACATTATGAAAATTATAGGAAGTTATTCTATACCAATCCTCAAAGTCTATCAATGGGTAATATTCTCTAATAAGATTTTTTCTAAATCTAGATTCCTAGGTTTGTACTAAACTCCCTCTGATACTAACTGTAATGCCCCACCCCTAGTTCCCTAGAGTCGGTGAATTATTACATTACATTAGCATGATCCATGGAATCATTTCCCGAAAGACCGACCAACTTAGTAGCCATGGAAGTACTTGATAGATACATAAGTTTTACATTAAATTATAAAATGAAAAACAACAAAAAAATTCACTCATTTGAACACCTTTATATTCCTTAGACTATCCCTAAAGGTTATTCATAATATTCTTCTTTGCATCCTGGGAAAAATAAAACATTGAAAGAGGTGAGCTCAAATGCTCAGTAAGGATAACAATATAGCGGAAATATTCATAAATATGAATAAACATTTAAGGAAATGTATAAGAATAAAATACAAGTATTTTAAACTTAAAATTCATTATAATATGGAATAGATAAATCAATTAATACCATTTACTAATTTACATGGATATTCTACTAGTCAAATAATCATTTCTAATATCAATATCCAATTTTATAATGATGGAATGCGTAATGCCAGACATCATAACCACATAGTCAAGGCCTCATGCCAAGACTACAAATAAGATTTTTTCAAAGCCTTGTTCCAAGACACTAGTTAGACTCATGATACCTACCAATGCATCGAGGAGCTCAAGAGGGCTCCACTTGTCACTTACCAAGTCCAATTAATTCCATATATGAAAAGATTGGAAGATAACATAAACATTGATATTAAAACAAACATACGAAATGTTAATACTTTAACCATAATCCATGAATGGTATAAAAATAAAAAATCTATAGTAAAAAATATAAAAAAAACATTAATACAATATGTAAGATTGTATCATAATAAATCAACGTCAAACTAGTGTAAAATCCATCAAAGGATATTAACATTGATGAAATACAAACTCTTTGAGAGAAATATCTCTTTATATTTTGAAATCATTAAAAGTAACACAATTATAAAAGAAAACATTTATTCTGAAAATATTCATATAATCATTTATAGAAATCTTTTTAGGTGTTATAATGGAAGAAAACAGCTGCACCCACCGTATAAGTTAAAAAAAATTCTAACCTTCATTTGTTGAAAAGTTCACAATGTGACTCGTTTGGAAAATGGCGGAAAGATTCCGTTCAAACCATTTTAAAAAAATTCAAACAAGGTGATAAATTAAATTAACCTATAGTCTAGTAATTAGTAAAAAAATGTTTTGAAATACATTTTTAAGATACACAGATGTGGATGACCAATAGGTCCCTATAGATACTCATGTATAAACAACCTCATATAATAAATAGATTGTAGAATTAACCCTTAATATGTAAATTCCATTGGCTGAGAGTACATTAACCTAATGTATAATAGTTAAATCATTGTTCTTAAATTATACAAGAAGCACATACGTAAATATGATATCATATATGATCTTCTAATATTGTTTTGTTAATAAGATTTTGGTAGTATCATTTTTTCGGGTGTTAACTGATTCACTTTCCTTTATATTCTTGGTTACATAAGCCATGTTTGTTATGGATAAGATTTATTTTATTCATATACATAATGATAGTTATTTCTTAAACATAATTTTTTATCATAACATGAAATTTATTCCTTAATGTTTACGATGGGGAATGAATCTAATCTCATTTGTGGAGATGGTAATCCGTATGTACGTACGAGCGACAATACCATTATATTGATTATGAAATCGTATGTAATTGGATGATATATCATATATAAAAAATCCTTAACATGTTATATTTATTATTTATATCAGTTGTACTCATTATTATACCCATCCAATTAATTAAGTGTTTGAATAACAAACTACAACACAACGTGGAGACGATAAGACGTACATACGCACGTATGGTGACTTTTCATTCATAGGATAGATATAATAATGAATATAGTTGTACCATATTTATATTAACATAAACTTTTTTATAAGGTACTGGAGTAATTATTTTGGTATGGAACCAACAAAGAAAGAGGATGTGGAAGAAGAAAATAACCTTGAAAGAGGTGGTGAAATTATTACCTCTTCTTTAGGTGTTTCCTTTTGAGTTGATCAAAAGGGCTCCTTAAGTTGGATTTACGATCAATGTAATGCCTATAAGTCAATTTGAGGGTATTTGGGAGGATATTTGAGAAGGGTTGGGTTGAGATAAATGGTTTTGGAGGTGATATTTTGAGAGAAAGGGAAGTACCCTTTTATAAGAGAGGTGAGGGTAACATTATGAAAAGCATGAAATATTAATTTATTATACAATCATATTCGGTTTATAATTACTCAAAAATAATTTATTTAGAGGATAAGGTGGGGATGGGTCAAAAAAAATTCAACCAATAGGTTTTAGACCGTTTTAGGTCCCATATTAACCTTTTCATTTAGATTTTACTCTTGGTTAAATAGTTTAACATTTACTATGTCTCCTTGTAATTTTATATTACATGGTTAATAAACGTACTATAAAATGACAAGAGAACCGAAATTAGTTAATTAATGATATATATATTATTATATTATTCCTTTTTTGATCCTTATATTTTTAGGACAATTATATAATTTAATAATATTTTATTTGTTTTAAAAACGGCTTTATGTCAATTTTGACACTATATAGTATTTGTTTTTTTTAAGTCCTAACAACTTGATTACATAGAAAAAAATTCATTTAATCAACCATAAAATGTCATATTAACCTATAGATGTATTGGTATTCAACAACGGTCTCAACATACATTTATTTGGATATTTATAATATCAATTATTTCAATCTTTTAGTAATAAGGTAATTACTACATCATAATTGTGTCATAAATAAATTTTATTATTTAATTTATGAAATTTATAAATAATATACCATTATGTATGAAATCATTTTATATTTATAATGAATATTTATAGTCTAATTTATATTACGTGTACCCCAATATTAAAAATGTTTTAGATATGAAAATTTGAATTTAACACATTTAACTTTTCTTTGAAAAAATAATAATAAATGTCATAATCTAATCCAAGTGGACCAAAAGGATAAAAGTTTATTCCTAATTTTTATTTTGTTCAAAATAAACTTAGTCAATAAAATTAGGACATTTTTTAGGGTAATAATAATATCATTATTACCTTTGATTACTATATTTACATTTAATTGTGGTAAATAAAAGTCAAAAGTTACCATTCACCCAGAAATATTTTATTCTTATTGAACAACATTTTACTTACTGAAATCAATCGTTTCTCTCGGATTTTTGAAATTTAATTCACAGAAGTGTTAAAATTACGTTTTATTCAAATTTGCTACTGTGCCTAGAAGGTGGGTTAAATACGGTGAAAAGTTAAATAAAATTTTATATATCTAATATTATTATAAAATAACTTTGATGAATTAAATTGAACATATATAAGTATTATTTATCTAATTTTACCAAAAATAAATTTACATAAAATAACTAATCATTTAAATTAAAAGTCGGTTTTAAACAATAAAGTAGTGCTTTTCACTATTCAACAAAAATTGAAAGTTTTAAGAAAAATAACAAAAATTTACCCTATGAAAATTTTGATATTCTGAATCTAAAAATGAAGTCCATTTTGAAAAATAAAATTTATAAAATTTCAAAAATTGGTTATTACTATTCATAACCACTAGTTTGATTGGTCGAGGTGTGTTAAAACTCCATGTTGCAGACAATGAAAGCTATTACATTATTCAAAGGGAAACCTACCATAGAATATTGGGGTGTTCCAAAATTCTTTGGAAATTGTTATAGTTTTTTTTAAATTAAATTATATTGAATGTATACTTTATAATTTTTGACATTATTTTCATAGAAAATGATTTCAAAATGTTTTATTTTATTAAAAGTATTTTAAATGAATTTAAAAGATTCATTTATATGTTTTCAATGTTATTTTAAAATAAAATGGTTTTAAAGGGCTTTTATATTTTAAAAAGTTTTTTTAATGATTTTAAAATAATACTTTATATTTTTTGAAGATTATATTCAAAGGAAAATGTTTTCAAAATTCTTTATGTTTTAAAAGTGTTTTTCAAATTGTAGAAGATATTTTCCCAAAAAATGTTTTAAATGATATTTAAATATTATTTTACATAAACGAAGAAATTTTTGGTGTTACGAATCCCTTACTATAGATAAGATACACGGGAACCATTTATTTTATTTCTTTGAATGGTATGTGTTTTGATGGCATTATATTTATGAAACCCAATTCTCTTCCATTGGTTATACCATGAAGAAACTCTTATAAAACCTATTTTCTTCTTTGGTTATTTTATGATGAATTTATTTTTGAAACCTATAACTTTTTAAAAAGTTATGACATGATGAAATGAGTATAAAATCCATTTCATTTAATTAGTTAT
Source organism: Viscum album (assembly GCA_963277665.1). Classification (NCBI taxonomy): domain Eukaryota; kingdom Viridiplantae; phylum Streptophyta; class Magnoliopsida; order Santalales; family Viscaceae; genus Viscum; species Viscum album. Next base: position 619,675,081 of record OY728146.1, on the reverse strand, counting down.
GATATGATGAATGTTTATGAACATGTGGAACAAACTTTTATGATTTAATTACGTGTCGGGTGGGACCTATATCTCCATCCAATGAATTGGGTAATGATTTATATATCTCTTACGATAGAAATGGATATAATGGGGAGTGATCCCATCACACAAATATAGTGTGGGAACGAAGAGTGGAATCAATATAATAAAGGACCTTGTCCACTAAGATGGTCTTGAAAGTAAGCCTTCACTAATATGAAAATGATTTTATATCCATATGTTTATGCCAAAAATTACATGCCTTTTTTGAAAATTTTCTAATCTCAGGGAACATGTTATTTCATATATTTATTATTTATGTCTTAGTAACTGCTAATATTTATGCCATTATTTAATATTCTATTCATTGGTATACTATTATTCTTTTCAAATGTCATGCTCAAGTTCTCATACCCTTATGATCATGTTATGCTTACATTTCTCTAATTTTTACCCTTAATGAACATATTTTTTTTTCAAAATTTCATATGTTTTAGTTCCCTTGGTAATGAATAAAAGTTTTTTATAGGGAATATCCGGGAGGAGTACTAAATTGGAAGATCTTTTTTGAAAACATTGAAGATCATTCACCTAATTTGATGTTTGTGTTCCATGTTTCCAAAAGGAATAAACTCTTTCAGTCCGTAGGTTAGTTTTTGTGTAATGTAATAAATATTTATAAAAATTATTTAATATCCATTTATATTAAGAATTAGGTTTTTATATTTAATACATGGAAAGTTTCAATGATGTAAACCATCAAAACAAAAACGACATGGGATTGAAAAAACTTAACATTCAAATATTTATTTTAATGATGGATTATTAATAATTGGATAATATTAAATTATAAATTAATGATATATTTGAAGATAAATATTAATATTATATATATGTATGTATGTATGTATAATTAAAATAAATATATTATACAAAAGTTTAAGAATATGTATGAAGAAATTCAGAACCCAGGGTAAGTGTTTATGTTTTTATATAATTTATTTTCATGATTGTTTGTGTGTGAATATTAATTAGGTTTATTATATTATATTTATTTCATAAAACCCATTAATTTTATTATCCTATAGTTATTTATGGTGTTTTCTTGTTTTACATTCATTATCCAATTCATTATTTCTTAAAATGATTGAGAAAATGTTTTTAAGAAAAAGCCAATCATATTTCCTATTTGGTCAATGGATATTTTCTTCCATGTCTATGTTATTTATAACTTTTTTATATAATAAATTTTTTATTTAATGTCATTTTAAACCATATTTAATTACTTTTTATCTATTAAAAATTATTTTTTACAATGATTTAAAACATGTTATTTATGACTTTTTATAAAAATTTGAAACGAATCTTGGTTTTATCATTTACCGCACAAATGAATTTTCAAAAAATTATTACCATTCATTGATTTTTAGATTCCTTTACATGTTCCCAATGTTATATTAAATGAAAATAATTTTTTCTATAATTTTTAAATTTTTATTTAAATTTTATTAAAAGTTAACGATATTTTCCTACTTTTTTTTAAATATATATATATATATGTTCTTCTAATGTTATTTTTAATATATGTTAACAAACCTTATTTTTTATTATGAATAATTGGGGATATGTTATAATGATATTATCCATGTTATTTTTCTATACGTATTATGATTATGTGGTGATTAAACCTTTTCAAAACCCATTTCTTTTCTATAGGTTATGAAATGATGAAATGATGAAATGATGAATGTTTATATATTTTTATTCCACTCATATGTATGGTTAACGTTATTTGATGGGTGCAAATAAAATTATATATCCCTCCAATTAATTGGGTAACTAATGATATATCATGAGATAAGTTTAAAGAGGATGGTAAGTGAATCCATTCTAACACTGAAAAGATGTTTTGGAGTGAACTCATTCCATTATGGGACATTGTCCAATATGTGATGATAATATTAGTTGTGAGCATTGTCCAATGAAAGGATTTTCTATGATTATTATTATTCCAAAATTACTATGAAATATTTTATGATAATGATATGTTTTCATAGATTATAATTTCTTAATGACAATCCCTTCCTATTATGATCCAATTATTCTAAAATGATAATGTTTTATTTTATTACTCATGATTTAGGATCCATGCCCAATTTAGTATAAAAATCATAAGTTGTGATCATTCTTTCATACCATTATTCTAATATTATGATTGTAAATGATGAATGATTGATATATCCCATGTTTATCATTACAGAGCATATCATCTCAACCTTTATTAGATTTCAATTTTTCTATTGTTATGAAGATTTGTTTTAAGTATGTTATTTCAAATAAGGATACTATGAGAGAATAACATTAAGAGAGATTATTTATATATTTCATAAAATAAGTTGATTATGTATTTAGTTGTTAATGAAAATTTTCCATTATAGTTATAAGGCCTATATTATTGTAAAATATACTTAATATTTATCAATAATTATGTAATAAATATATATTTAAATCATTTATATCCATAAACATGGTATCAATGAACATGGACCAATATTGAAATTTTAAAGAATACAAGAAATAATCAAAATCCCAAAAAACCTGAAAAAAATTACTAAGTAAAAAATGTATAATAAATTATAATAAATGAATAGTATGTAGGGTAAAAAATATTAAATAGGCTCTTAAATAATTTATTATGACAGTTATGTTTATTATATATTATGTTAAATCACTTTTTTGGAAGCCAAGTATAAAAGGTAATGGTATTTCTTTCCTATATCATTTTGAAATCCAGATTTCTAAGACAGGATCACCATTTGTGGAATTATGTGATCATCATTTATAAAACAATATATATCTTATTCTCCTCTAATTTACATGTGTTTCATATTTCACCATACCATTTCACTTCCCCCTTGGGATTGTAATTCACAGGAATTGATTAAATTAAGAAATATTGACCATGCATCTTCTTTTCGGTTGAGAGATTATTCCTCTATGAAAAAATTCATTATATTATTTTATTTTTGTTATTATCTAAATATATAAAATTTATTAAGGAACTTTTTGAGATATAATTTTTATATTCATATAAAATTATTTTAATGTTTCTAGGGTGACTATTCCACTAACTATGAGTTTTTACAATATATAAAATGAATATTATTTTATTACATTTTCTATACTAATATCTATTTCGACTTCATACACTGGATTTATTTAGAAAACCTACTCACAATGTATTCATTATTTTAAAAATATATTTATGTTACATTCATTTTATAATAGTATTCTCAAAAGTGATAAAAAACATCAAAAGGATTTCATATTCTTTATATATGTAATTTTCGAAGCTCTAATTAAAAGTTTTCTCTTCTTTGTAAATTTTTTTTATTTATTATTGTAATAATCACCAAGTATTACAATTAACATGTTTATTTAGATAAATTATGAAATTTTATAATAAAATTATCAATAAAACCATATATTTTCGATGGGTTCATTATACGGTGTTTTAAATATAAGTTTTTTCAAATTTTCATGGAATAAATATGTATGATTTATAATCATATGACAGATGGTCCCTATATAACCCAAAAATGAATTATATAATGTTTTATATACTTTGAACTAACAATAGGAGACAAATACATAAATTCATGATAAACTATGTAATGGGATACATGGACTTAAAATCTTGACCAACAATTCTAATATTTTTATTTTTATTTTTATTCCATATTTTTTTCAATGTTCTCATATTATGATGAATCATGTATTATGTTATTCTCATATAATTATGCCTTAATTTTTTTTCTTTATTTGGTTATCTATTTTTTTCAGTTTTATGTTTTAGTGATGGTAATATTGTTTTTATTGAAGTTTAACTAGTGTTATTTCATTTTTTGAAGATTGAAACACATCACAAGTATATTAAAAATCTAAATTTCATTATTGTATAGTTAAAATTCATGAAAGCGTTGTTAAATCAATCTTTTTTGTGTTTTTTATGTATAGTTTAATTATGTTATCATTCTTGTAATTATAGTTATTAAATTTATTCTTAATAAAATAAAATTGTTTTTAGTTTCTATAAATATATATTTTTATTTAAATTTTATTTTTAAATTCAATAACTTATAAAGACTTTGTTTTGTACCTTATGAAATTATTCAAAATATATGAATATACACTGTGATAGGACCTATAAACTACTATAACTATGGAGGTATGTATGAACATTACGGAGGTATGTAGGGACCATATAAATTAATTTTGGATCATCATGAAGGTCCATTGAAATTTAAAAAGATATATTCCAAAGTTAAAACATGTACTATAGAATATTCTATGAACCTCATAAGATTTATCTTTATGACAACACTATATATTATGAAAATGATTGGTTTAGAATGATTCATCATAGAAGACTTCTCTATCTTATGAACACGATTTCATATTATAATTTTATCAATATTATGTATTTTTATTGTTCAATTTTAATAGAATTAGAATAATCTATATTTTAATAATTTCAATATTTTTGATTAATATCAAATATAATGATTTATTATTGCTATTTTATTACTTTTAATGACATATATATTATCTAGTGAGTATATTAAACAATTATTTTATATTTATGTATCTGGTGTTCATTTTTTTCATTTTTAGTGAGTTTTTGAAACTACTTTGAAATTTTCAATGAGTGTCTCAAATTTTTGAGAGATACATTTGGAGATGATCGTGGAGATTACGAGGTGATTTTTGTGATTTTTTTTTCAAAATATGATCATGGTAATCAGATTAGTTATGATTGAAAATGAACATCATAGGAGATATGATGTGATGAATCATTACTACTACAAATAATTTTCTTATTATATTTTATCAAAGAATCATCAATGTTCAATCCTACAATTGAAGTAATCAAGTTGAATCACTTCAATTTTGTTATTTATTTATATTATGATTTTATATTATTCTTTATATGTAGGTCATATTTTTTTTCAAAAGCATTTTTTTACTTACACCACCTTAATAAAATTTATTTATATAGAATTTTGACTCCTATCGAAATATAGGTTGTTTACAAGTTGGGCCTTGTTTTGTAGAAAATAATAATAGGTTCAATTTTGTCTCCTAATGTTAAAAAGTAGGGTGTGTAAAAGGTTATCACATCCATTCCAATGTGACAGTTCTTTTAGTGAGTACCATTCCTCTCATATAGAAGAGGGTATTGAAGAGTAAATAGTAGTTCATATTGATTTACACTATTATAAAAATTCTATGTTCTTGTAATTACTTTCCAATACATATGCTATTATATTTTCCTACAATTGCACCAAAATCAGTTTTCAATGAAATGCTATTATCATATTCTCATTAAATTTTATATTGAACACTAAATTATTAATATACTTACATTTTTTAAATGATCTATTCCCTGACCTTCTAGACCTAATATATATATATATATAATTGGGCTAACAATTGGTTTCAAATCCTATTTTTTCTATGTTAGGTTATGTTGTTTTCATTTTTTTTCAAACATTTGTCTTGAGTTAATATTTTATTAACAAGATTTTTGAATTGTTGGGGACGAATTAAAATAATACATGGATACCTTAAAATCACTATATTTTATTGGGGTCAATTTTGTCTTTTTTAATTGGAGGGTCAAATAATTTCTTAATAATTTAAGTATAAACCATTAGAAAATATTGATAAAAATAGAAAAACCAACTAAATTTTATCTATATACACTTATGTGTAATGACATTGTAAGGAATTTCTTTAATTTAAATGTTTTGAAAATATTATTTAGTTCTTATAGTCTAAATTTATTCTTCTATGTATCAGCCTATAAGATAGCCCAATACAATAGGAGGATACTATAATTTAGACACTATGATATAGAAAAGAACAAATGAAAAGTTTTGGGATTTGATGTGAAGAGTACCCAGAAATTAGAATGGGTTAATAAGAATTAGTGAACCTAATGTTTTATATATTTACAAGCATCATAAATGGTTCCAATGTAAATTGATGGGTACTGGAATATATAGTACCAGTTGAAAGAATATTGTGGTATCTATATAATAAGTGATATGAAAATAATGTTGAAGTCCAAGAGAGTAATAACTTTAAGTAATACACAATGGATACACTCATTGGTTCACTATTACATCACAAAATAATGAAAAATAATATTACAAAATAAAGATAATAAAAAAATAGATGCATTGAGTTTAAATCAAATATAAATTTTTCAACTAACTCTTCAAACTCTAAGCCATACAGAATATAAATAAATTAGATATATAAAATCAATGATGTTGTTTATAATATGATTAAATGAAATAAAGATTTAATAAATCCATTAAGAAAATTGAATTTAAAAAATGATTGAAAAGAAACATTATAATATTATTTGTGATGATGTTTTATAAAAAACATGTTATGAGTGTGGAAATAATTGATGTATAAAACTAAAATGTCTGAATCTAATGTACCAAATATAATACAACAGTTATATCATGAAATAATAGAGAAAAATTATTGAGCAATGGAGATTTACTAGATAATCAAATCTAAGTAGTGATTCTAAAAATGTGGGAGAATTAGCTAAACTATTATTGATGGGTACATTTATGAATGAAGAGAATAGTGAATAAGATTATAGATTAGTTGATGAGAGCTAATAAAATAAAAATTTTAAAATATTTCTCAATGATAAACATCCCCAAAATTTAATCAAAACATGGGAAATTTATTGATATATATTATTTTTTTTCAAATATAGAAATTAATTGATAGATGACATTAAAACTGATTTCTAGAGGTTATATATATTTTTTTCAGTTAATTGAGAAATAAATCAATGATTTAGATAATTATAATTTTATTATTTAAAGGATCTCTAATCAAGTATTTTACTTTGTGAAATAATTTTATTTTTTATTATATTGATGGAAATATAAAAGTTGTTCTTTCTTGGTTGTTGATCCTATGATGGAAATTGAAAAAGACATGAGGATTTTTATATCACTTCTTTATTTTGAATGAATTACCCCGGCCAATCCTATAAAATTATAAATTGACAATTATTTCTTAAGTGTTTTATATTTTTATAACTTTAAATAAAAATTTTTAAGACTTCAACTAGAAACTTATGTAAAATAACAAAAGAATGAAATGATTTTAAGAATGGAGTGGCTTGATAATATGAATTTGAAGGCATCTCACTGTATTAATTCCTCAATTATGTAATGGATTCCCCACAACTAGTGAATTGAACTACATCATGGTTTTTGGCCACTATGTCATGGTAATCACCATGCTCTAAAGGATAAAAAATGGTACTACACCCACCATTATAGGGAACTACCAAGATAAAATATATATCATCAAGGTGCCTTAATACCTATGTAAATGTATCCATTCCATTGCTAGACTCACATAAGTGTATGTAAATTCCTAATGTGTAGTCCAATAATTCCCATATAGATTTAAATATAGTTTCTACAAAAAATGGTAAAGGTTGTATAAATATAGATACATTTTATACATAAAGGTAGTAGATCCTCTTAGCCATTGTGAAATAGTAATAAGGGAGTTTCATTAGGGCCATCTCACAGACCTTGAATCTATATAATGTTAATAATCATTGATAATGTGATAAATAACATCCAAACCCCATAAAATAAATCCCTTACATAGTCCTTAGCTCACATGAAGCAAGAATTGACTTCATCTATGTAAGACCAATGATGTTCTACTGATAAACCCAAGAATTTGTCAATAGTTAATTTGTAATACTTACTAGAGATGATGAAAAATGAGTTAGAGTTGTGAATATGTGTTTGATTTTTTTTCATTATTCGTATTTATATTAAAGGTTTCCTTACCTTATAATAGTCCTTTAGATGTGAGTGTAAAGGTCAATAAATTCCATATTCTTGATAGGATTCCTCAAAAAATTGAGTAAAGAATCCATATGATCATGCGAAAGTGAGCATACCCAGTACCTCTATCATGAACCGGATCTGGTCGCCACCATTAACGGCACCAAACCCGGACCGTGGAAAGGCCCGAAGGGCGTTCCCTATCCCCACGGGTTGGCACAAGTGCCCGGGTATCAAGAAAATCTGGTTTGGGATTGATTTACCCAGTATGAAAGCATAAATCATAAAAAACACAATCAATTATTAGAATCTGAATTTTCAGGCTAAATAATTCTTAACAAAACCAGATATGAATACATATCTCTAAAGACACTACAAGTGGTCTAAAAAAATAATTACAACACAAATACATCCCCATGGACTCCACACGACAAGGGGATCATCACCCGCACGTCGTCCCCGTAACTCCGCCCCATCGATGGGGACTAACATCCCGAACCGCCATCACCCTTAGGCTTCCCTTTACTTGAGTCGAGCATATGAAGGTTTACTTACACCAAAGGTGTGTAAGTAGGGTGTGAGCCTAATCTCAATAGGATACCACCAGATTATTCCAAAGAGCATTCAATACAATGTGAACAAAACAAGCCACTTTAATACACAAGGTGAAACAGTGTTAAAATTCAAAGAAATGCAACATTCAAATGAAAACAGTTTTCAATCCACGAATTTCAGAATGTTAGAACATTAAATAGACATGTGAGATACTGTAATTTACTTCCTAAAACAACCCACAACAAGGGTAAATACCACAAATATAATGAGCATCAAAATCGGGAACACCCCTAAGCACTAGGTTGTCTCGGGCCCTATGTACCTCGTACCTCGGTGTAGAGTAACCATAGAAAAATCCATTCTCATTCACGAGCCACTAGTAGGGAACATACCCATAACCTATTGGTACCAAATCATCATCCAAATAGTTTAGTTAGAGTTGTCGTTATCCAGATGCTATGTGGAATAGGGACAATACCCATCTGATCCACTAGTCGTACTAGTACAAATCTGCCCCACCTAGGTACCCGGACTTCTCCTTTTTGTGCTCAAAAAATTTCAGCAAACAACACACATCATTTTTCATATAAAATATCACTACTGGTAACAAAAAAATTTTACAGTAGCTACACACATTTTATACAATTTAAAACACACAATAAAATAATTTTATTTTCAATAAAACAACCTCTCAAAACATCACATTGTTTTGCACCCAAAGCTATTTAAGATATCCACTTTTCACACTATGTTAATACTTGTAAGTCATTAAAACAAATTCAGTTCAATACCCTTTAATGTAACCAACAATTCAGTTGTGGGGCAGCCCAAAATGAACCAATAAAATATTTGAATGAAAAACCCCCAATTTCACCAAAAATTAGAACTTAAAATTCATTTTCTTCAGAAATGCAACTAAAACCAATTTTTACAGAAACATTAAAGTGAAATAAACATTAAGGTACCATTAAAACAGAAATATAATTCACAAAAATTGCACACACAATGGAATCACCTACCAAAGTAACAAAAACCCTTGAATCTCCGTGCGAAAATCAAATCGCACCCCCGCCGCACCAAGAGAGAACTAGATCAAACCTAAAACCACAGAAATTGGCCAAGAAATCCCAAAGTTAAACCCTTGGTTCGAGATACTAGTTCCTGGACATTAGTAAACTCAATTATAACTGATGAAACCCTAAAAACAATGAGTTAAACCCAAAGTAATTTGAAAGAGCAAAGAAAAGGGCTCATTTACTTGAAGTATCTTGAAGTAATCACTCCAAAACTCTAGTATCTGAATTTTAAAAGAGCCAAAATTTAGGTTACGTTCTAAAAAGATGTATTAAGTCATTTAGGAACTGAAATGGAGGAAAAATATTGATAATTGAGAGAGTTATGAAAGAATTCTTTTACCTCTTCAAATATGGACAATTTGAGGAACCCTATGAAGTTAGGCACCAAAACGCGATTAACCAAAGCTCCAAAGAGGGTAGAGAGAGCTCAGACGCGTGTCAGGGTTCATTCGCCTTTGGTGAGACTTGGAATCACCGACAAATCCCAAATATTGAATAATTTATAACAAAATCAATTTTTATTTTTAAAACAGGAATTGGGCTTTCTGGCCGGCCCAACCCCTTAGATGAAACCCCATATAAACCCTGGTTAAGGATTTTTAAAAGCTCCAAATTACATTGGTGGTGTTAATAGGTTAGGTGAGGTCAAGTAGGAATTTGAATGGATGAAAAATGTTGAAAAATAAAATAGTTATAAATGATACAAAATTTATTTTTTAATCTCGAATTGGGCTCATAGTTTGGCCCAATTCATGAATACTCATCCATTCCTCCCTAAAACCTAGGGAAACCCACAAAACAAATAAAGGATGTAAATTAAATGAAAAATACATTTAAAATATGTCTTTTATGTGACAATTCTCCCCACCATGAAGGACTTTCTTCCCCGGAAAGTCAACATGAATCTTGGTTGGAAAACAAGAATGGGTACTCTTCCTCGACCCATGACTTTCGCTCCCATGTCTCATGTGTATCATTCCCATGCTGCCATAAAACCAGGACTAAAGGAATAGACTTTCCTCGAAATATCTTCTCTTGGGAGTCCACTATTTTCACCGGCCTCTCAACAATAGACAAGTCAGGCTCTATCTCTAGTTTTTCCCAAGTCAACACATGGGATGGATCCGGATTGTATTTCTTCAACTGAGAGACGTGGAAGACATCATGCATAGACGTCAAATGAGAAGGTAAGTCCAACTTGTATGCCACCTTTACAATATTCTTGGTGATCTCAGAGGGCCCGACATACTGTGGCATCAGCTTACCTTGCTTCCCCAATCGACGCAGGCCCAGACGAGGGGCCACTTTTAAGAATACCCTATCACCCACAGAAAACACTAGGTCTCGATTCCTCCGGTCAGCATAAGATTTATGATGACTCTTAGCTGTCAATAAGCGCTGGCTGATCAACTTGACCTTCTCTAAAGTCTCCTGCACAAGGCTCGGCCCCAACAGTGAAGTCTCTCCTACCTCAGCCCAACATAGGGGGGACCAACAAGGCCAACCATAGAGCTCCTCAAAAGGGGACATTCGAATCGTGGATTGGTAACTATTGTTATAATCAAACTCAACCAATCCCAAATGGCTATCCCAAGAACCTCCAAAGTCTAGGACACATGCACGAAGCATGTCCTCCAAAATCTGATTCGCCCACTCTGTCTGACCATCTGTCTGAGGGTGGTATGTCGTGCTCATCTTAATCTGAGACCCCAGGGCCTTCTGAAGGACTTCCCAAAATCGAGAAGTGAAATGGGGGTCTCTATCTGAGACAACAGCTGATGGTACACCATGGAGTCTCACCACTTCCGGAAGATACAAATGGCCCAACTCATCTACTTTATTTGTATCTTTTATCAGAATGAAGTGGGCTGACTTTGTCAGATGGTCAATCACCACCCAAATAGCATTCTTACCCTGAGGTGTATGAGGTAAGTCAACAATGAAGTCCATGGAGACCTCTTCCCACTTCCAGGTAGGAATGGGTAGTGGTTGGAGCAAACCGGATGGCCTTTGGTGCTCTGCTTTCACCTGCTGACATGTGTAGCATCTCGAAACAAAGTCTGCTATGTCCCGTCTCATACTAGGCCACCAAAACTGCTGACGAACATCATAATACATCATAGTGGCACCCGGATGGACATCCCACTGAGACTGGTGGCTATCTTTCTTCACCACCTTCCACAGAGATAATGGCACTACTGAATGGCCCTAAAAGCACAAGATGCCCTCGGAAGACGACAACCAATCAGAGGATGTCTCCCCACCATGAAGGGACTGCTTAGACCGCTGACAAAGATCATCACTAGGCTATTCCTGCTGAATCAACTCCTATAGAGAAGGAGTCAACTGGACGCTTGCCAAGAATGCCCCTCCACTGTATTCCCTGGTCTCCACATGCATCTGAGAAAAGAGACCCATCAATGTCCACTCATTGTTAGACTTCCTCAAAGCCTGCACTGGAACTCTTCCGCTCAAATCAGCGGCCACTACATTACCCCTTCCTGGGGTATAGACAATGTCAAAGTCAAACCCCTGCAAGTACTCGATCCAGCGATGTTGCCTCAAGTTGAGGTCCTTCTGCGAGAAGATATATGCTAAGCTTTTGTGATCAGAGTATACCACAAACTTCTACCCAAAGAGGCAGTGACGCCAAGTCTTCAAAGCTTGCATCACCGCTGCCAACTCCAAGTCATGGGTTGGGTAGTTCTTTTCATGTGGTCGAAGTTGGTGAGAGCCATACGCGACCACATGATCATCCTGCATAAGCACGCACCCAATACCCATACCTGAAGCATCACAATAGACCACATATCCCTTTCCAGCCTCTGGAAAAATCCGCACGGGGGCGGTAGTCAGCCACCTCTTCATCTCCTCGAACGATGCCTGACATTCTGGACCCCATACAAACTTCACCCCTTTCCGGGTGAGGGAAGTCATCGGTGAAGCATGCCGAGAGAAATCCCGAACGAATCGCCTGTAATAACCAGCCAAGCCAAGAAACCTCCTGATCTCGAACAAATTCTTCAGTTCCTCCCACGACATGACTACACTAATTTTCTCAGGGTCTACTGAAACTCCATTCTCTGAGATCACATGCCCCAGAAATCTCACCTCTCTGATCCAGAAAGTGCACTTTGACAACTTTTCATAGAGGCAGTGATCTCGTAATGTACCCAAAACGATCCTCAAGTGATGTTTGTGTTCCTCATCAAAGAAAGAGTATACCATAATATCATCCACGAACACCACAACAAAGGAATCAAGATACCGATGAAACACCCTATTCATAAGTTCCATAAATACCGCTGGAGCATTGGTCAATCCGAAGGGCATGACCAAATACTCAAAGTGGCTGTACCTTCTTCGGAAGGCTATCTTAGGGATATCTGACTCCTTTACCCTGAGTTGATGATACCCTGAACGCAGTTCTATCTTTGAGAACCACTTTTCCTCATTAAACTGATCAAAAAAATCATCTATTCTGGGCAAAGGGTAGTTGTTTTTAATTGTTACCTTATTCAGCTTCCGGTAGTCAATGCACAACCGGAGGGATCCATCAGCCTTTTTTGCAAACAACACAGGAGCGTCCCAAGGAGAGATGCTCGGGCGAATGAATCCTTTGGATTCTAAGACTTCTAGTTGTATCTCTAATTCCCTTAACTTGGTGGGGGCCATGCGATAAGAGGGAAGAGATATCGGCTGTGTTCCCGGCGCCAGATCAATCGAAAACTCCACATCCCGCTCCGGGGGAAAACCTGAAAAATCATCTGGGGATACCTTGGGAAATTCATTCACTACATGAGGTAGTACACCTTCAGGGGAAATACCATCCTCTATCACAAGAGAAGATATCTGGAAGATAACACTTCCCAACTCTGGGAGTGAAGGCCCTGCGCGACCTGATCGTGGATCCCATTCTCCATGAAAAACCTGACGACTCCCATCAGGTGTGGTAAAACTCACACACCGTCTGTAGAAATCGATGTGTGCCTGGAAGTGTACTAGCCAATCCATCCTGAGTATGACATCAAAAAGTTCCATATCTAAGACCAAGAGGTCCCACTCCATCTCAACCCCTGACACAGAATGTGCACACGAGGGGCATCTGAGGCCCTGCTCCTTCTTCCTTCCCAACGGTGTCACCAAATCCATTGCAAAAGACATCAACTCCGTTGGTAAATTCAGAATGTCCACAAAATGTCCAGAAATGAATGAAACAGAGGAACCAGTATCAAAAAGGGCAGGAGGTATGGAATATGTGATCAGAACGGTACCTCGAACTGTCGACCGTCCCACCTCTGATCCTGCTGGTGACTGATCCACTGCATGGAGATGTCCAGTATCTGCCTGAGGACGACCGCTAGTCTGTGGCTATGCCCTGAACTGGATCTGCCCAGAATATGTTCCAGCACCACCACCACGACCACCAAATCGAGATCCCCCAATCCTCGACGGCTCAGACTGTGCTGGCACTCCTCTTGAATCCACTGACCCTGCCCCACTTTGGAGTGGATGTGACACACCGTATAAGCGCTGAAAATTCCCTATACCTCAACAGTGGCGACAAGACTTCGGAGGAAGAGGACATGATGGTCGGATATGCCCAGGCCTCCCACATTAGTGGCACACGAAAGATCTCTCATCAGAAGCCGCAAAAGAAAACTGCCTGGAAGAGTGGCCTGAACTACCCCCTCCTTTCTTCACATGATCCTCCCGCTTCCTTTTCTTCTCTGAGGAGCTGCCACTACCCACTACTGATACTGAACCATAGAAACCAGCCATGCCTTTCCTATCAATCTCCACCATGCACGCCCGATCAACAACCTCAGCATAGGTCCTCAGCATAAACAAGAACACCTGGGAGTATATATCTGGTCGCAAGCCTTTGTCAAACCTCTGGACCTTCGCTTACTCATTAGAGACAATTTCTTGAGCATACCGAACCAACTCCGCGAAACGATTTTCATACTCCATCACATATAGATTCCCCTGAACAAGTTCTATGTACTCTCTAGACCTGGCATAAGCCAACACCTCAGGGCAATACTGTTCATTGAAGACATCCTTGAAATCTCCCCAGCGCATCTGCTCATTCTTTCCAGCCTGAAGCACTGACTCCCACCATTTACGGCTGGGACCCTCCAACATAAAGGAGGTACACTTTACCCTGAGCTCCTCGGGTGTTTCCAGGAACTCAAACATACGCTCGATCTTCTCGAGCCATTCTTATGCTTCCTAGGGCTCTATGCTACCTCAGAAGGTAGGAGGATTGTTTTTTAGAAACTCTTGTGCTTTATCTTTTCTAGGACCTATCTCTTCTTACCTAACAAGAATAGGAGAAGGAGCAGGTTCGTGTCCCAAATCTTGGATAGCCCGAACCATATCCTCCATGAGCCTCTAATCAATCGGCGTGGGAGAAATCTCTCCAGCTTCCTCCTGTGGGTGTGTGGGAGCTTTCTGGGGAGGCATGTTGCTATAAAATGCAACAGTCACAAAACAATAGTCAATACCACAATTCTGAAAATTTTAATCAAATACATCAAATATAAATAAACTAAACACATTCATGTAATAAAAAACAACTACTCCACATCTGCCTGATGTCCACATGTGGTCTGCAGCCCACACATCTCACCTGGAAGTGAAGTCAATCAGTAAATTCCAACATCCTCTGGTGACTCAAAGTCTTCCATGAGAGGTGCGGGCCAGGAACCCTACTCACAGCCAATACCCCGATCCCCGAAATTCCTAGCTTCTATCTAGCCCGACTCATCCCAAAATAACAATATAACCCAAAAACATTAACCGCATTTGATACCATTTTGTCAAGAACTGGATATGGTCACCACCATTTACGGCACCAAACCCGGCCCGTGCAAGGCCCGAAGGGTGTTCCATATCCCCACGGGCTAGCACAAGTGCCCGGGTATCAAACAAATCTGGTTTGGGAATGATTTACCATGTATGAAAGCATATATCATAAATAAACAATCAATTATTAGAATCTGAATTTTCATGCTAAACAATTCTTAACAAAACCAGATCTGAATACATATGTCTAAAGACACTAAAAGTTCTCTAAAAAATAATAAAACCACAAATACATCCCCATGGACTCCACACGACAAGGGGATCATCACCCGCAAGCCGTCCCCGCAACTCCGCCCCAACGATGGGGACTAACATCCCGAACTTCCATCACCCTTAGCCTTCCCTTTACCTGAGTCAAGCATAAGAAGGTCTAGTTACACCCAAGGGGTGTAAGTAGGGTGTTAGACTAAGCCCAATAGGATACCACCAGATGATTCCAAAGAGCATGCAATACAATGTGAACAAAAAAAGCAACTTTAATACACAAGGTGAAACAATGTTAAAAATCAAAGAATTGAAACATTCAAATGGAAAAAGTTTTCAATATGAGAATTTCAGAATGTTATAACATTAAATAGACATGTGAGCTACTATAATGTACTTCCAAAAACAACCCACAACAAGGTTAAATACTACAAATCCAATGAGCATCAAAATCGGGAACACCCCTAAGCACTAGGTTGTCTCGGGCCCTATGTACCTCATACCTCAGTGTAGAGTAACAATAGAAAAATACATTCTCGTGCATGAGCCACTAGTAGGGAACATACCCATAACCTATTGGTCCCCAATCATCATCCAAATATTTTAGTTAGAGTTGTCGTTATTCAGATCCTAAGTGGAACAGGGACAAAACCCATCTGATCCACTAGCTGTACTAGTACAAATCCGCCTCACCTAGGTACCTGGGATTCCCCTTTTTGGGCTCAAACAATTTAAGCAAACAACACACATCATTTTGCATATATAATATCACTACTGGTCACAAAAAAAAAGTACAGTAGCTACACACATTTTATACCATTTAAAACACACAATAAAATAATTTTATTTTCAATAAAACAACCTCTCAAAACATCACATTGTTTTGCACCCAAAGCTCTTTAAGATATCAACTTTTCACACTATGTTAACACTTTTAAGTCATTAAAACAAAATTTCTGTTCAATACCCTTTAATGGAACCAACAATTCAGTTATGGGGCAGCCCAAAATGAACGAATAAAATATTTGAATGAAAAACCCCCAATTTCACCAAAAATTGGAACTTAAAATTCATTTGCATTATAAATGCAACTCAAACCAATTTTAACAGAAACATTCAAGTGAAATAAACATTATGGTACCATTTAAACAACAAGCTAATTCACAAAAATTGCACACACAATGGAATTACCTACCAAAGTAACAAAAACCCTTGAATCTCCATGCGAAAATCAAATCGCACCCCCTCCGCACCAAGAGAGAACTAGATCAAACCTAAAACCACACAAATTGTCCAGGAAATCCCAAAGTTAAAACCTAGGTTCGAAATCATAGTTCCTGGAAATTAGTAAACTCAATTATAACCGATGAAACCCTAAAAACAATGAGTTAAACCCAAAGTTATTTGAAAGAGGAAAGAAAAAGGATCATTTACTTGAAGTGTCTTGAAGTAATCACTCCAAAACTCTAGTATCTGAAATTTAAAAGATCCAAAATTTAGGTTACGTTGAAAAATATGTATTAGGTCGTTTAGGAACTGGAATGGAGGAAAATGATTGAGAATTGAGAGAGTTATGAAAGAAAGATTTTACCTCTTCAAATTTTGTTGATTTGAGGAACCCTAGGAAGTTCGGCACCAAAACGCAATTAACCAGAGCTCCAAATAGGGGCAAGAGAGTTCTGACGCGCGGCTGGGTTAATTGGTCTTGGGTGAGACTTGGAATCACCGAAAGAGCCCAAATATTGAATAAGTTATAAGAAAATCAAATTTTATTTTTAAAACAGGAATTGGGCTTTCAGGCAGGCCCAACCCCTTAGATGAAACCCCATATAAACACTGGTTATGGATTTTTAAAAGCTCCAAATTACCTTGGTGGTGTTAATAGGTTAGGGGAGGTCAAGTAGGAATTTTAATGGATGAAAAATGTTGAAAAATAAAATGGTTATAAAAGATACAAAATTTATTTTTTAATCTAAAATTGAGCTCACGGTTTGGCCCAATTCATGAATACTCATCTATTCCTCCCTAAAACCTAGGGAAACCCCCAAAACAAAGAAAGGATGTAAATTAAATGAACAATACCTTTAAAATAAGTCTTTTATGTGACAACCTCTTTATAAGATTGAAAATTCTTAGGTTACTGATCCCAAATTCTTCCACATGGCCTCTATGAATAAATACATTGTATAAAAAACCATCATTCAATATTCATGTTAAAATTCAGATATAATATTTATATATTTCCGAAATATTATCATCCATTTAATTATGAACATATGATCATGAGTACTTTTAGAGAAGTAGTAAAAAAGATGATTGAGCTAGAACCTCTTGAAAGTTGGTGATGTGGATCAAATAAGAACCTAGAAATGGAAAAATCAACTGATTAGGAATCTAAAGTGAATAATTTAAAATAAATAGAAATAATACCTGAAAAGGTCTACCTATATTGAATTAATGTAGGTTATATTTCAATAGAACATGTTTCATTTATTTTTTTAGCTTGAGGGATGATGTTATAGGAATCTATTTTCGGGTAGGTGAGAAAATACCCCATTCAAAATATTGTATTTTAATGAATTTATGTTTTAATTTATTTTGTTTGATTTTAGTAAGATCTGAGTGTTATTATATGTTTAGTAGATGATTATCACTATTAATATTCATTTTATATTGGTTTGTTATCTTAATTTTGTTTTTAGTTAATCGAACCTTGATTATATTTCATCCCATGTATACCGGAGGAGAATTAAGATCGATCAAGGAGAAATTAAGGGACATTCATCATAATGGGTATGTAAAGTAGTACTATAATGATAAATTCTAGAACTAACATTCCAAATACACAAAATAAACTATGAGTATCTTGAGATAATCACTCACTTGATGATATTAGTAAGGAGTGTGAATTTATTTATGAGATATAATGATTAGGTAGATGTGAGATTAATCAAAGGTTTTTCCATGCTTGTTTTCATTTGTTTCATTTCTCTAGAATTTCATCCATGCTAGAACTATTTCATATATTTCCTCTATGGATTAGTTTAGGAATTAGATTCATGAGTGAGTATTACCTTTCTTAGGAGAATGACTCCAATAAAATTCCCTAGTTTTATTTATGTGTGTCTAAAAAAATCCATTTTTGGTCATAAGCCTTAAAATTTCCATTATATCACTAAAATACTTAGTGTGGTGTACTAAGACATCATTTCATGTTTTTCACACCTTCTTAATTTGATTACATATTTTTTCTCTTTTATTCTATGTTTTATTTCCATACTCAGGTTGATAATGAAGGGTAACACATTTGTTACATAATGGACTAATACTGTTATACCTTATTAGAAGATAATGATGAGATTAAATCCATGGTAATGAAATTACATAAAAAATAACCAAATTGTTAGGTATCCCATTTAAAAGTTCAAGTAGAAAAGGATGAAAAATATATAGAATGTATGGGCTATTATATTTTCTTGATCATGTCACTTCCACTTTTCAAAACCAATGGGAATAATAAGATGTTAAAGATTGGTAAGTGTTAAAGGGGGATAATACTAACGTAAAACCCTTTATAATATCAACAGAAAAATTGGAAATTTTTTTCCAATAGTATTAAATTTTTAATAATATTTAAAGTTTGATATAATTGTGCGAGATACTATTTCATTTTAATCCTTATATTATGATTTCATTTAATATTTTTCGAATAGTTATTATCTATAATATATGAATTCATATTCAAAACTAATATTTTATGCCCTATACTTTGAATAAAAAGTTGAAATAAATGGGATTAAATTTGATGAAAAAATATAATTACAACTACTATAGACCTCCACCCTAGAAATATTCTAGGAGGCATTGCCGATAGAGAATGAACTATATACATGAACTCAAGAGAAAGATTAAAAATTGATCTCATTTTATGTACACTTTATTCATGTTACTTTAAAATATTACATCCCTTATATAATAAAATAATATTTAGAAAATATCATGACTAATTTGGATGATGATGAAGATATATTAGATTGATTCTATTTAGAGGACATACTTGAGGATCCCCATTCTACAATAATATTAAATTAATTTTTAAATGTGTTTTTTAGAAAGAATATTTTCATAATAGAGTTTATATGGGAGTGGAATAAAACTTTATCTCTTTCCATTATTACATGATAAAATGTATTCTATATCTCAAAATATCATGTTTTCCAATTATCTAACTAGTACCATTTCTCAATCCATTTATAAATGTGAAATGATTGTGGAAGAAAAAGATGAATAATTGTTGTAGTATCTTATTGAGATTGAAGTCAGAGATGATACTTATAATTTCATTCAATAAGAACAACCTATAATATAAAAACAAAATGATAAGACACTCCTTGGATTATTATTAACACTATCATTAAGATTCCCATGTTTGTTATTTTTTGAATAAAATATTAAAGAATATTTTTTGGATAATTTTATTTGATCTTTTTGGAAGAGTTGGATAATGTTTCTTTTGTAGTGAAAGTAGAATGATTCAACAAAAATATATTGTTAGAATAAGAAGAGAATCTCAATGATGATGATTTTGAAAAACCAATAATGTATTCCTTAGAAGAGATGAGAGAATATTCCAAATGTGACGTATATGAGGGGGATGTTGTGGTAGAAGGAGACATGGACACCCTAGTCTATTAAGTACATTGAGGGTCCAAAAATTATAATTAAGTCTAAATAGGAAGAAAATAGGTAAATTCCCTATGAATAGACTTACCAAAAAATATCAAGTGGACCTCCTAAAGAAGAATAAAGGTATGTATTGTAATCAGAGAAAGAGGTTATGGTGGTTTGAAAATTGGAACCCATACTCTAGTAGATTATGGATAATTTTATGGTTTTCTACCATTGGATAGCCTAATCAAACCCCTTTTTGGGAGGGGATAACCCAAGATTACCCATTCAATTTTTTCATTTTCATAGTTTTTAATAAACTTATCATGTTTAATTATATTTTTATAGGTTTCCCAAATTGGACAACACTATAGGAGAATATCTCAAGGATTACTATAGATCATTTAAAGGAGATATTAACTCACGCTAGCTAGAGAAATAAGAGACGTGTTGTTTTTATCATTTTTAATTATTTATTCACTTTTATATTTTATTTTTTTTGGGATTTAATTGGATAGTGTTAAATACGATTCAGGCCAGTTTTCGACATCTTTTGAATGAGTTTCAAATCTTTTTAGATGATTTTCAAGATCTATTTTCTAATACATTAAGAATAATATCCATGTTTTATCATTAATATTTTTTCTTGTTGGTGTTTTTAGGTTTTTAAAACTGATAATTAATTATTTTATATCCAATTGATCAATTGATTTGAGTTTTTGTGAATCAATTATTTTCAAATTTTCATAATTTCATGATTACTTAGTGAAAATGACAACTATTTTCAAGTAAATTATATTTTAGATGTTGGAAATGGAGTGTCATTGAAATAGTTGAAGTGTAATTGAAATTATAACAAAAGTGAACTTTATTTTGGGACATTAACCAATGTAACTAGCCCTTTGTTAAAAATACAACTCTCTGGAGTAAAATAAAAATATATTAATATAGTTCATTTGAATCAAGAGTAAAATGGGAAATTGTGATTCCACAATAAAGTTTTCATATAGTTTGGAAGTGTGTGTAATAGTTATAAAATACCTATGTAAATTAAATAATCTATTTTTATATAAATGAATATTTAAAATTTTAAAAAGTATGTAATTATAAAAAATCAATGGATTAAGGTGACATTAATATTAAACCCAAATGAAGAAGGGGAAATTAATATATATATAAATATAATATTATTTGTATTAAATAAGTGGTGAATAGATCATTTGGTATGAGGAATGTATGGGAGAGTTATTTTTGAAATTCCCCCTTTTCAAATTTTTAATTCCATTAACATCTATTTTTTTAGCCTTTAAAATGAAACATTACCATAGATGAAAGTGAACACAATGATTAATTAATTTTGGAACTAATAAATTTTCATGAAATGGATGAATCTAAACCTTCTTTCATTTTTAGTGTGTGTGTTCGAACATATTAACTATAATAATTTTTTAAGTTGAACTCTTTTCATTTATCATGAATGAAATAGTGTAAGTTCGGGGGAGTGATAAGAGTTATTAATTTGAATATTTTAATTTTATTTGAATGATATTAAAACCCACAATTTAATAAAGTCCTGAGAAATATATAAATTTTTGTTACATTTTCAAATCTACGTTTTAAATTATTATTGGATTAAAACATGTTTTTTGTGGATTTATATATATTTTAATTTAATTAATAATTAATACATTTATTTGAGAAATGGGATTTAATTCTATAAAGGATATTTAGTATGGTTTTAATTATTTTAAATAATTTTTATTTTGTCAAAATAAATAATACAATGAATGTTGGTTTTTAATGGTTATAGTTTTGAGGATGGAAATTGTAAATTGATTGAGTATTTCAAAAGACATTGAGATTTTTTATGAATTACCCATTCTGATCCTCTACAATTACAAAGGGATGAAAATTTTATATTTATTTCATATTTTCATATAATTTTAATGAATATTTTGTATGAATTTCACCTGAAAATCATAAAAAAAACACATGAGATGATCATACGACTTTACTGGATAAACTATATGACTTTTAAGGATTCCCATTGGATGTTTTCTTAGAAGGTATAATAGTTTCCCATTGACCAATACAAGGTTCAATACCAAAATTATCAGGTAGTACATCAGGGTAATCATCGCACTGCAAGGGGTAAAGAAGAATAATAAACTAAAACATTAATTCATTTACATGATCACGTGTTTTGTGTCATGGTAACTAAATATCGACATAATGGTACCCATACTAATAACACATTCACATACAGTAAAAAAAACCCTATGTAAAGGAAATTAGTTACCTTGTAGAACTATATAAAGTTACTATAAGCCTTATCAGGGATATATCTAGGTTTTAGCATTGGATAAATATATGAAGAAACTCCTCCTATCCACTATGTAACAATAATTTTGGAGTTGTGTATAGGTCATCTCATAGACCTCAGATTTGGGTTTAGGTCATCCCCATTTAGAATGTGATATATACATGAAAACACATAAAAAACAAAGATATCTCCTTGTGATTACCTCACAAAAAGAGAGACTAAAATTCGTCCATGAAATAATGAGTTTTATTGATCAATGAAATTGATCTTCGAATAACCAAGAATTATTAAGCCTCGCTATTTATGAAAAAACTTACATGAGAGTATAGAAAATGTGTTGGTTTATTTACACCCAATGTATGTATGAAATAAAGGGGGATCAATGTCTCATAGTGTTGTGTCTATGAATGTAAATGACAATGCATTCCAAATTCTAAATAGAATGCCTCAGGATGTTAAATTACATCATCAAAGTCATTATGTGTTGGTGATACTACCTAGTATTTTTTTAATCTAGACAACATCGAGGCTATTGATCCAATTTATTTCCATGCAGCCTCCATATATTCAAGTTAAGATAGAAAGAGAAACGGGTGAATATAATTTTAGTTTTTTATAAAATTAAAATATATTTGATGGAATTAAAATAATTTCAGTCATAAAAAAGTGTTAATAACTTAAGAATAAAAAATATTAATGAAAACACACATGAAATTCTTAATGTAGTTCCACAATAATCCAAAAGGGATCTTTACGTTTTCTCCCCTGAAATGTCCTTGAAAGGTTTTGAGTTAATCTAAGATTTTTAATTGTTTTAGGAATAAACTAAAACCATTATTTTTAACCGTTGTCGAATTAAACACATTATATGATGTAATACACTTTATTTTTACTGGTAGTTCCATGAAAACCCAAAAGATGAAAATCTATTTAATAGTTGTGGGAAGAAACCCAAATCCCCTCATCTTAAAGTTAAATATCACATATCCCCTCACACTAAATGGTAATGATCACCCAAAAAAGTTAAAAACTAGGTGACTTTCTACGATCAAGTATAATGGAAAACACACTTCACCACACAATATGTTTAGAACAAGAAAATAATAGGTGAAAGAGACAAATGAGTATGTTATCACAAGAATGAGAGAAAAGTGACTCAATATGGATTTATAATGATTATATAAGTTAATTGGTATCTTCAAGGAATATTTGGTGGTATATTTAGATACTACCATGATTTTAGGAATGTTCTACAGGTTTTGGGGGTCATATAGATCCATTAGAGGCCAAATTAAGAAAATTGGGATCCATTATATAAAATATATTTTTCAGTTTCTCTGTGTGATGGTTGGTATCCAATAGAACCTGAAAAGAACAATTATTTTTCATAGGTACATTGGGTTTCCTCTAAATCTTGTCAGAGGAAGGATCTAATTTTTCTCCTCACTCCAATTAAGCCCTCTGATTAGTCAAAAACCTCTAATGTAATATGTATAAAACCTAAATTATTAAATCCATAAAAAATATCATTAGACAAACAAATGTCTATTTGTGATCATTAGAAACTACCCATGTGAGTGTGGTGTAGAACAACATCCCCATTTTTATGATCTATAACAATAAATTAATTAGTAATATAAATATAGAGAGGATGAATTTGACATGAATAAATCCTAAAGAAATTCCATCATTTTATAATGTAATTCATCAAATAAAATTATTTTCATTAAAAGTTATATATGTTTATATACATATTTAAAATGTTTTAATTTGATAACTTCATCCAATAATAAACATTTCAATAAAAAAAATTATGTTTAAAATAACCATGAAATAATTTCCTTAAAAATGTCTCTCAATTTCTCTTTAAAACTATATAAATATATTTTTTTAATTTAAATTTCAATATTTTCTCCCCCTTTTTTGATTATCAAAAATTGAAAAATTATTTTAATAATATATTTGAGATTTATTTTCCAATATAAGACATTTTAAAATACATTGAGTCCAAAAAAAATATAAAACATAACATTAACATGAGGAAAGACACCACCCATTTGAATTATATCAATAAGATTATTGTAAAGGGTTAGATAAATAAAGATTGTTTATTATAAATTGATATTTTTCAAATGAAATAATTTATGGGTTATTTTAATACCATCATCAATGATCATTGGAGAGAGGAAAAAACCATCTTTTATTTAGAAAGACAATACAATATTGAAAAGAAATCATATTTTAAAAAAATTAAACCATAAATGATTTTAATATAAAAAAATATTGAACATATAAACTGCACACTTCATTATCCTTTACATAAATATCGATACTTGAATGTGAAAATGTTGAAAATAGATTTTGAAAATAGTCTCTATCTTGGAATATTTAACATTATAAAGGGTTTGGCCCCCCCAAATATGCATACTTCTAAATGAAGGAATATAAGGTGCATCAAAAGCATAAAAAATATGATATTTTCAATTATCTGTATGGATTTATATGAAAAATAATGAAACAAAAAAAAACCATTCCTGTATTTCTAAAAGGATCACGGGAAATTAAATTTTAGAATGAAATATAAAATCGAATGAAACCATAAACAGTACAATATTCATTAAAAATTTCTAATTTGATTCAATCACTTTAAACATGTCAAGGATCAAATGATTTAATAAAAGAATAATACATAACTTCCATAATTGAATAATAGATCCAGGATAGTTGATCGATGATTCCATTCTGCTATCATGAGAAAACAAAGAGCTTCTTTATGCCCCATCGATAGTGTGATGTACTCAAAATCAATCGAAAAGATAGGATAAATATATCATTATTATTCTTTGGGGTTCTCAACCTAATTTATTTTATATTATATAGTTTATATTTCAAATTCATGAATTTTTTTCGTACATTGTTCATGAATCTAAAATTCACTTATACAATTAGGTTATAGTTTCCTTAATTGCACTTTGGTCACTAGAATGTAATAACCTTCATTTTAGAACATTTCATGGAACTTATGACATAATTATGATTTTCATAATTTTTGAAAGTATTTTATCACTCAATTGTAATACCTTAGAATGTTACATTATAAAATATGAACAATTTACTCGGCCTGTAAGATGTCTAGATAATTTAATCAGCCTTGAACATAGTATGTTCATTAGAAAAATTCAATTTTATCATATTCATTTTAATGCTAAAAAATATGTGAATAACATGATAAATAAAATTAATCATCATTATTCTAAAATTTCATAATATAATCAAATATTTTACTTTTGATCGACCACACTTAGACATTTACTGTCCCAAACACATGGGTTGCACTACTGCCTAAACAAGTATTCATTCCAAAAGGTGGAAATTGTGGATACACATAGTTTATACCCCTCTAGGTCCTTATATTAATAATTGTGAGTCTAAATTGTCGATCAAGAGATGTTTCATGCATTCCATACTAAAACCTATGTAGATAAAGAATGTCATAACTATGACTACATCTAATGAACTCAATCTG
The DNA here is from genome assembly GCA_963277665.1 of Viscum album. NCBI lineage: Eukaryota > Viridiplantae > Streptophyta > Magnoliopsida > Santalales > Viscaceae > Viscum > Viscum album. Next base: position 619,648,930 of record OY728146.1, on the reverse strand, counting down.
TGTAATATGATATCCTAATTAAATGATATATCTTAAATAATGATAAACACTATTTTTAATAATTCTATTGATGTTTTAGATATTTTGTGATTAGACATGATTAACATACTATATTATAAAATGGCCATAGATTTAATGAATTAACTACTGCCCTAGTCAATATGTCCCCATGAGATATCTCTTCCTCCTCTAGGAAGTGAAAAATTCTATCTTTATCATTAAACCAATGCAATTAACCCAATTATGTAACCAACACAATATACATCTCCATGAATTCAATGTCATGGATTTTTTAATTTCATCAAAGAATGAGATCAAATGGTACAAATTTATAATGTTATCAAGTTATGTTTCTAATACACATGAACAAAGATAAGAACAACTACTTGAATGTGAAACACATGTTTTTACTTTTAATGTGTAAGTCATCAGGTTCCCATCTACTCAAGATAAAAAATTGTGAGTTTCATGATAATAAGTATCAATAATTGTGATTTATCAACACCTGATGGTTATACATCATATATGTCCAATTAATATGATGTATCTAACCATATAAAGCACATTTAAGATTAATGTCAAAATATAGAATGATTCTCACTATAGAAATGAATTGTTATAAACTATTTAATGTGGTAGTAACTTTTGAAAATTACTTTCTATACAATATATGCCTATGTATCAGAAATACTATTTTATTGGGTATTGGCCCCACACTCACAACTTTAAAAGTATAAGGGGAAACTACAAAGCTTGTGAATAAACTGCTAATTGAATAAAAGAGAAAACATGACAAGAATACACCTAAGATAATGCAAAAAGTGAATGAATAAGAGAAAATAAGTCAATAAAATTAAATATATAAAATATAATCATCAATCATTAAAGCTAAAAAATAATGTAAAAAACTTATTCTTTTAAATGTCAAAAGAATTAATCATAGATGTTATATTCCAAAAACCACTTCATATTTTCAAAAATATCTACCAAATGGGTCTTAGTGAGGATATCAACTAATTTAATATTAGTGAAAATAAAAAATTTCTTCATATCACTTTTTTTGGAAATTTCTTATAAAAAATGATACATAATGTCAATGTACATTGAGAGAGTGTGTTGAGTTTTTTTATAAATAATAATCACACTTGTGTTGTAACTACTGATTCTCTCATGTTAATATTTTAATCCATAATCTATAAGGTTGTGTTTAATCCAAATAATTTGAGTGAAAAAACACCCTGTGATAATATATTCCTCTACATATTTTCAAAGAAACTGAATTTTTCTTCTTAGTACTTCATGAGACATGATATTTAATGAGTAGGTTTCAATTAATACCTACATTTTTCTAATAAATTTATAAAATATCAAAACCTGTATATGGAAAACATGAATGTTAAAATGATGTGTCTTTTATTTAATAAAGGCGTATATATATTTTCTTATTTTAAATACATAAAAATTATTTTGAGATATTTTTGAATTGGATTTTTTTGTAGTGGATTGAAAGTGGCCAAAAATCCATAAACTGACATCATGTTTATCCAGGTCACATTAAGATAGAGAAGACTCCCAATCATACCTCTATTAATCTTATTATAAATTATTTTAATTTCTTCATCAAATGTAATTATATAGTGAGTAATCATTGGAGTACTAATCACCTAAATTTTATCAATGCCAAAAATCGTTAAAATATTACTAGTTTATTTTATTTGGTTAAGAAAAGTGACATCAAAATTTCATGAAAGTTTAAAAAAATGATTTTTATCCCCTAAAACACATTTCAAACTACATAATAATTTAATTTGAAAATTTTGTTTAGAGATATTCCCATGTTAAATAAAAAATGACATTGTATAAATAAATTTGTAAAATCAAATGATGATTTGAAATTTTATTTAATGACATTGTGGAATCCACTTTACCCATTTGAAAACCATTTTATAAAGATATTTAGTCAACCATTCATACCATGGTTAAGGGTATCTTACAATTCATAAATTTTATTGAAAAAATTAATTACATTATCTAGATATTCTGAATCCAATAAACATAGTGGTTGTTTTCCAAAAACCATTTTTGACATAAAACCATCTAAAATGAACATTTTTTAACTACATGTTAGGATTTTTATAAGTGATATTTCCTTTCTCATCCTCTTTATTTCTAAATACCCATTTGGTTCCCATAAATAGGTGATCATTGGGACATTCCAAAAGAGTCTAAAGATTTTTAATGGTAAGTTGATTTAATTCACCTTAAAGGGAAAGAACCCAATTTTCATCATTAATTGCATAATCAATTTTTTATCTCTCTTGGTGTTATAGGAAATCACATTATTTTAATTCATTTAGAATGGTCCTCCTAGTATGTGTTCAGACATGAAAATCAATTATTAGATTTTTAAGATTATTGTATTTATATTTATCCAATAACATGGGAAAAGGCATAGGTTCTGAACATCAATAAATTTAAGAGGATGAGGTTAATTTAAGGTCAAATTATAATGTTCTACCTTTATATCATCCTTTTAAGGATGAGGTTTGGGAAAATAATCATCAAATTTGACATGAATTGATTCTTAAATGGTTTAAATCCTTGTTTTTGAATATTCGAGAAGCTTGAATTGAGTTAGACCACCCATAAAAGATAAAATAATACGATTTAGGGTCAAATTAACCAAAATTATCTTTGAAATAAATAATTAAAATTTAAATTAAATGAAATTATAAAATCAAAATTATATGAATTACCTTTCCAATGTTCATAAAGTATTATTTTTAATAATGTGTCTAATGAGTACATTGTTAATGGTAGAACATGATCTATTAGCCAAATTAATCAAAGAATATTGAAGTTGATAAAATTTATTAAGGGGAGTTGAATTTTTTTTAAAAAGTTTCATTTCACTTACTAACAATCCGATTTTATTGGTGAGTTCTAAAATTGGAAGAGGAATGGTGATAACCTTGTGATTTTTTACCCAAATCATTATCCTCGGACTCTCCCCCTCGATCACTGTGATGGAAAATGATGTTATACCCTTTTAAATTTTCCTAATTATTTTAATATATAATGAGTAATTTAAAGGCCTCACAATTTTCTGATGTGAAATAAACCCAAGTCTATATTATATAATCCCAAAAAATATAAATGATAATAATTACATTAAATTTTAGCATCTTGGGTTGACCCAAAATGATATAGGTGTATAATTTGAAGGGGTTTAGTGGTCTAAAATTTATTTTTAAATTTAATGAATGACTTTTGTTATCTAAAAATTTTGTAATAGAAACAATCATGTAAACTAAACCACCCAATAGAGTTTTATATCACATGGTGAGATGGAGCAAAATAAAAAACAAGTCACAAATATAATGAAACAAGATATACAACTATACTACCATGCAGAAGAAAAGGATTCAACCAGGACTATAGAATCTATGAAAAACTGGTTATAGTTGTAATTATGAATAAATCAACACTAAATTGTCTCCATGTGATGAACGATCACCTATACTCCTAACTAAATCGAAGGTAAATACCAAATGAGAAGACAACATGTTACAAGATACTCTACCCATTAACCTGTATACTGTAATGAAAAATTTAAAACAACCTAATGTCAAAATTATATTGTGAGAAAAAAGCCCATTAGGATACCACAATTGTGTTTATACAAGGTCAAATATCAAGAATGGAACCATTATAGATTTTAAAATAGAAACAATTTTACAATGAATCATTATAAATCCAAAATACATTTTTAAATCATTTTTCTTTGGTTTTCTTAAAATACATTTATATTTTAAAAACGAGAAATATAAAAATTAGAAGTGATAAATTAGGAAATCATATCCATGCATCTTATGATATGTAAGTAAATGCATAACTATGAAATACCATTGTAAAATTTAATATGATATAATTGCATATAAAGTCCATTGAGAAAAAATCTATGATAAAAAATCGTATATTTAATATAAAAAAATTAAAAAACACACTAAAAACTGGAATTAAACATATTTAAAAATATGGAATAGAAACATTGAACCTAAACCATACCAAAAATGGATCCAACTTGTATGGAGTCTTTTTGTAGTCCCTTAGTATCAAAAAAACCACAATTATTGGTTTAACACAGAAAAATATTTCTTATGTCTACTTCCCGATGCACCCAAGGTTCCCAAAGTGACAATATTTTCAAATTACATTTACAAAAATGATCAAAATTTATAAAAAAATCAAATACAATCTATACTACTTAAATTAAAGTAAAAACCATTACCAAATCAGAAACAAATATTTTTTAAAGGAAATACCTTAATTTTTTATCATTCCATGAAATCCTTTGAAATCATATATCACATATATTAAATGAAAAAACCAAAGGAATATATCATGAGAAATAATAAATTCAACAAATTAACCTTGTGTATAGAAGAACCTACTTAAAAATAGTAACAACCTAGCCACCTTTGATAGCGGTGACCTGAAATCGAGTGATCGAGTTTTGAAAGGACAAGCATGATGAAAACTGAAAACTATCAATAGAAAACACCATCCAATCATGAATTCAAATCATAATAGTTTCCATCATCGTGTCCAAGAATAATAGAATTAAGAAACAATAGAAAAACATACTTAGAGAGGATCACCACAGTAACCCTGATGATCGATCACCAAAAAAATTATCTTGATGGAGTGTACATACCTAAAATCACCTAGGGTGAGATTTGGGTTGAGAGATGGAGGGTTAATGGATAAATGAAAAGAAAATATCTCAAATAACACCCTAAAACATCATGTGATATATAAATTATGTGTAATCCAATTTCACATCGTGTATTCCACAAAGGCAGGAATTGTGAAAAATGAATTTCCATTTTATACAAACCTAATTTTCGCAAATAGACTATGTAAACCCAAATAACATGACTTGTAAAGTTCATTCACTTTTCATGATTCATATAATCTAAAAAATCCAAATACCATAATTAGTATTCATAGAACTCCAAGATAACCCTGTAAGTCCTTGGAAATATTAATAAACTGACCCCATTAATTCAAAGTAACCTAAAACCTTGAATATTATGTCATTTACCCTAGAAAAGTCTCTCATTCCCCAAGAATCTTATAAACTACCCCAAATAAAGATGATAAAAAAATTAACAATGGAGTACCTAAAAATCCCAATAGGGTGTTATAATCACCCCATCATAAACGCATTCTACCACCATAAATCCCCCATATTCATTGACTCTAAAATAATTGAGGCCATTAATACCTCATAAACAATTCCATCTCCCACATATTTTGGAAATTCCATCTCCACTTCCATAGTACCCAAACTAGTGGAATTTTTTTACCACACCATACCTTCTCCTAGTGATTTATAATAAGATATGGATGCTCAACCAAAGTGGTGTTAGTATCAATATTATCCTCCTTTAATCCAATACCATTGGATGTATCCCATATGTACCTCCTCATATGAAAAACATGGAACACATATTGGATATAAGTCAAACCAGATGGAATGTTTAACTGATAGGCCACATTTCCTAAATGTATAATGATTTAAAAGGGGTCCAAAAGTCATTTAGAAAATGTATCATGCTTACCCATCTAATGATATCCTATGTGATGTAAAACTCTAAGAATAACCCAACAACTAACCCCAAACTCTAGTGGATTTTGTTGACAGATGACAGAAGATTTATGACGAATCTATTATGTGACCAATCTTATCTAGATCAAGTGATCCCTTTCCATTGTCTCAGGCACATGTCTCGGCCCAATTAATGTACAAACCACAAACTTTACCATATCACAGGGGATATCTACTTTAAATCCCCTAAAAATCCTCTAAGGGAACCATATTGATCAATGCTTTAGTACTATTCTGATTGGAAAATTTAACCAATGGAATTTTTTTTCCAAATATCCACTAAAATTAGAAACACATGTTCATAGCATATCCTTAATTAAATGATTATCCTTTCATATATTTTTTATCTATTTGTAGATGATAATCCTTGCTCAAACTAATCAGGTAACCCAAAACCTCTTGAAAATCATTAGTAAATAGGGGTGTGAACATTATGTCCCAAACAAAAAAACATTAGAGGAAACCCCATAAACTCTCATAATATCATAGACATAAGAGTCCCAAAGATACTCCACATTCATTATCACCTTGAGAGGTACAAAATGATAGAGTTTCATTTGTTGATCAATGATCACACAAATTTAATCCTTCATAATTGGTTTCTATTGGAAATCAATGATGAAATACATTAGAGTCTCATCTCACATTCATAATGGAATTGTTAAGGGATGAAAAAACCTAAAGGTATCTAGTGTTCTACCATGATCCTCTGATATGTAAGACACCGTGTTACAAAATTTGTAATCGACAACCTCATCCCCCTCCACCAATAAAAATATCTCAAATTGAGATACATATTAGTAGACATATAGTTCATGGACCAACAATACCAGTGTCCAATATCCATCAAAACATGCCTCACGGGAAATAGAAAAACAAACCTACTATAGAAACAAAAAATGCCATAGGGATATCGAGACTACTCATATGAGGTTTTCCCACCATATTAATTTTACCCAAGCATTGACACTCAGTGTCTGTCACCTACTCGAGCTGAAAAATGTCATCAAAATATGAGTATGTTTTCATTGAAGATAGGAACACCTATCCACAAAACACTAATTCTCCCAAGATCATCTCAGAAAAATAACTCATCAAAGAAAATTCCTCAACCCAATAATTATTGGATTGCATCTGTAATTTAATTCTCAATGCATCAAAAAATATATTTCTATGACATATCATGTAAGAAATATAAAAATAAAATGTATTAATGTATTAAACCTAGTGTCTCTATCACAATTTCATATCTCTCTGAGTAAAATAATATTTTAGGCTCTCATGATCACAATATATAGAAAAAAGATCCCCAATGTTGTTGTGTCAGCAAATAATGAGGTCTTTCATAACTACTTCTAACTCAAAATAGTGGGTCAGGAATTTCGTATCATGATGGAATAATTGGCATGAGCCATAGTCAAACACATGTTCCCCATCATCAAGAAACACCAAAAAATAATACCTAAAAATCACATAAAACATAAATACACAAAAACATTTCTTGAAGAATCATCACTTTTACTGAAGTCAAAAACACATTCATCACATAAAAATATATCTAAATTTTTTCATTTCATTCAATATTTACACACTTATGGGTTAATGCTATCATAGAAGATGCTATTATAGATAAATCCTAAAAAAATTATCTATATTAACTAACCAAACCCAATACTCCGTGGATATCAAACCAAATTGTGGGATGGTCCTTGGGAAAAAATACATGTACGTGTTTAGGGTCCCCTAATACTTTCTTCTCAGATATCATATTCCCCAAAAATATCAGTTTCTGAGTCTAAAACTCACATTGAGGAATATTAGCATATAGACAATGTTCTCTTAATATTATAATAAGAATATAAAAATGATCCCTATAATCCTCATCAAAGTTTAAACCAAAATATAATTAATAAATACATTATAAAAAGAGTCCTAGAATAGACAATAGATATGTATCATCAAATCAAAAAACACTATAGGAGTGTTAATTAAAATGAATGAAATAACTAGAAAGTGAAAATTCCAATGTCATAATCTAAACACTATTATATATATATATATTTATATTTATATCCTCTTCATAGTCAATCAACTTATGTTATCCTGATCGAATTTCAATATTTCAAAACCAACAATCCTCTCTAAGATGGTAAAAAAGATCATCAATCAGAAGAAAGGGATATTTTCCTATAATGATCACCTGATTAAACTTCTGATAGTGAATAAAATGTATGAGGATCCAATATTCCTTTATAGGAGAGAGGATACATGAATACCACTTTGAAATTCTAGGATGTATAAATCATTTAGCTTCTAGGTCCTCATGCTGGATCATAATTTCCATCAAATCAATCGGTGTCATTCGATAAGATAAAATAGAAATGGAAATCATACGAGGAAGTTGATCTATAGAAAAATTGACCTCTCTATATGGTGGGAAATCAGTGAAATCATCCAGAAAAATCTCAGGGTTTATACACAGCACTCTAAGAAGTCAACCACCCAGGTCAACTGTATCAAGAAAAAACTCTGAAAACATACATTAGATAACACTAGCATAATGAAAAACATGAAATTCCATTCTTGATATAGAGTCCCATTCTCCCAGAAAGACATGTGTGACCCCATCGATATATAAGAAGTATAACTATGGGTGATAAAAATATATATGGTACATAACATATATCATTAAATTCATACTTATAATAAATTTGAAGATGTTAATATCAAGAAATTAAAATTACGGTTACACATTGAAGTTTTCTATCATCACCTGACATGCGGGGCACTTTAAACCATGTTCAAAACTATTTCCCGAAGGTCTATAAAGATCCAACACGTATGGAAAAGATCCAAAGTCAATACCAATTCTTAAACTAATATTGGTGACATTAAATAATGAGTATCACATGTATCAAAAAAATATAGCACCATAGAATATGAAATAAACCCCATTCCTCAAATTGTAGTTATACCTACATCGGATTCCTCTAGTGTATACATCAATGCATAAAGATGTCTGATCTCAGCTTCAACATTAGATTTCATAGACACATTCACATCCCCATTAAACAAAGGTTAAAACCCACATCCCTTGGAAGAATCTGTGAGGACCTATGATCCCATGGGGAATGTGGATATTGTCTAACTTCTCTGGGATATCCTATCACAAAATCATTTCATAATGGAAGATTTTCTACAAAGATGATAAGTATTGGGAGCTTCTACACAATTATAATTGATATGACCGGGCTACCCACATTGATAGGAAAAACCTGATGTCGTCTTGATGTAGCCCCCAAATCTAGTCATGAAGAAAATTGGATTCCTTTATACTTCCTTTTCTTGCCATGAGAAACACCCTGACTAACAAATGCACAAACTGAAGCGCTATTCAAACCAGTATTTCTATGTATCTATTCCTCATAAAAAGATTCTATGTATACTACTTCCATAAAGGTTGGAAGACACATGATAATAAAAAGTAAACATATTATTAGGCCTTATTCCTAACCAAGACATCTGAGCCTTTAGGTACACCTTCATGATAAGATATGATGCTTGATTCAACAACATAGAAAATGGGTAGAATACTTTAGAATGGTGTGACCCCCCTTCTCCATGGTAAGAGAATCCAATGTCCTCTACAAGCGTAATGTATTAGGGTAAAAATAATGTGTAAATTTTTCCTTGAAATAATCCAATGTAAGGTCCTTGCGAAACATAAATTACACAATAGTTCCCCACTATCTATGTCCTTATCACTCGATCATGTATGTGGAAAAAACCACATTCGACCTATTAGTAGTATTCATGTAGTTAAAGATACTCACAGTAAACTCAATCAACTACTGGTATTTCTACATTATTTTTTCACCATGTATCAACGGTGAATGATTCTTAGTAAACATAGAGACAAGATCCACCACACATCCTTAGTTCTCGATACCCACTTGACCTAGAGTGTTAACCGTATGGATTATTGCTTCTAAAATGGAAGGGTACATTGAAGTATTATCTTGTGGATCATATGTAATTACTTCTTCTCTTATATTTGAATGATCTCTTCCTGGTGACATTTTCTAAGAAACACATGAAAATTAATAATTAGATCCTGAGTACCTTATCAAATATTAAGACAACTCCAATAAATCAAACCAATGATTTAAAAAAATTATAATTTAATGAAATTATGAATTTTACCAATGAAAGATGATGATTAAAAAAATAATAGGTTAATTTAGATAAACATAAAAATTAATTCATTCTAATAACCTCAAAACCCATGTATCAAACATATTAAAAGTCCTTTACCACCCATGGTAACTAGACTTCAGTCAGAGTGGTTTGTTTTTTAGGGCCCTTTTATTCACATACTATCCAAATTCCAATGGTCTGAACTCTAATTTACCATTGAAAATAGATCCAACCATAGATAGTGTTATCATTCCTCTATATGATCCTTCCATATAATACTATATTATAACAAAACAACCTGGGCTAACCAAAACCCTACACACAAGATAGCCGTCACATGATGAGGTGAAGTACGAAAATATAATAGGTATTGAATATAAATAAGCAATACATACAACCAGAGTCCTATGTGGAAGAGAAATATACAACAAGATCCATACAATAAAAAATAACAAAACTAGAAAGTATAAATGAAGAATGATCAAAAATTCTCTAGGGGAAAAATATTAACCTTCAAACCAACACAAACTGAAGGTAATGACCAAAGGAGAAGTCAACATGCTACAATATTACCTTCCTTTTATCTGGACCCTAAAATAAAACATATTCAATTTCTCAAAGTAAGAAAGTAATGGTCTGTGAAAAATCATTGCTGGATACCTCCATATAGTCCATTAGAAGTCTAATATCAAGAATGATACAATTATATCTTCTAAAGAACAAATAGTTTTACCCATAATTTTCATAAATACCAAATCCATATGTAAATAATTTTCCATTTTTTATCATAAAATCCACTCATATTAACAAAATTTGAAATATGAAAAGAAAATTTTATAAAAGAGGAATGCATATCCATTCATCATAGGGTATTAAATTAAACACTTATCCATGACATACCATCACATGATGTCATATAATAATACCATATAAAAAATTAATGAGTGAAAATCTATGATAAAAGTCAACATGTGATAAAAATCCATAAACTACCAATCATACTATCATTTGGGATCTATCCAATAGTAAAATACATACTTGACATAAATGAATCTAAATAAAAAATAATGTTCGATCAGACTAATATAATTTCCTTACACAATATTTTGATATAAAAAACAACTTCTAGTGGTGACACACACATTGAGGTTTCTGATTCCTATTTCCTTATTCATCTAATGTTACCCAAGTTCCATTAATTTAATATTACTTTTCAAATCAATACTCACAATTTTTAAAACAATTTTCAAATCCAATCTATACCACTTTAGTGTTAGAAAAACCCTATTTTTTAATTAAAAAAAATCATTTTAATGAAAACATATTTAAAAACATTTATCCTTCCACAAAATCCTTTTAAATAATAAAGTAATTTTATTTATTGAACTTAAAAAGTAATTAATATTTATTGAAAATAAATTAATCAAATTAATCCATGATATCGAAATTCTTATCTAAAAATCATATAATATAATCTTTCTCCAATAATGGTGACGAGAAATATAGAAATCATTCTTTTGAATGCCATTGAATAATTAGAAACAGCAAAGGATCGATTCGAAAAACTATTTGTTCATGATCCAAACCCATAAACACAACCAACACAATGGAAACAACTAAAGGATTAATGAAACTGAAGAAATACATACTCAAAGAGACACAACTTAACAAACATGGTGATTGATAGTCTAATGAACGCTGCAAAAGGAGAAGAAATATCCATAATATATTTAGGTGATCTCTAGGTCATGAGACCAAGGATGCATGGTTGATTTAAATGAGAAGCACTCGTACGTCAACCAAAAAAACATCTCACAATATTTACATGACACGTAATCCTATTACACTTTGTGTATTCCATGAAGGTTTGAAATGATGAAAAAACATTGAAATTTAAAAAAAATGATTTTAGAAATTACACAACATGAACTCAAAAGAAACAGCCAATAAACATCACACCCTAAACCAGATTCATGGATTCTACCCAATTACCATTATATGATGTGAAGACCATACACATGGTGTGTAATCCTTTAGTAGAAAGAAAATAGACTAGTACTACAAACAAATCCCAAAAACATATTTGGAATTATATGAACTCATTGAGAACCTTGTTAGTACATTGATACATTTATTCCCAGAATCCATTAATTCAAACATACATACATCCCTGAACATGTGAAATTTTAACAAGAAAAGTATTTATACCATCAACAATCCCACAAACAAACCCTAAAAATGATGATAAACAAAAAATGAAAATTGGAGTATATTAAATTTATAATGGGGTGTTACAAAGTTAGTATATTTTAGACATAATATCATCTCTAAAATGAAATTTTGGAAAATCATGTACTATATGTTTCTAAGTAAGCATAACTAGTGATTGTGTGTTATATAAACCGAGGAATCTATTCCAAATCCTTGACTCACTACCAACTAAAATCAATAATTGAGAATTTTTTTTTGTAAAAGAATATTTATTAACAAAATAAACATTTTTAAATCTATAAGAAGAAAATAAAATATTTCACTATAATAAAAAAATTAAAACTAAATCTAAAATGGATCTTTAAAACCACTATCACATATTTTTATAATTATAAGTTAATTATCCTTCAAACCATTAACAAATAAAATATATTTAATAAATTTGGATTTCGAAAATCCAATGGTTCATATACCAATTATTTTTCTCTATGGGTCCATTAATGTTATAAAAATGGAATTTTGGAACACTCAATTACTTAGAAAATTATTTTCTAGAATAAAAATTTCCAACAATGGTTAATAGATTTAGGACTTCAATATGAGGAATTTTTATAATAACACTCATAAATGAGAATCTTAGTTTTTTAGAAATAAATTCAAAATTTATACTGCTAGTACCCATCTCAAAAATTGTTGGTAAATTTTTTAGGCGCTATAATTATTTTAAAAAAAATCCATAATTACCTTTCCCATTTTTTTGGCAAACAAAAATAAAATTCAAATATATCTCTCTTTGGGTAAATTTTCTATGATCATTTTTTTCACTTTTATTTCATTTTCCAAATTTTCATTGCAGGGTTGGTACTTTAGACAATACCCTTTTTCATTAAACATTATCTAAATGCCTTTTAAAAAAAGATTTTACTTAATTAAAATTATATTCTATATTGGTCTTTGTGATATATTGATATAAAACCATTGGTCTTTTTCATTTAAAAATTTTAATATCTTGTTTAATTTAAATAGAATATATTTTTCCTAAAATGAAAGACTACTTTTCATTTAATGTTATTTGAAATTATTGGTGATTCCAAAAAATACATCGTTTATTTGATCTATATTTCATCTTAGATCCTTATAATTTAGATGTGTAGAACATCAATGAGATGTTGTCGAATTTTTTTCTTGTCATACCTCAATGTATGTAATGAGACATTTAGAGCATCCATCAGCTGAATCAGATATATAAAGTTAGTTATTAATTTTATTCTAAGATCATAACTTGATATATTTTATATTTTCTTTCAAATTATTGTTATTTTGAATATTTGGACACTCTAATCTTATGTTACAATTATTGTTATACTCATAACATGTCACCTATATTATTTCTCATTCTTGTAAAGGTTGTATTATTTTTCTTTTTTATGATTTTTTTAATCTTATTAGAAAGATGATAAATCTACTCTTCACTCCCATTATATTCATCATTATTTAATTTAAAGGAAATTATAATCATATCTGTGACCTCATTCGATTTCTTATCTCATTGTATTTTAATTTTAATCTCACGGGTCATGAGTGACCCTGTGAGTTCTTCAACTGACTTGTCTTTGATTCCCTTCGCTTCTTGTATTGTGGTCAATTTAGGTTCCTCGGAGCTATGAAATGACCAATAGGTCTTTTTCGTATGAATATGTATTTAAAAATAACAACTTATTTAATTCCTTCTATTAAAAATATTAGCAAATTAGGTCATAATTTCCATTATAGACCCATTAGGATTCATTACAAAGATTTCAAAATCTTTTCCATACATATACATACAATTATATTTTACTTTATTCATACCTTCACTGGTAACCTATAATAATTTACAAATCTCATCAAAGGTTTTTCACATATAAAATCTATTATGTTCATTTATATATAACCTGTAATATTGAGGATTCATTTATTTACAATCATTCTAAAATTCCACTATAACATCAGGGGTCCATTTATATTCCCACTGTTTGGAGGGGGTATATCCATGGATTAAAATTATACAAACTAGATAACCTATACATCTAATAATAGTGGACATCCTTATTTTCCAATAACTAAAATCACTTCCAAAAAAACACGGATCTCTATCCACGAATTTCCGTCAAGAGAACATTGGGAATTTGATATTGAGGACATCATTAGATGATCAATCCTTTTATTTTTTTAATGTTTTGAAAATCATGGTTTTCATTTTTACCAATTGTTAATCCATGTGAATATTTTTAGGGGGGAATAGTCTATCCCAAAAAGTTATAGAAATCAGAATATATTTGATTGAATAAGAAAAATTGAAGTGATAAATATATATTGTAATTTTTTTTATAGGAAATAATAAATATAAAATAAAAAGAATAAAATATTGGTAAATAATTTTAGTAATAATCTATAATGAATCCTTACATATTTACCCCACAAGTGTATTTGAGAGTTGTTAAACAATTATTTTAAATGGTTACAGAATGAAACCCAAACCGTTACATGTAGTGGCTATAGAAAAAATTGGTTACAAGATGTAAGATCCGTGTTTATTATTATATATACTATAGAAACCCAAAACAATGACTGGGTTTAAATTTATTTTAGAAACCAAAATCTTATCACATTAATGGTATTTACCACATACCCCCTCACACAAAATGATAACGAGAACTAAAAAATATGGAAAAGTGACTTTCGATGAAAATTTTCATTGAGGCACACTCATCACCCCAAAACATGTTTACAACATAAATTGAATGTGTGGAAGAGATAAAAGAGTATGACAGCACAATAATGAGATTATAATGATGTAGAATGGTTCTATAATGATTATACATGTAAAAGGTAGCTTTATGAAATCCATTGGGGTGTTTTTATAAACTAAAATGGATTTAAAAATATTGTCGAGATGAAACGAGAAATAGGGAGTCATTATAGTCAGAGTTACAACAAGATGTAACCACATAAATAGATATATTTTTGAGTGTATTTGGGTGGAATTGGGTATCCTATGAATTCCATTGGTTAGTTAGTGGCACAAATATAGAACCATTTTTCTATCTAAACCCCATTTTCTATCTTGTAGAACTTGGATAAAATATTTTATTGGTTTAAATGCAACGGACAATCTAGTGGAACCCACATAGAAACTATTATTAGAGACTAGGGGTAGGATCTAAAATATCTATCCAGATTACTCTTGAATTATTGATTGTTCAAAAACCTCTATTAAAAAAATTATAAAATAAAATTAAAAAAATCCATTAAAATAACTCATTAGAAAAAAATTATCCTTTGACCATGCAAAACTATATAAGTGATTGAGGTGTAAAAAATCATCCATATATAAAATTGTTCAATAAAATGAGTGTCCTCAATCATTCTCTATAAAAAAAATTCGGTAAGAATTATTTTATTCTTCTATATAGAGGGCATCTGTTCAATTAGGATCTCAGGATCATGTGAGCTATTAGATAAGTAGAAGTAGAATATAGTCAAGATAAAATGTACTGAAAGCTGGTGACATGGAAAAATAAGAACCATAATTTGGAAAGTTATTGTGATTTATGTAACACCCCAAGCTTCCATGGTATTCTTCTCTTTGAATAATACAATAGTGTGTGTTGTATGCAACTTCGAGTTATAACACACCACAACCAATCAAACTAGCCATTATGAATATTAATAACCACTTTTTTAAATTTTATAAATTTTAACATTCAAAATAGACTTCATTTTTGGATTCTGAGTATCAAAATTAGCTTAGGGTGAATTTTTGGTATTTTTCGAAAAAATTTAAATTTTTTATGAATAGTGAAAAATACTAAGTTATATTTTAAAGACAAATTTTTATTTAAATAATTATTTATTTTATTTAAATTTATTTTAGGTCAAAATAGATACATAATACCCATATAAGTTCAATGTAATTCATTGAAGTCAGTTTATAATAATTTTAGATATAAAATTTTTTTATTGAACTTTTTACCGTCTTTTACCCACCTCCTAAGAGCATTAGAAAATTTACATAAAACTTAATTTTACTACTTATGTGAGTTTAATTTCAAAAATACCAGAGACATGGTCGATATAAGTAAATAAAATTTTGTTTAATAAGATGAAAATTATTTTTTCTGTGAATAGTAACTTTTGACCTTTATTTATCACTGTTATAAGTAAAAAGGGTAATTAAGGGTAAAAATGATATTATTATTACCTTAACACATGTCATAATTCTACTGTATAAGTATTATTAGACTGAAATCAACCTTAGGAATAAAATATGAACCTTTTTGGTCCAGTTGGATTAGATTAGGACATGTATTATTATTTTATTTAAAGAAGAGTTAAAGTGTTAAATTCAATGTTAAATAACTAAACCACTTTTATATTGGTTTACACACTATATAAATTAAACTATAAATATTCATTATAAAGATAAAAATATTTCCTACATAATTTTATTTCATTTATAATTTTAGAGATTATGTAATTAAAATTATTTATGACACAATGATGATGTAGTAATTGCCGTATTAATGAA
Source organism: Viscum album (assembly GCA_963277665.1). Classification (NCBI taxonomy): domain Eukaryota; kingdom Viridiplantae; phylum Streptophyta; class Magnoliopsida; order Santalales; family Viscaceae; genus Viscum; species Viscum album. The sequence continues at coordinate 619,632,278 of OY728146.1, read as the reverse complement.
AGATTAAAATAATTGATATTATAAATATCCGAATAAATAAAATTTGACACTTTTAATGAATAAGACTAATTTTATTGGTTAATATTACATGTTAGGGTTTATTAAAAGTTTTTAGTTCGAAGTAAGAACATATTTAGGACTTTAAAAAAATAAATTATTAAATAATGTCAAAATTGACATAAATGAGTTGCTAAAAAATTCAATATTATTGGTTTATATAATAATCATAAAAATCAAAGGTTCGTCCAAAAGGCTTATATAATTATAGGTGTATCATTAATGAACCAATTGGGGTTCATTTTATTGTTTATAGTATGTTTATTAACCATATAATATAACAATACAAAGAGACATGTTAAATGTCAAACTATTTAACAAAGAGTTAAATATAAAAGATAAGGTTAATATAGTGACCCAAAACCTGTCTAAAACCTATTTTTTAGAGGTTTGCGACCCATACCCACCTTATACATTGAATAATTAATGTTTTATCCATTATAAACCGAAAATTATTTTATTATTAAATAATATTTATAGGTTTTCCTAAGGTTCCCCTCACCCCTCTAATAAAAGGGCACTTCACCTTCACTCTAATTAACACCTTCAAAGCCATTTGGCTTGGCCATCACCTGTACAAATACCCTATCAACTGTCTTCCATTCAATCTAGAGGCCTTCCTTTAGTCAGAAAGCCAACTTATGGATCCATTTTTATCAAATCAAAAGGAAGAACCTGAAGAAGAGGTAAATATCTCACCACCTCTTTCATGTTTTTTCTTCTTCCACTTCTTCTTTCCTTGTTTTTTTCATTATAAAATAATAACTCCAGTATCTTATATATACTTTGAGCTTATTATAAATATGGTACAACCATATTCATTATTCTATCCATCAATTTAATGACATGTCACCATATGTGCATACGTACGGCTTACCGTCTCCACGTCATGGTGTAGTTGTCACTCAATACATTATAATTCAAATGGTTATAATAATTATGTATAAATGATGTAAATAAGAAATATATAATTATAATTATTCTTTATATATGATATACCATAAAATTATATATGATTTTGATATGAAAATAATGATATTGTCGCTCGTGCGAACGTACGGATTACCGCCTCCACGAACACGATGAGATTCATTCCCCATCGCATCCATTCAAGACTAATTTTCATTAGATGATTAAAAATAATGTTTAAAGACTTAATATAATTCTGAATATGAATAAGATACATCCTATCCTTAACAAACATTACTTACGTAACAAATCATATGAAGTAAAACGAATCAGTTAACACCTGAAACGATGATAATACTAAAGTATTATTAACAAAGAAATACTAAAAGATAATATATGATATAATATTAATGTATATGATTTTTGTATAATTTAATAAAAATTATTTCACTATTATACAGGATGTTAACCTATCCTCGACCAAGGAAAAGTAAAAGGTAATGGTTAATTTCACAATCTCTCTACTATCTGAGGTTATTTTAACGTAAGTATCTACTAGGACCTCTTTATCTTCCACATCCATGTTTCTTAAAAATGTGTTCCTATTTTTTTTCTATTTACTAGACTACGGGTTAAATTAATTTATACCCTTGTTTTACTTTTTATAAAAAAAATTAAAGGAACCTTTCCATCATTTTCCGAACAATGGACCTTTTGACCTTTTCGACAAAATTAAGGTAGGAATGTTTGTTAACTTATACGGAGGGTGTGGATATTTTCAATTGTTATAACATCATCAAAGATCTCCTTGAAATATCATAGGAATATTTTCAAAATAAATGTTTCCTTTATAATTATGTGACTCTTAAATTATTTCAAAATTTAAAGAGATATTTCTCTAAAAAAGGTTTTGATTTAATCAATGTCAACATCCTTTGATGGATTTTAAGATTATTTGAAGTTGATTTATTATGATACAAAACAACCATATTGTATTGAAGGTTTTGTGATATGTTTGAATGTGGATGTGTTATTTTTATACCATTCATGGTTTATGGATAAATTATTGACATTTCATATGCTAGTTTCATTACGAATGTTTATGTTATGTTTAAACATTTTCATATGAGAAATGTATTGGACTTAGTAAGTGATATGTGGAGCCATCTATAGCTCCTATATGCATCGGTAGGTCTCATTAGACAAACTAGTGTCTAAACAAAAGGCCTTGACAAAATCTTATTAGTAGTCGTGGTACAAGGCCTTGACTATGTGGTTATGAAGTCTGGTATTATTCATTTCATCATTATGAAAGTGGATATTGACATTTTATGTGATTATTTGACCAGTATAATATCCATTTGAGTTAGTAAATGGAATTATTTTGATTTATATTTTCCATATTGTGATTAATTTTATGTATAAAAGGCTTCTTTTTTAGTTTTATACATTTCCTTAAATGTTTATACTTATTTATGAAAGATTCCACTATATTTTTATCCTTAATGAGTATCTGATCTCACCCCTTTCTATGTTTTATTTTTCCCATGATTCGAAGAAGCATATTATGATTGACCTACAGGGATAGTATATGGGATCTCAGTATTGTCTATGGAAACAATGTTTTTGTAGGTTTCTATTTTATGATGTAATGTAAACCCTATGAATGTATCTAGTACATCCAAGGAAACAAAACTAATGAGTCTTTAAAGACTTTATCTTTTTTGATCATGCTAATGATACGTAATAATGCACCGACTTTGGGCTCCTGGGGTCAGGGCGTTACAGTTGGAATCTGAGGAAGTTTAGTACAAACCTTGGAAACTATATTTAGATAAACTCTGATTAGATCACATATCCCTAAGATATACTTTTAGGATTAGTATAGATGGACTTCCTAGAAATTTGGCATTGTAGAGATTTTGTGAGTTTTCCAAGGAATGCATCTCATTCAAGATACTAGCAGGTAGAGGAAGCTCTGGCACATAGGTACCTAGGGGTAAAACCCAAAAACACCGCTTTTTTCTAGACTCGAATGGGAACTAGTGCACAACAATAGGCCTTGCTGCACTCTTGGTCATGACACTCCCATGGGATATTCTTAGGATAATTCTCATATTCTTTAAAAACTATTTTTAAGGGTTTATGAGTATATACTTCCTCAAAGAAAACATTTTTATGATTATGGATTATATCCATAAACTATTTCATTTATGTCAAGTGTTTTACCAGTTTGGATTTATGTATTATGATCCATAAACTAATCTAGTGTATGCCATTGTTTAGAAATGGAACCTAGTAGAAGGAATGAAAACCATATTAATCCATGCACTCCATGTAGGGATTTTCCTCCTACTCAAAATAATTATAGTGGAGATGGTGATGCAACTGGTGAAGATCAGCTAATAACCATTCTAGGGAAACTCACTTAGGTTATGAATAATAACCCTACTTGTATGGATCACCCTGATCCACAGCGTGGAGGAATAATTTTAGATTCCTTCATGAGGAAATAACCACCGACATTCAATGGGGGTACAAATCCACTAGTAGCTGAGAAATTGGTAAATTCCTTATAGAAAATATTCTATGTCATTGGGAGTAGGGAAAGGGAAAAATATGTCATGGCAATTTACCGCCTCACTAGAGATGCTGGTTAATGGTGGTCATTGATTCAAAGAACAAAGTAAGATGATGAAGTATCAAATATGGAATGGGGGAGTTTAATGAAATTTTTTTAGAAAAATACTTTCCTCGTGACCATCAAGTGGATATGGAAAGGGAATTTTTGAGTCTGAGGAAAAAGGAGGATGAGAATGTCTCTAAGTATGAAGTTAACTTTAAAAAGTTAGTGAGGCATGCTGTAGATTAAATACATAACCCAAGAAGTAATATTGATCATTTCTTTGATTGGTTAAACCAATTTCTCCATCAAGCATTAGTCTCACAATCCTTCTCGTCATACGAAGATATTGTTTCATGTGCTATGAAGATAGAAAAAGAGTTCTCTAAGTCTTACGACTTTACAACAAAGTAATAGAAAAATAGATCTTCTAAACAATCTGAAAATGGAAATAAGGGGAAGAAGGGAAAAGTTGAATATCCATCATGTAGTAAATTTGGGAAGAAACACCCTAGTACTTGTCTTTAGGGAATGATAATCTGTTACAAGTGTGGTGAAATAGGCCACCAATCTCGTGTTTACAAGGGGAAGAAATAGGCTGTTAATGCTGAATGCTATAATTGTAGAGAAAGGGGACATTAAGAAAATGAATTTTATAAGTGGTAGGGTAACATACCTCAGAAAAGCCCAAGGGGTCAAGGCCAAGCTTTACCTATCACTACTATTGAGGTTGAAGCTCTGAAAGATGTAGTGGAAGGTAATTTAATGGTTTCCTCATGTTTTCCAATGCTTTTTTGATTCTATATCATCACACTATTTCATATCTTCCCAGTTTGCAAAAAACTTATATATTTACAATTTGATTTAACAATGGAGTAGTCAGTCAAAACTCTTAAGGTATGTAACATTGAAACAATGTTTTGTGAATTAGTTTCCATTAAGGCATATAAATGTTATTTATCTGCTAATATCATTGTCATACCCATGATTGATTTTGATATAAACCTCGGTATGGATTGGATTTCAGAAGATGATGCGAAAATTTATTATAAGAACAAGGAGGTTAAATTTTTTGATGATGATATGGAGTACCTTATTTTTAGATTAAAAATGTCATCACCTAATTTTTATCTAGATCCACCCCCAGTAGCTCAACTCTTTTCAATTATTGGGGAGGAATAGAATGAAATAACTATGGGTGAGTAATGGAATATTCAAATAGAGTATATACCTATTGTCCAAGAATATGTTGATGAGTTTCTAGAGGATTTACCCAGGCATCCTCTAGAATGAGAAATTGAGTTTTCCATTGACATAATTTCTGGTTCAAGGCCCATATCGATGACCCCTTATAGAATTTACACTGTAGAATTAGTGGAACTAATGAAACAACTAGAGGAATTGAGTAATAAGGGATTTATTTGACCTAGTGTTTCTCCATGGGATGCCCCTATTCTTTTTGTTAAGAAGAAACATAGATCTATGAGGTTGTGCATTGACTACAGGGAGATCAATGCTATAATAATGAAGAACAAGTTTCCCCTACCTTGCATTGATGATTTATTCGACCAACATCATGGAGCTAAATACTTTTCAAAGATTGAGCTTCGATCTGGATATTATCATCTGTATGTGAAGAAGGAAGACATTCTGAAAACAACATTTTAAACTAGGTACTACCATTACGAGTTTACAGTAATGCCTTTTTGATTGACTAATGCACCCTCTGTCTTTATGGATCTAATGAGTATATTTTTGAAGGAATATCTTGATGACTTTGTAGTGTTATTTATTTATGATATCTTGGTATACTTCAAATACTAGAAGATCATAAAAATCATTTGAGTATTATTCTAAAGACACTTAGAAGGCATGAATTATATAAGAAGTTTAGTAAGTTGGAATTCTGGCATCAGGAGAATTCATTTCTTGGAAAAATTGTCTCTAAGGATGGAATCCTTATTGATCATTATATGAAAAGAGAAATCCAAGAATGTCCAGCACCAATGAGTATAACTAAGGTATATAGTTTTATTGGTTTAGAAGGTTATTATCGGAGTTTCGTCTAGAATTTTGCCTAATTGGATAACCCATTATCCAGGCTCACACGTAAAGGGTATAAATTTGTTTGGACAAAAGAGTTTGAAGAATGTTTTGAAGAATTGAAGAGAATATTAGTCAATGCTCCTATCTTAACTCTACCTTCAGGGAATGATGGGTTTGTTATTTATAGTGATGCATCAAAGAAGGGACTTCATTGTGTCTTTATGAAGAATGATAGGGTTATTGCCTATGCATCACGATAGCTAAAAATTCATGAGAAAAACAATCCTACTCATGATCTTGAGTTAGCAGCTGTAATCTTTTCTTTGAAGATATGGAGACATTATCTCTATGGTGAAAATGAGAGATATATACTGATCACAAGAGTTTGATGTATATTTTCTCACATAGAGAACTCAACATGAGGAAAAGGAGACGGATTGAACTACTCAAGGTTTATGATTTCACTATACACTCTCACCCCAGGAAGGAATATAAGGTGGAAGATTCTTTGAGTAAAAAAGATCATGGAGTTTTGAACAAGATGATAGTTGAAAAGGAACCTATAAACATGGATCCAGTAAAGTTAAAGATGGGGATAACCATGGAAGGTGAAACATCAATAAATTTTCAAATGGATGCCAAACCATCATTTCTAGAAAGGATAAAGAGTTCTCATACTGATGAAGAAGAGTTTCATAAGAAGATTAAAGCTGTGAATAATGGGAGGTTGAGTGAATTTGTGTACAAAGATGGAATTTTGAAATTTGGGAAGAGGCTTTGTGTTCTCGATATACCTGATCTAAAAAGAGAATTGTTGGATGATTCTCATAGTTCCAATTTCTCTATACACCCTGGTAGAACTAAGATGTATACAGATTTGAAGTAACATTTTTGGTGGGACAACATGAAGAGGGATATTGTTGATTTTTTGTCATGATGTATGGTTTTTCAACAAGTGAAATCTAGAAGGCAACAGCCTGGAGGAGTCATGAAACCTCTTCCCATACCTAAGTGTAAATGTGACAATATTACGATGGAATTTTCCATGGGCCTACCAAAGACTCCAAGAAGGAATGATGCAATATGGGTCATTGTTGATCTTCTTACCAAGTCAACACATTTTCTTGTTGTAAGAGAATATTTACCACTTGAACGTCTAGAAAGACTATATATTAATGATGTTTTGAGACTTCATGGATTACCCCTATCAATTATCTCTGATCGTGATCCATGTTTTACATCAAGATTCTGGAAAACTATTCAGAAAGACCTAGATACTGAACTTTGATTGAGCAATGCCTACCACCCCCAAACTGATGGACAATCAGAATAGACTATTCAAATCATAGAAGACGTGTTGAGATCATGCTCATATGAGTTTAAAGGTATGGGGGATCAATATTTACCTCTGGTAGAATTTTCCTATAACAATATCTTCCCATCAAGTATTCAGATAACACCATATGATGTGTTATATAGAAATAGATGTCGCACACCAACCTGTTGGGATGATATTGGGGAAATAAAACTCATAGGCCCAGAACTTGTGGAGGAAACGGTGGAAAAGGTGAGGATAATCCAAAACCACATCAAAGCATCTCAAAGTAGGAAGAGGAGCTAGGCCGATAACAGAAGGAAGGATTTGGAATTTTAGGTAGGAGATCATGTTTTCTTGAAGGTATATCAATGGAAGGGTGTTATACATTTCGGTAAGAAGGGAAAATTATGTCCCAGGTACATTGGGCCTTTCAAAATTCTACAACGAATTGGGGTTGTAGCTTACCTTTTGGAAATGCTGCCAAGTGTCTCCAAAGTTCACGATGTGTTCCACATATCACTGTTGACTAAATACATACCTAACCCAATGCATGTACTCACTTATGAGGAATTAGAACTGGAACCCGATCTGTCTTATTGTGAAGATCTTGTCAAGGTTCTTGTTATAAGAGAACAAGTGCTAAGAAACTAGACGACTCGTCTGGTAAAAGTTCTATGGAGAAACCATAAGATGGAATAGGAAACGTGGGAACCTGAGGGACTTATGACGAAGAACCACCCGAGTCTTTTTATGCAGAAAAATTCTAAAAATTTTGGGGATAAAATTATTTTAAGGAGGGAAGAATGTAAAATCTCAAGCTTCCACGGTACACTTCTCTTTGAATAACAAAATAGTCTGTATTGTACGCAACATCGAGTTCTAACACACCACAACCAATCAAACTAGTCGTTTTGAATAGTAATACCCACCTTTTGAAATTTTATAAATTTTATCTTTCAAATCGAAATCATTTTTGGATTCAGAGTATCGAAATTAGCTTAGGGCGAATTTTAGGTATTTTTCTGAAAACTTTAAATTTATGATGAATAGTGAAAAACACTGAGTTATAGATTAAAACCGATTTTTTATTTAAATAATTATTTATTTTATTTAAATTTATTTTATTTCAAAATAGATTCATAATACTTATATAAGTTCAATATAATTAGTTGGAGTCAGTTTATAATAATTTTAGATATAAAAAAATTTTAATGAACTTTTTACCGTCTTTTACCCACCTCCTAGGATCATTTGAAAAGTTACATAAAACTTAATTTTACCGTTTCTGTGGGTTGAATTTCAAAAATCCGAGAGACATGGTTGATATCACTATGTAAAATGTGCTTCAATAGGATGAAAATATTTTTTTGGTGAATAGTGACTTTTTTACTTTTATTACCATGGTTAAAAGTAAATAGGGTAATTAAGGGTAAAAATTATATTATTATTACCCTAACACGTGTCCTAATTCTATTAAATAAGTATAATTCGACCAAAAAACCATAAGAATAAAATATGAACCTATTTGGTCGACTTTAATTAGATTGGGACATTTAATATTATTTTATTTAAAGAAGAGGTAAAAGAGTTAAATTCAATGTTTAATAACTAAACCATTTTTAATATAAGGTTACACAAAATATAAATTCAAATAAAAATATTCATTATAAATATAAAATTATTTCCTACATAATTGTATTTTATTTATAATTTGATTCATTAAACAAATAAATTTATTTATGACACAATGATGATGCATTAATTACCATATTAATGAATGATTAAAATAATTGATATTAAAAATATCCAAATAAATATAATTTGAGGCTTTTAATGAATTTCACTATTTTTATAGGTCAATATGACCTATTAGGGATTATTAAATATATTTAGTTTGAAGTAATAAAGCTGTTAGGACTTTACCAAAAAATCAATTATTAAATAATGTCAAAATTGACATAAATGAGTTTTTAAAACAAATACAATATTATTTGTGGATATAATAATCATAAAAATCTAAAATTTGGCAAAAAGACTTATATAATGATAGGTGTATCATTACTGAACCACTTGGGGCTCTCTTGAAAGTTTATAGTAATTTTATTAACCATATAATATAAAAATAAAAAGAGACATGGTAAATGTCAAACTATTTAACTCAGAGTTAAATCTAAATGATAAGGTTAATATTGTGACCCAAACCTGTCTAAAACCAATTGGTTCAGATATTTTTGACCCATCCCCACATTATCCTATGAATAATTCATTTTGGAGCCATTATAAACCATAAATAATTTTATTATAAAATAATATTTCTCGTTTTTCCTAAGGTGCCCCTCGCCCCTCTTATAAAAGAGAACTCCACATTCTCTATAATTCACACCTTCAAAGCCATTTGTCTTGGCCAAACCCTACCCAAATACCCTCTCAAATGTACTAATTTTATCCTGGAGGCCATCCTTTAGTCATAAATCCAACCTAAGGATCCCTTTTCATCATATCAAAAGAAAGAACCTGAAGAAGAGTTAAATATCTCACGACCTCTTTCATGTTTTTTCTTCTTCCACTTCTTCTTTCCTTATTGTTTACATTCTAAAATAATTACTTAAGTTTCTTATATATACTGCGATGTTAATATAAATATGGTAAACCATATTCATTATTCTATCCATCCTTTGAATGACATGTCACCATACGTGCATATGTACGACTTACCGTCTCCACGTCGTGGTGTAGTTGTTACTCAATACATTACTATTTGGATGGGTTTAATAAAGATGTATAAATGACTTAAATAATAAATATAAAATTATAATGATTCTGTATATATGATATAATATCCAATTATATATGATTTTAGTATCAAAAGAATGATATTGTCGCTCGTGCGTACATACGTATTACCGTCTCCTTGAACACGATGAGATTCATTCCCCATCGACTCCATTCAAATATAATTTTCATTAGACGATTAAAAATAATGTTTAAAGACATAATATCATTCTGAATATGAATAAGATATATCATATCCCTAACAAACAATACTTATGTATAAAATCATATAAAGGAAATCGAATCAGTTAACACCCGAAAGGACGATAATACTAAAATATTATTAACGAAGAAATATTAAAAGATAATATATGATATAACATTAATGTATATGATTATTGTATAATTTAGTAACAATTATTTCACCATTATACAATAGGTTAATCTACCCTTTACCAATGAAAAGTACAAGGTAAGGGTTACTTTCACAATCTTATTATTATCCGATTTTGTTTTTACATAAGTATCTACATGGACCTCTTTATCATCAACATCCATGTTTCTTAAAAAAGAATTCCGAAACATTTTTATTGTTTACTATACTATGGGTTAAAAATATTTATACCCTTTTTTGACTTTTTATAAATTTTTATGAATGGAATCTTTCCATCATTTTCCAAACAAGGTAACTTATGACCTTTTCGACAAAATTATGGTAAGAATGTTTTTTTAACTTATACGGTGGGTGCGGCTGTTTTCTGCTGTTATAAAATCATAAAAGCATCCCTTACGAGATTATAAGAATATTTTAAAATAAATGTTTTCTTTATAATTATATGACTCTTAAATTATTTCAAAATATTAAGAGATATTTCTCTAAAAAGGTTCTTATTTCATCTATGTCAACATCTTTGGATGGATTTTAATCTTATTTGAAGTTCGTCTATTATAATACAAAACATCATTATTGTATTGAAGGTTTTGTGATATGTTTGACTATGGATATGTTATTTTTATACCATTCATGATTTATGGATAACTTATTGAAATTTAGTATGCTAGTTTTAATACGAATGTTTATGTTATGTTTAAACCTTTTCATATGAGGAATTCATCAGACTTAGTAAGTGACTAGTGGAGCCCGCTATAGCTCCTCGATGCATCTGTAGGTATCATAAGACAAATTAGTGTCTTGGAACAAGGCCTTGAAAAGGTCTTATTTGTAGTCTTGGCACAAGGCCTTGACTATGTGGTTATGAAGTCTAGCATTATTCATTCCATCATTATGAAAGTGGATATTGATATTTCATGTGATTTTTCAACAAGTATAATATCTATGTGAGTAGGTAAATGGAATTATTTTCATTTATATTTTCCATATTATGATGAAGTTTATGATGAAATGGATTTGGTTTTAGTTTTATACATTTTAATAAATTTCTATTCTTATTTATGATAGTTACCTCTATATTGTTATCCTTACTGAGAATCTGAGCTCACCCCTTTCTATGTTTTATTTTCCCATGATGTGAAAAGTATATTATGACTGACCTGCAGGGATAGTCTATGGGATCTCAATGATGTTTATGGAAACAATGTTGTTGTAATTTTCCATTTTATGATGTAATTTAAACCATATGAATGTATCTACTACTTCCAAGGCTACCAAACTAATCGGCCTTTCGAGACTTGATATTTTGTGATCATGCCAATGACACATAATAATGCACTGACTATGGACTTCTAGGGTCAGGGATTTATAGTTGGTATCAGAGGAAGTTTAGTAAAAACCTTGGAAACAAGATTTAGATAAACTCTGATTATAGCACATATCCCTAAGATAGACGTTGAGGATTAGTATAGAAGAACATCCTTGAATTTTGGTATTGTAGAGATTTTGTGAGTTTTCCAAGAAATACACCCATGGTTGGATACAAACAGGTAGAGGGAGATCTGGTACAAATGTACCAAGAGGTAAAACCCGAAAACACTTCTTTGAGCAAGATTCAATCAGGAACTGGTGCATGACAACAGGATTACCTGCACTCTTGGTTACAACACTCTCGTGGGATATGCTTAGGATAATTCACATTTTCATTACAAACCATTATTAAGGGTTTATGATTATATAATTCTTTAATGAAAACATTTTTATGATTATGGATTATATCCATAAACTGTTCAATTTATATTAATTTTTTTCAAGTTTGGATTTATGTATTGTGATTCATTAACTAATATAGTGTATGCCATTGTTTAGAAATTGCACCTAGTGAAAGGAATGGAAACTGTATCGATTCACGCACTCCAAGTAGGGATTTCCTTCCTACTCAATATAATTATAGTGGAGATGGTGATGCACCTAGTGCTGATAATCTAATCACCATACCGGGACAACTCACTCAGGTTATGAATAATAACCTTACCCATATGGAGCACCATGATCCACAACATGGAAGATCAATGTTAGATCGCTTCATGATAAAACAACCACCAACATGCAATGGGGGTACAAATCCACTAGTAGTTGAGGAATGGATAAATTCCATAGATAAAATATTCCATGCCTTCGGGAGTAGCGAAAGGTAAAAAGATTTCGTGGTAGTTTACCACCCACTGGAAATGTTGATCAATGGTGGTCATTGATTCAAAATACAATATAAGATGATGAAGTATCAAATATTGAATGGAGGGAGTTTTAATAAATTTTCTTAGAAAAATATTTTCCTCGTGACCATTGAGCGGATATGGAAAGACAATTTCTGAGTCTGAGGAAAATGGAGGATGAGAATGTCGTAAAGTATGAAGCTAACTTTACAAGGTTAGTGAGGCATGTTGCAGATTATATACATAAGCCAAGAAGTAAGATTGATCATTTATTTTCTGGGTTAAAACCATTTCTCTGTCGAGAATTAGTCTCAAAATCCTTCTCTACGTATGAAGATATTGCCTCATGTGCTATGAAGATAGAAACATAATTCTCTATGTCTTACGACTTTAAAGAAAAGCAAGAGAAGAAGAGATCTTCTGAACAAGATGGAAATGGAAATAAGGGGAAGAAGGGAAAAATGAATATCCATTCTGCAGTAAATGTGGGAAGAAATACCATGGTACTTTTTTGAAGGGAATGGGAGTCTGTTACAAATGTGGTGAAAAAGGCCACCAAGATTCTGATTATAAGGGGAAGAAATAGGTTGTTAATGTTGAATGCTACAATTGTAGAGAAAGGGGACATTATGAAAATGAAAGTACTAAGTGTTAGGGTATCATACCTCAGAAAAGTACATGGGATCAAGGCCAAGCTTATGCTATCACTACTGCTGAGGTTGAAGCCCCAAAAGTCATAGTGGTAGGTAATTTAATGGTTTCCTCATGTTTAGCCAAAAAATTATATGATTCTGGATCATCTCATTATTTCATATCTTCCCAGTTTTGTCTGAAAATTAGATATTTCCAATTTGATTTAACAAGGGACTTTTTAGTCAAAACTCTTAAGGGAAGTATCATTGAAACAATGTTTTGTGAAATAGTTCCCATTAAAGAATATAAATTTTATTCATCTGCAAATCTCATCCTCATACCCCTGATTGAATTAGATATAATCCTCGGTATGGATTGGATTTCGGACCATGATGAAAAAATTTATTTTAAGAAGAAGGAAGTTACAATTTTTAATGATGATAAGGAGTACCTTATCATTAGAGAAGAATTATCCCCACCTAATTTTTATCTAGATCCACCTCCAATAGCTCAACTAAATTCAATTATTGGGGAGGAATAAAATGAAATAACTATGGGTGAGGAAAGGAATGTTCAAATAGAGGATGTACCTATTGTGAAAGAATATGTTGATGAGTGTCCAGAGGATTTACATGGGCATCCTCCAAAAAAAGAAATTGTGTTTTTCATTAACTTAATTCTTGGTTTAAGGCCCATATCGAAGACCCCTTATAGAATGGAAACTATGGAATTAGAGGAACTAAAGAAACTACTAGAGGAATTGAGTAATAAGGGATTTATTCACCCTAGTGTTTCTCCTTGGGGATCCCCTGTTCTTTTTGTTAATAAGAATGACGGATCTATGAGGTTGGGAATTAACTATAGGGATATCAATGCTATAACAATAGAGAACAAGTATCCCCTACCTCCCATTGATTATTTATTCGACCAACTTCATGGCTCTCAATAATTTTCAAATATTTACCTTCGATCCGGATATCATCATTTGTGTGTGATGAAGGAAGACATTTTGAAATCAACATTTCAAACCAGGTACGGGAATTACGAGTTTACAATAATTCCTTTTGGATTTACTAATGTACCCTCTGTCTTCATGGAAAGAATGAATATAGTTCTCAAGGAATATCGTAATGACATTGTCGTGGTATTTATTGATAATATCTTGGTATACTACAAAAGCTACAAGTATCATGAAAATCACTTGCGCATTATTCTAAGGACTATTAGAAGACATCAATTATATGGGAAGTTTAACAATTGTGAATTCTGGAATCAGGTGATTTCTTTTGATGGCCTTATTGTCTCTAAGGATGGAATCTCCATTGATCCTTCTAAGAGAAGAGAAATCCAAGAATGGCCAGCATCGACGAGTATAACTGAGGTACATAGTTTTATTGGATTAGTAGGTTATTATTGGCATTTCGACAAGAATTTTTCCCGATTGACTAACCCATTAAACAAGATCACATGCAAAGGGGTTAAATTTGTTTGGACAAAAGAGTGTGAAGAATGATTTTAATAATTGAAGAGAAGACTATTCAATGATCCAATCTTTACTCTACCATTGGGGAATCATGGATTTGTTATTTATAGTGATGCATCAAAGAAAGGACATGGTTTTGTCCTTATGCAGAATGATAGGGTTATTTCCAATGCATCACGATAGCTAAAAATTCATGAGAAAAACTATCCTACTCAAGATCTTGAGTTAGACACTGTAATCCTTGCTTTAAAGATTTGGAGACATTATCTGTATGTTAAGAAATGAGTGATATATACTGATCACAAGAGTTTGAAGTATATTTTCTCACAGAAATAACTGAACATGAGACAAATGAGATGTCTTGAACTACTCAAGGATTATGATTGCATCATACACTACCACTCGGGGAAGGAAAATAATGTGGAAAATGCTTTGAGTATAAAGGATCATGGAGTTTTGAACAAGATGAGAGTTGAAAAGGATCCTATATACATGGATCTAGTAAAGTTGGACATGGGGATAACCATGGAAGGTAAAACATAAATACTTTTTCAAATGGTTGAATAACCATATTTACTAGAAAGGATAAAGAGTTCTTAGACTGATAATGAAGAGTTTCGGAAGAATATTAAAGCTGTGAAGGATGGGTGATTGAGTGAATTTTTGTATGAAGATGGAATTTTGAAATTTGGGAAGAGTCTTTGTTTTCCCGATATACCTGATCTAAAAAGGGAATTGTTGGATGATGATCATAGTTCCAATTTCTCTATACACCATGTTATCACTATGATGTATAGATATTAGAAGGAACATTTTTTGTGGGACAAAATGAAGAGGAAGACTGTTGATTTTGTGTCAAGATATATGGTTTTTCAATAAGTGAAAGTTGTAAGGAAACAGCCTAGAGGAGTCATGAAACCTCTTCCCATACCTGAGTGGAAATGGGATAATATTATGATGGACTTTGTCATAGGAATACCAAAGACACCTAGATGGAACGATGCAATATGGTTCATTATTGATCACTTTACCAAGTCATCACATTTTCATGCTATAAGAAAAGATTTACCCCTTGAACTTCTAGCATGACAATATATTAATGAGGTTATGAGACTTCATGGAGTACCCCTATCGATTATTTCTGATCATGATCCATGTTTTACATGAAGATTTTGGAAAAGTATTCAGAAAGCCCTGGATACTTAACTTCATTTGAGCACTTCCTACCACCCCTAAACTGATGGAAAATCAGAATGGACTATTCAAACCTTATAAGGATTGTTGATATCATGGTCACTTTTCTTTCAAGGTACGTGGAATTAATATTTTACTCTGGAAAAATTTTCCTTTTATAATAGCTACCATTAAATTATTCAGATGGCACAATATGAAGTATTATACAGAAAGAGATGTTGTAAACCAACCTGTTGGGATGATATTGGTGGAAGAAAACCCGTAGACCCAGAAATTTTGGAGGAAACGATGGAATAGGTGAAGGTAATCCAAAACCACATCAATGTAGCTCAAAGTAGGTAGAAGAGATATACCGATAACTGGAGGAAGGATTTGGATTTTCAGGTAGGAGATCATGTTATCTTGATGGTATCTCCATGGCAGGGTGTTATATGTTTCGGTAAGAAGGGAAAAATAAGTCCCAAGCACATCAGACCATTCAAAATTCTAGGATGAATTGGGGTTGTAGCTTACCATTTGGCAATGTCACCACGTCTCTCCAAAGTTCAGAATTTGTTCCACGTATCACTGTTGAGAAAATACGGGCCTGACCCAATGCATGTACTCACCTATGAGGAATTAGAACTAGATCCTGATCCGTCTTATTGCAAAGATCCTTTCAAAGTTCTTGATACAAGATAACAAGTGTTGAGAAACCGGATGACTTGTCTGGTAAAAGTTCTATAGAGAAACTATAAGATGGAAGAGGCAATGTGGGAACTCGAGGAACTTATGATGAAGAATAAATCAAGTATTTTTATACAGTCATATTCTAGAAATTTTGAGGATGAAATTATTTGAAGGAGAGGAGAATTTAACACCCCAAGCTTCCATGGTACACTTATCTTTTAATAATACAATAGCGTGTGTTGTATGAAACATCGAGTTCTAGCACACCACAACCAATCAAACTAGCCTTTATGAATAGTAATACCGACCTTTTCAAATTTTATAAATTTTATCATTCAAAATGGACTTCATTTTTTGATTTGGAGTATCGAAATTAGCTTCGGTTGAATTTTTGGTATTTTTCTGAAAACTTTTATTTTTTGATGAATAGTGAAAAACACAGAGTTATAGTTTAAAATCTAATTATTATTTAAATAATTATTTATTTTATTTAAATTTATTATAGGTCAAAATAGATACATAATACCTATATAAGTTCAATTTAATTCATTGGAGTGAGTTTATAATAATTTAAGATATATAAAAAGTTTATTGAACTCTTTACCGTCTTTTACCCACCTCCTAGGAGAATTTGTGAATTTACATAAAACTATAATTTACTGCTTCTGTGAGTTGAATTTACAAAATAATAGAGACACGGTTGATATTAGTAAGTAAAATGTGGTTAAATAAGATGAATATTTTTTTGTTAAATAGTAACGTTTTACTTTTATTTACCACGGTTAAAAGTATATAGGGTAATTAAGGGTAAAAATGATTTTATTATTACCCTAAAACATGTCCTAATTCTATTAGATAATTATAATTCGAACCAAAACAAACTTAAGAATATAATATGAACCAATTTGGTCCAATTGGATTATATTTGGACATTTATTGTTATTTTATTTAAAGAGGGGTTGAAAGAGTTAAATTCAATGTTTAATAACTAAATCATTTTTAATATAGGGTTAAACAAAATATAAATTCAAAAATAAAAATTCTGTAGAAAGATAAAACTATATCCTACATAATTATATTTTACTAATAATATTATACATTAAATAATTAAATTTATTGATGACACAATGATGATTCCGTAATTTACGTATTAATGAAAGATTAAAATAATTGATATTATAAATATCCAAATAAATATAATTTGAGACGTTTAATGAATTAAAATAATTTTATAGGTTAATATGACATTTTAGGTTTGATTAAATTTATTTATTTCGATGTAATAATGTTTTTAAGACTTTAACAAAAATCAATTATAAAATAATGTCAAAATAGACATAAATCAGTATTTAAAACAAATACAATATTATTAGTTGATTTAATAATCCTAGAAATCTAAGGGCTAGACAAACACATTATATAATTATAGGTGTATTATTAATGAAACACTTTGGGTTCTCTTGGATGTGTATAGTATGTTTATTAACCGTATAATATAAAAATACAAAAAGACATGGTAAATGTCAAACTATTTAACTAAAAGTTATATCTAAAAGATAAGGTTAATATGGTGACACAGACCTGTATAAAACCTATTGGTTGAGAGTTTTTCGACCCATCCTTACCTTATAATTTTAATAATTAATTTTTGAGCCACTAGAAACCTAAAATAAATTTATTATAAAATAATATTTCTAGCTTTTCCTAAGGTTCCCCTCACCCCTCTTATAAAAGGGAACTCCACCTTCTCTCTAATTCACACCTTCAAATCCATTTGGATCGGCAAAACCCTTACCAAATACCCTCTAAAATGTACTAACTTCATATAATAGGCCTTTATTTAGTCATAAAGCCATCCTAAGGAGCCCTTTTGATCAAATCAAAAGGAAGAACTCGAAAAAGAGGTAAATATATTACCACCTCTTTCATGTTTTTTCTTCTTCCGCTTCTTCCTTCCTTGTTATTTCAATTCTAAAATAATAACTCCAGTATCTTTTATATACTATGATGTTATTATAAATATGGTATAACCATATTAATTATTCTATCCATCATTTTAATGACATGTCATCATACGTGCGTACGTACGACTTATCGTCTCCACGTCATGGTGTAGTTGTTACTCAATACATTACTATTCAGATGAGTATAATAATGATGTATAAATGATGTAAATAATAAATATAAAATTATAATGATTCTGTATATATGATATGACATCCAATTATATGTTATTTTAATATCAAATGATTGATATTGTCGCTTGTGCATACGTACGGATTACCGTCTCCACGAACACGATGAGATTCATTCCCCGTCGTATCCATTCAAGACTAATTTTCATTACATGATTAAAAATAATTTTTAACAACTTAATATCATTTTGAATATGAATAAAATAAATCCTATCCCTAACAAACATTTCTTATGTATCAAATCATATAAACTAAAACGAATTAGTTAACAACTGAAACGACGATAATACTAAAATATTATTAACAAAGAAATGTTAGAATATGATATATGATATCATATTAATGTATATGATTCTTGTATAAATTAAGAAAAAAAAATTCACCAATATAAAAGATTTTAAACAACCCTCGACCAAGTAAAATTTCAAGTTAAGGATTAATTTTACAATCTCTTTATTGTTCGAGTTTGTTTTTACGTAAGTATCTACTGGGACCTCTTTATCATCCACATCAATGATTCTTAAAAATGTATTCCAAAACATTCTGGATATTTACTAGACTATGGGTTAAAGTCATTTATGCCCTTTTTTTACTTTTTATAAAATATTTTGAAAGGAATATTTCCATCATATTCCAAATAACATACGTTATGACCTTTTCGATAAAATTAAGGTAACAATGTATTTTTTTAACTTATACGGAGGGTGTGGATATTTTATGCTCGTATAAAATCATAAAATCTTTCCTTAAAAGCATATAAGAATATTTTAAAAATAAATTTTTTCTTTATAATTATGTGACTCTTAAATTATTTCAAAATAGAAAAAGACATTTCTCTAAAAAAGGTTTTGATTTCATCTATGTCAACATCCTTTGATAGATTTTAAGCTTATTTGAAGTTGATTTATTATGATACAAAACTTCTATATTGTATTGAAGGTTTTTTATATGTTTGACTGTGGATGTGTTATTTTTATACCATCCATGGTTTATGGATAAATTATTGACATTTCGTATGCTAGTTTTAATTAGAATGTGTATGATATGTTTAATCCTTTTCATATGAGGAATGCATTGGACTTAGTAAGTGATAGGTGGATCCCGCTATAGCTCCTCGATGCATAAGTATGTCTCATGAGACAAACTAGTTTCTTGGCTCACGGCCTTGAAAAAAATCATATTTCTAGTCTTGGAACAAGGACTTGACTACATGGTTATGAAGTCTGGCATTATGAATTCCATCATTATGTAGGTGGCTATTGATATTTCATGTTCTTATTCCACTAGTAGAATATCCATGTGAGTAATTAAATGGAATTATTTTGATTTATATTTTTTATATTATGATGAAGTTTATGTTGAAATTGATTTTGTTTTATTTTTCTACATTGCCTTAAATGTTTATGATTATTTATGAAAGTTCTACTATATTGTTATCCTTACTGAGCATCTGAGCTCACCCCTTTCTATGTTTTATTTTTCCATTGATTGGAAGAAGTATATTATGATTGACTTGTAAGGATAGTTTGTGGGATCTCAGTATTGTCTATGGAAACAATTTTGTTGTAGTTTTCCATTTTATGATGTAATGTAAACCTTTTGAATATATCTAGTACTTCCAAGGCTACTAAACTATTTAGTATTTTGAGACTTGATCTTTAGTTGTATACATTTCCTTAAAACCATGTAGTTAATCTTGTATTATTAAATTTATTTGGATTTCATGTAATTATTCCTCAATATTTTTACATTCTTCATACAATATAGGGGATCTAGGATCAATCAATGATTGATTGAGGGTACTTAATCAACATAGGTAGGTGAAATAGTGCATCATTGATCAATAATTGTACTACTTATCTAAGAACATAAAAAGGATATGTATAAGTTTTAAGAATTGATAAAATTATTTAAATTTGAAAGGGTAGGGAACTTACTTTTCATTGGAAATAATAAAGTAAATGGGAGATTTATAAAATGTCCATCCATGGATGTTTTCATCTATTTCTTTTAACTAACATTTCATCCAAGCATGAATTATTCTATATTTTCCCATATTTATTAATTTAATATCTTAAATGAAAATATAAACATATTTGTTTAGGTTTGAGAAGCATGTGTGAGTATTCCTTTCCTCTGGAGAACGAACCATGGTCATCTTCCATAACTACATTTTGTGGTTTATATAATTTTTATTATTGATGGTAAGGCCAATGATAACCTTTTCATCAGGAGGTTATAATTTATATTCTAAAACTAATGATAATGAATTAAATATATACAATGAGATATTATTAAAGGATAATATAGGAAAAGATAAATTATATTGAGAGTTAAAATGACAAAATGTGATTATTTTCAAACCAAATAATAATTGTAATTAGGAAAATGATAATATTAAGAATATAGAATCAAATTATTATAAAAAATTTATGTTGATTTTATAAATTATGATCGAGAAAAAAGTAAATTATAATTTAATTATAGAAAATGTAATACATAAAGATGAGAATTACAAACTCAAAGGTATTATTTATTAGAACAATGAGGTTGAAAAATAAAAATAATACATGTTGTGGAATCATATATATGATGTAAAAAAGTAATTAAAAAAATAATTAGGGAAAAATTTTGAAATACCACTTCTTGTTCAAATAAAAAGGCATGTAATGATTTATAAGAAACTAAAAAGAGAAGAAAAATATTAATAATGTAATTTAGGTTTTAAATGGAATTTATCTACCTTTGACTAGGGAAAGAGACGTTTGATATGATGATGACTATAAAAATACAATACAATGAAAGATATGGTTTAGGGTATAATAAAAAAATATGTAAACAGTATACAAATATTGTTTTAAATGTTTGAAAGGAAGTGTTTCAAATACTACATGTTTTTGGTTTAATATGGAATAGAATTATGATAATGAGTTTTTATTACGGTTTAATCAATATTTTTGTCATGATAATGATTTGATTTATAATAATTTATCATCTATATTATACCAAAACACGTTAATTAAATATGTTTGGGTACTTAATAAATCGTATACAAATCATATTAGGCCCAAAATGTCATGGGTCCCCAAGATGATTTCTTTTGGATTTATTTTAGGAATTTTTTATGAGATTAAAGGAGACATGGAGAATATGAAGTGACTACACCAAACATATGATTGGTGATACATTATACTTTCCTACTCTAATAAATACAATGAATTATCTATTACATTTGATACAACTCTAAATGAAATGTTAGCATATTTAGGGTAGTAGGTAGCTCTAAAAATATTATAATTTTGAAAATAATTTATGTTGAAGGTTTAAACACAATATAATAAGTATTTAAAAACTATGTGATGATATAATAAGTGTTATTTTTAAATATAATAAATGTTTATTTTTTAAGAATGAATCTATTTTTTTATAAAAATAGTAAAGAAAATATATATGCTATTGTTTTTTATAACATAATAATCAAACTATTAACTGTATTATTTATATAGAAACATTTCGTATATTTTGGGAAAAAAGTATTATACATGTGAATTTTAGTTTATGAAGAAAATATATAAGAATGGACATGTTTTGGATTTAACCAGGATTTATACTGAAGTACCCCATAGAATTAAAAATTGTTATTATATATTTTTTCAAATATGTTTTAGAATATTTATATATTGATGAGACGTGTTTTAACGTGGTTTTAATTCTTTAAAGAATGTTTCAGAGTACCTAAGAAAATTTTCATTATGTTTTGAGGTATTTTTAGTGATGTTTGAATAATTTTGTTCTGAATGAATTTATAGAATCATCCTATATGTTGAACCATACATAGTCCTTATGGTACAACATGAATTACATTAGGTATTTTAGAATTCACAGTGAACCTAAACAATAAAAATAAGGCTTTCTTAGGTAACAATTGACTTCACGGGGTATATCTAAACCGCTCAGGGTACCATGAGACTTTATCATGTAATCCTACATATGGTACCACAAGACATTATAGGGAAAACCCCCAATGTTATAAATAGGATGAGCATAATTCTATGAGATTGGTAAATTCATGAACCCTATATACATTGTAGGGTTCATGAACTTCCTAGGGTACCATCATAGATTACAATATATGTACGGTTCAACTAAACTATACAAAAAATTAGAGAATGTGTTTTTTTCTTTGAAAATAGAAAATTATATTATGATATTTATTTAATGTTCCCTTTATGGATTCATAGGTTACTCTTCTATATAACCCCACTAACTGAGATAGTATAAAATAAAATAAATAGAAATATATACATTTGTTAGACTAATAAAAAAAGATTCCATAATTTAATATTCTAAATGAAATTAAATATTATGTTTCGAGAAAAAGTCTATAATGATTCAAAAATAAAATTTTAAATGTAAATATAGTTTATTAATGAAATAAATAAAGATAAGTGATATATTTTCAATCATTTTTTGATTATTTTTTTCTATAAATATTATAGGGGTGACCTAACAGAATCTAATGAATTAGAATCTCTAGAAGTTAATTATGGAATGATAATTTTGATGTTTATTATATAATCAAAGTTTCCCTAAACACGTGAAATTTAGTATATAATTATAGATGAGGTTTAAGATAATTTATTTATCAAGTGACTGATTTTTTAAGTTGAGAATGTTCAATGAATAATTACTTTATGTTGCAAGCAGGTTGAAGGAACATAAAAATGAGTCTAAACTAGTGAAATGATAATAAATCTACTATTGTTTATTTGAGGGATTAATAAATTCATTTTTATATTTATTTTCAAATGGGAAATTATGATAATATGTTGTTAAATATCATTTATTTATATATTAGTAATAATTAAATGGAATTTTTGTAACATTATATGAGAATATTGGAGTCTAAACCACTTGTCATTTAAGGTGTGATTTTATCAAGGATCTTTTTTTAAAAAATTGTGTTATTATCATATTGGTTTCAATTTCATGTCTCAAAAAATTATTTTATATACCAATTTGGATATATGAAAAATTAAATGATAAATGTTTGTGGTTGCCTATATAGAAAAATAAATTAATGTGAGAGCAAGAGGAAACTAGAAAACTTAACGGGAGATTGTTGAGGAAGAAATGTGAGTAAAAAGAGAAAAAATGGGGTCACGATGTAGCTAAGACTAAAGTTATAAGGATATAGAGTTTTTGAAATCTATGATACTAAGAATTCAGTGATTAAGAAGAATAAGATCATTAAGGATCTTCATACAAGGATAAGGAACTGACATACCCTTCTTGTTCAATTTGTTTTCATGAAAATTATTGTTTATTAAAATTGTGATGAGTAACTCATTAGATTATTTATTAACTCTTGAATATGAGTGTCAACATATTTTTTAGAGTAATGTAAACTAATTATAGGTCATTCTTAACTGGTGGAGTTTTTACTTCATTGTAGATGGAATGAGTTGATATAAAAAATATGTAAACAGTAGTAGAAATGAACTATTGTTAAATGATGATACCTTCATACCCACAATAAGTTAGTGATATAATTATAATGGTATGTATGTGGACCAGGGAAATATGTGGATACAATAATGAGTAAACTTTTTTAATGATGTTGAACCTTGTAAAAAATCATATGTTCCTTTTTCTTGAAAGGATGTGTGTAATTAGTAAATAGATTGAATTTGATATTAATCAGTAAAAGAAGTTTATTTCTAAAAAAATAAATTTTAAAAGTTCTTCATCATTGATTTTCCCCCTCTCAGCATATCTATTTATTCAATTAACACTTAAAATTTCAATCAAATCCAATATATTTATTTTATATTCTATATTTTTTAAAATTATATCTAATATTTTTTTTCAATAGTATAAGAGTGACAACATTTAACAAAAAATTTCTCTAATTGAAAAAAATAGAATGATTATATACTTGTAGTAATCGGGTCTTCATGTTCCCCATGTAGCTATAGTGGGATTTCCTCCCATTTAAATAGGTGAGCATATAAATTTTTTTTTGATGAAAGAAATCAAGATGTTGAGGTAAGTCTAGGAATTTCATTCTTATGTCCGCATTTAAAGGGGTTTATAAATGTTATGGAATTCTAAATTTTTAAAGAAGTATGGGTTAAACCTAAAATTAGTTATTAAGGATATATAAAATTCAAAGAGGAAATTATATAGATATGGATAGCTATGTTGGAAGATATAAATATGGTTGTGGAAGAATTCATTGATGACTACTTCACTAGATTCAATGAGATTTATTGAAACAAAAGTGGATTTATTGAAAAACTAAATGATTCTACTATTGTGAGGAAAATAATAGGGAACTACCCTAACAAATTTTATTTAAAAAATTATTATCCCTAAGATAAGGATGAATTATCACTTTATGAGCTTCAAAACATACTCATAACTTATGAAACTAGGAAATATCATTCATTCAAATAGAAAGTCGAAGAAGTGATGGATTCTAATTCCATGGGAAAGGTAATGTTGAATATAGAATATCCTATGGAATCTAGTGAGTTTCATGTTGATGATTTTGTGGTTAATGGTAAAAATATAATCATTTATCTTATCTCCAAATAAATCAATAAATGATTGGATAAATATAAGGAGAAACCTCCCTTAGAGTTCATTAATTATGGATGCATTGTATGTTTTTAATTCAACATTAAAAAATAATAAAAATTGTAGATGTTAAAACTTATTAACATCATGGAACATTTCAGAAGGAAAGATATGATAAATGTTCTAAACCTGAGGAAAATTAAGGTGACATAATGAATAAATTCCTAAGATAAAAAAAATAATTTTGATGGTAAAGTGGAAGAAAAAGTTTCTTCCTCTAGTATCTCATCAGAGGATAAATTAACATAAAAAATATATAAATGCATAGAATATATGAAGAGAAATGAAACCTTATAAAGAAATGATGATAAAGATAGTTAAGATACATATATGAATAATTTTCTCAAATATAAATTAGTGTCATGTACTGAAAAAAAACATAATGGTCAAGAAAAATATTACTGTTTTGAAGAATGTTGATTGGATGAATGTTGAAACAAATAAATAATCTATAAAAAGAGAGACTAACCATATTAATTAACTCAATAAATTAAATATTAAGGTTACTGATCATGAAAATATCAAAAAGGATATTGAAGATACGTTTATGTTAAAATGATAATAATTAGGAAATATGGAATCCGAATTTCATACCACAGAGCTAGTGTTAAAAAATATTTAATTAAGATATTAAAAAATATGTTCATGTAAAGGATGTATCATCTACAATAACTGATATTACTAGAATATCATACAATGATACAACTATACATGAAATTTAATAAAAATATGAATTGGGTTTTGACTAATAGTGTTGGTAATATGTCAAAATCTGGATAGGTTTTTCATAGAATAGATGATGTGAAAAAACTTTAAATACTATGTAAGGGGGAATAATTAATGAAAAATAATCCTCAATGGTGAGAAATATGTATTTGAGAAGACATAAATAAAAAATTAATGAATTTGGGATGCATTTTAGATGTTACTATAACTATAATAGAATATTCTGATTCAATGGATATAATTAATGATATGGAATTTTCATCTAAAAGTAATACACATTCTGGAATAATAAGAATCTACTTGGTAGATAGAATGAATCATGGAAGTTATCCTCCAATTGAAAAACAATGTGTCTCTAAATTCGAATAATGTTTTATGAAAAATGGTTATCATGTGTGTCTACAAAAAATTGGTTTGAAATTTTGATTGAATATTTTGGAAGAAATGTGAAAACATGGTATTTTTTCTGGGAGTGTATTTAAAATCTACCATGATAGTTAACATATAGTAAAATGTTAAAAAGAATAATCAGGAAGTGAATCCATTCATTGTGGAAGTGGTATTGAAGGAATGAAAGTGATGAAGACTGTGGATACTAGATAGTTTGTTTTCATCACATATGGATGAAGATACTAAAATTCTGAAAAACATGAAAGAACATGAAGGTTAAGAAGTTAAAATCATAAAATATGGTTACATTAAAATGAATGTGTGGAAAATATTGAAATTTATTCTAAAAGACTCAAATTATAATTTTTTTAGAAGGTATGTAATATAATTTACCCATTTGTATATAATATTTCCATAAAGGAAATAAAGTGCTATTTCAATATAACTCACGTGTCATAAAAAATTAAAAATATGGATGCATCATATCATGTGGTGGAAGTATAATTGGAAACCTATTTCCAATTGGCTATCCAAACAATTCATTCTACATGAGTACTATGGATGCGAATGATCTAGGGAATTGAAGACTTAGCTGCCAAGTAGAAGGAAACATGGGGATGATTTATAAATATAAAGTGGTGGGAGATTTTCCCAAACTCAATATGGAAAGAGTTTTCATTTTTGGAATATACCAAAAAGAGAATATTGAGAAAGGGGTATAAAAAAGGTTGATATTCAGTCTTCTAGGCCATTGGAACTCATATATTTATATGTATATTTTCCAATGAGAAATAAGATAACTGAGGGTGATGTTTACTTCATTATATTCATTAACTAAAACACATATATGGCCAATTTTCTATTTATAATGCATAAATCAGAGTCTATTTAGATGTTTAAAATAATTAAAGGACATGTTGAGTAGGATATTGGTGTCACCATAAAGCATACATGGTCTGATAATGAAATGGATTACACATAAAATGATTTTGATAGCTAACTGCAAAATAATGGGATGTGATATCAATATAGAACACCACACACACCCATAAAATTGTGTGGTTGAGAGGAAAAATTGAAGAATAGTGGAGGTAAGAAGAAATCTTCTAACTAAAAATAAATTATCAATGTTTTTTAGAGAGAATCAATTTGGGATTATGTGAAAATTCTAAATAGATACTAGTTGATACCTTAAACTACTAGAAAACCCTATACCATTTAGAATAACATATCCCAACAAGAAGTTACTTAAACATGTAAACTCCTTATTACTAGAATATAGAAATAAAAAATCTAAGGAATTTTGAAGAAAAAGATGACAAAGGAATCTTCATTGGATATTTATCAAATGTAAATGGCAAAAAATTATGGAAAAATGAACACCAATTGGTAGTATTTTTAGATATCAAAATAGATAAAAATGATCATGAAAAATATGTGTTTTCTGAAGATGAATATTAAATTATTAGAGCAGAAAACATATAGAATTCTCAAAAACATTTCCTATATGAATCTTGAAATGAGTAAGTTATTTTTTACACCGATTCCGATGAGACTGGTGATGAAGAAGGTACCAATAATTATAGGTGGATGAATATAATATTGTTGAATCATATTGATTTTAAAAACATTATTTTCTAAAAACAAGAACCTATAAAAACTATAAGTATGTTAATTCTTGAGTACCAAAACAATCTTATCTCTCCAGTTGAACCTCAAACTACGATTGAGGTAATTAATTATCATGCATGTATTTCTTATATGATAAAGAAACAAGATCAAAACTATGAAAATCTATACTTGTGATCTAGTAGTAATTAATGGAAACAAAAACATAATTGGCACAATGTTTTTTTATAATGTTAAACTATATTTGAAATGTGAATATATAAATAATAATGATTAATTCATTTTAAAGAGGTATTATAATATGGATGAATTTGAATTTGAAAAAATATTTTCACTAGTGGAAATACTTGATAACAAACATATGTTCGTGGAAATGACATCTAAAAAATTAAATAGATTAACAAATGGATGTGAAATATGAATTCCTAAATGGTGATCTGGAAGAAGTTATTTTCATTAAACTCTTTTAGGGTTTCATTCATGATAAATATGGAAGCATGATGTGTAAGAAAATGAAACATTATATATATTATTGTAGGTATCGATATACGGTTATGAAAATATTTATAGATGATTGAGAACCATGGATTTACCAAATGGAAGTGTCAATAGTAACATATATGTAAAGAATTCTTCCAAAGGTACTTTAATTGTCACAGTGTACAATGATGAAATTTTTTCAAGGTAACTAAAAATATATTTTGAATGAATTTTTTGAGGAAATAAAGAGGAATTTTTGGATGTATATACTAGGTGAAGTAACCTATATTTTAGGTTCCAAAATCATAAAAATAGTTGAAAATTTCTTCTTATTGTAAGAATAATACTCTAGAAAGTTATTGAAGAGATTTGGAATGGTGGAATACCAAGGTGTTTCCACTCCAATAGCTATTGGAACTAAAAGTTACAAATATGAAGAAAGATACTGTGTGGATTAAAAGGATTCTAGAAAAATCATTAACAAACTTATTTTCATGACAGCCACAAAATATGACATAGTATTTTTTATGATTTTTTATGCTAGATATTAAAGTGAGATGAAGGTGTATCATATATTGGAATCTAAGATAATCCTAAAATATATAAATCTCATGATATATTTTGACTTTCTATATAATAATAATACACATTTGAGTTAATAGGGTTTTACTGATTTTAACAGGGTATTAGTGCAACGTCCCGATTCCAGATTCCGCCCAATAGTGCCCCGGACCTGGTTGGTCACATGAACTCAAGCACATTTCCCCAAATTCATGAGACTACATAATAAAAGTGAGGTGCATGGTGTGATAATGGGGAAACAATTCCCCCATTGGTAGAGTAAACATAGAGAAATAACAAACAGTATAAAGAAGAGGAAGCAGTAGTACCATACAACATAAGTAAATAGAAAAATACGGATGGCACAAAACAACTGCATCTTATACATATAAATAATAGATGCATGTCACATGTAGACTCAAAAGTATCCAAGCAAGTCACAATTCTATAAATACAATAATGAATACCAAATAAAAAAATTAAATACACTCTAATAGCATCGCAAGCCTTATCTTGGTCTCATGCTCTCCAGCTCCAACAAAAATCAGCTACCTGCTGAAGAAGGGTGATTTCCCTTATATATACCTGTAATCATATAATATATTTAGGTCAAAAGCATGTCCCAAATAGGGTATGAGACGAATCACAATACGAAACCACCAAAATATCTATGACTAACTATCGGTGAATATATATAGTATGTAATATGGAGAAATTATGTACTAAATTAAGAAGTACAAAAAGTAAAAAATCATATAGTTTTCAAATTACGTTCATTTAAATGCATTAATTAGTCAATCTGTTGAATAATGAAATCTTGGGATATAGCCTATGCTCTGTATCCACTGTGTAATTGAAAACCATATGTCTCAATAGACCATCTAAAAAACATGTAAGACCGAGTCCAAACTTGTTATTTTGTTAGGTAGGCTCGTCACATTCATCAAACCTTCAAAAGAAACCCTTTGGGAATGTCATCATAGTCCAACCCCTATGGTTTAACATATCATCTATTAAATAAATTACTGAACCTATTGGAAAGCTCACACATCCTAAACCCTTTATTCCCACATAGAACTAGACTTTTACAATCAACCACATGTGTAGGTCTCACAGTCAATACCCCTTGGACTTCTTAGAAAAATAAATTATAAAGACCACATTGAAGCTCTCACATTCTATACCCCAAAGTCCAGTATTCATTTAATAACGACCCTCTAAGTATCTCTCTTGGTATAACACCTATAGTCTATGACCACCCAACAACTCTCATAGTCCATACCATTGGGTCAACATAACTAAAAATTATATGTAAATTACCCTACCTTTTAAAGCTATCACATTTAAATTCACCTTGGTCCTACTTTTACAATGTGAATTACATGCATCTCAAATAAATGGTAACTCCAACTTAACAAAGAAAACAATGAAAGCCTAACACGCATTCTAAACCAAACTTCCATAATCAATCAAACATGGGAAACACACCCATAATCAATTCATAAAACCATATTCAAAACCAATTACCCTTTTATAAATCTACCAATCCATAATAGGTAATAAACATGGCCAAATTCCAAATCACACAATACCCGAAACTTGGGTATTAATCAATTTAGGCATATATAATCTAAAGACAACCAAAGAAACGCATAAACCATCATCCTTGATATAACAACCCTTTTCTTTATTATACACTTAAACATGACTTATTACATAAAATTTCACTTATGAACAATCTGAGGATCGATAGGTCTAGTTTCCTGTAAAATTAGAATCATTAAACAACATCTTAGAACATAAAACAAAACATGTTTATTGAAAACATCTTTTACATGACCACAACGTTCCTTCATGCTTAGAATTGAATGTGATAACCTGAGGACATGCATAAGAAATGGGTGAGCTATAGAGCCCAGTATGGGAGTAAACAAGGAATAACATGAAGAATATAATACATGTTAGGCAATAGGAATATAAATGGAGAACAATAAAAAAATTAACATAAAGGAAAGATATAGAATTATTAACAAAACATGTAAATTTTGAGACAACATGTAACATGATATGAGCATGCTCCAAGGTTCATTGCACACAGAGCATGAGTAAACCATCATTGCACTTAAATTAGCAAGAGTAAAACCTAATTTCACATGAATTGGAATTCGTAAACCCTCATTTCACTTGAATTAGTATGATTAAACCCTTATTTCACTTGACGTATCATGATACTAATCTTTACCCAATAAATTGGAGCGTAATCAGGGAACACCCTTATTAATAATTTCATTTCATGTATAAGTGTGACATATAGATCATACAATATGGATTCATTAAACAACACCATCTATTCCACAATAAAGGAATCTATAATTTAGACATCAAACTATATAATAAACAAAAAATGTTCATAAAGTTGAATACCCTTGATAGATATGTGGGAATGGTTTTCATTACCCAATGGCTTTGACATGGAGAATCAGAGTACAATTTTGGCGGCATAATAGCATGTCATGTGAATTTATAAAAATGGTTTATGAAAGAGAAAGAGGTATCTCATCATATTTACATTAATGGGATAGAAAGGGGTCATATAGATACATGTCCCAGCATATGTAATGG
Source organism: Viscum album (assembly GCA_963277665.1). NCBI lineage: Eukaryota > Viridiplantae > Streptophyta > Magnoliopsida > Santalales > Viscaceae > Viscum > Viscum album. The sequence continues at coordinate 619,600,722 of OY728146.1, read as the reverse complement.
AATTTATATTCTTAATATAATATAATTTCTTGAATTTAAATGAAGAGAGAGAAATCCCTTATGGAATTTTGGCATGGTAACATGTGTACATGGGAGACATTAATGAGAGATAAAGGGGTATATCATAATAAAAACATAAGGAGCGTAGTATAGGAGATGTTTTAAATCATACCCCAACATTTTTAACTGAATATATAAGCTTATAGAAAAATAAAGAAACATGGAAAAAATTAGAGAGGAAGAAATTAATTACATGGAAATGTGATCCCAAAGGCCTCACAGAGGCATGAGAGAGGATTCTTGGGAGGATTATAGAGAGAGGCGATCATAGGTTTTTAGAGTTCCAAATGTTTTGACAGAAGAGGAATCAGATATTGAGTGGGTTTATATAGGGTACGAGAAGAAATTCTTTATAATTTAGGGTTTTGACACCACACATTAAACTAATCAAAACCAGAAACCAACCCATGGTTTTTGCCGACAGTTTTTTCCAAAGGGGAGTGAAAGAAATTATTTTATAAGGACAATGGACGAATGTATTAAAATATTTGTCTTGCTTATGTAAAGGTGAGTCATACTCTCAAGGAAATCATTTTAAAATATTAAAATGTTTTACAAATCTTCGAGTGTCCGCTAAGGCTATGAAAAATATATAAAATAGACCTAAATTCACATTATTTTAAATCAAAAAATATATTTTCCTAATAACACATTTATAGTATTTTATTACATCTGTATTGGGTCATTATGATGTCATAAGATACATTATATTTTTAAATGGAATTTAATTTTCACCCAAACATTCGGTTATCTCAAAAAATTATTAAATATTCACCATTAGATTATTTAAATTTCCTGATTCCAAAAATAATATACATTTTATGTAAATAATTATTAAATATGTGAATGTCAACTTTGAAAATAAAAACTGACATTTATATAAAACATTAACGGATTTTTACAAAAACATATTTCAAACAACAATAAAAATAACAATTATATTCATAAAAATTATATGACCATTTATATTTAATAAAAATTAATTTTTTAATAATATTTTATCAAAATATTTTTTAATTTAAAAATAAATTAATTCAAAAAAATAGATTTCTTATATCAATATTAACTAAAAATTCAATTTGTTCTTTAAAAACTATTAACAAAGTAAAAATAATAAAATGAATGTATATTCTTTATTAAATAGAAAATCTAAAACACATAATCAGAGTACTTGGGGATTGTTACATAACCCATTACAACACCTACACACGGCCTAAGGGTAAGATTTGTGGTGGTTATAGACACATAGAGTGGCTCATATAACAACACTTGGGTGGTAATATCTATTGACTTCCACTTCTCCTATAGACGGGTATGTTCATGATTAACGTGTCGATGCTCGGCTTGTGCTTGGTTAAGAGAGAAGCCTAGTGACGCCAACTCCTTTTCGAGCTCTGAAAAATGGGCTTTTTACGGAGCATTTCCATTTGATGAGACCATCGCTTCTTTTGTTTGAGTAAATTGGATTTTTTTTAAAGACTATTATTTATAATAATAATTTGATCACTTCTCAACACCTATATTAGAAATGGTAACAATTCATAACAGTATTTTAAAATCCAAAAACATCAAACTAGAGAATTTAATATGTTTTATTTAACCATGTAACATAATAGGACATTCAATTAGATCAATATGAATTTTCATTAATAAAAGTTTGGGTCGTTAAAATCTCCCCCCCTTAAGAAATTTCACCCTTGAAATTTTCCTTTCCCACATTAAAATAGATGAAGGTATCTTTGTTTAATCACTTCCTCTCATTCCCATGTTTCTTCTTCAAACATGTGGTTTCTCCACAACACGTTGACGAGGATCATTGCTTTACTTACTATAATGTTTTCTCTACAATCTATGATCTTTATTGGATTATCTTCATAGGAGAGGTCATTATCCAATGGTATCACCTCTAGATTGAAGAAATTTAATGGTTCAGGTATGTACTTATTCAAGAGTGATGCATGGATTACATCATGTATTAGAGATAGGTTCGGTGGGAGTTCTAGTCGATTTTCCACTGCTCCAATGCGATCAAGGATCTAAAAAGGGCATATATACCTTGGACTATGATTTCCATTCTTCCCAAATCTAATTACTCTTTTCCATGGAGATATGTAGAGGATACTGTGTCCCCAACAAAAAACCCTAGGTCTCATCAATGATTGTCAACATATCACTTTTTTTTTACTCTGAGAAGATTTAATGTGTTGCTGGATGTTATTAACATTCTCCACAATTTCTTCAACCATTTCCGAAAATAAGGGTATTCACTCCCCAACTCCATCCCAACATGATGGTGTTCTACACCTCTTCCCATAAAGGGATTCATAAGGAGCCATTTTGATGCTTGAGTGGAAGCTGTTATTGTATGTGAACTCAAAGAGATGAAGATGTTGATCCCATACTTTTTTTAAGTCCATTGATCATGCTCTCAACAAGTCCTAAAGTGTTTGGATATTCCGCTCTAATTGGCCATCAGTTTGATGATGATAACCCATACTAATGTTCAGCACAGTATTCAGAGAATGTTGAAGACTCTCTCAGAACATAGATTTAAATCTTGGATCATAATCGTATACAATAGATTGTGGTACTCCATGCAGCCTCACCACTTATATGACATATATCCGTGTTAGTTGATCCAATGAGAAATCCTCTCGAATTTCAATGAAGTTTCCATTCTTTGTAAGATGATCCACAATTACCCAGATAGCATTTTTTCCTTTGGATGTCTTCGTAAGATCAGTGACAAAGTCCATGGTGATGTGCTCCCATTTCTACATTGGTATGGGTAATGGTTTCGTTATCCCCTTATACTTCGGCCACTCAGCCTTCATCTTATAACATACTTGGAATATTGATGTATACTTAGAAATCTCCTTCTTCATTTAATCCCACCAATAATGGTCTTGTAGATCTTGAAATATCTTTGTGTTTATTAGGAGAATGGATAAATTTGAAATATTTACATCATCCAAAAGTTCATTCCTTAACTCCTAATTTTATGGAACACATATTCATGACCCAAATCTCACAATTCCTACATCATTAACATTAAACACATAGGAATTCCCATTTCTGGAAGTTTCCACATCCTTCTGAATTCCCACATCATCCTTTTGAGCATCCTTTAACCTTTCCAAAAGTGATTGTTGAGAAATCATTTGAGAATGTATTGATGATGTTCCCTTCTCTATGATTCCCACGTCCATCTTCACCAAATCAAAGAAGATTGGATCCTTTTTAATTCTCATTAATGATAGAATTTCTTGGTCCATTCTACATAGAGAATCCACCACCTTGTTTGATTTCCCAGGGTGGCAATGGATTGAGAATTCATAGTCTTTGATCAGTTCTAACCATCTTTATTTGCGCATGTTTAGCTCTTTCTGTGTGAATATATACAAGAAAAATTTGTGATCCGTGTATATTTCACAGTTCTCCCCAAAGAGGTTAGGTCGCCAATATTTTAAAGTGAAGATTAAGGTATCCAAAACTACATCCTGTGTTGGATAGTTATTCTCATGAAAATATAATTTCCGTGAAGCATAGGAAATGAATTTTTCATTTTTCCTCAACACACTGCCCAATTCATTCTTCAAAGCATCACTAAATACCACAAAACGTTCTCCACTTGTGGGTAGTGTGAGCATGGACATTGTGATAAGCCTCCTTTTCAACTCCTTGAAGTTATCTTTGCATTCATAACTCCAAGAAAACATGACACCCTTCCGAGTTAGCTTAGTATGATGGTTTTAAAATCATGAGAAATTTCACACAAATCGGCTATAATTTTCAAAAAAACATATGGAATCTATGGATATCCATCACAGATGTTGGCCTATTATTTCCTTCAATTGTAGCTATCTAGGATGGATCCAAAAATATCACATTTATTGTCACGATATGACCCATGAATGAGACTTCATTCAACCATAAGTCACACTTGATACACTTTTCATAGATCTTCTCCTTTTGAAAGGTCTCTAGTAGAGTACTTAGATACTCCTCATACTCCTCCTCAGTTTTAGAGTATACTAGAATATCATCTATATTGGCTAACAGAAATTTGTCAACGAAATATATACATACTATATTCATCACATCCATGAAGATTGTTGGATCATCATTGATTATGAATGTCATTATTATGAATTCATAGTGACCGTACCTTATACGAAAAGCACTCTTGGGGATATCCACATTCTTCACCTTTACTTGGTAATATTCGGACTGCAAATCCACCTTGGAGAATTATTTTACTCAACGTAGCTGATCAAACAAGTCATCAATTCATGTTAGTGGATACATTTTATTTATCATGATTTTGTTGAGCTCACGATAATCACTGAAAAGGCACATTAACCCATCCTTCTTCTTGATGAAGAGGATTGGTCCACCCCATGGTAATGCACTTGGGTGTATAAAACCATTATCTAGATTCTCCTGTAGTTGTTTCTTCATCTCCTCAAGATCCATAACAAACATTCTATATGAATTCTTGGAAATTGGAAATGTCCTAGGTAAAAGATAAATTGATAATTAAATATCTCTTCTAGGATGAAGTATAAGGCCCCAACTTTGAACATTACTTAATCTTGAGATATTTCAAGAAAACACCTTGAAGATCTTTTCAGGTTTAGAGTTTTAGAGAATTAGATCATAAGACATGCATTACATCCCACATTTAAATAAAGTGGTTACAATAAAAGATAGTATTCATTTTTTCCATCAACGGAAACATATTTAAAATAAAACATGGATTCATTCGTGACACTTCATTGACACTATCATCATATCATATACCTTTCCCTTGACCTGTGAAAATCATTTCAAAAACTTTGGATGAGCTTAAAAAGCTCAGTAAGGGATATAAAAATATGGAAAGGAAACATGAGTACATGTATACATAAGAAACAATGAAATCATACTTCACTCATAAAACATAATCACTTTAACATACCTCATCAAATCATGAATAAATCATAAAAATCATAAGACATAAAGGTAACTTGAGGCATTCATAACATTATTACGTAGGGAGTAACCCTCTTGGTTACATTTAGAATACCCATCACAGTATATTCCCTAAATCCTTTCTGAGAAACCTTAACATTTAACTCCTTCGCTTTACCCAATGAATTAGAGAGCTATATCGGCCTCACCACCCTTAGTTTATCACAGAACCACCCATCTTCATAATAATGTCCAAGAACAATAACATAATCATATCACATAAAACATGCATAAAGGAGACATAACATTTCCACTTTTCAATCACAAGATATCAATAAAACACATTGATATAAAAACATTATGAAAACCATTTTCAATACCAAAATAAAAGAAAAGTAAAACATGGAATTTATTTTTCATTTAAAAAAATGGTATGGCTTGTAGAGTAAGCTGAAACTCAAATAATGGTCACAGCGGCGGAGAAGTCATTATCACCGCATGCATACGACGAAAACATTCCCTTTTGTCATTTAGAAAAATTCTACATATAAAAAATATTACTTTTGGATAAATGTAAAAGTCAAAGGGGTTTATACACCGTATAAAAGAAAGTTGTGTATAAAGAAAAATATGCCTCAATGAAAGGAGATTGAGACGAAGTCCCATACCTCGGGTCCGACTTGACTCGATCGCTCTTTAATCTCATGAATAATAAACTTGAGTTAATTTCTAATTTCTTAAGAACATTTTTAATTTCATTATTCCTTTTATATCACTTATTACCATGTTATGAACACTATGTAATTATTTATGTTAATAATGGTCTTTTTGTCGATCATTGATACTTGAGTCAAAAATAAACCCTTTATAATTACATGTTGTTCATGGGGTAAAATATCCATTATATCCAAAATTATATTCATGATGTATATATAATATATATCATATATATCCATTATATACATTCATTTATAATATTATATAACATTTAGAGGTAAGAAATTAAATGCACCGTTCACGGAGACGTTAAGTCGTACGTACGCATGAACACTACTTTCATTTCTATTTCTTACTTAATGGAGTGAAATCATAATGATATAAAGGTATATTATAATTCCAGTATAATATCATATATAGTATCATTAAATATATCCTTTATACATAGAACATATGGTATTAAAGAATCAAATCACTCTGAGGGGGCGGTAGTCCGCACTTCCTAAAATGAAATTACCGTGTTTACCCATAATGGAAACCATAAAGTTATGACACAAATGAAAAATACAGAAGCATAAAGAAAACATGAATATAATATATATCATATATAAATGGAGTGACGTCTTAATGGCCACCATGAAAGGTGTTAAAAGAATATTGAACAATCATCGTTTCGTGAGGCAGAAAATCGCCAACCATAGAAACAGTATGCTCATTAACCATTAGATGAAGGTGTGTGTAGGTCTAGCTCTAATACTTCTCATAACAACATACTAGTATATTTAAGATAATGTTGTTGTTACAAAATAAATGAATAAAAAAGTTTATGGGGTTGGAGAAGAAAAATAAAACATAAGAACACCAGAGAAGACACTACCTTTAAAACGGGTAACTCTTTTTGATTTGAGCTCAAAGGATTCCTTGGAAAGACTTCTGTCCAAAGTGAGGCTTCTAGGAGTAAGAGAGGGATGTGTACAGACAAAATGGGCAGGGTTTGGCCGATCCAAAGTCTTGATAGGTCTGGGTAAGGAGGTAGAGGTGGGGGCCTTTTATAAGAGGAGAGGAGGGGCACTATTGGAAAGTTATAAAAGGTTACTTTATTATAAAATTCTTTTTGGATTTTAAAGGTCCCAAAATTATATATTTCGAGGATTAGGTGATAATAGTTCGAAATCAATACATCCAATAGGTTTTTTACAAGTTTAGGTCTTAGACTTTACATTATATTTTCATTTTATTTAAATCATTAAATAATGTGGTAATCGCCGCATCATCATGGTGTCATAAATAATTTAATTTATTTAATATCTAAAAATTGTAAAATAAATATCACGATGTATGAAAGCTTTTTTTTCTTTCTAATGACTATTTATAGTAAAAAATATGACTTGTATAACCACATGTAAAAATTGTTTTAATAAAATAATACATGTTTGTGTCATTTTTACTTTTACTTTAAATAAAAGGCATTAATGTCATTATCTTACCCAAGTGGCTCCATGGGGTCCCATAAATCGACCCATGGGATTTATTGGTCGTCAATGACTCATCCAATAGGGTTAGGACAAGTTTCAAGTTATTTTCATTTTATTATAATATAATTTTTACCTTAAACTACACTAATTACCTCTAATCGCGATTAAAAACATAAAAGTTACTATTCACCAAAAAATTATTTTAATCCCATTGAACCACATTTTACTTCCTAATGAAATACATGTATTTTGGATTTTTGAAATTCAAAACACAGAGGTGGTAAATTTCATTTAAACGAAAAATCAGTTTTTTAAGTACCACTTAGTGGTTTCACTATTCATAAAAAATTGAGGTTTTTCAAAAAAATACCAAAACTTCACCCAAAGATATATTTGATATTTCAAATTCAAAAATTATGTCTATTTAACAAAATTCAAAACATATAAGTTACAATAATTAATTTAATTATTAATTCCCACTGTCAGAACAAATAGCGTGTTTTTATGAAACAATATATATCAAAAGATTGATAGTAGTTTAAGTCAAATTTAAAAGTGAAATTAATTTCAAAGACCACTATTGAATTAAATGGTAAAAATATATTCCAATTTCACTTTAAAACCAATTAAAAATATAATCTAATCATATAAAAAATTATATTAAAAAGTGGTTTTGAATTAAAATACAACATTTTTCACTATTCATTAAAAAAGAACTTTATCAGAAAAATACCAAAAAATTACACAAAGTAAATTTTGATGACCTGATTCTAAAGAAGAATTTTATTTGGTCCAATAGAATGTATAAGAGTGACCAAATCTATATTTTATGACGGTTCTCCATCAAAAGGCGATAAGAGGACCTTTAGTGAATATTGGATTATATATGCCTAAAATTGAATTCTTTTTTCATTTTAAACCTTTATCCTTCATTGGATAAATGTAAAAACATTTAAAAAACATATATAATCATATTTTAGTTATTTATATTCATTTCCTCCAATACAAAGGCAACATGTTAACTACCATTTAAAATAATATTATATTATTACTAGTGTGCAATGTAAGATTTCCAAGAATATCTTTGTTGTGTATCGGGTACGCTATCGAACATAGAAACCCCTTTAAAGTAAAATTAAAATTTAATTCACAAATATTAATAAATATGAAAATGTTTTATTCTTTATTTACCTAGGAGGTTACATCCTTCCCCCCTTTTGGGAATTGTGTCCTCACAATTTTATTCACATATCAAAATAAGTGGGGGTATTTATCCCTCATAGAATTTTCAGATTCCCACGTTGCCTCTTCAACCATATGGTTTTTCCACAAAACCTCTACCTAGTGAATTACCTTATTTCACAACACTTTCTCTCTTCGGTCGAGAATCTGGACTGGTTGTTCTTCATAAGAGATATTCTTCTCCAACTAAACTACCTATGGGATCAAAACATGAGATGGATCTAGCATATACTTTCTCAAAATCAAAACATGAAAAACATTGTGTACGTGAGATAAACTCGGAGGTAAAGCCACTCGGTAAGAAACTGATCCAACTTTCTCTCTAATTTCATATGGTCCAATGAACCTTGGACTCAGATTTCCTTTCTTACGAAATTGCATCACACATTTCCATGGTGAAAGTTTGAGAAAAATATGATCACCTACCTCGAAATATAGATCCTTCCTCAGGTTATCCACATAACTCTTCTGCCTGCTCTAAGTTGTTCTCATGTGTTTCTGAATCAACCGAACTTTTTCTGTCATCTCTTCTACCAATTCTGGTCCCATCAGCTTCCTTTCACCCACTTCATCCCAAAAAGCTGGAGTTTGACACCGCTTCCCATATAATGCCTCAAATGGTGCCTTATGTATACTAGAATGAAAACTGTTATTATAAGAAAAATCAACCAAAGAAAGATGTTGGTCCCAACTTCCCTGATAATCCATCAAACAAGCCCGTAACATATCCTCCAAATTCTGAATCGTTCTTTCTGACTTCCAATCTGATTGAGGATGAAAAGATGTACTAAAATTTAATTCAGTACCCAACGACTTCTGAAGGCCTTTCCAAAAGTTAGAAGTAAACCTGAGATCACGATCAGATGCAATGGAGAGAGGAACTCTATGTAACCAGACTATCTCTTTAAGATAGAAGCGGGAAAGTTGATCTAGGGAAAAAGTATCTCGTATAGTAAGTAAATGAGAGGATTTAGTCAAGCAATCAACAATAACCCAGATTGCATTATTACCTCGAGGTGTCTTTGGGAATCCCACAACAAAGTACATGGATATGATCTCCCATTTCCACTCTGGTACTGGTAAAGGCTGAATCATCCCTTTCAGTAACTGCCACTCTGCGTTTACCTGTTGAAAAGTCTAACACTTCACTGTAAAATCAGTAATATCCCTTTTCATTCCGCCCCACGAGTAATACTCCCGATGATATCTATTCATCTTAGTACTTTCTGGATGAACTGAAAACAGAGAACTATGAGCTTCACAAAACAACTCTCTTTTCAACTGTGAATCAGAAGGCACACACAATCTATTCCCAAATCCCAAAACACAATCATTATCAATGTTGAATTCATGCAACTTACCCTTCTGAACCAGCTGTACCTTTTTCTGCAACTCGCTATCTTGCTTTTATGCTTGCTTAATTCTGTCTGATAGAGAAGATTTCACTGATACCTGAAACAAAACAGAAGGACATCCTGCACCAACAAATTCTATTTCAAAGCTCATCAAATCCTTAACCAAAGGATCACATTCCAAATGCAACATTGTTAATGAAGCATTACATTTTCGACTCAAATCATCAGCCACTTTATTTGCTTTTCCCGGATGGTAATGAATTGTACAATCATAATCCTTGATTATTTCTACCCATCTCCGTCTCATGTTCAATTCTTTCTGAGTGAATATATACTTTAAACTTTTGTGATCGGTATATATTTCACACTTTAATCCATACAAATGATGCCTCCAAAATTTTAAAGCGAAAACAACAGCAGCTAATTCAAATCATGTTTAGGGTAATTTACCTCATGAGTTTTCGACTATCGTGAAGCATAAGAAATTACCTGATCATTCTGCATTAGGATGAAACCATTTACTTTCAATGAAGCATCACTGTAGATAACAATCTCACCATTCCTCGAAGGTAGTGACAAAACTGGAGCATTCACCAATCTTCTTTTAAACTCCTGAAAAAAATCGTCACATTCTTTTTTCCAGATAAACTTAACACCCTTCCGAGTTAGCTTAGTCATTGGACTAGATAACCGTGAAAAAATTTCAACAAACCTTCGTTAATATCCTGCAAAACGAAGGAAGCTATGAATCTCAGTTACATTTGTGTGTCTTGGCCATTATTCAGAAACCTTTTTTTTTCAAGATCAACAGTTATCCCATCTTTAGAAACAATATGACCAACTAAAGGAATTTTTTGCAACCAAAACTCACACTTGATGAATTTACCATATAATTTCTTTTCTTTTACGGTTTGAAAAATAACCCTTAAATTTCTTTCATGCTCCTATTTAATTTTAAAAAACACCAAAATATCATCAATGAAAACAACCACAAACTTAACCAAGAACTCATAGAAAATTATATTCATAAGGACCATGAATATAGTAGGTGCATTGGTTAGCCCAAAAGGCATTACTACAAAATCATTATGTTCATATCTTGTTCGAAACGTGGTCTTTGGAATAACGACTTCCTTTACCTTCAGCTGATGGTACCCCGATCTCAGGTCAATCTTTGAAAAAAACTGAGCTCCCTAGAGCTGATCAAAAAAATCATCGATATGAGGCAAATGATACTTTTTCTTAACAGTGATATTATTCAAGGCTCTATAATCAATGCAATGTCTCATAGAATCATATTTCTTTTTAACAAATAAAACAAGATCACCCCATGGTGATGTGCTAGGTCGAATGATACCTTTCTCTAATAAATCTTGAAATTGCTCCTTAAACTCTAAAAGTCCAGTTTGAGCAATTCAAAAAGGGGGATTTGAAATTGCCTTAGCGTTGGGAACTAAGTCAACAATAAATTCAACTTCTCGATATGGTATTAATCCAGGAAACTCATCATGAAAAACATCAGGATACTCATTTACCACGGGCACATCATTAATCTGAACAGTTCTCTTGTTTTGAACAATATGTTCCAGGTAACATTCATTTCCATCTTTTAAAAGTTTCTCGGCCTCTTGATATGTTATCAAAAGTAAGGGTTCATTCTTGTACACAAACTAAAAGTCTTTCTGAAAAGAAACTACTTTAGATCTACATTCAATCCTATCATGGTAAATAGAGAGCCAGTCCATACCCAGGATAACATCGAACTCTACTAGAGGTAAAATAATAAGGTTTTCAAGTAGGTTCATTCCATGGATAAGAATAGGAAGATTCTTATAAATTCTTTTTGCCTCAAAATTTCCCCCAGGTGCTTTTACCATAAGTTCAGGAGTCATTTCTTGATATGGTATTACAATTTTACTAGAAATGTTTTCAGAGATGAAAGAATGTGTACACCCCGAATCAAACAACACACTGGCATAATCTAAAAAACAAACAAAGTACCTGATACAACTTCATTTGATGGCCCAACATCTACTGAAGTAGTTGCAATGGATTTCACCACCCCTTTCTGCTTGTAGTCTAACTGCTTCCCATCACTCAAGCTCTTTGTCAGACACTCATTTGCATAGTGACCCATCTCATTGCACTTAAAACATTTCACTAACTGTAAATCAAATTTGGACTTACCATCACCTTAATATTTTTCAGTGCAATCACGAGACTTATGTCCCATCTTACCACATCGGTAGCACTTTCCAGAATTCATAAGACATTCCCCAGCATGTCTTTTACAACATTTATCACAAACTGGAAACATAGTTTTCTTACTGTCAGACCTTTTTGAAGAATTGATTCCTTTCTCTTGCAACCTCGGTCTCTTCTTCTGCTAGTTGTTATAGTACACTTGATCATCGACAAACTCCATTTCCACTTTCTCAGCACATTGAACAAGCTTTTCATAACTCTTGAACTTGTGAGAAGCTAAATCCCTTCGATATTTTGGCTTTAATCCTGAGTAAAAAAGATTGATTTTACTATCAAGGTGTCGGAAAAAATTTGGAGCATACCTTTCCAATCGAGTGAACCTTTCTTCATAGGCAACCACTGAGTCTTCCACTAGACTCAATTCCAAGAATTTTTTTTCCATCATAAGTCAAACAACCTTAGGAAAATATTTCTCAAGAAACATACAATTGAATTCGTCCCAGTCGATAGCATCAATATCATCAGCATCCCTGATATTTTTAACCATCGACCACCACTAATCTGCTTCACCCTCCAAACGGTAAATAGAAAGACTATCCTTTTTATTTTCTAAACACCCCATGACATTGAAAATATTCTCCAGTGCTTTAATCCACCATTTAGCTAGCACAGGGTCAGATGATCCTCTGAATGATGGGGTATTTTTCCTCATTAAATGATCCACCACTGACATGTTCATCTGCGGTTGATCTGGCTGATCTCGTGCAAGGATACCACCCCCATTTTTCGCTTGATTCGACTACACCATTACTTCAACAAACTGTTCAGTTCCAATTCCGACCATCTCAGGATGCTAATTCAGAAGGTTATTTCCTTCTGTATTCCGTCCTAGCACTGCTTCTATGTTTCCTCTGCGGAAAACCATTTAGAACAAACATGTTTTAGATGAAGCAACATGTTAATATTCAAATTCTATATCATTTCAATTTGAACATAAAAAAATATTTTTGGATAATTATTTAATATAATTAAAACTCCTAAAGTTATCTATATCGACCTCTGAAACCAACTATAAGGCCCCATCCTTGAACATTACTTAATCTTGAGATATTTCAAGAAAACACCTTGAGGATCTTTTCAGGTTTAGAGTTTGAGAGAATTAGATCATAAAACATGCATTACATCCCACATTTAAACAAAGTGGTTAAAATAAAAGATAGTATTCATTTTTCCCATCAACGAAAACATATTTAAAATAAAACATGGATTCTTTCTTGAAACTTCTTTGAAACTATCATCATATCATGTACCTTTCCCTTGACCTGTGAAAAACATTTCCAAAACTTGGGATGATCATAAAAAACTAAGTAAGGGATATAAAAATATGGAAAGGAAACATGAGTACATGTATACATAAGAATCAATGAAATCATAATTTACTCATAAAACATAAGCACTTTAACATACCTCATCAAATCATGAATAAATCATAGAAATCATAAGACATAAAGGTAACTTGAGGCATTCATAACATTCTTACGTAGGGAGTAACCCTCTTGGTTACGTTTGGAATACCCATCACAGTATATTCCCTAAATCACTTCGGAGAAACCTTAAAGTTTAACTCCTTCGATTTACCCAATGCATTGGAGAGCTATATCGGGCTCACTCGCCCTTAGTTTATCATGGAACCACCCGTCTTCATAATAATTCCCAAGAACCATGACATAATCGTATCACATAAAACATGCATAAAAGAAACATAAAATTTCCAATTTTCATTCACAAGATATCAATACCACACATCGATATAAATGCATTATGAAAACCATTTTCAATACCAAAATAAAAGAAAAGTAAAACATGGTATTTATTTTTCATTTAAAAAATGGTATGGCTTTTAGAGGAAGCCCAAACTCAAATAATGGTCACAACGGGGGAGAAGTCGTTGTCACTGCATACGTACGACAAAAACATTCCCTTTTTCGTTTAGTAAAATGATTCGTATAAAAAGATTCCATTTGGATAAATGTAAAAGTAAAATGGGTTTATACTCCATATAAAAGAATGTTGTGTATAAAGCAAAATATGCCTCAATGAAAAGAGATTGAGACGAAGTCCCACACATGGGGTCTGACTTGACTCGATTGCTCTTTAATCTCCTGAATAATCAACTTGAGTTAATTTCTAAATTCTTAAGAACCTTTTTTCAAGTTCATTATTCCTTTTATATCACTTATTACTATTTTATAAACACTATGGAATTATTTATGTTAATAATGGTCGTTTTGTCGATCATTGGTACTTGAGTCAAAAATAAACTCTTTTTAATTACAAGTTGTTCATGGGGTAAAATATCCATTATATCCAGAATTATATTCATTATGTAGATTTCATATATATCATATATATCCAGTATATACATGCATTTATAATATTACATAACATTTAGAGGTAAGAAATAATATGCACAGTTCATGGAGACGTTAAGCCGTACGTACGCATGAACGCTACATTCATTTCTATTTCTTAATTAATGGAGTGAAATCATAATGATATAAATGTATATTATAATTCCAGTATAATATCATATATAATATCATTAAATATATCATTTATACGTACCACATATGGTATTAACAAATCAAATCACTTTGAGGGGGCGGTAGTCCGCACTTCCTAAAATGAAATTATTGTGTTTACCCATAATGGAAAACATAAAGGTATGCCACAAATGAAAAATAAAGAATCATAAGGAAAACATGAACATAATATATATCATATATAAATGGAGTGACATATTAATGGACAACATGAAAGGTGTTAAAATAATATTGAACAATCATCGTTTCGTGAGGCAGAAAATCACCAACCAAAGAAACCGTATGTTGTTTAACCATTAGATGAAGGTCTGTGTAGGTGTAGCTCTAATCCTTCTCATAAAAACATCGTATTATATTGTAGATACTGGTGTTGTTACAAAAGAAAGTAATAAAAAGAGTTTAGTGGGATGCAGAAGCAAAATAAAATATAAGAACACAAGAGAAGACACTAGCTTTAAAACGGGTAACTCTTTTTTGATTTGAGCTCAAAGGCTTCCTTGGAAATACTCCTGACCAATGTGAGGAATCTAGGATTAAGAGAGGGATGTTGAGAGACAAAATTGGAAGGGGTTGGTCGAGCCAATGGCTAGAGAGTTGTGGGTAATGTGGTAGAGGTGGGGGCCTTTTATAAGAGGAGAGGAGGGGCACTCTTGGAATGTTATAAAAGGTTACTTTATTATAAACTTATTTTTGGATTTTAAAGGTCCCAAAATTATATATTTAGAGGATAAGGTGATAAGAGTTCTAAATCAACCCATCTAATAGGTTTTTGGCAAGTTTAGGTCTTAGATTTTACATTATCTTTTAATTTTATTTAAATTGTTAAATAATGAGATAATCGCTGCATCATCATGGTTTCATAAATAATTTAATATATTTAATATCTAAAAATTATAAAAAAATATCATGATGTAGGAAATAGTTTTATCTTTCTAATGACTATTTATAGGAAAAATTATGACTTGTATAACCCCATGTAAAAATTATTTTAGTAAAACAATACATGTTTGTGTCATTTATACTTTTACTTTAAATAAAAGGCATTAATGTCATTATCTTACCCAAGTGGCTCCATGGGGTCCCAAAAATCGACCCATAGGTTTTAATGGTCGTCCATGACTCATCCAATAGGGTTAGGACAAGTTTCATGTTATTTTCATTTTATTATAATATAATTTTTACCTTAAACTACACTAATTATCTCTAATCGCGATTAAAAACTTAAAAGTTACTATTCACCAAAAAATTATTTTAATCCCATTTAACTACATTTTGCTTCCTAATGAAAACCATGTATGTTGGATTTTTTAAATTATAAACACAGAGGTGGAAAAAATTCATTTAAACAAAAAATCAGTTTTTTAAGTACCACTTAGTGGTTTCACTATTCATCAAATATTGTGCTTTTTCAGAAAAATACCAAAACATCACCCTAAGCTATATTTGATATTCCAAATTCAAAAATGATGTCTATTTAAAAAAAATTAAAAACATATAAGTTACAATAATTAATTTAATAATTAATTCCCGATGTCAGAACAAATAGTGTGTTTTTATGAACAACATATATCAAAAGATTGACACTAGTTTAAGTCCAATTTAAAATTGAAATTAATTCCAACGACCACTATTGGATTAAATAGTAAAAATATACTCTAACTTCACTTTAAAACCAATTAAAAATATAATCTAATAATATAAACAAATTAGATTTAAAAATGGTTTTGAATTAAAATACAACATTTTCACTATTCATTTAAAAAAAGAATTTTATCGGAAAAATACCAAAAATTTACACAAAGTAAATTTTGATGACCAGATTCTAAAGAAGAATTTTATTTGGTCCAACAGAATGTATAAGAGTGACCAAAACTATATTTAATGACGGTTCTCCATTAAAAGGTGATAAGTGGACCTTTATTGAATATTGGAGTATATGTGCCTAAAATTAAATTCTTTTCGCATTTTAATCCTTTATCCATCATTGGATAAATGTAAAGTCATTTAAAAAACATATATATTCATATTTTAGTTATTTATATTCATTCCCACCAATACAACGACTACGTGTTAACTACCCTTTAAAATAATATTATTTTATTACTAGCGTGCAACGTAAGATTTCAAAGAATATCTTTGTTGCGTATCAGGTATGCTATCAAATATAGAAACCCCTTTAAAGTAAAATTAATATTTAATTCGCAAATATTAATAAATATAAAAATGTTTTTATCTTTATTTACCGGGGATATTACAGGAAGACCATGCAATTCCTCGGGAATCACCTCAATGAATTCCCTCTTAATAGGAATGAATTCAAGTATGGTTGATTCCTTAGGATAAATCATCATAGCAAGATATTCATGATCATAGGGTAGTAATATCCATGCTTAAGATGATGGTGCTAAAGAAGATTCATCCTCCTCATTGAGCTTGTACAGAATCGGGGGTCGATTCACCATATTGAGTGTTATTTC
The DNA here is from genome assembly GCA_963277665.1 of Viscum album. Classification (NCBI taxonomy): domain Eukaryota; kingdom Viridiplantae; phylum Streptophyta; class Magnoliopsida; order Santalales; family Viscaceae; genus Viscum; species Viscum album. The sequence continues at coordinate 619,583,635 of OY728146.1, read as the reverse complement.
CATCTCATGGAAATTTATGTTGGATATATATAAAAGGAAAGCCATTCCATGATCTGAATTGCCTCAAATTTATATTGAGGGATTAAGATATGGTTCTATGGGAAGTTAAATCCACAAATTATGACTAGGGAGGAGTTATATTCTTTGGATGCAATGATTTCCCTATTTTTCATTTTCACCGAAAAATTTACTTCCATGATTTTTGGTGGTTTTGGGTTTGTTCTACTAAGATTTCAGGATATAAAAGAATTCGTATAACCAAAATAAAAAATTATGTTATCCATTCTTGAATAAATAACAAGCGTACCTGTAACCACTTCATTGTTAGGATTCTCTTTGGAAGTAGTGATGGAAGAAGATCACCATTGATGCCTTGAAGGTTGTTGGTTGCCTCAGAAAACCCTTAGCATAGGGAACTGGTTTGTAAAGATCCCTAGTCCATTGGAGTTTAAGCAATTAAAAACACATTGAGGGTCAAACAGAGTGTTTCTCTCCTCTAAAAAAACTGATGGTTTTTCTTGTTGGCAGTTAATTTATAGGTTCCCTTCTCATTTACACCAAAATTATTTCCTCGTACCCTTCAAAAAATTTTTAGGGTTCTTCTTTCCCGACCTTTGGCAAGTGAGGTGATGGATTTTATTAACACCATAAGATTTATCTATAAAACCTTCAGAATTAAATTCCACTTTATGATTCTTGAATTAAATTCCACTTTATGATTCTTATCCCCAGGATACCCTTAAGATTACCCGATCTCCATTCAACATTGAGGGGAACATCAGAAAATTTATTCATAGATCTCAAAGTCACGAATCACTAGATATTTCTATAGGGTAGGTTTTGTCCCACCCAAGAACCGGTCATGAATTTCATTCAGGGGGTAACGACAAAGCTGGAGGCATATTGTGCAAAGCCTGGGTAATTTTTCCTCATACGCTTTGATGGATTCTTTTTCTTTTTTCTTGTGGGTAAGGAAGTCTCTTTCCATATTTATCTCAGAGGGTTTAGGGAATATATTTATGGAAATTTTTTTCCATAAATCCTTCTATTATAACTCATCGATCTCCTCCTCACGATTCATATTTTTGATCAATGTCAACCATTTATCAGCTTCACCCCCACACATGATAAGAAACCATAAGTACCTTCTTCTATTCATAACATTGAAGTATGTAGAAGATATTTTCAATGGATTTGATCCAATTGTTTGGCGATTTAGGGATCATAAGATCCATTAAAAGTGGGGAGGCCTTTGTCTGATGAAGCTCTCGATTGTTGCTTGTTCATTAATTGGGGGGGGGGGGGTTTGAACATTCCTCTTGACCCATGTTTCTATTAAAAACTTGAGTTAACTGATAGATTATCATGATAAAGTTTGTTATTCCTGCTCCACTTAGAATTGGGAGTCTAATTAGAATAGTCATAATCTTTATATTTACATCGATTTTTAGACCGAGTCCTCGTATTACTGGCCATTGGCTGGAATAAAAGGAAAGTAAGGGGTAACACATAAAGAATAATCCAATGAAAAAAGGGATAATTTATAAATTACATTTATTTACATAACATATCTTTGTTTTCCATGATCTAATTCCCATCATATATTATTAAGGGAATTTTTTTAATTCCCTTAATAATGGTTCATACTATGATTATGAATTTACCGAAGAATTATCCCCCGAGAGTGTCATAACCAAGAGTGTATCAAGGCCTATTGTCATGCACTAGTTCTGTTGGATTCTAGATCAAAGTGAGTGTTTTCAGGTTTTATCCCTATATACATCTATGCCAGAGAAACCTCTACATGCTCTTATCCAGACATGGTCTAATCCTAATCCCAAAAATTACTAAACCTATCAATCTGATACCAAATATAAAACCCTATAGTTTCTTACACTCTTTAACATGATTTATTACCTAAACATGCACTTAAGATAGCTTTGAGTATCAAGAGGTCCGGTTTATTGGAATGTAGGAAAATTACATAACAAATTAGAACATAAAACATAACAAATTTATTGATAACTTCTCTTACTCCACACCACAAAGTTCCTTTCTACTTAGCATTGCATGGGATAACCTGAGGATATGCATAAGAAAAGGGTGGGCTATAAAGCCCACCAAGGGAGTAAACAAGAAATAACAAGAAAAATATAGTACATGTTAGACAATATAAAATATCAATGGGGCATAAGATAAACATGGACTTAATGTAATGATATAGCATGATTAACATAACATAGTAATGTAGAAACAACATTTAACCTGATATGAGCATGAGCCAAGACTCATTACGCATGGAGCCTGATTAAACCCCTAATTTCACTTGAATTATCATGATTAAACCCTCAATTGAACATGAATTAGCATGAGTAAAACCTCATTGAAATTTATTTTTTTATGATTTAAACTATCATTACACTTGACATATCATGATACTAATCTTTACCCAATGCATTAGAGCGCTATCAGGGCACACCTTTCTTAGTCATTTCATATCATGCATAAGTGTTCCACATTGATCCTACAACATGGATTAGTTTAAAAATTATAATTTATTTCATGATCAAAGGAATGTGGAATTAATACATGAAAGTCTATAATAAATAAGGAAATGTGCATAGAGGTGTGAAAACCCTTGATAGATAAATGGGAAAGGTATTAACTACAAAATGACTATGGCATGAAGAATCGCGTTGCAATTTCGGGCAGCAATTATGACGTGACATAAGAATTAATAAAAATTATTGATTAGAGATAAAGGGGGTATCTCATAATATTTACATTAAATGGAAAGTATGGGGGTTTTATAGATATATTTAATAATATATGTAATGTAATTGATATTCATAATATTAAAGGATTTTTTTGAATGTAAATGAGGAAGAGAGAAACCCTTACAGAATTTCAACATGGTAATAGGTTTACATGGGTGGGAATTAATGAGAGAGAAAGGGATACATCATCATTCAAACATATGGAGGTCAATATACGAGAGTTGAGAAATCATACCCTAACATTTGACATTGAAAATACAGCGGTAATAACAACATAAAGAAACTTGGAAAAAAGAGAAGAGTGGGAAGAAATCCCTTACTTGGAAATGTGATCCCAAAGGCTTGAGGAGTGGCTTGAGGGAGGCTCCATGGGAACATAGAGAGAATTGGGAGGATTATAGAGAGAGGATGAAGAGTTTTAGTCATGATCCAAATGGTTTTGAGTGAAAAGGACATGGTGATTGAGTGGGTTTATATAGTAAAAGAGAGGGAATTCATTATTATTTAGGTTTTGGACACCACACATTAAACTAATCAAAACCACAAACCAACCCATGGTTTTCACCTGTTTTTTTCAAAGTGGATTGGAAAACAATATTCTATAAGTAAAATGTCCGATAGTTATTAAAATATTAGGCTATTCTTATGTGAAGGTGTGTCACACTCTCCAATAATAATCATTTTAAAATGTTAAAATGTTTTATAAGTCTTTGGAGGGTCCACTAAGGATTCTAAAATAAATAAAACAAACCTAAAATCACATTATTTAAAAGGTAAAAAGATATATTGGAGCGAACATCCCTTTTTATATTATATATTATTACATCACTATTGGGTCATTATTATGTCATGGAACACATTATATATTTATACAATATTTAATTTTTTACCAAAATTTTGACTGTCACAAAAAAATTATGAAAAAATAACAATAAGAAATTTTAGACATCCTAATTCCAAAAACAATATAAATTTTATTTAAATAATTTTCTATGTATGTGAAATTTTAATTTTAAAATAAAACTGATAATTTATAGAAAATTCATAGGGTTTGACAAAAACAGCTTTCAAACCTAAATAAAGATTACAATTGTATTCATAAATATTATATGATCATTTATATTTAATAAGAATTAATTTAGTAATAATATTTTATCAAAATACTATTTAATTTAAAAATATATTAATTCATAAAAATATATTTCTTAATTGAATATTAACTAAAAATACTATTTGTGCTTTAAAAAACATTTAAAAAGTAACAATAATAAAAAAAATGTATATTCTTTATTATATACAAAAATAATGTACATAATCATATTTATAGGGGTCTTGTTACATAACCACTTATAACACACACATGTGACCTAAGGGTAAGGCTGATGTGATGGTAAAAAGACTCTTGGGCGGCTCAGATAACCTCGCTCGGGTTGGTAATCACTATCAACATCCACTTCCACTGTAGATGGTTCCATTCAAGCTTAATGTGTTGAAGATTGGGTTGGGATTGGTCAAGAGAAAAGACAAATGACACACACCACCTTTCCAAGATCCGACAGATGGACTTCTTATGGATCAATTCTATTAGATGAGGCCATCCCTTCCTTTGTCTGAGTAAATTGGATTTGTTAAAGCACAATATTTATACTTATCTTCTGATCTCTGTTCAACGACTATATTATCAACAATGACAATTTTTAATGGTATTTTAAAATCCAAAAACACAAATCCAGGGAAAGTGAATATGTTTTATATAACTATTTTGCATAATAATACATTCAATATGATCAAAGAGGAATTATAATTAATAAATGATTGGGTCCTTACATTCGATGACGTATGATGAACAATCATGAACATTGAACCTTGAATCGGCCTAGAATGGTGTAGATCTAAAAAAAGGGTAAAATCATTAAAACACGAATAACTCATGAGAGAAGTGGAATCTGGAAGAGAGGATATATGGGAAGAGAGAACTGACCTGTGGGAATCCAACGCACCCAGCGACGTACTGATCAGAGATTTGATGAAGGAGCGGGGGGAGCATGAAGTTATTCGGCCATACGTCACTCTCTTATTTGAAAACACAGGAGAGAAGGAGAGATTTTGGAGATGAGACGTGACCCACACTGATGTATAAAATAAAAAAGAAAAGAACATGGTGTGTTCATTTAATTTACATGTCGTGTACTATCCTCAACTGGCCCCCCACTTTCAGTGGACAATCTGGTCACCCACATGGTCATGTACTCGGCCATTACAAAACCAGTACATGGCTACTCACGAAAACCAGGTACACAGTATGTACTAAAAAATACACGACGTTGTACATAGAAAAATTTCTTATTCTTCCTTTTTCCACAATAACAACCCGAAATAATGATCCATACCTGAAATAATGATATGGGTTTTTAGAAACATTCCCCCTTAACGCAATTTGTCCCCAAATTTACCTTCCAATGGTGGATGTAGAATAAACTTCATTCAAATCTGGCCACTGGGATCGTACGTTAGCCTCCCTCCCCCAAGTCTCATCTTATACTCGCCCGTGCTACCATAGCACCTATACAAGAGAAACAAGCTCACCATAGAAAACCATCATTTTGTTATCCCCATTCTAAATAGGGTTCTTCTCAAAGGATGCATCCACCTGCAAATATACCTCCTCGATTTGGAAAACACGGGATGAGTATGAAAATTAATGTCCTATCGGAGAAAAATGAATGATATCTTTGCATATCCTGGTACCTCTGAGGTAACAACGAATGATAGGAAACCGAACTGACTCTCTCCAAAACCTAAAATAAACCTATGTATATTGGTTTAAAACCCTCCCCTATCTCCTAATATTTCTATGTCCCAACCTTAGTGTGAAACATAAGAAAACATGATCTCCATCCTCAAACTATAGAGGTCATCTCTATCGACATGCATACGATTTTTGTTGAGATTGGTAATATCCATCCCCTTTAGAATCAACTCCATTGGCTCGGTGGTTTCCTAGTCAAGACAATGTCCCAGTATAGCTGCCTCTCTTGCCTCCAGCCAACATATGGGTGATTGACATGACCTACAGTACAAAGCCTCATAAGGTTCAATCTGAATCGTCACCTGAAAACCATTATTGTTTAAAAACTCCACTAGGGATACATGTATCCCCCATGAGAACCCCAAATCTAGGATGTATTATCATATAATGTCCTCCAAAACCTAAATCGTATGCTTGGACTATCCATCTTTCTAGGGATTGTGAGCTGTACTCAGATGTACATGTGTACCCAAATCCCAATGTAGTCTCTTCCAGACACGAGAAGAAAACCAATATTTCATGTTTCAAATGATAGAGTGTAGAGAACCATGAAAACATTCAATCTCTTGGATATAAAACCTTCCATTCCAATCAACAATGTAGGTTTACGTGATCAGCAGGAAATGTGAAACCTTTGTAATCTATCAATGACGACCCAAAATATATCATTCCCTCGAGGCAACAAAAGTAAACCCTTCACAAAATTCATCGCGACATCATTCCCCTTCCACTCGGGAATGGGTTGCTACTATAAAATTTTTACTAGTCACTAATGCTCTACCTTCACATACTGACAGGTGGAACATCTCATAGCAAAACCAACTAAATCCCTTTTCATATCTGGCCACAAATATTTACGGTGTAGATCTTGAGATATCAGGGTGACACCAAGATTTATTTCCCAAAACGAAGAGTGAAAATCTTACATCAACTCCCCACGTATGTTTTCTGACACACAAATATGTCAATGAAAACACAAGATCTCATCATCTCTTATGGTCCAACCAAAAGTAGCGTCCTCAGCAGGCACACTCTCTCATAGAACTAGGCCTTCAGAATATGATTTCCACCACATTCGTACTTTATCCATTAGACTAAAGGTAATAGATATAGAAGAAAGAAACATCTTCCCCTGACAGTCGTGAACCTCTAAATTCATCTTAGAGAACATATCCATAAACTTCCACTCACTGCTGGTCTCTTGAACTTCCTGTATCTGAGTCCTCTAGCTCAATGTATCATCCACTGCATTTCCATTCTGATGCGTGTATGAAATCTCAAAGTCAAAATGTTGAAGGTACTCAACCCTCCATAACTTTATTAATTTCAGATCACGCTAAGTAAAGATATACTTGATACTATTATGGTAAATTAATACCAAAAAATTCTCTCCTAAAAGATAATGTCTCCTACAATATAAAGCATGCATAACTGCAGCTAACTCGAGATCATGCATCGAGTAATTCCTCTTAGGTGACCTCAAATGCCAAGACCTGTATTCCATGACTTCTACCACCTTCATAATCACTGCTCTTAGCCAAATACATGATGCATCACATAAAAAATTGTAACTCTTTAACAACTCTGGAAAAACCAATATCAATGCTGAGGTTAATCTCCTATTCAGCATTTGAAAGACTGGATTTCAGAAATTGGTCCACAAGTACATTACACCATTCTTAGTTAGGCCCATCAGTGGAACTTCTATGTGAGAAAAGTATGATATGAAGCACCTGTTGTAACCTGCCATCCCCAGAATACTCCATACCATAATTTAGTTCTTTGGATGATCCCAGGAAAATACTACTGTCACATTATTCGGGTCTACTAACACTATTTTCTCTTAGATAACGTGACCTAAGAAGTAAATCTAGTCAATCCAAAAGTGTCATTTTGAGATATTAGTGTATAACTGATTCCCTCTTAGTGTAATCAAAACGATATCAAGATGGGTGGCATGGTCGTGTCGAATTTGAGAGTACACAATGATTTAGTCCACAAAGACTTCCAAAAATGAATCCATGTAAGGATGAAATACTAGGTTCATTAGTTCCATGACAATGACTAGTGCATTCATGAGACTGAATGACATCACCAAATACTATTATAGACCATACATTCTTCAAAAGGCTGTAAGAGAAATATTTGACTGTCTAATGCCCAACTGATGATACGTGGATCTCATGTCAATATTATAGAGAACTCGAGATCCTCAATATTGATCAAAGAGATCATCAATCCTTGGTAAGGGATAAAAGTTCTTGACCATAAATTGGTTCATCTTCCAATAATCCACAAAAATTCTGAGGGTACCATCCACCTTCATCATAAAAAGGACAGGAGAATGACAAGGATAACTATTGGGTCATATGAATCTTTTTTCCTATAACTCCTCTAACTACTTCTTGATATCCGGTAACTCTGGTGTAGCCATCCTATAAGGAGGAAGGGACATTGGTGCCACTCCTAGAACAATCTCAATAGGGAAATCTACCTCTCTCTCTCTCTCTCGAGGTAACCTTGAAATGTTTTTTGGAAAGATAACTCTAAAACGATCTACCACTGGAGAAAAAATTCATATGTGAAGTCACATGGTAATCCAAATATAAACTAGAAATCATGGTTGTAACTCCTCCCAACCCATGTTGCTCGGGTCCAGATATACTCTACTAGGAAACCCATTATCCCTTATGTATAAAAGACTTTCCCTCTGGTGATGTGAAACTCAACCAATAGTGATAGGAGTTAACAAAGGATTAGAAAAAGACCAACCAGTCCTTTCCAAGAATGACATCGAAACCTGTCATCTCTAAGACATAATGGTCCCATAATAAGTGACACCAGTAAACCTTATGATGGAACTCCTTGCACTGATGTACACTATCTTCCCTAATTTCAAAAGGAGTTTCTAGCATCATAACATCCTAATAAGTAATTATACAAATCCCAAGTCTCTCCATAACAAAAACAGATTTAAAACTATGGGAATACCCTATGTCAAAACGAGAAGAAGTTAAAACTAAGGAAAAATAGAATCATAATTATAACTATAGAGGGTCTGAGGTTATGCTCCTACTGTTTCTGATCCACTACAAAAACCTGACATATACCACGACCCTATGACCCTACCTGACTACCCAAGATAATCCACCCTACTGTCGCTGAAAGCCTGTCGACTAGATACCATGACCACGACCTCCTCCTTGTCCTGAATAGCCTGACGAACTCCAATTACCAAACTAATGAGAAACTATTAGTAATATTCCTGAATTTGAAGTCATAATAGAAACCCTATCACCTGCTCTTAGTGAGGACATCAAACAAAAATTAATAATATGGCCCATCTTACCACAAGATTTCCACTCAATTAGGTCTTTTAGGAAATGTGTCTCGTATGCCCACTATTCCCACACTGGTAGCATACCACATGGGTACTAGGAAGAAACATCAAGTGAATGGTCCCTACAGTGTTTCCTTCTATCCGTCGAAGGTGTACTCACCCTGGATACTGAACCTCCCTAGATCGTATCTCCAAACTCCCTCAGATTGCGCATAGTAATGAGTGCCTAGTTCACCATAGTTGTCACCAAAGTATTCTTGAAATCTTTCTCTTGTTCTCAGATATCATACATAATACCAAAATCAAACCACCTATCCAAATATAACTCATCACCTCCCATAATAGGTGTGAATCACTGAAGCTCTGTAAAATGAGATGAGTACTCAATCACTAAGAGTGGGCCCGACTCCAAATGCATGAACTATAAGGATTCATCAACCCTCAATGTATCAGGATAGAAATAATCAAAGAAGGTACCTTGTAACTCTTCCCATGCCATATCCAGATGACATCTCACTGGTGAGATAAAATCCCACCTTCTCTTGTCAGTATCACATAGCATATATGTCGTGAGCTTCACCCTCCTCTCCAAAGGTGTCTCCAGATGCTCAAAGATATGAAGAATGTACTCCAACCATGACTCAATAGCCTATGATTATCCATACCTAGAAAAATTTAGAGGATGTTGTTGCTGGAACACCCGTGTCAACTATTCCATAAATGGGGCATGATGTGGTGCTCACTGAAAAGTCTGTAACTTCCTTAAAATCCTTCATGGAACTATACATGAACACTTACATCCGATATAATAGTTGGTGACAAGATGGGCACAATGGGAGGATCTGTGGGTAGTCCTTGATCTAAAATCTCTACTGTCTAATCATTTCCATGTATCTATCGTACAACTAGAGGAAGTCATGGTATAATGACTCTTCAAGGTAAAAAACACACCGTAGTTAAAAATTATCAAGGAAAACCACTTAGAGGTGAATGAAAAGAACATGAGAAGAAACATTCATGTTTTAAAAAATAGTTTAACATAGCATGTTCCATTAATAATTTAACATTGAGTGCACCTCTTCAAAACTTGTCCATGTAATACACATAGACAAAGTGTGTTCCTCCTAAGACATGTTGTGTACATGAGTTTTCCATCCTTCCATAGAACATATACATGGCTTGAACCACATAGTTCTCTCTTGGGTAAAACTGCATGATGTGTTCACCCAAGAAATAATGAGTACTGGTTATGTTCAAACCACACGGGTCATTTTTCATACAGTAAAAAATATTGTCTACTCCACATGGCATGCATAAATGGGACACGACATGTAAATCCTATGTTTCATCCACTTGTGTTGTTAGTCACACAGCTGGATACATAGTTGATAACTACACGATGTGTATAAATGAAACACAGAGGGTAAAACATATGTTTCATCCAACTGTGTCATTAGTAACATGGAAGGATACATAGTTCTTTATAACACGATGTGTATAATCTAGACACGTCATGTTTTATGGAAATTTTAACCAACCTTGTTTCTCTTCTCACATAGTCAGTCACATGGCCATGCACTAAACAACGTGTACTCCTAGAACACGGCGTGTTCTTAAGAAAATCTGGTTCTTCGAGTACCGATGAACACAAAACATATGTTCATAACCTCACACACCGTGTGGTCTGGGTTTCTGGATAGTAGGCCTTTGAAACTCTATAGGAACACTTAAAAACTTAAATTTTTTTCCAAGTAATGATAAATTCTGACTCCTCAGAGCCCATTCATCTGCTAAAAAATGTTATTTTATCCTTACACATATCATTAGTTTACAAAATTAATTTAAAGTTCAAAATGATCCACCAAATTAGGATCCAAGGGGGCCCATAACACCTCAGGGACCAACGTTTGGCTTCCATAAAAATGAATCATTACATATTCCAATACCCCATCAAAATAGTTGGTATTCTATCATGGAATATATCACAACTATATGCATATCCTACACAAAATATATCACAACAACATGCAATCAGTAATGTAGCCTAAATGTAATGATAAGAATACATGAAATGTGATCACTGTCAAGAGCCTATATGATGCATGAAATGTAATATCCTCATCTCACCTGGTCGCACCAAAATTATAACCTCAATTATATCTACGATACCTACACAAAACAAGTGAATCACTCAATGGTGAAATGCAATCAACTATAATAATTGAAAAACCAGAAAATGGAAATATTTGAGGTAACTTTATTTTTTCCTATACACAGGCTAGCAACTCCTAGGCACAAATTATCACCAAATACCCATTACTTCCTTTCACAGTCTATAGGCTTTGAACAATAAGGCAATGATGAAAAGAAACTCATCTGATACCACTTTGTTACATCCCAGTTTGGGGTTCCGTCCAAAGGTTCCCTAGACCCAGTTGGTCACATGACCTCAAGCGCATTTCCCCAAATGCCAGACACTGCTGACTAAAACCGAGATCCAAGGTATGATAATGGAGAAACTATTCCATAATTGGTAGAGTATACATAGTCGACTAAAAAAAGTTAATATAAGTAGAAGTAGTAATACCATACAAAAAAAGTAAATAACTGAAGTCGGGTGCTATAAAACAACTACAATATATATATATATATATAAATAACTGATGCATGTCATATGTATCTTGAAAATATCTAAACATGTAAGAATGCTGTAAATACAATACTCAAACCAATTTAAAAAAATGTAATCTCCAACAACATTGCAAACCTCAGCTTTGTCCCATGCTCTCCAGCTCCAACAACAATCATATACCTGATGAAGAATGCCCTTTCCCATATCTATACTGACAACCATAAAATCTATTTAGGTCCAAATCATGACCCTCACCATGTGTGAGATGAATCCCTGTTGGAAACCACCCAAATATCTATGACTAACTATCAGTGAATATATATTGCATGTAATATGCAGAAATAAAGAAATAAACTAAGAAGTACTCAAAAGTAAACAGTCATATAGTTTTCAAATTATATTATTTTACATTCGTTAATTATTAAATCTATTGAATAATGAAATCTCAGGATCTAGCCTATGCTCTATATCCCACCTGTAATATCAAATCCAATGTCACAAAAGACTATCTAAAAAAAAGTAAGACCGAGTCCAAGCTTGTGCTTTGGATTGGAAATCTCATCACATTCATCAAAGATTCAAAAGAAACCCTCTAGGAATTTTATCACAATATAACATCTCTGGTTTAACATATCAACAATTTAATAAAATATTGAACTTTTAGGAAATCTCACATAGTCAAACCCCTTTGGTCCTACATAGCACTAAACCATTACAATTAACCCCCTTGATAGCTCTCCCAGTCAACACCCCTGGTTCTTCTTAGCAACAATAAATTATAATGACCACCTATCATCTCTCATTGTCTATTCCCTAAGGTCCAACGTTCATTTAATAATGACCCTATAAGAAGCTCTCACAGTTTAACCCCTTTGGTATATGACCACCAAACAACTCTCACGGTCAATACTTTTGGGTCAACATAACAACAAAATATACATAAATGACCATACCTCAGGAATCAATCATAGTAAAATTACCCCTTTTCATACTTTCACATTGTGAATCAGATGCATCTTAAATAAACGACAAATTTTTTGTAACAACATGTGGCGTGGAAAAGGGAGCCAGCCAAATATTTATTCTAGACCAAATATACATAATCAATCAAACATGTAAAGCACACCCATAATCAAGGCATAAAATTTTATTCATAAGCAATTACCCATTTATCAATCTACCAATCTATAATATGTAATAAAAATGGTCTAATTACAAATCCAGCAATACTGAAAACATTGGTATTTAATAATTTTAGCATATATAATCCAAATACAACCAAAGGAAGGTACAATCCACTTAACTCAATGTCATATGATGAATAGTCTATAATGTTGGCCCTTAAACTAGACTAGAATGATGTAGATCTACAAAAAAGTTGAAATAGTTAAACCTTGAATAATCCACAAGAGAAGAGGAATCAAGAAGATAGACTCTAGGGAAATAGGGAAATCGTCAGTGGGAGTCCAACAAACTCGACGATGTCGTAATCGGAGATCAGAAGGAGGAACAAGAAGATCATGATGTTCTTCTTCTCTACATCGATCTCTTGTAAGAAACATTGGGAGAATGATTGTTTTTTGGAGATGAGACATAACCTCGCTCCGACTCATTAATTAAAAATAAAAGTACATGGAATGTTTATTTAATGTACATGCTTTGCAATATCCTCAATCGGTCCCTACTTTAGGCGGTCTGTCAGGTCACCCAGACGGCCATGTAATTGGCTATTACATGCCTAGTACACGACTACAAGTGGAAACTAGGTACACAACATGTACTCAAAAGTACATGGTGTGTACCTAGAAAATTTTCCATTCTTCTTTTTTCCTCAAAACAACCCAAAATAAAGACCCATACCTAAAATGAAGATCCGGGTTCTTACAATTAGATTGTTTTGATATGAAGTTCCCATATAGTGGAGAATTATTTCTCAGAAAATATTATTTGTCTAGGGTTAAAAAGAAAAATGTTTTTTGGAATTGAAACAGAATGAATTTGAGTAAAACTTTTCCACACATACTTTTGTAAAAATGATATTGATGTGGGTACATCTAGAATCCTTGAGAGTGAGGTGGATAAAACATAATTCATTTCATAGGAAAATAAAAGTGGTAGAGATATTTCCATGAATTTAGATCAATACTCTATATAAAATAAAAATGATCTTATAAATTATTTTACCAAAAAAAGGTTGAAGATAGTGATATTAAGCCTAATTTTTTTTGGACTGTAGAACAAGTTACATATATCTTTACAAAATAATTTACAAATAATCTATTCTATATGTTATGTATGAATCTTAATGTTCAATATTACACTCTAAAATAACAATGTGTGGAAGAATGTACCCACAAAAGGATTTAGATTATATTCTCAATTGGGGAGAAACAAGATACCAAACAATCATGTATTTTTCCAATGGGTTACAAATTTTCAAGGAGGAGTTTGAAACTATTTTTTTATCTCGAGCTATGATTATTGTAAAAAGGTGGACAAGTTATGATGAAATATAGGATATTTAAAAAATCATTTGAATAACTTTTGAAAATGTTTCATATCACCAAGTGGTGTAATAATCTATGGAACACTACGTTATCTAATGTTGTGGTTTCAATATGTATATCATTTGATATTGGATATGATTCTTGATTGAGTATTATTATACTCATGTTTAGATTGGGTAGCTTTTGGAAATATTTTAATTGGGTTTACAAGAAATATAAATGGGAAGATTGAATTCCCCATAGAATTATTTATATTTTTTATAATTGTAATAAAAAATGTTTAAGAATTATTAGAGGTTAACGAATGTAGTTTTATGAAATTTGGAATTTTCTTTAGAGAAGTTTAGTTCCTGTGAGATGATCTTCATGTTGTTTTTATGTATTTGGATTGAAGCTAGATCAATTAGGATTTGATAAATTTTTCAGAATTTAACCATTGAACTATATTCATTTCATTGTATATAATGAGAATTTTAAGGTACAACATGAATTATAGGGTACTCAAACCTAGTAAATAATATTTTCTATGGTACATGGTGACATTGTAGGTTATATTTGTACCTAATAAGTTACTACTTTATAGTTTACCAGGAAGATTCATCATGTACTCCTTAACAGGTCACCATGAGACATAGTAGGGTAAAATAAACCCTATGATATAAATTAGCCGAGTTTAATTATGTGTTTTTGGTAAATACACGAACCCTACACACATCGTAGGTTACATTCCTCATAAGTTAAAACTAAACCCTATGGAAAATATTAGAATGCATTACACCCTATAGAAATAGTGATATCTTCCAAGACGTATTTTTAGGATCCTTCATGGATTTTTTAGGGTATACTTATAAGGAACCCTATGAAATGAGAAGGTATAAAATAAACTATTTAGGAATATCTAAATTGCAAGGACTACTATATAATACTTAAGGAATTTAATATTATATATAAAATTAAAGAACAGGTTTCTAGAATCAATCTACAATGTTTCCAAAATGAGATTATAAATTTTATTCAATATGATTTTTGGGACAAATAAAATTGTGTGTTCTCAGTTAATGATTTTCATGTTTCAATTTTTTTATCTGGAAGTATGTGTGTGGTGGCCTAACTAAATCCTATGAAGAAGAATATATAGATGTTAATTATATAATGTTAATTGAGTTAATTATTTATTGATCTATGTTTATATAATATATTAAAATATTATTTTTTTATGTCAAGGTTTCAAATTTATTAATTATCTACAGGTAATGTTTTGAAGTTATGATTGTGTAGGAAAAAAAATTTAATCATTTGCAAGTTGGATTATGGAACACAGAACTTCTATTAAATTATTGAAATAAAAAAACTATTAATAGGTATTTTTGGGATTCAAAAATACATTTTTTACTATAAAATGGGAGATCTAGATACTATTATATATATATTACATTAATCTTCTTTGAAGAGGAAAATGGGATTTTTGGAACATTGAATGTGAAAATTAGAGATTAAAAATATTGTAATTTTTTGTGATATTTTCACGAGGATTATTATTAAAAAAATAGTTTCATTATCATATAACATCATATTTGTAGTAATGAGACATATTATTAAATAAAAAATATTAAATATAGAAAATTATAGGACAAATTAATGTGGTTTCTTGTACAGTATAATTGTATTGATGCGACCTATGATGGAAAATAAGACAATTTTAATTTAACACATGGAGGAATAGGTTTGAGTAGAAATAGAAAATTAATATTCAACAAGTTTATGAGGTTTAAGTAAGAAGGATGGAGGGGTGTAGGGATTTTGTGAGTCCGAAAATTTTGTGATTGAGAAGATGAAGATCTTCACGGGTATATATGTAGTGATAAGGTATCAAATAAATGTTTATCATTAAGTTGTTTTCATGAAAAGTCGTGGTTATTAATAAAATTAGGATTATACTTTTAGAATATTTACGAATTATAGAAGTGGATGATCATTATATATTTTTGGAGAAACATAAGCTTGTTTGAGGTATCTCTAAACTAGTAGAATTTTTTTGTCATTATAATTAGTCGGTTTTAGTATAAAAATAGAAAAAAATAATAGGAGTTGTGGCTATAGGTCATATATGATACCTTTAAAACCACAATAAGTTTGTGCTAATAGTGGAAAATCTAAAGATCATGATAACAACCAGTTTTATCAGGGAGTATACTCACACACTATGGCAAATCCATGTAAAAAATTATTCATGTATTATTCTACATTAATTTTTATATTCATTAATTAAGGATGCGTATAATTTATTAAGACAGTGAATTAGATCCTAACTCAATAAAGTGGTAGATATTTAAATAAAAAATGAAATTATAAAAGTTGATCAATAGTGATTATCCCCACCTCAATGTAGTTATTTGTTCCATTATAACAAACAATTTCTTTAAATCTAGGTTCTTTTATTATATTCTCTATTGGTTTAGAAATAATCAAAAAATAAATGACTATATTCAACCCCTCTTAGTGTATCCATTCGAAGCATAGGAAATAAAAAATGTTTAATTAAATTTTTATTAGAAATATTAAAATGTAAAACAACATAATGAAATTTTCATATCAAATAATGATATTAAAATATCCATAATTCTTGAAATATTATATCTTGAATTAATCAGTCATATGAAAAATACTATCTTAGGTTAAAATACATATGTTTTCAAATAGATTATTATATTAGTAGGTTTACTTGGATTTTTTAACTTTTAAAATGTAAAAATTCTACATATTTAGATACATTATCTCAAAATAAAAAAGGACTACTAATTATATCTATTATAAGTGAAACTGGTGGTGAGTTTGTTAATTTGAAATTTTTATTTTTTAAAAGTAAATAGGGATTTACATTATTTTTATATCCTTATAGTACAAGATGGAAATAGTGTTTTAGAAAGAAAAAAATCAATATTTTGGAAATGGAATAAACCTTGACAAACGAAAATATTTTTAATAAATTATTTTAGGATGAATCTATTGAAAAAAGATGTTATATTTTTAATTAGTTTTTTTTGTATACTATTATTAATGAAAAAGTCTTATGAAATTTTTCAGGGAAAGAAACCTAAAGATAGTATCATTAGTGTCTTAGAGTGTAAATAATTTATTCTAAATAAAAATTATAATATACATAAATTTTATGTTAAATGTAATAAAGTAATTAATCAAGGATATAAAAATATTAATTATTACTATAGGTTCTGTTATAATATAACCATGAAAATGGAATAGATTATTGATTTTAATGAAAATAATAAAATATAGAATTAACATTTAGAGAATACTATTGAATAATTTAGAGATTTTATTTTTTAAAGAATCAAACACTAAAAAAAATAGACCATCTATTGAGGGGGAGTATATCACTTCTCAATAGGATCCAAACAATTAATAAAATTCATAATAAAAAATCCATTACAAAAGTAAATTTGAAATTTTGAATCTAGAATTAAAACTAGAAAGGTTGTTATTATTATTTTTTGAAATTTAAAATTTTGTTTCTGAATATTTTCCTAATGATATTATAAGAGATTTAAAATATTCTTATTATATTATTTTCAATATGAAATAAATATATATGAAATATAGAAAAATAGTTAAAACGAAATTATACGATTCTTGCACAAGGTAATTTTCAAGAAGAAGGAATATATTTTTATCAATCGTTTTCCTTAGTATCTAGGATTGAATAAATTTTTATATTTTTTCTTTTTATATTTTTAATATTAAAAATTCTTTTAAATTGATCTTAAAAGTGATTTTTGAAAGGTTTTATTATTAAGGAATTCTATTTTTTTAAGTACCAATTTTTAAAGATGAAAAGTTTCCTATAGTGTTTTTGAATTTTTAAAAGATTTCTATGGCCATAATAAATATCCATGGTATTGGTATTATAGATTATATTTTTTGAATAATAGTTTTAGTAATAGAAAATTTTATCTGATTTTATTTATTAATATTACTCAAATTACATTTTAGTTTGGAAAATAAATTTTTATGAGCCTGCATTTACTTTCCTTCATGATTTTTTATGTGATGGATTTTATTAATTTTTGAATTATGAATTTCATATTAGTATAATGAGATAATTAAAATTCATTTGGGATTTAATTTTTTTCAAATATTTTATGGGATAATTTTTAATCAATGCAGATATTCAAAAAAATAATTAAAATAATTAATTATTAACTCTAGTAAAACTTATAAAATCCATTTTAGTACTAATTATAAATTATATTTAAATGAAAATAAAAAACTATAGACATAAAAATAGTAAGAGAAATGATAGGATGTTTTCATTATTTAACTAAATCTAGACCAGTTATTATGCTTCATATATATATGTGACCTAAATTTTATTATATTTCATATTAATCTAATTTAAATGATGTTAAAATAATACATAGATTTATCTGGGGAGATATAAATCATAGTCTTTATTATTCTCATCGGAAGTATTTGGATTTATTTTCTTGTTCTGATTTATATTTCAAAGGTTGCTGGAAAAGTTAAAATAGTACAAAATATAGGTTTAATTAACATCATAAAATTTATATTTCATGGATCTATAAGAATAAATTATCTGTTTCGTTATCCATCATTGAGGATGAGTATATAATTGCTTCAATTTTTTATTAAATATTATTTATTAAATAAAATTTTCTTGATTTTAATACTTGTTTTTATAATATACCTACTAATTGTGATAATACATCTTCTATTTTGATTTCAAAGAACCCTTTATTACATTTATTAAAAAAAAATATTTTATATTTTATTTTACAAGGAATCATGTTCATAAAAGATATATTATTTTAAAATTTATATTAACTTTTGATCAACATGATGATATATTTACAAAATTATTGGATGTTGTGATAGTTGTGAAAATAAAATTTGATCTTGGAATGATATTCATTTAGTTTAAATATGTATGTTGGAGTTTTAAATGTTTATTATTTTTTATGATTATAAATATAATAATATAATGAATATGGGTTCAAGAATATATTTTTATATTGAACATTAATTATATTATTTAACTTTTATTTTATTTTGTTAAAATAAGTTATATTAAATCTAAGTAAGCATGATGAAATATGTAATATATTATATAATTTATGATTTAAGAATGCATTTTTTTATAGTTATAAAATTACTAATTTTCCACTTATAGAAAAAATAGGTAGAGTTTGTAACTATTTTTAATTTTTTTATCATTACGATAAATTTTAAAAAGGTGGATTATTTTTAATTTTTTATAAAATATTGTTCAGTTTTAAAATTTTCAAAAAGTTGGAATTTTTTTATTCTAGGTTAGACTGATGGGGTATTTTTACTATTTATTTTTAATTTTCCTTGATAATTAATGTTTTGAGAATTATAATCCCTCACATTTATATAGTAAATATATGATTTTATATTGGAAAATTAAAAAATGTTACAACAGTGACAAATAAATCTATTGATGATGATGATATTATATATATATAAATTATATTGTTATCCTTGTAATTAATGTCCTTCTAGTTTATTTTCATAAAATTCATATATTCCTTTATTTTATATTATTTGAGTGCGTATTTAGGTTTTTTTATAAATTCTATACTAAATCAAACCATTGTTTTACATTATGAACTTATTTAAACACTAATAAGTGTATCCCTAAGGTGAACCCGACAATCTATTGTACCATACAAAGGCATAATTAAACCTTATGATGGTTTTATGTACCATATGATGGTATTATGAACCTTACAAAGAGCATATTTATCCTTAAGACCTTTACCTTAAAATCATTTTTAATCCTTATAAGATGTATCTTTTATAAAAATATTTATCTTATTAAAATTATTGGGACATACATTTCTCAATCCTACAAAAATTCTTTATCTTATGAAAATTGTATCATTTAATAATTTTCACTATCTTGTGAATTTATTTATAATTATTATTTTTAAAGGTATTATGATACACTATATTTTTATATTTTTAATATTATTTATTAATATATGGTTTTAAGATTTATGAGAATTGTTTTATTATTTTAATAACATACTAATGATTTAACGAGTATAGAAAATGATTTTATTTTATTTTTATATTTTTTTAATGTTTGATTTTGTTTTTCTAGTTTCGGTTTAAATGTGTTTTGGAAACTCGTTTAAAAGATTCATTAAAATTCTCAAATATTTGGAAACATCCAAGTGGATATGATCATAGAGATCATGAGCTCACCTTTGGAATTTTTTTTATAAATTCAGATCAAAGGAACTAGCTAAAGGATATGTAACATTGATCTAAATTAGAGATACAAAGTGATAAAAATTATCTATTGTGGATAATTTTATTTTATTGTGATCTTTGAGAAGCTTCAATGTTCAATCTTTTTTTCTAAAGGGATCGAGCTGCATCAAACTAATTCTTCCCTTATTTTGTTTTCATGTTTTGACATTATATTATTTCATATTTTTTATGTCTTTACTTTTAATAAAGACATATATTATCAGTTATTCATTCTGGGTAAGAGAAATATTGGGGGGGGTTGTGTGTTTCCTTTTTCAAAATAAAATAAAACAGAAAAATTAATGGTAAAAAATATTTGATGATACATGAAATAAATTGATAATATAAAAATAAGTGAAAAAATAATTGGACATGAGTAAATTGGTGAAGATGTATGGAAATTGTAACCTAATGTACTGATAAATATCCTCTCTTTGAGAATGATCACATGGGATCAATTAATAAAACTCTTTGTTATTAAGGGAACCAAAAAATCAAAAACCCTTGGATATAATGGGAAAATGAACCAAAAAACACATTTTTAATTGAACATCAATAATCACAACCCCTTAGTTTGAAGGGATAAACAATAACCAACTAAACAATGGGATAATATATTAAATTATTATTTTTTAATTTCAATCCATTTACAATTGAAATACTTCAATCACTCATAAAGAATTAGATCATGATAGAAAAAAGATAGATAAGGATACAAAGTGAGAGCTAAGGGTTTATAAAAATAGGTTCAAAAGGGGGAGAGATAAATATGAAAAAATAGAATATGAAATTCACTAGTGTGATTGATAATTTATATGAAGAACACACTATTCCTTATTAGGATCATTGATATCCTTTGATGATTATCACTTAAATCTTTAATAGGACATGAAGCGAAAGATAGGAATTTGATGCTATATATTGAGGAGATTATAAATCCATTTTACATCATATATAATTTTTATGATGAAAATGAAAATTGAATGATGTTACATGCCTCCCAAATCCAATTTTATAGCCTCTGTTGGGATTTGGAGTCTATGGGGTCAAGATAAATATTTTAAACCCCAAACTATATTTTTTAAACACCATTAATACCTCCTAAAACCATATGTCCCAATAGTAATGGATACCCAATAGTGTCCACTGGGTAGCTAATAGGATTCTAGAAGTATCCCATTGTGTTTTCTCCCACCAGATATCTAATGATATCGACCGACTAGCTGGTGGTCCTTCTGAAAATATTGTGCTTACACCATATTCTACAAACTATCTTTTAGAACTACCCTGGATTGCAAGTGTTACTTGTTCCAAAAATATTTGGAAGAAGTCATCTAATCCCACAATGAATTGACCTAGTTTATGGCTTCCTTCATTCTATAATAACTCAAATTAATGACAAAAAACACACCCAAAACAACATTATTGATGTTAGAAACAAAATAAATTATTCATGATCTTTAAAATAAATACACTTATATGTATAAATATCTTAGAGTTTTTTTATAGTAAAAAATTTTGGATGTAAAAAATCTTTATAATTAAGTGGCAACAAATAAAATGTAAGGATTTTCCAATATAACATAGAACCATGTCTCTACATTTAGAACACATTGAAGAAATGTTATCCTTGAATAAATACCATTTGAAATGAAAACCAATTTTTATTTTACTTCCATCAAAATCTTATCCCCCAATGACATTATCAAAAGGGAAAATACAAACCATGAGGGTTAATGAGAAAAAATAAGATAATAAAAAATGGATATATTTTAAAAAAACATTATAAAGGATGAAATTACCCCTTAATAAAAAAAATTAAATCATGATTACTTTTAAACTGAAAATATTTTAAGAATTTTAAAATTTATTTTTAATGAATTAAAAGATCTTGTAAAGAGATTTAAAATTAGAAATATTTTTTCCATGAAGTGATGTTCTATATACGATATGATTTTACATTATATAGAACAAGATAACATAATTATATAAGATATATGATTAAAATAAATATTTATTAAAAAATCACCAAATAAAATAAATAAGTAATTTTTAAAACTAGATAGTTCCTATATATTATTTTAGATCTCAACATTAACAAATTTTCATTGGAAAACATTCTTCTATGAGTTGGATCATATCTTTATTGTATAGAAAACATTTGCTAAATAAATTAATGTATATGGTTAATCCTAATAAGATATCCAAATACTTTTCTTTTTATTTTTTTGACTGTATGACAATGTTATAAGAAAATGTTTTTCCCATAAAAACTCATTAATGTCTAAAAATATAGGGAATTAAAGTCTTTGGAAACAATTTTTTTAGATTTTTTAATAATATTAGAATAAATATACATATAAATAGGACTTAAATATCTTTAAAACTTTATAATAATATTCACAGATATGATAACACATATTTACAACCATATTTTCAATTTTTTGGGAAATAGATTTCATAAACGAAGTTGATTTTTATGAAGATTCATTTTTATTCCAAAAAATGAAATATCTGATTGTTTCTTTTTACACATTGAGAACCAATGATGAAATAATATTTTCATTACCATAGGTGAATTTCGAAAGGGTGATTTTAATAAGAATTATTTCATTTTAAAAACATTAACCTGATGTTGAATCTAATATTTTAAAACTTAATGATCCTTTTCTTTTAAAATAAGATCATTTTCACTTAAATTTTTTTATTATTTTTTTTAATATTTATGTAATTAGAATTAAGATACGTGAATCCTTTTCCATATTCATAATAAAATATTTCAAGATCCTCATAGATTATGTAAATTAATTATTAAGAATAATGGAAATAAAAAAAATGAGATTAAGAGTGAGAAATTGGTGTATTAACCTCATCAAATTCCTGGATATGTTCTGTGAGGAATTTAAGACACTATTTTCTTAATGATGATGAATATTTATAATTTCAAACTCTTAGATATTTCTTACCTTTATTCTAGCATTAAACACATTTTTTAAATAATAAATTCTTGTCTTATATGACCCTTTTTGTTGTATTTATAGTAGGTTACTTACATAACTTAAATAAGATCTTTCTTTTTGGTATTCTATGATGAATTATTATTCTAAAAATGTTTATACACAATTATTACAAGTTTTTTATGATCTATTTTTCCTATTTTTCCACTTTTGGAAGAATCATCTACTTAAAATTCCTTAAAATAAATGTTATTGTTTGTTTCAATAAGCTTCATTTCTTCTATAATGATTTTGAGTTTCATCGTTATTTTATTTTTCATCAAGGATATGATAATTTCTTTTACCCTTATAT
The DNA here is from genome assembly GCA_963277665.1 of Viscum album. Classification (NCBI taxonomy): domain Eukaryota; kingdom Viridiplantae; phylum Streptophyta; class Magnoliopsida; order Santalales; family Viscaceae; genus Viscum; species Viscum album. The sequence goes on along the minus strand of OY728146.1, from coordinate 619,559,946 downwards.
TTTTTATTTCCATGTATTCATTGATTTCCCTGAATTTGGCAGCCCAAAAACTATGTTAAACCTATAAGATTTTCGGTACAAACATTTTTATGGAAATTCCATCACCAAGACATTTTCTACCATTTAAAATATTCATGAAAGAAGTATAGAGTTCATAAATATATTAATTTTCATGCGTAAAGAAACATTGAAAATATTAATGATATGTATCCATACTTTTATCCTTTAACATAGTAGTTACTTTAAGAGTAATTTTTTATAATAATGGAATTTCATTGATAATTGAGCAATTAGACATAAAATAAAATTTATTTTGATCAAAACAGCAATGTAATGTATTCATAGATTTTTGTTATATTTAAAATTATTAATTTATTTGAGATTCTATTTTTTTATTCATTAGTGATAACTTAGTCATGCATTAACGTTTTTTGAATAAGATAATTAATAAATCCAAGAAAAGTGGACAAGATATTTTTCCAATATGAGTAATTTGAAGAATCATATAATGTGTCATGTGTATAAGAAGAAACCTCTATGGTGAGGGGGTGAATTGACATTTTAATATTTAAATTGTGTAAGTAATTAAATGATAAAAAACATATGATGATATAAGAAATAATTTTTTAATATAAAATTAAAGCACAATGGAAATAAAAAAGGTAATTATGTGGTATTGTTATAGAAAAAATGTTGTGGAAAATAAATAGACATAAGAAACTTGTAAATAATGTTCAGAAACAGTAACCAAAGGTACCCTTATATATCATCCCTAAAAGAACAATTATTATGGTTTAATTAATAAACCGATTTTTTGAATTTGGACCATCACATATAGAAACCCTTTTTTTAATGGAAACTACATACCTCAAAACCGTTGATTTTGACGGAATTACAAGAACCTAATTCCCTTGGATTGAATAAATAATACAGAACTAAATAAATAAAGGGGTAAGAGAATAAATTACTTAATTGAAATAACTTAAAAATGAATGAATTTAAATCTCTATTAAAGAATTGGAGAAATATAGAAATGGTTTGGGATAAGGATAAGAGTAAGGATCCACATAGTTATACAAATATGATTAAAATGATGAGAGAGATAGAGAAAACATAAGATTGAATAAGATTGTTATTGGAACATCAGATGAAGTATTCAAAAAAATACATGCTTCATTTAGGGCCTTGATCTCCTTGAATGATGATCACATTGATCTTATTTGGTAGAGGATGGGGAAAATGAAACATTGATGCTCTTATGAATATTATGAGGCTGTTGGAGATCAATGAGAATTTATTTTGATGCACACTACAATATGTTGATGTCCCATGACTCATAAATCCTCATCTTATATCTTCCATATGATGATAGGGTTCAAGTAGTCAATATATGAAATTAAATACCCAAACCAGACATTTTTATACCATAATAAATTCGTCCATGGACTAGTTGTCTAGATGCCATCTGAGGCCATGTAACCTCTACCAGGTAGTTGGTGGGTTTTCTAAGAGTCTCCCATTCTGTTTTCTCCCATGAGCTGGCTAGTGAGATCTATCCACTAACTAGTCAGAGTAATAGAAAACTAGAGATTCTTAAATAATCCATTTTCTAGATATTTTCACTACCCCAGTTAGTCGATGCAACCTTCTACAAATTTTTTTGGAAAAATCCATTTGAATCAACATTTATATGACCCTTAGGTTGGATTCCTTCATTCCATAAAAATTTAATAGTAACACATAAAATAGACTCCAAATAACACGAAACAAGTTTTAAATAACATAAAGTGTTTGTGATCATTAATTAAATTACACTTCAAGGTATAATAATACCTCTTTAATAAAAATATACATCTATTGAGTTGTGACCCTCACCAAAATATAGGATTTTTTATGGTTATTCATTGGTCCATAGAAATTCATGATAAGTTGCGTTATCGCTCTATGTGTGAAAAATGCAGTGTTCTTCATAGTGTAACACATACATAAAAATGTGAATTTTTTTAAGTGAGTATCATTCCTCTAATGGAGAATAGGGGTGTAAAAATTATATCTAGGATCACATTGATCCAAAATATTATAAAAATATTTTTTTTTCATTTTTTATAGTACCCACGTACTTATATTTTCCATCAGATTCACCAGAATTTTTTTTCATGAAATTGTATTTTATGTTATGTTTCCGAATCATATTATAACTGGTTTGTTAATATATTTAAAATATTAAAATATCTATTCACCCCCACAAGACCTATTTTTTATTTCAGAGAAGGACAATAATTTTGTATGATGATTATTTTATCTCCTCTAGTGATTAATTTTTGGCCACATGGACATGATTTTATGTCTAAAACGTCCTCAAGATTCTTGTCCATGTTATTTAATTCATAAATTCATATAAAATAATCGGGATGATGAAATTAAAATGTGTCCCTGGGTGATGGTATTTACCAATTCGAGATTCTATTATATTATGATAATGAGATTACCTTGAAAATATATACTTTAAAAATATATAAAATGAAATATTCATTTCAATGGATTAATTTCCATCACATGATCCAACATTGGTGTCACATTGTTTTCATTAGAGATAAATGTTTTATGTTCCGATTATTGTAGGATATGACAAGGTTGAATATAATGAATGGGTGATAAAATTTAACGTATTATAAATTATTCCTCACCAATTAAAATAGGGAACCCTAGTTATTCCCTTTTTGGATTTATATTGTTTCATTTAGTAGTAAAATAGAATATATTGAGAATGTCCCTAACCATAGGATGTAAACATAAAACATTATTTGATGTTTTCCGTATTTTTTCAATAACATAGACATATATTATGAATATATATATATATATATATATATCCATGTTGTCTTGATTAAATCCCCCAAAACACAATTAATGAGTTATGTTATAAATAATTTACATGACTACTAAGTTATATTTTTATTTACAAGATAATGTAAAATAGTTAATTTAATTTTTTTTTAAACAACCAAAAAAGTAATTTAAATTTCGTTATAGGTTATAAATGTTAGGAAACATTTCAATATTATATTTATGTAAGTATAAAAATATATTTACAAAATTAATGGACAAATTTTGACAAAAAATTAATCATTTTAAAATATAAAGCTCTTACGTCCAAAACTGTGTACGTAATATCCTAAAATTGGTAAATCAATATTTCTACATATTTTATAACATTTGATAAATAAAACACAATTGAAAAAATATTATGAAATATTTGAACCAATATTCACCAATCAATTCCAAATTTTTAAGTTGATTGATAATCACTTTATGGTATTATGCTTCAGAGTGGGTAAAATTCTTCCAGACAGTGTATGAAAAACTAAAATGTCATATAAAAAATGATATTATATTTTTTTAATGGAGAAAATATGAAAATGAATGATTTAACTTTTTATTGATAATTTGAAAATGCCCATGTTATTATACATGATATTGATAATGATAAATGAGAATTCACTGAAATCCTTCCTCTAAGAGAATCCAAATATTATTTTGTTAGATCTGAGATTTTTATCAGGGTATTTTTTTGTTTATGTTTCTTTAAATTCCTTTATTTAGGTTAAATAAGTGTATCCTCATGTTCCGGAGATTTCTCAGGGTGTTATAGGGGATCAGGACCCAAAAGAGGAAGAGAAACCATTTTTCTAGGCATGTTGCATGATTTGCACCCAGTTAGTAGAAACCATATGGAGAATTCCAGGTAACCATGGAGACTTGTAAAGAGTTTTTCACATGGTTATGGAATTTCTTTCACACACACACACATGGAGAGTTAGTGTAATGGTTGAATTTTGAAGGCATTTCTCATATTGGTGTCATGAATCTCTTTAAATTTCATTGTGATATGATTTATGAGACATCTTTTTCCATTTTCACTAGGAAGAACTCCTTGGTGTGGTTCGTGCAAGGATCACATTACATTAGGGAATTAAAATTTCCTCAAATGTTAAATCTTCATGATGTTTGGAATATATATGTATTCATAATTTTATTTGGATATGTGACTTTTCCAAGGAGTTCAAATGTTTAGGTGTGGGTTTGTGATCGTACCACGATTCACTGTGTCATTTTCACCATTACACCATTGTATTAAACTGAATTTGTATTGTGAATTACAATAATAATTAAAAATTTCATTCCATGTTTGAATCATTTATTTTTTGTTTATCACTATTAAATAGGCCAATGTTACTTTTCTTGAAAATTTCATTGAAGGTAAAGCTGATTTGAAGGGCCCATGATGATGTCCAAGAAAAATGGACCAAAACGCGCAGGATCCAAGCACACCAATGGGTTAACCCGCCCACATCTACTATAACGTGCGTCAAATTGGGATGAAATTTTGTGGTCATGTCCAAAATGCATTGTCATATATTTCATATTAAGTAACCAAAGACTCATTCGGTCATTTGGTGGCCCAAACGACCTGATCTGTCCGGCACACCAAATCTGCACGGAGTCAAAAGTGGTGTGTTGTAATCTATCTATATCTTGTGATATATGTGTCCAAAATATGACACACGTTAAGTGGAGGAATCCAAGAGGTGGGGATACAACATTTTCATTTTCTCCAAATTGAGATAATGCATTCTGGAGGTTGAAACACCCGTGACAAGTGGTTTTAATTATTCTGTGTGCTCAAAACCACCTTCCCATTTTCCTATAAAATGGAACCTTGGGCTCCTCATTTTCATGTTTGACCAGGGGGAAAAGCTCTGGTATTTTGGAAATCCAAAGGATTTATCTCCTTATACTTGATGTTCTGGAGTCCCCTATAATCATAGGGGGATCAACGATGGAGAAGGAGTTCCACCTGAGCCCTCTCCCCCTCTCTATGACTAGATAAATGGTGGACGATCATTCTGATAGAGCTACACATACTTGGGAGGGAGTTCATGAACTTTATACTCTACTGGTTTTGTGTAATTTGTTTGTGGATTATTTCACTAATGTTTTATGTAAACATATTTCTCCTTTTAGTTCATTTCTTGGGTTTAATTAAGTGAACCGCTTATCATTTCAACACTGATTAGGTTTAAATTTCAAGTGGGGAACCTGATCTATTCTGATTGGGAAACACAAGGATCCTTTTTCTCTCACCCATACAAAATATATTAGTATTGTTTTATCATTTAATCTGTTATTTAAGTCCAAACATTGACAACGTGATTATTGTTTAAATGGTTGGTACTTTGTGCAACGTTTAGAGGTTCTAGGGGGAAATCAAGATCTTGAAAACCCTCAACCAAAGAATTAAACAAAACCATGTGAACTTTTTCAGAACAATGAACTATACAAGATGCATACTAAACTTGAAATTATCTCCTTATCTCATAATTCTTAAACCACCACCTTAATCTATCAACTATTAAACTCTTCATGTTATGTTATTTTCTTATAACTATTTTCAAAATCACCCCCATCTTTTTGAAATCTTTATTAAAAATACATACTCAAAACCAATCAATTCTCCTCAAGAGATGACATAGGGTCTTCCCTAGAATATAAATCAACCTTAAAAACATAATCAATTTGACGTGTCACGACAGCATAGTCATTAGATCTGGATCTAGGGCATTGATTGAGAGTGCGTTCAACAATGAAATTGATGTTGGTTGTCTGTTAGTAATATTCCTTGGCTTTGTTGTTGATTTGTGTATGTGGGTTATTTTATTTCATTCCCCCTGTTTTACCCATGGTATATATTTAATGTCTTTATATATTATTTGTTTCAATAATATATTAATCCCCTCATAATCCTTGTGGGATTCATAGAGGATGACTTGATCGATTTAAGGCCACCCATGGGGTGCACCGACCCTCCTGAATAAGGCTAATAGAAGAGAAAGGTTTTAAATTGACTTGTGTTGATGTAGATAATATGAAGAATGTTTTATTTGGTTAATATAATGATTTAGGAAGGATTACGGGTAGATGATTCCATTGTGGATAATGGATAAGAAATTTCTTGGATGGCATATAAGTATGTTAAACTAGACTAATGGGAATGTGACAACCAATTATATTTTGTACTTGAATAATCATTGTGGGTTAGACTTGGGAAATGGGAATTATGTTAAATGGTTATGAGATATAAATGATAAATGTGTTAATGTATTGTTTCATAATAATGATTCCCATTTTAATTTTCATTGTTTGATTTTGCTATTTTTATTGGCTATGCTTAGGTTGTATTATGGTTATGTGTCGTGAACAAATAAATAATCATGTGTAGAAGGCTTTATAGTGTGGTAAATTGAAATTATGTTCTATTCCAATGGGTCATGTTGGAAAGAGACATTATAATCCACCCCTTAATGGATGTGTTAGAGAAGGGGACAAAGATATTTTCCCCTAACTGTGTCATTCCACCTAGACTGTGGCTTTGAGGTGAGGATAATGAGTTTATTATAATGTGTTCCCCTAGTGAGATAGGACATGATTTATTCATACATTCCTCATATTTATTGAACATTTATAATCCATTGAACTCATGATAAAGGTGAACTGAAAACACTATCATTATAAGTATTGAATATGAATTTGGTTGTGGATTTACTTAAGGGAAACACTATCACTAATTACTACATGAATTGTTCTCTATTTATTCTTATTTATATAGTTTTTTGATACAATATCTTGTAAATTGGATATTTTTTTGGCATTATTGGTGGTGGCCTACTATGTAATACTCACACCCTAATCAGGTCACCATTGGGTACTCGAGAAGAATTCATGCTTATAGGTCAAATAAAGGGAATAGGCCTTGTGCTAGAGAGTTGTGATGGACATGGGACATGAATGGATGAGATTATAGACATAGAGTCAGGAATATTTTGGGGATTTTTATTTTTACCTTTTTTTTTTGGGTTTTTTCACATAGTCTTGTATCATGGAATGACATACAAAATATTTCTTGTGGTTTTTAACCAGTTCTGGAGATGTCTGGTTCTATATGTTATAAATTGTTTCTTAATGTTTCAACTATTTAATTTTGTGATATGTTGGGGTTTAATCTAATAAACATGGTACAGTCTCCCAAAATTACTTGGTAGACCCTCTCTACTAGTCAGAAACCTCTGGCATATAGGGTGCCACACTTGATGTCATGTGACGACCCAGCTCGGGGAACTGATTTAGTGGCACCCAGGTAAGGGTTATTGCAAAGTGGTATAAGAGGAGGTCTTTTTTAGGACTTTCTATTTTGGAATGGTATATTGAAGGCTTGAAAGGCATCAGGATTTGGTAAAGATATTGTTCATAAGAGTAGCTAAACCATGTACATGGGAAAACCCAAGTCACCCAGGTTAGGAATTTTATTTCTTGTTTCTTGTTGTTACATTTGATGATATTTCACCATCAGGTGGTGTACATGTGGTGTGATGTGACTATTTTATTATAATTTTCCCATTTAAGGTATGGTATGAGGTTGCGAGTTCATGAATCACTCTAGGCACCTATGTATATAAGTTACATGCATCATATTATGCCAACACATATGGGATGGGTGTGTGGGGGCATTGAGGGTAAAATGAATTTGAATTTATTAAAAGTGGTGAAAATTGTGTTTAATTAAACACTAAAAAATGGATTAAAAAAGGGGATAAAAAATGCTAAACAATAATTAATGAATTATTCTTGATAAAGGAAAGTTGATGGAAGGGTTAAGGATATAATAAAGTGAAATCGGTAGTGTACATGAAATAGTTTTTTGTGTATTGTGATGGAGTTACATTATACTTTGTTAAAACTTTATGGATTGTGTTCTAAATCCCATGTTTGTCGTTGTAGATAAATTGCACCATAAAGATGTGTGCTACTTGGGAGACACGTGGATGTTTCCAAGATCACTCATACCATGGTAGAGAAAGAGAATGTAGGGATTCCAGAGAATATGTAAGAGACGGTATGTGATAAATTTTCACATTTTATAAAGATGATGGAGCAAGACCCAGGGTGGGTTGGACAGAGTATGTTCAAGTTGACCAGGGAATTCTAGCTGTAGAACCCTCTGACCTTTACTGTATAGGGTGGTTTAGAGGTAGCAGAGTTCTGGATAGAGTCTATTAAGACTATTATTTAACAACTAGAGACTGATATTTAAAAGGGATTCAAGCTGGCAGCATATATGCTGAGAGTTCAGAAAAAGCATTGGTAGGACATCATGGTTCAAATAGAGAAGGGTGAAGGAATGGTTTGGAAAGATTTATAGGAGAAGATCCTTGTCCGTTTCTATCTGTAAATGTCGAGGCAAGATAAGGATGTTTATTTTATCAGTTTTACCCGAGGTAAATTGTTAGGGATGGATTATGATAGTTGGTTCATTGATTTGCGTTGTTTCATACCAGCGTTAGCATGAGATGAAGATGTTTTGGAAAATTGTTTTCAAGATGATATTAGACATGATATTAGGTCCGAAGTAAATAAATTTCATCGTAAAATGTTTTTAGATGTAGTAGATCAAGCCCTTCTATAAGAGGGGAACTTGAAGGGAGATTTGGGTAGTAAAATTGTTTTTCCAACTGGGAGGGAAATTGGTACTGTTTTAAAAAGCAGGAAGTGCCATTTCTGAAATTTCTATCAGGGGGAAAAAGAAATAAAAAGAGAGGGATAACTCTTAGGGTGGTGAACATGTTTTCTATAATCAATTTGGAAGGTCGGGGAACATGCATATCCATTGCCTTCGTCCACCACTTGTGCGTCGATCGTGTGGCAGGTTGGGCCATGTTCAAAAGTTCTGTTGGAGCCCACTGTGGTTAGGGAATAATGGAGGTTAGAGATAGATGTAGAGTGTAGGAAGGGGGTTATTGAATCCATATTAGGCTTTATGTTGGAGCTCCACATGTCATATCAATAGAGGATGTGGACGTGGAACTCCAGTGTGAGAGCATTCACACCATCATGGAAGTGCAGTGCACGGTTCTCAAGTTTGGGCCCAGGATATAGGGGCATGACATCTTCAGGTAGTTCAAACTACACACGATGGTGGTGAGGTAGGACCATCTACCTTTTGAGGTATGATTATTGTGGCTTCCACACTTGATATTTTTTTATTTTATATGGGTGATACACATTCTTTCATTTCTGCAAAGTTTGTTGTTGTGTTGGGCTTAAACATGGAAAATGATTTTGGAGTAATTTCACTTGATACTTCATTAGGGGTACGAATGAGGGATTTCATGAAGTGTAAGGATTGATCTTTAGAGTTTTTAGGATAATGTTTTCTCTGGAACTTGTTTTTTCGTGAGATGTTAGGATTAGACCAGATTCTAGGAATAGATTTCCAAGTGTTGTATCAATCCCATATCAACTATTACTGATATAGGTTGATGTTCACATATCCATAGGGATGCACTTATTTCTTTCGTGGTGAGTGTAATGTTTGAGTGGGAAGTAAAGGACCAATTTTCCAATATCTTAGAGAAATCATATCCCAAGAGGCAATCATTCTGTTATATAATGGGAAAAAATAGAAGCCGATTTTTCCTCTCATTGTGGACTAATTTTAGGATTTGTTCCTTGATGACTTCTTCGGGTTAAAAAATGATAGAAATCTTGAGTTTAGGATCGAACTGATGTTTGGGGTGGATCCAATTTCCATTTGGATATAACGAAGGTCACTAGTATAACTACATGTACTTAATGTTCATTAAGAGGTGTTAGAGTGTAAAGGGTTTATCAATCATATTATATCACATTGGTGATCTGTCACGATTTTTTCTAAGAAGGAAGAAAAATACATGAGGTTATGTGTTGATTATAGATAGTTGTATCAAATTATGGTTAAGAACTGATACCCACTTCCTCATATTGATGAATTATTTGAACAACTAAGGGGTGCTTCAGTGTTCTCCATGATTGATTTACAATCAGGATACCATCAGTTGAGGGTGAGACCATTTGATTTTTTATGGATATCTTTCCACAAGTGGTATGAGTTGTATGATTTTTTTGTGATTTCATTCTAGTTGACCAATGTACCGGCTGTGTTCATGGTTCTGATGAACCAAATATTTCATTTTTATCTAGATCAGTTCATAGTTCAACTCATTTATGTCATCTTGGTGTACTCCAAAACTCGAGAAAATCAGGCCAAACACCTTGACATCATCCTGAGTATTCTAATTGAGAATAGTATCCATGAAAATCTATAAAAATGTCATTTATAGATTGATAAGGTTAATTTTTGGGGCACATTATTTTTGAATTGGGTGTGTTGGTGGATCCAGAGAATTTATAGGTTTCGGTGTCTTGGGATTAGCCTAAGAAAGTTTTTGATGTTTAATGTTTTATGTGTGTGGTCAGTTATTAATGATGCTTCATTAAGTATTTCACTCATTTGGTGGCACCACTCACAAGATTAACCCAGAAGGGTGTTATGTATGAGTGTAAAGAGGTGTGAAAAAATATTTTTTAAGAATTAAGGAAGCAAGTGAATAATGCACCAATTTTCATTTTACCTGAACCAGTTAAGAGGTAGGCCTTGTTCTGTGATGCCTCCAGTGTGGGAATTGGGGAAGTGTTGATGTAGGATGATATGGTTTTTGCTTATGGGTCAAGATAGTTGAGTCCACATGAATGAAATTAAACTACTCATGATCTTGAGTTGGCCTCTATGATTTATGACTTAAAGAGATGGAGCCATTACATGTTCAGAGATCGGTTCATGATGTTCACCGATAACAAATCCTTAAATTCATATTTTCTCAGTGGGTTTGAATATTCATCATTGAAGGAGGGTTGAGTACTTTCAATATTTAAATTTTTAGTTTGTTTACACACCAGGGAAAGGGAATAGTGTTTGGATACTCTGTGCTAGAAGCCTCGGAATCTGGTGTTTTAGGAAACCAACTCAAAGCAGAGTTTGAAGGCCTTGTTTAATGAGATGCACCTATAGATATAGGATGTGCATGGGAAGATGACCCTTATATCTATAATTTTGTAGTTCATGCTACTAATCCGGGTCATGGAGAGTTAGCTGTTGGACCCATAGTGTTTAGATATAAAATTAAATTCTTAATTGTTGGGAGTTACTTTCTTATTGGGCTACTAGTGATGATGGAACTGTTAATGTTTGTGGCCATGTGGCTGCACTGATGTGTATATGGGAAGATTTAATGTGTGAGTTCCATACCTCAAAGTGGGAATTTCACCTTGGTTTAACTAACATGTATCATGAACTTCATATGAAATACTGGTGGATAGAAATGACGAATTGGATTTTGAGTTTTGTAGCTCGATGCCTTACCTGTCAATATGAAATTGCTGAGCATAAATATCTAGGTGGTTTGTTGTAGTCAATACCTATTCTATAGTGGAATTAGTTTGATTTAATGATAGAATTTGTAGTGGGTCTTCCATGGATGTCCCAGATGAATGACACAATCTAGGTGGTTGTGGACTAGTAGACTAAAGTGTTTCATTTCATTCCAATCTAGGAGAATTACACAGTTGGCCAGTTGGGTCAGTTGTACGTTTGAGAGATTGTGCAGTTTCATGGTGTTCCAAGGACCATAGTTTTTTATCGTGACCTTCATTTCACATCGTGCTTCGAGAAGGGATTATAGTAGGATCTTTCTACCCATGTGTTGTTGAGTACAACTTATCACCTGTAGATGGATGTAATGTTTGAAAAAAAATTAGGTATTATATGATATGTTGTGAGCTTGTGTTCTAGATTTCAGTGGTTTATGGGAAAATCACTTATCACATGTTGAGTTTTCTTTAAATAACTATTTCTCTGATATTATTCAAATAATTCCTTTGAGTAACTCTATAGGAGACTATGTATATATACCTTGAGTTGGTTAGTGGTTGGGGGATCAAAGATATTAGGTCCTGGTCTTGTGCATGAGATTTTGGAGAATGATTTTTTGATTCAAAAGCGCACAATGTTATCTTAGATTAGATATAATTCATATGCAGATCAACATCCTAGAATTATTATTTTTCTTGTGGGGAATAGTGTGTTTCTTTTTGAGTCTCCATTTTTGGGTGACCGTTGAATTTAGAAACAAGGGAAGTTGGAACCTAGGTATAAGGGTGGTTTGATATAATGGAGAGGATCAGACTGGTGTTTACCGATTGGCTCTTCCATAATTTTATAGTGGGATGCATGATGTTTTTCATGTCTCATAAATGAGATAATATCATCCAAACCCATCTATCATGATAAACATTGAGGATGTATAACTACAGGTCGATGCATCTTTTGTTGAGAATCCAATCTGTATTGTGGACCATAGTGAGAAGTTATTTTAGGGAAAAGTTTTACCATTGGCACATGTTCTATTTAGTCATGGAGACGTTCAAGGAAAAACGTCTGATTGAAAATCAGATATGCAGTCCCAATGACCTAATCTCTTTTCTTTAGCACCTTCATGATTCTTTGGAAGAGAAACTCAAAGACAATCCGTCCTAAGGTGGGGATGTTGTAAGATCTAGAATTTTTATCAATCCCTATTGTTGTTTATGTTTTAGTTTAAGTCTATTATTTTGGATAAATAAGTGTTTCTACATGTTTAAGAGAAGGATCAGGGGTGTTCTAGGGGTTCGTGGCATGAAAGAGGATAAAACATGAGTTTTTTGGGAATTTTTCATGGTTAGTGCATGGTAAGTGAAAAAAATGTAGAGTATTCCAGGCAACCAAGAAGACTTGGATAAAGGCTTGCACATGGTTAAGATTTCCATGGAAAATTTATTGGAAATTGTGTGAAGGGGTGATTTTGGGACAGTGGATCGCGCACAATTTGTGCATGGTTTGGAAAACTGTGATGATAAACTGTGAAGCCCAATAAAGATGAGAAATTTACAAAAATGAAATTACATGTTTTTTAACCCAAACATAAGATTTCCTCCTATCTCACCCTTACCACCTAATTATGAGGAATAGATCCCAGGATCTTCAAAGGGAGATTCTCCATTATCTCTAGGTCATCTAGAGTGCTATCAGTTGCAAATCAAAGATTTGGGTAAGGTTAATCTTCCTCTTGTATCTCTTTTTTAGGGTTATCATGTCTACATTATCTTCTTGTGAATCTCAAAAAACGTTATTTCTAGGTGAGATCTATGTTTAATATTTGATGGGGGTTATATAGGGATCTAAGGCATCATTTTAGAGTGTGTTAAACAATGTAATCGAGGTAGGTGGTCTACAAGTAACATCCCTTGGTTTGAATGTTGATTTGTGCATGTGGGGTTATGATCTTTATTTCCCCTTATTGTGTCCATGGTTTCTTTTTCAAGACACAATATATTTTTTTTTAACAAATAAGTGTTCCCATCATGATTCCCATGGGATGCATAGAGGATGACTTGACAAAATTTGGGCCACCCATGGGGTGCAATGACCCTCTCGAATGGGGATAATGGAAGAGGATGGTGTCGAATTGACTTCTGTTGATGTAGAGCATTTGAGAAATGTATTACTTGGTTAATAAAATTATTTATGAAGGATTATGGGTATATTTTTCCATTTTGGACAATGGATAAGGAATTTGATTAGTTGGTATGTAAATGGGTTGAACAAGATTATTGGGTATATGATTGGTTTGAATTATGGTTATCTGTGGTGAATAAATATATAAGCATGTCCACATGGCTTAGCAGAGTGGGTTATTAACATTAGGTCATATTTCCTTGGCTTGTGTTAGACCATGTCTCTAATCCCCAGCCCCTTAATTCACACGTTATGGAAGGGGAGAGAGTTTTATTCCCTTAATGGTTTCATTGCACCCAGACTGAGGAATCAAGGTGAGGATAATGAGGTTATTTTAATGTGATTACCTGGTGAAATAGGAATTGATTTATTCCCATATTCTCTGCTATTATTTAACATGCCTAATCCATTGAATACATGAGAAAGGTGAACTGATCACATTGTATTAATATCTATTGAATTTGAATTTGGTAATGGATTAACTTAAGAGAAACACCATCACTAATGACTACTTGAATTGTTCTCAATTTATTCATGGTTATTTTGTTATTGCATCCACTATCAAGGGAATAATATATTTTGTAGATGCAATTTTTGGTGTCCTAATGAGTTATACTCACAACCATATCGGGCAGCCGTTGGGTACTCAATCAGAATACATGCTTATAGGTTAGGATATAGGAAAGGTACATATGCAAGGGAGATGAGTTGGACATGGGATATGCATGGATGAGGTTCCAGAGATAGAGTTAGAACCATTTTTAGGATTCCTCATTTTGTCTTTTTTTTGGGTTTGTTCACTTAGAACTGTATCATGGAATGACATACAAACTATTTCTTGTTGTTTTTACGTAGTTTGGGAAATCTTTGGCAAAGCACGTTATTAGTTGTTTCTTATTGTTTTTACTATTTATTTTGGGATCAGTTGTGACTTAATCTAATAAAGAGGTTATAGTATCCCCATGTGACCTCGTAGACCCTCACTGCTAGTCAGAAACGTTTGGCATATGGAGAGGCATGCTTGAGGTCATGTGATGACCCAGCTCGGGGAAAAGATTTTGTGGCATCTAGGTCATGGATGTTACATATGTGAATCTCCCAAGGATTGAGAATGTTCCCCACTTCATCATTAGCAAGACCTACCTTCTCCAAGATGAGTGAAGGAACAAAAAACCGTGAGAACTGTCCTTCTTCATGTGGAAGGAGAGATAATGACCCCTAAGTCCTACCTTCAGTAGGCCCCAAAGTAGTGACCGGAACCATGGGTATAGAATCTAAAATAAATGGAATGAATTAACCATTTTATTAAACAAGATCAGGAGATAAGATGGTATGTCCTAGAAACAAAAAAGAAATAAATTTGAAAGTAAACAACAAAATTCATCCCCTCATGCATGTTCAAAATAAACTAATACAAATTACAGGAAACCCTAGAAGGAATTTAAAAAAGGGAAAGAAAAGAAGAAACGAAAATTGTCCTGATGCCTGAACTAGTAAGGCTCAGACGGGTCCTAAATGTCCTCCTAGAAACTTTAAAGAAGTTTTATATATGCAGGTTGAGTATACAAGTACACTTAGTAGGGAAAAAAAATCTCTCGTGAACATGTCGGGAGATATTCTATTTCCCTATGAGTAATTGAGGTAACCCTAACACCTAGAAAGGAAAACAATCCACCCAACCTCTCCAAGGCACACTCCCCAAATAACACAAGCCAGGTAAAATAATAGTAATATAAATTGATATTTGGGTACCCCGAACTGATTTACCACTAGTTATTTATGACATCCTACGCATCAGACCTCCCCCAAAAAACCCACTGTTGTCCCACTGCCTCCCCTAACAACAACCATATGGTTCATCCCTAATGCATGTTTATCCTTCATCCAAACACCTGGGCCACCACAACCACTCATCCTGACCATAGACACCTGCACCATCCCAAACACATGTCCTTCTCATAGACACTAGGGCCTCATCATGAAGACACTTTGGAAACAAACCTGTCCACACACACCTTGTCCAACCCACCACGACACACCCTACCTGATGAGTCATGGGAAACAGTAAACCTCAAGCCATCACAACCAACCTAAAGAGTGTTGGGATACCTATGAGAGGGATTATAAATTAGATAATAACTATCCACAAATATGAATTTTGGGAAAAACAGCCTCCCCTAAGAAATGGGAGTGTTTGAAAGGAAGTTCTCAACATGGGTGGGGTGAGTAAAAGAAAAACAAGAAATGAATTTAGTACATACTAGTAATCAAGAACTCTTCTAACATAAGTATCGTGAAACCATAAACCAGCCCGCACACAACCACTCTTTCTACTACCCATAAATGCACAAGTACAGAACTACCACAACCAGAGCATAACCTATTTCTAGAAAATAGTTCCCCACTGTACCCATTTTCATTATCATGTTCTAGTGATTCCATTTTTAACATTCTTTCACTACTAGGAAAAAATAGGCATAACCACTATCCAAAATAATAACTGAAAGGAAACATCCATGCATGATTTTAGGAATTCAAACTTGGTTCTCTTATAAATAAAAATGTCAATGTTGGATCCTGAGAGATCCATCGAAGTACTGGAACAAAAAAAATCCCCAACTAAATTGGTCCCAAACATTTACTACCGGCTCAACATGACCTCATATCCACTTACCAAAAACCTCTCATTTAGATATTCCATTCCCATCTTTGTCACCCCACAAAGAATCAAATATAACAACCATGAATATCACCAGAATAAAGAAAGGAATTTTTCAGATTTAGCTAACACCATTCGTTATGTTCTTTCATTCCATTTGGTTAACTAGGGTTATCACACAGGGGTTCTTATTCATCAATAATCCATTTAATCAACCATTTTTATCTGATTAACGAGTTTCCTTGTTATAGATATTCAATCATAAGTTCATCCAGAAAATAAAGCATCATTAGTGCCCAAGAAGGATCACCAATGACCATGATTTTCTAGGGACATGAGCCCATAAAATTCACAACATAAAAATGAAGGTAAAATAAAACAAAATCATCATCATTCCAACCCCTTGATTCTTTAAAACCATGTTTGTTATCTTTGTTAAAATTGGTTTCATCTACATCCCGAGGGAACATCACCATACCCACACTGCATGATGCAATATGAAGAGAGATGAATGAAGAACCCCTACCTAGATGATCAAGGATCGAAGTTTTCTCTTTACACAAAGAACAGGGGATGACATGAGTAACAGGAAGAAATCCAAGGCTAAGTGGTAAGGGATCTATCACAGGCACACAATTCATCTCAGGAAGAATTATTGAGCCTCAATTAGAAAAATGAAAAGGAATAAGGAACATAGGATCTCAACTTAAGAAGAGGCCAGATTCTAAAATTTGTGAGACTGTTTTGATGTACTTAAAATCCAGATTGTGGCTTGACAACATGGCTTAGTGGTTTCAGACATTGGTATTAATTAAGATTTAATAGTTCCCCTTGGAATAATTGGAGATAGAAAAATAGATTTTGGTGAGTTGATGGATTTCCTTTAAATAGAGAAAAACTTAACAGGGGTAAAATTGGGAAAACTCGAGAAATTAGGAAAGGCAGAAAAAGGTATGACACTAATAAAAGAGACACGTGTTTTGAAAATTCATGGGTCTCCTGACTCTTTGGGGAATTTAAAAGTACCTTTTATGGGCCTTAAATAACTTTTAAATGGGTATTAACTCACTTTTATGTTAAAAGAGATGTTATTGGAGTGAAACTGAAAAGTCCAAGAGAAGCTCGAAATGACTCACCATTGGGTGAGTTACCAACACCCTAGCATAGAAGCCCGGGCACCAATTGGTGTGGAACCTTTTCCAATCAGTTACACCAGTTCTCATTGGTGACACCGATTCCCATCAGTGCCATCGATTCCCATGGGTACCATCAATGGCTGATCAGTGCCACCGATGCTGATTGGTGCCCCCAATGCCGATCAGTGACAGAGATGGCTGATCGGTGCCACTAGTGTCGATCGATGCCACCGTTCGTTCAACCAAAAATTTGGTAAACTCTTCAATGATTCACTGATGGTCCCTAGGATACCTCTAACATCAATATTTAGCAAATTAATGGAATGTGAGTTTCTGAGCCATTACATTAGATAACCATAAAACTATTCTCATCCCCGAGTATTCAATAGTAAACCCAAAAGAATGAGAGGGGTCTAAACAATGACCTTGTAAGATACCCCTCAGGGAAAAACCACCCAAGATTTGTTTGAAATCTAGAATCAAACATTGACATCCAAGAGAATCTATCTCACATCTATCTAATGATCAACTGTATAAACACTATTGATCTTCTACTTCAAGTGGCCACACAAACACAAAAAGGTCACACTGTCTAGACACATAGTTTAGGGTGCCCTTTCCTCCTTGTAAAGATACTATCCACTGTGGGATACAATTACTAATCCACATAGGTTTAATCTCATCCACATAAATTCATCTTGATTATGGATCAGGTTCTCCCCACACCATAGTTAGGAATTTTCACAAAAAAAATATAGAACAAAAAAATGACTTGTCACATAGTAAGAATGTTTTAACATTACTTCTTAAGAAAGGAACATAATAAAACATAAGGGAAAATATCAAAAAATCTCAGTTTATAGGGCATAAATCCTGCCTCCCATTCATAGTTACACTACATGAGGCCACTATGATTCCATAACACACGAACCAAGGGAATGATCCATCCACGAAGCACCGTCTCCTTATGATCCTCAATTCTCAGTGGTCATTCCAAAAATGTGACATCATCCTCGATATCCAACTCTCCTAAGTCAAGGTAAAGGGAGTCATCGTGTAAATATTTAAGGAGCTAAGAGACATGAAATATGTTGTGGAGAATCTCCAACTGTGGTGGAAACCCCAGTTGATATGCCACCTCTTTGACTCCCCCAAAACATTGAAAGGTCCTATGAATGTGGGAGAAAGCATAACCCACCTTCCAAACCTCTATTATCCACGCCAAGGGGAGACCATTAAGAACATTTGGTCCCCATCATCAAACTCCAAGGGTCTCCTCCTACAATCAACATACAACTTATGCCGGTCTGGATATTTCCTCATCCTTTCACGCAAAGGCTGAACCTTTTCCATTATGCTCTGCCCCACCTCTGGGCCAAGAAAACCAACCTCACAGACCTCTGTCAAGAACAAAGGATAAGAACATGGTCTTACATACATGTATTTAAATGGTACCATTCTAATGGAAAAGCATAACTATTGTTTAATGCAAACTATACTAGAGGAAAATGTCGTACCAATGACCCTCTTAAGAATACAACACATGCACACAGCATATCCACCGACATCTAGATGGTCTTATATGTCTTACCATCCATATAAGGGTGGAAAGTAGTGATAAGGCATGGATGGGTGCCAAAAGATTGTTGTAATCCATTCAATAATAAGGAAGTAAAGTTTGTATCTAGATTCTAAATGATGGTTCTAGAACCTCCATGCAGCTACAAAACATCCCCCAGGTACTTCTGTGCTAAGGAATCAACTACATTTGACTCCTTAACCATTATGAAGTGAGATTATTTCTTCAATCGGTACACCAATACCTAGATAGAATCACAAACTCCCTCAACCCTGGGTAGTCTTGTGGGGAAATCCATCAAGGCATAATCCCACATTCACTCAATAATTTCTAAGGGCTACAACCAACCTTCAGGAACATGGTGTTCAACCTTCACCTGCTAACACACGAGACACTTTCCAAAATACTCCATCTCTAAACACTTCACTATGGGACCCAAAAACTGTCCTCTCATGCCCTGATACATCTTAGAGACTCCTGGATGTACATCCATGGGTGAGTTATGGCACTCACCAGTAAATAGCTCATGCATCGCCACCAGGACAAACAAGATTCCCACAGAACAACATTCGATTCTGACTATCCTCTAACCACCTTTTTGGAGCATCTCATGAGATTACACGATCACAAATCACTTCAACAATTGAGTATCCTCACTGAGACTCCTCCGCCTCTCATACCAAGGAAGATTTCACTTCCATCTGAAATTGATAGCCTCTACAATCCTCCACTCACATGCCCAGAAGATAAGCAACCAACTCCTCCATTGTATTCCAAGAAACTACTTACTCCAGAACCACATTGTTATGCAGCTTCATGCACAAGGCATCAGCCACAATATTTCCTTTTCTAGAATTGTAGGAGATCTCGAAGTCGTAGTCCTAAAGAATCTCCATCCTTCTTCACTATCACAGGTTAAGGTCTTACTTGGAGAATATGTACCTCAAGTTTCTGTGATCTGTGAAGACCACGAAGCATTCACCAATGAGGTAATGCCACCAAAACATTAGGGAGAACACAACCATAGAAAGTTACAAGTCATGGGTGGCATAATTATGTTTCTGATGACGTTACTACTTAGACCCATAAGAGATCAATCCCCATTGTTTTATCAGCACACACCCCAAGACTAGACCATAAGAATCACAAAACATTTAAAATGTTACCTATTCATATGGAAACCTCATAACAAGGGCACTGACCAGATTCATTTTTAGATATCTAAAAGCTTCCAAACACTTGTACCTCTATACGCATGTCTGTTATTTTCTGGTCAGAGCTTTCAAAGGTTCTAAAACTCGAGATATGTTAGGAACAAACCTCGATAATAAACTTCAAACCCCAGTAAACTAAGAACCTCAGCCATGTTCTTGGGTGATTCCTAGGAAACAAATGATTCTATCTTCAATGGTTACATTATTATTCCCTGCTTGGACACCACGTGTCCAAGGAAGTGATCCTCTTGTGTCCAGAACTTGCACTTGGACAACTTCCTGTTGGGCTACAGGTGTCGAAGGACCCCCAAAACTGTCCTCAAATGCATGACATGATCCTACTCTGATCTTGAGTGGATCTATAATTATTTGATGGCCATGACCACAAACATGTCAATATGCTCGTGGTAAATAAAATACAGGAGTCCCATGAACACATCTGGAGAATTCGTAATGCCGAACGACAATTCCACGAACACAAAGTGCCTATATCTACACTTGAAAACATTATTTAGGATGTCACCCTCCTTCACCCTAAACTAGTTATATCCAGACCATCGGCCGATCTTAGAGAACCAAAATTCTCCCTTCAACTGGTCAAGAAGGTCGTCGATCCTCAGGGGGGGTAACAATTATTGACCATTATCTAATTTTGTATCAGGTTGTCTATGAACAACCTAAGACCACCGTATTCATTCCTTTTAAACAATACTAGAGCCCCCTATGGTGACAAGTACATTCGGATAAAACCCTTCTTCCTCAGGTCATCAATCTAAATCTGCAAATCCTACAATTCAGAAGGCACCATATAGTAGGGTTCCATAAAAATCGGATGGGCACTAGGTTGTAAGTATATCCAACACTTAACATCAAGTAAATGGGATAGAGTCACAGACTCTTTAGGAAAGAAGTCCTTGAACTCACTGAAAATACTAGGAATATAAACCATCTCTGAGTCTTCTGATTCCATTGAAAACTTACCTAAAATGTAAATAAGGTGATCCACACGCCGAGTTCCCTCTTGGAAAACCTTCTTGCCAATGAAAACTACATGCTTGCCACACCTATCTAAGAACACGACCCTTATCTAGAAGTAGTTCATAAAATCATGCATGGAAAATAGCCAGTAGATGCCCAGTATGACATCGTATAACTAAATTTGTAGTAGAAAAAGATTCCCACTGGACTTATGCAGCACCAACATCAGTATGCATCATCGACAAATATCAAACATGGTAGCCTAACCTCATACTGTGGTACTCAACACCAGGGGCATGTAAAGTCTCTATACGCCTAGACCCAAGGCACAATATAGACTGGGATTAAAAGGATTGTGAAACTACTAAATAAAACAAGGCATATACAAGAGTTTTAAACAGACTAATCATACCATGAATAACCTTTAGCCCTTCTTGAATTGTGGCCCCTGCAGCACACAACTACCTAAACCCAAATCCTATGCCTCTCGGCTATTGACCACCTCCCCAACCATGCCCTAGTCAATGTCCCTAAGGAGAGCCCTTAGGTTGGCCTCCCCCAGAAATGTCTACTCTTAGAGGGGTAGGGGCCTTCTGCTACTACTGAAATGGTCTAGATTGCAGCTGGTGCTACTAAGGTGGATGTTGAACCTGCCCACCCCCACTGTACTATACTATGATAGGGAACTGATTCTAAAGATTCCCATGACTACCATAGATAAAGCATATCGGTCTTAGTCCCATGGATAATGGGTGATTACGGAGAGACCATAATGAGAACTATTGAAGCCTGCACCATGCCAGATGAAACTTGGAAGTCCATAATGTTGGAGGCGTGATGCTAAGGGCATTCGTATTTGGTGAACTCAACTGGTTCCCTGCACATGGAATGCCTCCCAACATGTTCATCATCTACACTAATTTATCCTTCCTATGAACCTTCAAGTACATCAGTAGAGTGACTGGAATAAAAACATACTAAAAGAAGGAAAGAACACCTCATCCAATCATATCTTCCACAACTCCAAATTCGGTAAGAGATATGGAGAGAAATGAAGAAGATCCTTGAACATGATCCCTAATTTCCTTACCAACATACTCCATTGCTGGAGGAAGAGAAGTTATTTCCTATTTTTGTCCTTCATTGTAGAGGAACGAAATTCTGCCTGAAACTCCTTCTCAATGCCAGTCCATGACACCCCAGCTACCTTCTTCCCCCCGAGAAAAATAATCGAAGACTAATGCACTAATTCCAACATCTGGATCACAGTCAAAGGAAACTAGTAGTATGTTAGAGCTCTAATCAAAGTGAAAGCGATCACTAGCTCCTTGATCCATCTCCCTATCTCCATGACAGAGACACTGACTTCGTATTTACTGAGAGCCTACCACTAGAAGGCACAAAGTGTTTTCTAAAACTGTTCATACCACTCTTCTTGATCACCCCTCCTCGGATAAACTAGATCAACCTACTAGGACACAACTGCCTGCACTACTCAAGGACAATGTCCATGTTCTATAGCTGAAAAATGCATACATGAAACTGTTATTCCTAAGTAGTGAGGAAAACTCCTTTTTAATTTGGTTTAATATTTTATTTATTTTAAATTCCAAAAATATCCAAGAAACACAACAAAAAAGGCATTCTGATTCATGTACCTTTCCTAGGGTCTCTACGCAGCATTCAAAGTAGCCTCACTTTGTCATTCAGTGGGTCTAGAGTCCTTGTATTGGATCATGGGGGCCATAAATCCCTATCTTAGCCTGTGATCTCTAGCCTATTTCACACACCAGGATTTCCTAACACTGTTTCCCTACTATCCCTTGCAATTATCGCCAGTACTAACCCTAAACTATATCCTATCTCTCAACCATTAGAACTATAATACCATTAATTCATGACCCTCCTTCTCCAAGATTAGGGAAGGAACAAAAAACTGCAAGACCCTTCCATCTTTATGTTGAAAGAGATATAATGACCCTGGAGTCCAGCCTTCAGTAGTCCCCATAGTGGGGACTAGCACCAAGTGTATATAATCTCACATAAATTGAAGGAATTACACTTTTCCTAGAACACGATCGAGAGATAAGATGGTAAGTCCTAGAAAAACCAAGGTCATAATTTAAAAGTATAACCAAAACTCCATTCACACATGTTTGATCAAAATAAAAGGAGGCAAAGTACAATATAACTATGAAGGAAAGTACCCAAAGAGAAAAAAAAAGAGGTAAGAAAAACTATCCCGATTCCCAAGCCAGTAAGGTCTGGCATGGTCCACAATGTACTCCTAGAAACATAAAAGCAGATTTATCTATGAAGGGTGAGTATACAAGTACACTTAGTAGGGAAAACAAAATCTCACGTGCATAAGTGGGGATACATTCTAATGCCCCCTGAGAAATAGAGTTAATCAACACAACTAACAAGGAAAACTATACACCCAACCTCACTAAGGAACACTCCGCAAATAATGAAAGTCAATTAAAATAATAGTAATAGCACATCAATATTTGAGTACCTCGTGCCACTTTTTCATTGGATATTTATGGCATCCTACTCATTATACCTCTTAGAAAAATCCCACTGCAGTCGAAAAACTGTCCCCAACAACAATAATATGGGACATCCCAACATCATGTTTGTACCACCAATAATCTCCTAAGGCACCACTACCACACATCCCAACAGTAGACACCTGGTCCATCACAACCACACTTCCTTCCCACATACACCTTGACTTCATCTAGAAGACACAGGGTATACAAACCTTCCCACACACACCTATTCTAACCCAACAAAACACACACAACCTGATGATTCTTGGGCTATAATAAACCTCAGGTCATCACAGCCTACCCGAAGAGTCTTGGGATACCTAGGAGAGGGATAAGAATGAATCTAATTACCATACACTCATAGGAATCTTGGAAAAAACACCCTCCCCCGTGAAATGGGGGTGTTCATCAGAAATTCCTCATCATGGGTGGGGTGCGTATATAAATCAAAAGAACTAAATTTTATATATATAGGTAATCAATAACTCTTTCTAACCTTAGGGTCTCAAAACCAGAAACCATCCCACACACAACCACTCTTGCTACCACCCCTACATGCACAAGTACACAATAGCCGCAACTAGTGCACAAACCATTTGTGGAAAACAGTTCCCCAAGGTACCTATTCTCGTTATCATGTTCAAGTTACTCCATTTAAATATTCTTTCACAACAGAGTAACTAATAGACATAACAACAATCCAAAACATCAACTAAAAGGAAACAACCAAGCATGATTTTTAGAATTCAATCCTAGTTCTCTTATAAATAAAACTTTAAAATGGGATCATGAAATAGCCCCTGGATTACTATAACCAAATCAATCCCCAAATTACTGGGTCCGGAACATTTACTGCCAGCTCCATATGACCTCAGATTCACAAAAAATATCCTCTCAACCATATATTTCTTTCCCAGCTATGTCATCTGAAAAATAATCAAACCGAACAACCTTGAATATCACCATAATAGAGAAAGGATGCTTTAAAATTTATCTAACACCTTTCATGAACTTCCTTCTATCCGTTTGGTTAACTGGTGTAATCACACAAGGGTTATTATTCATCAGGAATCCATTTAATCATGCACGTTTACTTCATTAAGCTGTTTAAATGTCACAGTTATTCAATCACAAGATCATCTAGAAAACAGATATTCATTACTTCACCAGAAGGACCACCAATTACCCTGATTTTCAGTGGTCATGATTCTATAAAATTCTCAACATAAAAATGAAGGTAAAATAAAACAACATCATTATCTTTCTCATCCATTCATTCTTTAAAATCCTGTTTATTGTCTTAATTAAAATTTGTTTCAACTACATCCAGAGGGAACACCACTATAACCACCCTGTATGATGCACAGTAAAGAGAGATGATGGAAGAACCCCTACCAAGATGATCAAGGATCAATGTTTTCTTATTGTCTTAAGAAAAGGGGATGGTGTGACTTGTAGAATGAACTCCAAGGTAAAGAGGGAAGGGCTCTATCATGGGTTCATGATTTGTCTTGGGTGGAAATATTGAGGCACACTTAGAAAAATGAAAAGGAAGCAGGAAGAGGGGATTTCATCTTAAGAAGAGGCCAGATCATAAAATCAGCAAGACTATTTTGAAGTATATAATGTCAGATCATGGCCGAACCATGTGGAATGACAGTTTCACACATTGTAACTAATTAATATTAAATGATTCCTTTCTAAAACGGTGGAGATAAACTAAATAGTGACTCTGAGTTGATAGATTTTCTTTAAATGGAGGATAACATGTTACATGGGAAAAACTGGGAAAACTCGAGAAACTGGGCAAGGCGGAAAATGGTGTGACATCGATAAAAAGTCCATACATTTTGATAATTCATGGGTCTTCCGACTCTTTGGGGATTTAAAAATATATTTTACATCCTTAAATCTCTTTGAAAGGGGTATTAACATACTTTTACATTAAAAGAGATGTTAATGGAGTGAAACTAAAATTTATGGGAGAAGTTGGAAATGACTCACCATTGGATGAGTAACCGACACCCTGGCACTGACACCCTGGCTCCGGTCGATGTGGAACCGTTGCTGATTGGTGACACCGTTCGTTCGACCTAAAATTTGGGAAACTTCTTAATGTGTCACCGATTATCCCCAGGATGCCTTGAACATCAGGATTTGAAAATGTAATGGACTAGGAGGGTCAAAAAAATTACAATAATATTTTACTAGGTCCATAATGTAAAATAAAAATAGATAGATATAGATAGAGTTCAATATATATTCAAGTAGAGGAGTGTAATAACATTCAGATTCATTAAACATGATGTCTCACACCTCAAAAACACTAGGAATGTTTATATAGATCTTCCCTGAAATCTTTATAGTTTCTAGAATTTAGTCAAAAACATAGATATCAATGATATGATTCAAAAAAAAATTCATAAAAATTCATCATTATTATTCAATATTTAAATATTGAAAAATGAATTTAGTTATTCAAACTCCTATAAATTGTCATCAGAGAATATTTGACCAAACATGATAGCCTATATTTGGAGAAAAAATCTAAGCCAACATTCCCCCAGAAGACAAAAACTACCATAAAAACCATGGCATTGAGACATTCCCCTTAATGTTGTCTATCACAACATAGAAGATGTTATAGTCTATATCACCACATCATGGTCATGCATTTGTTGAATATTTTCATCAATATTCAACTTGTACTATTTTCACATAAACTAAAAACATTTTATCCTTATCTCAAATAACACTGAACAACCTTTAAATTTATATATATAACATATTTTTTCTAAAAAAATATTTTATTTTCATTTCATGTTATATCATATATTTGAATATGGGGAAATCCATCTAAAATTTCATTCAAATATCCCCTGAAAAACATATTGGTACCTTAGAATATTTTATGAAAAAAATGTATTAAAAACCCAATCTTCATTTACTCAATAAAAAAATTGTGACATGTAATCTTCTGTAGTGTTGAAAAATATAATTTTTTCCTTAGCCAATAAATTTAAACAAATTGTGCTCTATAGAATGAAATTAATAAAACTAAAGATATAAAGGGATCAAGTGTGATATTGAGCATACACATGTTTGTTTAATACTATATCAAACATTTATATCATATATTGTTATGAAAAGTATATAATCTGTTTATACAAGATACTATGATCCCATAGGACACAGAGTATGTTAATTTGTTATAGTTAACTCATATATTTTCAATACTATGACTATATGCTGACCATATTAATAAAATTATCTCCTGGTATTCACCCAGATATATTATCACACCACATACCCCTCACATAAATAGATAATAACTCCATATATTCCTTCATTATGTTTTTTCATACAATGCCTCAAACTATATCAATCAAGAGATCAAATTTCTTACTCTTCACAAGGGAACAAAAATATTATCTTGGGTAAGCATAAACTATTATCATGGTCTTAATCATACCCAATCACCCCTGGTGAGCTTCTCAATAAATATCTCACAATATCGGAATAAAATTATGAAGGTAATCATGTTATATATATTACCAACCATAGGTACTACGAGTCAAAACAAAACAACCACCCTTTTAATATTAAAATGTAGTGTATGATTATCAATGGAGTACACCTAGTGAGTAATTTGGTGTAAAAAACTCATTTTAACCTCAATAATAAATTATGTATCATTATAAAAAACCCAAACAATGATAGTTGACATAAATCATCACAACCAATAATACTTAATGATGGCCATTGATTAGTGACAACTCAAAGATGTAATTTGAGAGGTTAATTATAATTTCACATCACACAATATATATATCCAATGTGAATGAATTAAAATTTAAATAGTTCCATTTCTATAACATGACAAATTTTTATTCCAAATCTACTTTAATAATACTAACAGAATGATTCATAAGTTCCCCTTTAGTCTTATCAACATGATATAATTCCATAGTTCCCATATGTTGTTTGTAATTTTAGGGTCTTATTAAACTCATTACATATCTATAAAATTTATTCAAAATCGCAATGTGAAAATTTGATTAATCCTCTTAGTAATCAATTTTATAGCATAACACAGATGAAGAAATATTGGTTGGATAATGGAGAAACTTAGGAAAAAATTAATAATGTTCAAATCTTAAAAAATATAATTCAAAATCATTTACATCATAAAAATACATGTTATAATTTTAATAACTTTTTTTATACTATAATCTATTTCTAAGTTTATCATCATCAAAATAGAGTATTTACATTTGAAAATTCTAATGATATCTTTTATAAATAAAATGTAACTATCTTAATTATCAAATTTCAATACCAAAACATACTAAAATATCTTAGGATAGAAAAATAAATTTAGTTTGAATATGATTGGATCAATATTATATTTATTATACATAAAACATCATCAAGTACAAATCAACTCCTAGATATTAAAATATATATTTTATCAAAAATATCATTATATGAAGAAAAAACTCCTTTAATTTTAGAAATAAGACTTATTTCACTTATAAGGGATATTTATCAAAAAAAACTTTTAATAACCACATATCATATTGTATTTTATGAATTATGATCAATATTTGGAAAATATGTTCATGGTAATTAAAATATGCTACTTCTAGGTGGGATAACTCTTTCCCATAATATTTTAATTGAAATTGTTGATTATATTTTTTTTTCATTGATAATACATTCATATCCTAATCACATTTTATAATATGTTATATAATTTTTATCAATCATAACATCGTATATCAAAAAAATCATATTTTTTATTAATAAGAACTATTGTTTAAAAATAATTTATTTTATTAAATAAGATAAAATTAATATATAAATACATATTATTTAGGATAATACATTTAGATATTTATATTAATTCACAACATCAAACTCTATGATGTAGAAATCCCATGCTCCATCATTTTAATGAAAAAATCAATCTTTATCCCTTAATCCATTTTTTGTTTTAAGGTCTAGTATATATTTACCAAACTTGTAAAATGATTTGTGAAATCATATAAAAAATAATTTATAATTTAATTCTAGAACATTAATTCTTATATATACTCTCTTTAGAGTTTAAAAAAACTCCTCAATTATTTTAGAAAATTCTTCCTCATATAGAAACTTTAAAATCCCAGGTAAATAAAAATATGAATATTTCATATTTATTATCATTTTTGAATTAAATATTAATTTTAATATAAAGGAAATTATATGTTCGATGGCTTACCTGACACAAAATAATGGGTTTTTCCGAAATCTCATATTTCACACAAGGCTGAGTCATACGGAAAAATAATAATATAATATTATTTTAAATGGTATTTAACGCAAAGAAATTTTATTGGTGAGAATCAGAAAATAACCATATTAATATTAAACATATTTGTTAAATATTTTTAAATTTATCCCATTAATGTTAGAGGCTTATAATGTAAACGAATCCAATTTTAAGCATAAATACTCAAATATTCTTTAAAAGGTCGATTTACTGTATTTTGATGGAGAACCCTTTTTTAAATGTAGTTTTTGTTACTTTTTTATGTTCTATTTGATAAAATACTATTCTTCTTTATAATTGGAACATCAAAATTTACTTTGGGTGAAATTTTGGTATTTTTCTGATAAATTTCATTTTTAATGAATAGTGAAAAATACTATATTTTAATTCCTAACTTCCTTTTAATATTCTTTTTTTACATGGAAAAGGTAACATTTTAGTTGGATTTAAAGTTAAATTAGATTATATTTTTACCATTTAATACAATTCTTTTCATTTTAAGTAATTTCACTTTGAAATTTGACATAAAAAAAGTATCAATCTTTTAATTGTTAGTATTTCTAAGAAACACACTTTTTTGTTTTGACAACAAGATTAAATTTTAAATTAATTTCTTCTACTTCTGTGTTTTGAATTTATGAAAATTGATTCAATAATTTTAATCAGGAGGAAAGAATTTATAAATAGTTATCTTTTATTTTTAGACATTATGAATATTTACTTCAGTAAATATTTTATAAACCATGTTTAAAGGATAAATCGAGTAAATAAAGGTGAAAAATAATATTAAATTATCCTTAAAAATTTCCTAACACTATTTTCAGAGCTATGTACGAACAAGATCATCCTTGGGTAGATTTTGGGACCTGATGGAGCCACTTGGGAGTGATAATGACACTTTATATTAATTAATATAAAGTAAAGGAAAAAATGATATAAAGATATATCTTTTAGTAAAAATTTTTATGGGGTTATATATGTGATATCTTCGACTATAAATATTAATTTGGATGAGAAAAAAATTTACCAAGTCATGGTATTTTATTTATAATTTTTATACATTAAATAATAAAATTTAATTATGACACAATGGTGATACAATAATTGATTCATTAATAAAGGATTAATATAAATGATATTATAAATATTAAAATAAATTTATTTTGAAATTTTTATGCCATGCACTAATTTTAATGATTATGATAACTTTTTATATTTGAATTAATGATTTTTTTAGAAATAATCATGTTGGTTTTGTTTTTTTAAAAAGGAAAGATATGAATAGTATTAAAATTGACTTAAAAGAGTTTTTAAATCTATCAATATTTTATTAAATGATAAAATAGTCCTAAAAATAAAATAATTGTCCAAATGACAGATATGATGTTATAAATTTCATTAATGATCCATTTTGGGTCTCTTGGAATTTTATAGAAAATATATTAACCATAAAGTATGAATATGAAAGAGGATATGGTAAAAGTGAAATAAGTTAACAAGAGGTTAAATAAAAACAATAAGGATTAAAAAATATCCAAAACCTATCAAATTTTTATTGGATGATTTTATTTCGAATTATATTAAACATATTTTATAATTAAATAAATTTTGGACCCTTTGAACCCGAAAATCATTTTATAAGAAAATAATACTGTCAAACTTTCCTAAAAACCCCTCCTCCCTCTTATGAAAAGTCACCACCTCTAAAAAATTACTCACAAAAATAAATTCCATTTTATCATCCAAAACCTTCTACAATAATCTCCCAAAATCCCTTTATTCCTAATTTAACACTTACCCTAGATATAAGGAAATTAAATAAATCATTTTGATTGAAACCAAAGGGAGTTACCCGATTTAAAGGTAACGTCTTACCTCTAATTCCCTTATTTTATTTTACTTCTCCACTCCCTACGTTGTTCTTATTCATTTTTTACATAAAAAAACTATATCCTCAATATACTAAATTGTTTTTATGATAAGTATTCAAACTACACTTAGAAACACCTCTAAATAATGGATATGAACATACTATTTCTGTGTACGGTGAACAGCTGCCACACAAAATAATGATTCTTTAATTGTCTCCTATAGCCTCTCATGGTGGGAATTAGGATGGAAATGTATTTATATGTGATATATATTATATTTATATTATTTATTTTTTTATTTTTCATTTATATCATACTTTTATGGTTTCTATAATGGGTAAATATGATAATTTGATTTGAGGAAGTGCGGACTGCCTCCCCCTCAAAGTGAAATGACTCCTCCATACCATACATGGAATGTATGAAGGATGGTGTTAATGAACTTATGTAACATATATAAAATATTATATTATACTGGAATAATAATATATCTATGTATCATTTAGTTATGATTCCATTAAAAATAAAAAAAAATGAAATGAAAATAGCGTTCAGCTGTATGTACGACTTACCATCTCCATGAATGGTGCAGTTTAATTTCATATATCCAAATGATATAGACTACTCTAAATAAATATTTACTGGATATATATTATACATATGATATCTAAATCATGAACATCATTATGGAGATAATTAAATTTTTACCACATGGAAAATTTGTATTTATAACAAGTTAATTTTTTACTCAAGTTCCTAACATCGACAAAATGTCTGATATGAACTCAAATGATTAAATAATTTTTGTAGAAAGGTAATAAGTGATGTGAATGGAATAATATACTTGAAAAATTTTCTTAAGAAGGTATAAATTAACTTCTATTTATTATTCATGAAGAATAAGGAACAAATAAGACAAGTCCGACTTGAGGTAAGAGGTTTTCATCTCACATTTTATTCCAGTGAGATTCATGCTATATTTGCCACTATTTCCTTTTCTATGGTGTATATACTACCCATTATTTTATTATTTGTGTAATATAATTTAATTTATTGGAATATACATCTTTATTGTATGATCCTTACTTCATGAGGTGTATGTTTCATAATTTACCAAATCCGTAATGAAACCTTTCACCATACTCTTTTAGTCAAAAATTTATTTTATTTCATATATTTTCATTTCATTTTTCTTATATTTAGATATGTTCTTCAATATACTTATTCCTGTATTTTTTTTCCATGTGGTTAGAGTCCCTTTTATCTTTCATTGATTCATTTTCTTAATTTTAATGTGACGCCATTAGGGTGTCCAATTTCTGTACGACAACTTCTTAACCCAATTTCAATTCTTTTGGTTAAACATACTCTTCAAGATTATGCAGTGCTATGAATTTGTGTAAATGGACTATGATTTTTTTACAATTAATATAAAATTATATTTGGTGTGTTTTTATTTGTCACACATAATTTGGTCATTTATTTATCCTTAATCTAAGGATATGATCTTTGCAAGGGACTTTGTCTCAATTTACATTCCAAAGAGACATAGTTGTTCTTATACACCAATTAACTTTTATATGGTGTATATAATCCCCTTTGACATATTATATGCTGAATATCGTTATTCTCATGATATTATAATATTTCATTAATGTTATTCCTCAATGATTTTTATTTAATCATCTCTCATTTTGTTACGAACTCTGTAACTAAAATATCACTTTAAATGTTTTAAAAATGTACTATTAAAAAACTCTCTCATTAATTTATATGTTTTAAAATTTGTTTTAATGATTTATTTATATGCATTTGAATGTTTTGAAATTAAAATTTATATCAAAATCATCAATGTGGTGTGGGACACTTTGATTCAGAAATATTTATTAAATGTTTTAAATGGTTTGATAAAGCATTGATTATTTCAACCTCTTAAAATGACATATTGTGATTGCAATTTAGAAGTCTTATCTTTACATTCAATTTGTTATATGTGTAATGAATTATGTTATAGTCATTGGGTATTTTTTATGTATATATATTGTTCTCTAATAAACATAGGGTGGGTGAGCCTGATATAGTTCTCCAATGAATTGGGTAACATGACAGGGGTAAACATTGATGTTTCTCCTAATAGATTTAGGGAATATACTATGATGGGTATTCCCAACGCAACTCCCTATGTATATGTGAAAGCAAAAATGTAAGTAAATTGTGGATTCTACAAGTTACCTTTATGATTTATGATTTCCATGTGTTATTCATAAAACCTATGATTTTTGTGGTATGTTAATGATTTAAAAGTATGACTACATTGATTTTTATGTATTGATGGACTAATGTTTTCTTCCCTTTTTTTATAACACATACTGAGAATTTTATTCTCATCCCATGTTTTTGAAATTTTTTTTATAAGGAAAAAGGAAGGTTAAGAGAAAGGAAGGATTCAAGAAGATTTATATCAAGAAAATAACAGTTGTTTTAATTAAGGAGTTTTATTTTTGTGAAAAAATTGGAAAGAGAAGAAGTGTCTACTTTGTCATTTTTGAGATGTATTGTAATAGTTATGACCTAATTATGTAAAACTCTAAACTAGAAAAGATTCACAATGTGAATTATTAAAATATTTCAATATTATGTAATGTTTCAGGCTGGGGCCTTATAGTTGGTATCAGAGGTCGGTTTATACAACTTTAGTGATTATGAGTTTTTATTAGACACATGGTTAGTCTCTTGGTCTACACTTTATGTTAAATCCATATTTTGTAACATTTTTAGATCAAGGAATGTACGTCCACATTGGATGGTTGAGGATCTCCAATGGAATTTCTATCTCTTCCTGATGACTTGCTTACAATAATTATTGCAAAGTCATGTCCAGATGATTCTGAAACATTCTCTAGCATACAAATCACATGCAAGAAATTTATTGAGATATTAAACACCTCCGTTATACCTCGATACCGTCTCGGATTATGGGTTTTATTTAATCAAATCCTATTTTCTCAATATTCCCATGTTTTTATGAACGGTAAATATTATCAAGGAATTTTCAAATATTTTACCTTATCACAAGATTTTGAAGCATATTATGATTTTGAAAATGGTGCTGAAGAAGGAGACCCTTGCGTAACCTATTTTTATTTTCTTTTAAATTATAGTCTTTCAGCACATACTTATGGTATTTTAAAATGACCATTGATTGAATGTTTCAACTCAAGCTCGGTCATAATGTTTTATAAAAATAATGTTTTATTAGATGTTTTGAAATTATATGTCATACATGATTATTTTCTGAAATTATTTTTCTGTGAACACCCACATGACCCAAGATGTACGAGGTGCGTTTGGATAATGGAAGCAGATGATTTTGAAGGATCTATAAATCAATGATTCAATGCATGGACCATATATTTATGTGAACAAGATGACGATGAAACCATGTGGACACCATAATCAAGGTACACCGTTCTTTTTTTTGAATAATGTTATTTTAAGGAGGTAAAAAATGTAAATATATATAAGACATCATGAATTAAGATATTGAGGTCATTGTTAGTTTGGATAAAAATGAGATGTATAAGATAACCATTGAGGTAAAAACATGTAAGGGTTATTTTTTATTATTATAAAAAGGATCACCTATAAGATAGGTGACAACCAGTCATGTATGGATAGGCCACAGGAATCGAACACACAACTGAAGGGCGACAAGGGCGCATCACCTACCACTGGCCTGTGTGAATTCCCTGGTTAGTATGACTTATTCATTTAGTTAAATGATTTTATGGATCATGAATCAGTTTATTTTTGGAACTTATGTTTTATCAAATGGATATCCTTAATATAGGAATATGATTTGGTGATTAAGTGATAATGGTTATTTTAGAATACATTCTATTTTTTGGGGAACAATATATGCTTACAGAAAATAGAATAATATTTGATTTTATTTGGGGAGTAAAGGTGGAATTTTATTTTGGAAGAATATTTGTTTTTATTATGGAAATATAGAGGTCTAGGTTATTTTATGGAAATGATTAACCATTCTTAGAGAATACGTTATTTGGTTAATTACTCTTTAGTATGAGAATGTAAGAGTAGTCGATATTATTTGGGGATAAATGATAACATTTTTGAAGAAAACTATGGGATAAAATCTTTCTGAATTGTGGGTTTCAATCGTAGTTTGTATTATATAGAAGGATTTTAAAGACTATTGTTTATTTCATGGTCTTTGTTGAAATTTTGGTATTGTTTGTTCAATTATAGAGATTAAGAGTTGTATTTCATTTTTTATAAAAGATTATCCATTTTGGGGATTATCTACACTTGTATTAAGATTTTTGGTTTTGGTTAATGTCTAATGATGGGGTAAATATATGGTTCATCTTTTGTAGATTGTTTGATTTTCTAGAAGATGATTCAAGGGATTCTGGTGTGACCCAATAACCTTGAATATTCATCATTTGGAGAAAAGATGAGTTTGTGGTAGAAATTTATCAAAGGATGAAACTCTATATGAAAGAAAAATATATTTCTTTATGTTCTTATTCAAAGTATTAAAACAATTCCTCAAATTTATGAAAATCAAAATAAAACAAAAAAAGTTGTCTGTTTACTTTTCCTACTGGGTAATCAAAGACCGTTTAACCTATCAAATGTTTATAGTTTTCTAGGATTTAACTTTCTCTTGATCATTTTTTCTATCACTCCCCATCAGAGCTTGACAATAAGTTTCTTTTCCATATCCATGTTTTCCTAAATGGAAGACTAGTATGTGTTATTTCATGTGACTTTTAAACTTATATCTCTTTCTTTTCATGCGATAGTTTTAATGACTCTTTTTTTATGTGGGACTTTCAATTAAGTTTCTAAGCCCAATTATAAAATTATGAGGATGAAATTTCCATAAGGGGGGAAAGATGCAATATCCTATGTAAATAAGAATATTATATTTGCATATCTATTAATATTTGTGAATTAAATATTAATTTTACATTAAAGGGGATTCTATGTTTGATGGTGTACCCGACACACAACAATGGGTTTCTCTGAAATCTCATATTGCACACAAGGCAAAGTCAAACTGAAAAATAATAATATAATATTATTTTAAATGGCAGTTAACACCTAGACATTTTATTAGAGATAATGAAAAAAACTAACCATATTATGATTAAACATATTCATTAAATGTTTTTACATTTATCAAATAAAAGTTAGAGAGTTAAAATGTGAATGAATCCAATTTTAAGCATAAATACTCTAATATTCATTAAAAGGAAAATTTACTGCCTTTTGATGGAGATCCATTTTTTATCTAGTTTTCAATGTATTTGTATGTTCTATTTGAAAAAATAAAATTTTTCTTTAGAATCAGGACATCAAAATTTACTTTGGGTAAAACTATGGTATCTTTTGATAATGTTAATTTTTAAATAAATAGTGAAAAACATCGTCGTTTAATTCCAAACTTGGTTTTAATATAATTTATTTATATAGATACAGTAACTTTTAAATTTGTTTTAATGTTTAATTAGATTATATGTTTACCATGTAATCTAATTCTGGTCATTGAAGTAATTTAAATTAGAAATAGGACATAAACAAGTGTTAATCTTTTGATTTTTATTATTTCATAAAAACAGGTTTTTTGTTTTGACAATGGGAATTAATATTAAATTAATTTATGAAACTTATGTGTTATGAATTTGGGAAAATGGATTCCATATTTGGAATAAGGAGGTCCAAAATGTGAAAATAAATATCTTTTTTAGACATTACGAATATTTACTTCCATAAATATTTTATTTACCATGGTGAAAGGGTAAATCTCATAAATAATAGAAAAAAATAATATTATAATAATATTAAATTACCATTACACTTGTCATAACCCTATTGGTTGAGATATTTCCGACCAAGGGAATCCTTGGGATGATTTGGGGACCCCATGGAGCCAATTGGGAGTAATAATGACACATTATATTAATTAATTTAATGCAATGACAAAAATGATATAAACATATATCTTTTAGTAAAACAATTTTTATAGAAGATTATATAAATGATATCTTCAACTATAAATATTAATTTTGAAACCAAAAGTATTTCATACATCATGGTATTTTATTTATAATTTTTAGACACTAAATAAAAAAAATTTATGAAATAATGGTGATTCTATAATTGCTTCATTTATAAAGAATTCAAATAAAAGATATTATAAATATTAAAAAAATTATTATGAACCTTTCTTTGACATAAAATAATTTTATAGATTAATATGACTTTTTATATTTTAATTAATGAAGTTTTTCCAAAATAATCAAGTTTTTTTGGATTTTTCAAGAAGTCATGATATGAATAGTATTAAAATTGACATAAAAGAGTATTTTAATCAGTAAATATTTTATTAATTGATAAATTAGTCCTAAAAATATATGATTCATCCAAATGACATATATGATGTTAAAAATATCATTAATGGTCTATTTTGGGACTCTTGGCATTTTATAGTAAATATATTAACCATATTGTATGAATGTATAAGGGGACATGTTAAAAGTGAAATAAGTTAACAATGGGATAAAGAAAAATGATAAGGATTAAAAAATATCCAAAACTTATCCAACTCTTATTGATTGATTTTATTTGGCCTTATATGTACCTTATAATAGAATTAAATATGTTTTTGACCCTTTTAAATGGAAAATATTTTTATAATAAATTAATACTTTCAAACTTTCTTAACGAGCCCCTCCTCCCTCTTATAAAAAGACTCCACATTTAACCCATTATTCACACCTATAAAGCCCCTTATCTTATTCAAAATATGCTCCAAGAAGATCCAAACATCCATCTCTTCCTCATAGAATCCTTCCCCTAGGAAAAATGATATTAACGAAATCCTTTTGATTCAATCAAAATGGAATTACCTGATTTAAAGGCAACGTCGTCCCTCCAGTTCTCTTCTTTTATTTTACTTCATCACACCCTATGCTCTTCTTAATCATTGTTTTAGAAAAAACAACAGTATCCTAAATATATTAGGTTTTTTATGATAATTCTTCAAACTACACTTATACACCCCACCATCTAATGGATACGAACATACTATTTTGGTGTACGGAGAATTGTTGCCTCATAAAATGATGATTATTCGATTACCTCCTTCCACCTATCATGGTGTCCATTATGATGGAACTATATTTATATGTTATATATATTATTTTTTTATTTTTTCAATTCTTATTCATTTTTCATTTATATCATTATTTTATTGTTTCCATTATGGGTAAACACAAAAATTTCATTTAAGGAAGTTCAAACTACCTCCCCTCCAAGCGATATGAATCATTCAAACCATACATAAAGTGTATAAAGTATTGTGTTAATGAACTTATGTAAAATATATAAAATATGATATTATACTGGAATAATTATATACCTATGTATTATTTGGTTTTCATTCATTTAAAAATTAAAAAACTAAATGAATGTAGCATTTATGCGTACGTACGGCTTACTGTCCCCATGAACGGTGCATTTCATTTTCATATATACAAATGATATAGAATATTATAAATACATAAATACTAGATATATATGATATATATGATATCTAATTCATTAATATCCTTATAGAGAAAATGGAATTTTGACCACATGGACAATTTGTCATTACAACAAGTTCATTTTTTACTCAAGTTCCGAACATCGACAAAATATATGATATGAACTCAAATGATTAACAAAATGTTATATCAATGTAATAAGTGATATAAAATGAATAATAAAATTTTAAAACTTTATTATTCAAGTATAAATTAACTTATGTTTACTATTCGGGAATAACCTAGAACATGCAATACAAGTCGGACCTCAGGTAAGGGGTTTTCATCTAACTTTTTATTCCCCTGAGATTCATGCTATATTTTCCAATATATCCTTTTGTTTGGGGTATGTAATGACCGTGATTATATTATTTTTTTATTATAATTTAATTTATTGGTATTTAAATCTTCATTTTATGATCCTTCCTTAATGGGGTGTATGTTTCGTAAGTTACCAAATCAGTAAGGGAACCTTTCACAGTACTCTTTTAGTCATGGACTTCATTTAGGTCATGTATATTAATTTCCTTTTTAATATATTGGGATATGTTCTTAAAAATAATTATTTCTCTAAATATTATGTCCATGTGATGAGATACCATTTTCTATCTCATCAATTCATTTTCTTAATTTTAAAGCAACGTCGTTAGGATGTCGAATTTCTATAAGAGAACTTCTTATCCCAATTTCAATTCTTTGGGTAAAACTTTTACTTCATTATTATTTCATGATATTAATAGCTGTGAATGGAATATGATTTTATTACAGTTAATATCCATTTATATTGGGTGTATTATTATTATTCACATATAATTATTTCATTTGTTTGTCCTTAATCTAAAGATATGATCTTTGTAAGGAACTTTGTCTCAATTTATATTCCATTGAGACTTATTTGTTTTTAAACATAGATTTACTTTTATAAGTTCTATATACTTTACTTTGACATATTATATCATGAATGTATTTATTCTCATGATATTATAAGCATTGATTAATTTTATTCCTCAATTATTTGTATTTAAGAATCTCTCATTTGGTTAGGAACTCTTTAACTAAAATATCATTTTAAATGTTTTAAAGGTTTTTTCTTCTAAATATTTGTCATTAATGTTTATGTTTTAAATATGGTTTTACGGATTTATTTATATGGATGTTAATATTTTGAAATTAAAATTTCATTCGACAGCTTAAAAGTGTTATGTAACACATTGATTCAAAAATCTCACTATTAAATGTTTTAAATGGGTTTGAAAATGGTTTGATAAAGCATTGATTATCTCAATATATTGAAATGATTTATTATTATCACAATGTGGAAACGTTATCTTTACTTTATTCTTGTTTCATGTGTAGTGAATTATGTTATGGTTATTGAGATCTGTTTACATATACGTGTGGTTCTATGATAAACCTAGGGCAGGTGAGCCTAATATAGATCTCCAATGCATTGGGTAACGTGACAG
Organism: Viscum album; assembly: GCA_963277665.1. Taxonomy (NCBI): domain Eukaryota; kingdom Viridiplantae; phylum Streptophyta; class Magnoliopsida; order Santalales; family Viscaceae; genus Viscum; species Viscum album. Next base: position 619,520,072 of record OY728146.1, on the reverse strand, counting down.
TGATAAATGTTGATGTTTCTCCCCATGGATTTAGGGAATATACCATGATGTGTATTCCCAATGTAACTCTATATGTAGCTATGAAATCTATAATGTATATAGGTTGTGGATGCCACAAGTTACCTTTATGATTTATGATTTACATGTGTTATTCATAAAATGTATGATTTTGTGTGGTATGTTAATGATTGAAAAGTATGATTTCATTTATTTTTCTGTATTTATGGACTAATGTTTTCTTTTGTTGTTTTATAACCCTTATTGAGCTTTTTATTTTCATCCCATGTTTTTGAAATATTTTTCACATGGTATTAGGAAGGGTAAGAGAATGGAATAATTCAAGGATATTTATATAAATAAAAGAAATCATGTTTTATTTAAGGAGTTTTATTATTGTGAAATTTTTTTATGTAGTAGAAGTGTTTACATTGTTATTTTTGAGATTTAAGGTAACTATTACGACCTAATTCTCTATAACCCTAGATCTGAAAATATCTTCACTGTGAATTATTAACATATTTAAAAATTATGTATTGTTTAAGGTTGTGGACTTATATAAATGGTTGTTCCAATGTAAGTATTTCATTTGATTCCAATCGTTTAATATGTGTTGTTAATTAAACATGGATGAATAAAGAGTAAAATGTATCAGATGTATTATTGATTGGGTATCCATATATGTCCACTATATAGTTGATTATACATATTGAATAATTATTATGGTCAAAATTTGGGGGTTTTTTTGAAATTCACATATGGGGGAATTATGTAGTTATATAGTCCCAAAGTATTGGAAACAAATTAGCCAATTATAAAAGCCATTCAGGTTAACCCATCAACCAAAAATATGAAATCATGATAAACCATTATAGAGAGCCATCCTGAGCAGCCTGCATGATGTCAAAGGAGTGTTTTTTGGATACATCATATCCTTGGTAGGATTCACTCTAGTGATCATGCTAATGGTGAGAGGTTGGAACATACATTTGAGTTATGACCAGGGTAGTGTATGTGTGAGAAGTGTTGCTGGGGTGGAACCTTGAAATTGGATTGAGTTGTCAGTGGAACATATTGTATTATAAAGAAGTTGTAGATATAAGGGTTGTGCTGTTTAGGACTCATGAACGTGGGATTATTCTCATAGATGATTAAATGATATAGAAATTGATTACGCTATCTAATAAATTCGGTTTTGTCTACCAATCATAAATTATGATATTATTCACCCTTTATAGATTTTAGGATTTATCATCAAGATATTATTTAGCTATTTGTGAGCAATAAAAATAATTCTATTCCATTAAAAGTGAACATAAATTTATCTCAACATTTTAAAAGGCTCAAAGAACCTCCTATGATATAGGAGAGTCTAAAGAAAACATTACTTAAAATATCCATACATTTATATTAAAACCTTATCATTATGTTTAATGATTACCCCAAGTTTAGGAATTCACGTAATGCATGATAAATATATGAGGTTCTCTGGAGATAAATAGAATCGTTTTATGTCACAATTGCATTTATGTAGATCGAATGAAAGGAAATTTAATGGGTACACCTAGGTAAATTATTTTCACATAGAATATTTTTTGATGATATTCATGTAGATGATTGCTACGTTTGCAATTTCGGATAAATTATGTGGCCAGCAGTTCCCCATAGACAACATTTTACATAAATGATTATGTGAGTAGACACGTGGATACATTTATCTATGTAATAAAATATATCGTATACCATAATTCATTAAGGAAGGTTTCATGTAGCCAATTATCCAAAGGATATTGACATAAATAAAATTTATCCATATCTAATTGAATGGAGGCTTTCAAATCACCATATTTTGTTGATGTTTTGAAATATAGGATATGAATAAATCAAGGAAATTTAAATGTCCAGTGAATAAAATGGATATTGCCAAAATATTTAAATCAATTTAATGGCATGTTTTGAAAATTAATATGCCTGAGTCATGTGTGTATTATAAATTTTAGGATATCAATTTTAACTTTTGGGTGAATATATTGGAAAATTTGGAAGAATACCCAAGGATTTGGGTTATTATAATTACGAGTTATAACTAAATAATTCATAATTATTATATAGATAATATATAGAATAAATTTGATGATAATTCAAGGTTTAATTGTAAACAAATTTAATGTAATAAATATTTTAGTTTTTAATTTATTATGAAAATGAAATTAAGGAGAAAATATGGAAGGTAAGTTGATGTTTTAGTTTTTTTTATTGTTATATAAATATATATTTTAGTTCAATGGTGATGGTTATTGAAGAAGTGAGGGAAATAACATCTACTGGGTAAATAAATAATGAGAGAGAGGGAATTATACATCTAATATTAAATAATATATGGTAATTATAAATCCCACTATATCTTGAAGGTGTTTGAAGGCCAGTAGAGTTTCTATACATTCATGTAGATTTTGATGTGGTATAAGAATATAACTATTGATCCATCTAATGGAGGAGGATTATTTTATTTCCTTATGGTTCTAAGTAAAATAAGGAGACAAATTTTTTTTTTGTACTGGATCGTTATTCAATAAGAAAATTTTATATTCCAATGGGTTTTGAAAGTGGATTGTATGTTTTAGTTGGACCTAGACGTGAAGGAAAAATGTATGACTCTATGATGAATAGGCTTCACTAGTATATGGTTATAATCACTTGTTTGAAGAGATGAATCATTAATTTTTGGAAATAACTTGTTACAATAAGGAGTGTTATTTTATTCTAAAAATTGTAAATATTATGTCCTAATTTCATACTTTATACTACACATGAGTAGAGGATCTCAGAAATATTGTTCAATGGATTGAGAACATTGACCTATTTAGGATGATTAATTAAAAAGGATAATTTTTTCAAAAGATGACCACATATTCACACTCTTTAAGTTGTTCATCTAGACTATGTATCAACAAGTGGCATCAAATTGGAAGTATCCAAGAAGCATTATGATAGATGAATAATATTAATTATATCAAAATATAAGGTGTTACCACATTTTAAGTGAACAATAATCATATCTTGAGTAATAAGATGTTATCTTAACTCATATCACTTGAATTGGAAGTGAGATACATTTCAAAAATTTCGTTTCAATTAAATATAGAAATATTTTTTCTGAAAAATGATGATAAGATAGATAAGGAATTATATGGAAAATCTTATAATAGTTTCCTTATTTCTATATGAATGAAGGTTTACACAATGTTCATGAGAATCCATCCCTCTAATGTTTTCAAGGAAAAATAAGAAAGCATCAATGAATGTAATAAGAAATTTATGGAAGAAAAAATTCAAGTTTATAAGAGTAAATATGAAGATATAATGAAAGAATATGATGAGAATATTGATGATTATTTACAAGGGTTAATGAGATTCTGAAAAATATAGGGTTACTTGGTGAGAAGCATGGGGAGTATGTCATTTTTTTTAAAAAGTTGAGGAATTTTATAAATTGTGTTTAGCCAAATGTAGTAGTTATAGATGATAGAGAAGACTTGAAAATTGAGGAGAAACATAAAATAATCATATCTTATGTGATGAGTAATGATATTTACCTAAAAATAAGGTAAAGGATTAAATTTATTTTGAATCCATGAGTAAAGAAAAAATTCATAGTGACAAGTTATTAAAGAGGACTTCATTTCTATAGACCCCTTGAACTGAATTTGACTCAATTTTTTCTTTTATTTTCTATATATTTTACTCTAACCTCTATAAATAAATGTAATAGTATTGATGGTGGTGAGTAAATATTGAAAAATATTATTTTTAATAGAATCCATTTTAATTATATTATAATTTATTTCAAGAAGTGATTGTTAAAATTTACAAATTTAATTTTTATAAAATATATTTATTTTTGAACTCCCCATTTAAAAAATTACTTAGTTTCATAATTTTATTTCTTTTAGAAAAAGTATTGTTTTCCTGAAAAAAAAGGTTTTTCTAATTTTTTTCACATTGTGAGAATATAATGAATGTATTAAAAAATATTTATATAATAAAATACATAGTTAATTAATAAAATTATGCACTTTTATATATTCTTTGAGTTTATAAATATTGCGTCCAATATGTTTAGAGCAAAATTAAATGTTAGTTGAAAAAAAATCCATTTTCTCATCGAATGATGTATTTTCAAGGTGAAATTAATTTGTGGATTTCAATTAAGCCTCAAACTAATAATATATTTCTAATAAATTATGTTATGTCATTAAGATTAATAATAATGATAATTTTATTTATATTGGAATTTTATGATGAGAATCAATTTATTTATAAAAACATTTTTTATGTTAATAAGTGTTATTATTTCAGAACATTTATTGACAATTTTAGAAATATTATATTATAAATATTCATTAAATAAAAAATTATAAGGGTAAAATAAGTTATTTTGGTTACATTTTATTTTTATTTATCTAAATTTATTACTAGTTTGAAGAATTTGTACCCATGTGAAAAGTAAATTTGGTAAAAGTGTTTTACTTTGTAGAAAGAAAAAAAATTATACAAAAATGGTATCAAATAAATGTTTTAAACGATTTTAAACATTATCATGTTGAAAAATCAACTATTATACACTTTTGAGACACTAATCCTTTAATAGATTCATGGAATTATTGAAAAATGATGAGTGGCTCCAATGTTTCCCTTTTCCCTCTTAGAAAATTATACCACTTAAACCCTTTGAAAGTTACACATCAAAATTTAATTAAACCTTTCAACTATTATATTTCACTCTACATAGAACCCACTACTGTATAAATAAGCCATGTTTACACAGAGTCATCCTAAAACTTTAATTTCATGGAGAATTCAAAGGAAAAAGGAAATCCTCCAACAAATAATTGTCTTCTTCTAATGTTTTTCTTTTAGCTTTACACTTATAAATATATTATTACCATAATAATAAAATAACATAATTATCCTTATTATACTGATAGTTTATTATAATAGTTGTTAAACCCTTATTTATTTATTTCGATTAACTCACAAAAAACAAATAAATATCATTTTTGTGTCGCATAGAATACTAACTCCACAATAATATATTATTTTTTTACATTTAATGTCTTTTATAAATAGTGGTAATAACTAATAAATAAGATATATTTCCTATATATATATATATATATATATATGTTTATGAAATGTTAATTTAATATCCACTTTAACTACTTATAACTCATTGATAAACAATAATTATAATCATGATTACGTATAGATTAATACCTACATGATGAAACACATTTCTTTTTAATAATGATATTGCGTAAAAATAAATATCTCATTGAACATACATTCCCATCATTTTAATGTGTGTTCATGTTTGGCTTAATTTATCATCCTACTATAATAAGGATTTAAAATCTAATGATGTATGACAATGAGAACATGAAAACTAATATAATTATAACATATTAATTACGTCATTTTTTTGTATATGGTTCTTGATATATTATATTATGTGTTTAACTTATTATTAAACAAACATTTTTTTGCTAAAATTATCGAAATAAGCCTTTATCAACTTGGTTTGCACATAATGTGGCCAAAAAACATAAGGAAAGAAATAAAAAAATCCATATAATTTATATATTAAAAAATAATAAATGACATGTGAATAATGATCATGGTATAAAATGATCAGTAATGATAAAAATGTTATTAAACATGTGCAAAATAGTTACATTAATTAAGGCCTGATGGTCATAATACACTGTTACTATTTAATGAACTCATGATAAATAATTATGAATATGTTTTATAAAATGGATATAATTATGATAAAATATCACAAATATGTTATCAAGTTATTTGTTTTTGTTTTAAATGAGGTTATATTGTCATAAAATATGTAAACAAACATGGTAAGGGTTTTTCCATCTCAACTTATATTCATTGGACATGTTTTAATGTTATTCAAAAAATTATTTTTTATATGATCCATATATATCCAAATAAATTTTATTGAAATAATAAATGATTTATTTAATTGGATTTTTATAACCATATGATTTTAGAGAATCTAACTTGTTTTATTCAAATATTACAAAATTATCAAGGGGTATTCATGACTATAAAATAAACCTTTATACATAATGACTACTAGTTTCTAGATATATTTATAAGATTTATCTATTTAACAATATGAAAAAGTTATATTGTGTTTACAGCTAATTTTTATTTTGATATCATGTTTTAGACCAATGTCTTCTTCCTATATAATTTAAATATTTCATTAAAATTAATTTCTTTTATTAATTATACCCATTGATTTCAATGGATTTTTATTAAATATAAAAATTATTACTTCAAAAAATTGATATCCATTCCGAAGAGGAAAATATATTTTTTTCATCTACAATGGACCATTCATTCTAGATATATCATTTTAAATAAGAAGTTTAATTATTATTTGTAGAGACATCAGTTTTCAAAAATTCTATATCAAAATGATCAAATGATTTTTCCTTCATTCCAATATCAAAATGTCTTCTCATTCACTAAAAAATATCATCATGATAAGATTTATGTATTTTTTAAGAATACATTATTTAAAATTATTTTAAAAAGTAAAGGTTTTAAAATTATTTCCAATTTTCTTTTTTTAAATCTAATTATCTTTAAACAGACTCTATTATTTATGATTCTTTTAAGAGTAAAATTTTTCAATTTATTTTCACATACACTTTTTGAAAACATTATTTATTTTAATGGAAATTTTATTTGGAAATTTTATATTAATATTTTTAATATTTTTTTATTTATCTTCAATTGATTGTTTTAGAATTTTATTTTCACTTCAATGTTTTAAGATATTTTGTTATAACATTTTTAACTTCACATATATTTCCCTCTAAGGTTTTTCAATCAAGAGTTGATGTTAATATCACATTATATATGTTATTATGATATGATCCATTTGGAAAATATGATTTATGATATCATATGATTTATTAAATTAATTATATTTGATATCATTGAATGGCATAAGAAACATATTATTATTCCATGGGTTATTTGTATGATTATTTTTAAATGTTGTGAAACCCATTTTCTTACTGTTGGTTAATTTATTATTTAATGATTGTTTTTATATTTCAGCACAAATATACGGATTATGTGATGGGTGTGACTTATATCTTCCTTCAATTAATTGGGTAAAGGATTATAGAAATAGATTTCATGTAAATTGGTGTCAAATATCTTTATTTATAAATGGTTAGTGTGATGGTTTTAAGCTTTATCCACAATTTATCAAATGAATGATTAGGTGGATTTCCATGTTCAAAAATATTATAAATCACATTCCTATAATTGTTCCACTTTATTTCCAAAATTAGTGGCTCATTTTATATTCAACATATTTTATTTTCTTATTCAACAGTTAAAAGTGTTATCATGTGAGATTTTATACCCGTATTTCATAATCATGGTCAACACTTATTTTTTTAGATCATTTAAATAAAATATTTTTACTTATTCAAGTTTTTCTACATGTATATGTTATATCCATTGTTGCCTTTTTTACATTCTCCCTTAATGAGAATTTGATATAACCCATTTCATATATTTCGATTCCCCATATTATAAAGCTGACTGCATCATGTGAGTTATAAAGGAAAGGCTTTGTTATAGCATGAATATGTGGATTTGTTTTCATGTTTGGAAAAATAATGTGTTTATATAGATAATATTCAAGACACTTATATTTTCAGTGAAAGAACTAATCCTTAAACATAACATAATCATGAGTTTTAAGTCAGTTAGTTATTTTATTACATTTTAGGATCTTTTTTGTTTAGAGTTTAGAGGATTATTCCATTACTGTCATATAAACAAATATTACAACATAATGTGGTCGCTTACACTTGGTAAAAAAATTCCAAAAAAATTACGACGTAATACGTTTTCTTTTCATGAAAAATCTTCATAATTTTTATCTTAACATTATCATTATCATTGGTCATCCATTAAAGGAAATAAAAATCATTTAAAAACATAGGATGATTAAAAAATATCATAATGGGACAAATTCAATTAAATGTAGAAACTCAATAGTTCATGAATACCTATACAAGATTCAACATTCTCAAAATTAATATTTGGGATCAAAATAAACATATTATTTCTCACATAATCACATTTTAGGTTAATTGTTTTAGTAAAACACTTCATAATAAATATTAATGAAAAAAGTCATAAAGGAATATTTTCAATCACAAAAAATTAGAATTTTTTTAATAGTAGTTATTTTAACCCTTAATAAGTATAATATACTTTAATTTAAACATAATTTCATGAGTAATAAAATGGGATAATAACATAAAAATATATTAAAATAAAATCATAATAATATAAAGATATATGGAAGGAATAAAAAACCGAACATTGGCATAATTTAAGGCTAACATAAAAGATAACATAATGTGGTGGATATATTCCCATTGTTGATTATTTTTACTCCCTAATCCCATAAATAATGTATCATAAAACAAAAAATCACCTAATTAATTGGGGAGCTATCATGGATCAACCCTCATAACAAGGTCATGATTATGTATTCCACAAAAAGGAAATAAATCGGAATGCATAAACATAATAAATTACCATATAAGGAAAATTGGTTGCATAATATTTCCTTATATCCTAGTGGTAATAGATTTAAAGAATATTTAATTTTAGGAATGATCATAAGGCATGTATAACCCTATAAATGGATGGGAGAATAAGTTAGGCATATATACAAGAGACATATAGAGACTATTTATAATAATTTTATAGCAATAATTTGAGAGTTAAGGTGAGCTAGAGAGAGAGTCATCACGACCTAAAAAAATGTTGATTTTGTGGAATCCCTTACACAAGAAAGAAAAACATTTCCTAAAATAAAATATCCATTACACTGAAATCCATTTTAAAAAACATATAATAATGAGAAATGTGGTTTTTTATATTTGAATGAAACATTGATTCTTACAAAGGCAAACCAAAAATAATGTGATGGTTATGGAAGGGGAAAACCTATTGACACCCATTATATAAAAATAAAACAATATTAACTCTTTTGTAAATAAAGTAAAAAATTTTATATAAAATATGTAAAATATTTTATTTTGAAAACCTCTAAATTAAAAGAAAAAGAAAAAGAAAAATATAATCATTATTCATTTAGATCTATATTATAAAATCAATAAATTATTTTTAATAATACAGACATCGAAAATAATTATTCATAAAATAAATCATTAAAAAAATTAAAATAAGGATTCTAATGTAATATATCCATTATATTGAGCCCAACTTGTCTCATATATTCCTTTTACCTGTAAATAATTAAATTATGTTATTTATTTACATACTCAATAACCTTAATTATGTTTTTTGTTCCCATTATTTTAAATATTTCCTTGTTATATACAATTATATAAAAACAATTCATGACAGATGTTCTGATGATATTCAACTCATTTTTTCAAAATAGATCTGGTAGGATGAATATTGTCAATGAGGTAACTATTTCATAATATAAAAAATAAAAATCATGAAATAATTATCACTTTTTTCGTTAATTGAAAATTTTAAACCGACCATTAAAATTGAACTATGTTATAATCTCGGAGACGGTAGGACGTATCTATGCATAGGTAACATTGCCATTTTTTTAATGCTCATGATGTAAATAAGGTAATTATTTTTTTATATTTATAAAATGATAATTATATCATAAATATCAAATTGTTTTATTTTAATGCACTTATATATACCATCCAAGTGATGGTGTAATACAAATCCAATCACATCACATTGTGGAGGTGATAATCCATAATAATGTTGTTATTATTTATTAATGAAAGGAAATGTAAGAAAATATATGTTATATTAATATTATATAATTTTAAAAAAAATAGGAATATTATATATATTAATAAACTTGAACATAATAAATATTTGTGAGAGGCAGTGCTGGAAAACGAATTACATCGATTTGTGTGGTGGTAGTTCGTTGTACAGAAGAATGACGGTTTCATTTCCCATTTGATGGAAGAAAATATGGATGTAGTTCATGAAATTACCATAAAAATATATTATTATATGTTATATAATTATTTTATTATATAATAAAATATTAATATTTGAAGGAGGTTGAATATGAAATATAACTAAATCATTTGATTAAAAGTTATACCTTCTCTTGTGAAAATATTTTTTTTACTCCTTAATCCCTATAAGAATATTATTATTCCTATAAAAAAAGTGAATAATGATTGGAGATATTATATAAAGTAATTTATGTATGTTTTTTTTAAAACCAATGTGGTTTGAACTGTAAATAAAATAGTATAGGATGTGACTTTTAATAAGTGAGGGGAGAGAAACATTGGGAATTTCTTAATGCAGTAATTAAATAAATTTTTTTTCTCATTGATAAATTGATAAAAAATGATATATTTATAATATAGGATCCAGATGGTTCAAAATCAACTAATATAATAAATATTGTAACTACGTATACTATTTTATTAGCCTAATCTATTTATAATCCTTAATAACCTTTTTGAAAAATATGGGGATAAAAAGGTTTTTACTATTTATGGGTTATGATAGATAATCTAAAAGAAAAGTTGTGACCTAAATTTAACATGGTTGTTATTTTAAATCATATCCTAATTATTTTTCCAATGATATGATTTTTAGTAATTCTATATCATTTAATAAAATATTATTTATTATAAAATAATTATAATGTCTATTTTAGAACAGTTTATTTATTTTGAATTTCAAAAAAAACATGAATTACATGTAAATTTAAGACAATAATTTGAAATATAAAAAATATTTATTTATAAAAAAATTTATTAAAAAATATTTAAGTAAAATTATATTACATTTAATTTTGTAGATTATTTTATTTTAATTTCAAGACCTTAAAAAGATACTATGTAGGTGTTGCATAAGTATTCATGGTAATTATTTTATTAATAAAAATTAGAAATAAATTAAAAAGATAAAAAATATTTTGTCACTAAAATTAACATTTATAATCTAAAAAATCCATTATTTATACCTATGTAAAAATTTATAGAAAATTAAACAATGCGAATGAAATTTTAGACTTTTATATACATAAAATAATAAGAATTTAAAATAAAATAAATATGGAATAAAGATTCCATAAGATTGAAAATGTGATTTACATGGTATAATTACACTTAAAATAGATTAAATTCAAATATTAAGGTAATTTTAAAGTCTTTTTTATATTATTTTTAACATTAATTACCTAATTAACACATAAAATAGAGACAATTATTTACATTGGTTACAATTGAAAATAAATAGAGGAAACATATTTAAATATTTGGTCCTAAATTTTAAAAATATAGAATCAATTTATAAAGTTAAAATTTCCTTTAGTTTAATATAATAAATTAACATTAAAAATAGGTCAATGAAACCCAATTTCTCATAAAAAGGCATTCTTAAGTGTAATATTTTTATATAAAAAATCAATTATAATATCCATTCCAAAGACTATAATTTAAATATTTTTATTCAAAATTAACAAATTATATTTTAAATATTATCAAAAATAGAATTATACTTTTTAAATGTTTCAAATAAATGGTGACTTTCAATTTATTTTATCATTTTTCCTTATGCATTTAAAAATAATGTTTTTTAGAAAAATTTCAAAATTTCAATTGAAGATAATTTTGTATGATGATTTTAAATATTATATCATTTGTATCAAATAAAATTTAAGAAATATAATCATATTTTTCATAAAATATCATCATAAAAAAATAAGAATTTTTTTAAGAAAACATATTTTTGGAAAATATATGAATACTATTAAATGTGACTATTTACTAAGAATGATTCAATATATTATCATTCATTAAGAAATTTATAAATATATATGTATTTCTTTATTTTATAATGTGGAAAATACTATTCAAACCCACTAAGTTAACATCTATGATATAACTATCACATTCAAATAAAAGTATTTTTATAGTATATCATAATTAGCCTACAACATAGTTTTACATGCTAATAAATATATCAATAGTAGTTTTATTTTAAAAACATATTGGGTTAAAAAATTACCCCGTTAGAATATTTCATCCCTATAATTTAAAATTAGGATTCGTAAACACGCTATTATTTGTTCCCCAATATATTTGTAGAAATACCACATCACAAAAAGGGATAAAAAAACATCCTCTTGAATTGAGGGAAATAGATATACGAAGGTCATATTTAATAACACATAACTAAGATTAAAAATAGTACCACATTAGTGAGAATTTAATATATGGACATGGAATAAAATATTACTATCTAAATAATTACGGTGAGTGACAAAGATCATTGATCATGATAAAGATAATGACTACGAGAAAATTAACGACTAAAAAATCATAAACCAAAGTGGTGTCAAAAAGGCCATCAATTCATCCAAAATAATGTTTATAAGATCCCATTTTTTGTTCAAGATAATTTTAAAATAGTTGAATAATTCATCTTCTATAAATACTAACAACATAGGGGAATATAATTACATTAAAAAATGAACTATGTTACAATCACGGAGATGGGTGGCCATCCATACGCATGGGTAAAGTTTATATTTTTTCAACTGTTAGGAAAGAAATAATTTGTGTATTATTATAAAATTAAATAATAATAATTAAATAATAAATATTATATTATTTCTCTAAACAACTTATATATACTATCCATCAGATTTGATAATGGAAAAATAATCACATCACTTTGTGAAGGTGATAATCTACATGAACTCATGAATGCCGTTATTAATTTTCAATGAATGGAAAGGTAATAAAATATATTATATATTACTTTATAAAATGAAAAATATTACGTGAACAATATATATATATATATATATTAAATTAATTATCATAAACATCCATGAGGGCAGATGATATAAAATAAATTATATTTGTTCACAAGGTCGTAGTCCCCCATATCCACAGACGATGGTTTTGTTTCCCATTTGATGGAATAAGAGATTAATGTAGGTTATTAAATTGACATAAAAATGTATAATTATATTATATTATATATATGTATATGTTATAATACCATCATGTTTTAATAATATAAAAAATTTGTGTAATTATAAATAGAACAAAATAATTTTTTTAAAAGTTATACTTATTATTAGGACAATATCTCTTTATTTACACATTATGCACACAATGGTCCATATATTTTCCAAAACAATACCTCTAGAATGTGAGGATATATTATAGGGAGGTATTTTATGAATAAAAATTCTTTTTAAAAATGAAGAGAATTTGTTTAGTTATATCTTTTTAGAAGTGAGTGGAGGGAACAGTTGTAATTTCTTAATGGATTAAAATAATATAAATTATTTACCTTGGGAAAATATATAAAAAAATTATGTATTTATAGGATATGAAGTATGTGGGTATAAATACATTTTTGAAGTAAAATTTGGACTTTTTTAGACTATTTTTATAACTGTATCGTCTTAGTTTAACATTCTTTATCCTTTTTGACAATTTAAGTCACAATTTTTTTTACATTTATGGGGTTAAATTTTTTTCTATAAAAGCAAAATTAGACTATAAATGGACCATTGATAACATTTTAAACAACATTATTGTAATATAGTTGAATATAATGTTTTATGAGATTATAAATCAATTAATAAAATATTATATTATAAAATATCATTATCGTTAATTTTGGATAATTTATTAATGTTTTTTTGAAAAGAATATGAAAAATATGAATTAGAATATAATTATTTCACACACCCAAAACATGGATTATTTTTTTAATTTTTTTGGAACACCCTAATAAATTCAAATTGCATTACTTTTAATATTTTTTGAATCATTTAATTTATTTTTCTATTAAGGGTATAAATAATGTGTTGGTGTTCTCTAAGTACATAAGGATGTTATTTCAATGATAAAAATTATAAATAAATTTCAATGATTAGAATAAACTTTCACTCAAATTACAAATTAAAGGTGAATATATCCACCTTTTTATCAATATATAAATTTTTTTGTAAAAAATAAATTAAAGAGACTGACATTATTTACATTTCTTTAAATTAAATAATTTAAAAGAAAAATTAATGAAATATAGATCCGAGCAACCATAGTTTAGAAACATGAATGTAAATATGTGAAAAAAATTAAAAAAAAATTGAACAAATGTATGTGATATTAAATTTTATATGTTTTTATCAAATTTTTTATCCATAATTAACTGATTTATGCTTACAGTGGTGACCAATATTTACTGTCGTTAAATTTCATAATTACCAAAAATGTAATTCCCTGAGATTATAAAAGGGTAATATCATATTCAATATCCTAAACGATACTAGAAAACAAGAATAGAAGAGAATATAACACCCATATAATTTTACGATATATTTAATTTTAAATAAACCCAATCCCTTCAATAGCTTTTGAGGCACACAACACTCGATTTAATTGAAAAATGATACTCCATTAACATATTATTATTCAAATATAAACATTATAGCTTGAATGATATGTTTGTTTGTATGAATATGAAAAATAAAAATTCAGAAATAAATGTTTTAAACATATATTAAATAAATTCAATTTTTATTTTTTGATTAAAAAAATAAGAACCATTGGAATGAAAAATAAATGGTTTTTTAAAAACTGTATATTTCTAAAAGGAGGACAAGTCGGTTCTTTTAGACATAATATAAAATTAATTTTTACATTTTTTGGAAATTTATTTTGAATAATAAAATTTATTTTTTAAATCTATATATAAAAAATATATTTGGATTAATTTTGGAGTATTATCTGAAAAGATAATTTCTTTTGATGTATAGTGAAAAATAATAATATTTATTTAAAGTTCCTTTTTAATTTAAATTATTTTCAAATTTTAAATATTTTTTTAAAAAATTTAATGTAAGATAAATTCAAATTTATTATAACTTTGATTATATTGGTCATTTTAATTAATTTGACTGGGTGAAATTAAAAATCTATTCAAAAAAATTAGAGGAAAAATTGGGAAACCATGTATGTCTAAAGTCGAAGGTCAGCCAACAAAAATGGAAATCAAAAAAACATTGAAAAAAAGGTTAACATTGTTAGAATCTCATACCTAGTAAATTCCCCATTTTAAAGTTTCACTATTCATGCTCGAGTCTTCCTAGATCAATTCTTCAAAGTGAGTGGCTAGATTGTCCCATGTTTGGATGTACTCTTCAATTTTTATCTTCAATCCATTAAAACAATAAGGAAAAATCAATCTATGTTGGTTGATTCCATCACTTTGGTTTTTATATTCATGGCCCATTCCAGTAGGGAATGTGCCTGGACTCCCAAAGACTTCTTCTAATAAACTAGGGGTGGTGACTAGCACCGAGTAGGCATATCATTAACATAGGAGGCATTGATTATTTACCTATTCGAAGAAACACATCTCCAAGCCCAGAAATGTGGAAATATAAAAACCACTAAGATTAAAAATGCATTCATACTTCTATCCCAACCAACAGAGGACGGTAGGAATTATAATGCAGTAAATTAAACTCATCCATAATATAATCCAACCAAAATAAAGAGTCTCTAAACTATAATCTTCAACCTATAAACAAAATAGGTATTATGACTACTACATGAATCAATTGGAACACCTATTTCTACATAAAATCGAACTTCTCTATCTAGTCCTGGTCCTCCCTAGACTCTATTAATAGGTCGCTTATTTACACAAGAAACAACACATGTATGAAAATCCCAAGTCGGGTGAGTATAACCATAATCATTAGGACACCCTAAAACCAAAAAACAACACACAAATGAAAGGAACAATTAACTCTACATAGAATATTTCTGAATTATATATAATAAGAACATAATGATACCCTCAAACCTAGAAACATAGTCTAGATGGATGTCACTACAACTACATACCAACATTAGGGATTTACTCTTAAGATTCCATGAAGCACACATCTGAGATACCACACTCTAGAGTCTAATAGCACCGGTGTCTTCCATCTAAAAAGAAATTTTCTTTGGGAATCTCTATGAGAGAGATATGCTAATAGATCATAAGAGAGATACATTACACAAATGAGGATCAAAACCAGGGACAAGGGGTGATACAGACAAATCCACTTGAATTATCCTTCTAAGAATAGATTTGAAGACCAAAAAGTTGGTCATGTCAATACCAAGGACTCTATATAGGGAATAATGAATGAATAGAGGATCCTACTTTGGGCCTCTCATAGGAGATTTTAACAACTCAATATAGAAATACCTACTGACGGGATTATACTCCTATTAGTAAGAAAATATACAAACTAACCATTAGGGGAATAATATGGGGTAAAACCCCTTAATTAAACCTATACATGATATGGTGGAAAAGTGGATAATTCTATGTAGAAGAGAGTACATGACATGTAATAGGGTCACACATCATGTACCATATCCTCAGGTAAATCACTTTTACAATGGCCCATGTCAAATGTATATGTCATGTAAAATGAGATTACATGGAGTCTAGAAAGACTTACACATTGTGCCCTTCCATCCTAGGTCCACCCCAATACTTTATCCTTGTTATAGTAAACGCTATCAACATATATATCTCTCCACATGTACCTATACATGGGGTAGTATGTGTATGTGGTCCATGACAAGTCGTGTGATGTCGTACACACTATATATAAAACCTTTCTATTCCACCACATGTTCATTTATCTCATAGGATATATGTCTAGTGTTTCATCGATTAACACACACCGTGTATCCCATACTACATGTAGTGTATTTTATAATTTCCATAACCACCTTTTCTTCCTTTGAGCACCTATACTAATCAACTGGTCTTCAATTCTGTGGTTCTTTTACCTCGAATCACATCATTTTGGTTCCTCTGAATACCCTAATAGCGAATCAGGGTGTTTTGGGCATTCAATCGACTCATAAAACAACTTCGAAATCATATTATGAAAATTTCCCAAAACGTTGTAACTCCCAAATCATTTAGATTTGTCCATCTCTATCACTATCGCACCTCCTTTAGGTCATCCCAGCATAGGATCGTCAATTTTTTATTGTTTTCCCATGAAACGAGGGTGAAATGATCGTTCATAAATAATCCATGAATAGTGAATATCGTGTAGGGAAAATGGGAGAACTAAATCACATGGAACTAACTTGAGGAATGAAACATGAATTTTGATCATTCCATCCACAATAAATTCCTCTATTAATGATCTACAAGGTAAATCAAATAATAATATTCAACCTAAAAAATTACCTCCACCAAAACGAATTCCGACCAGATGATAGATATACATGTCAACTTGTTCATTGGTTTATCCTCATTCTTCTTTTATTCTATGAACGGGGAATGAATACATAGAAATAATAGTGCCCTAACATTGATTTTAATCATTCGCTGAGGAAGATAATTTTCTACATCATCACCATCGGAGATATCCATTGAGAATAGTGTCCATCGATCTTTGATCTGAGGTTCCATCTTCATTTTACACTAAGTGAAGTTTGGAGGGATTCCCTCAAGAGATTCAAGGGAATTCAAGGGTTATGAGCTTAGACATGGATCCCTTATTCATGGTTCATTTAAAATTAATTTCCACTGTGTCAATTAAATAGAAAGAAATAATATTAATCTTCCGTTAATTTTATTCTTTAAAATGTCAATAAACTAACTTTCATAGCCGACCTGCACCGGCTGATCTTAGGCCACGCCTAGTGTGAAGTCGCTACTTTAAATGAAATAGTTCCTTCAGATTTCGGATTCAAGTACCCATTTATAAGTTTTTCTAATTTTTCATTAAAACTACATATGTGCATGTGCTATTAAATTTTTTTAATATATTTAAAACGTTTATTCTGGGCACTCTTGGTGATGAAATCATTAACCATATCAATTACTTGACATAAATTAATTCCACATAACATTTAAAAATAATACATAGAAAAATTAGGGACATTGTATTCTCTCCACCATGGAGATTTATGTCCTTGAAAAAAAAGTCTATACAAAAATATATGCGTACTATGCACGAATCTGAGCCTCCCTAATCCCATGTGATATCCTAATGATTCTCATGACACCACCGAACACTTACCGTTAGAATTTATCACTCATGTAGGGCCATATCCTTCTGATCCTCGATCTTTATAGGGTACTAAGAAGAATTAACCCATCATCAATTTCCATCTATCCCTACCCGATGATGTGTGATGGATCTTACGTGTTCCTCACCTAATACGACTCGTGGAATACATAGGGTACCTGGTCTGATTATAGGGGGTGACCCAGGTAGTACACCACATCAACAGCTCTATGCAGTTTCTAAAAAATGAAAACATGCCTCTGAGAAAACATATCTCTCGGGTCTATTCTCAACAATCATCATCGAGGTGATACTGGAAGGAATCCATGGTCTTCTTTGAACTATAAAGGCCTCATATGCCTATAAACATAATATTTCAGACAGCTCTGTGTAGTCTTCACCGACTCTTGTATCATATTCACCTTCATGGTAGTAGGTCGCACCAACTCTCGGCCCTTGAGTGTTGACTCTCCTAGGTCAATCTAGTACAGGGATGACCGATAGGGTCACTCGTACAAATACATGAATGGTTTAATACTGATTTTATAATGGTAGGTAATTTTGTATATGAATTTCACTAGAGTTTGGTAACCCTCCCAACTATGGTCGATGTCCAACATCGGGCCTATAACATGTCCTCTAGGACCTGAATGGTCTGCTCTTTCTGGGGATGAAACACCGTACATAAGAATAAATGAGTCCCAAATGACTCATGCAATCCCTTCCTCAATTGGGATGTAAAATTAGCATCACAATTAGACACTATAATCAATGGGAATCCATGGAGTCTAAATATATACTGAACATATAGTAATCCCAAGATTTCTAAGGAACTCTACTCTAGAATAACTAGGAAGTGGTCCGACTTGGTGAGTTGTTCAATGATTACCCATGTGGAATCATGTCCCTTGAAATTATGTGGTAAACCTATCCATAAGTACATTGATATCCTATCCCACTTCTATTATGGATCCTCAAGGTGTTGAGATAATCCTATTGGAACCTTTTGCTCGGCCTTCACCTGCTGGAACATAAGGCATCAAGAAACAATCTATTATACTACCTTCATCATCCCTATCTACCAGAACTAACATCAGATATCCTTATACATCATCACCACATCAGGATGTACCGTGAAAGGGGATGTATGACACTCCCATAAAACCTCCTCCCAAAATCCCACTAGTACAATTGTTCATCCTTTGAAAAAGAAAGTTGTGCTTCCCACATTGTGAATATCCATCAAGAACCTATCCTATTGAAATATTCCACTTAGGGTCTCATAGTTAGTTTCCCCATATTGTTTCTCCCTGTCTTTCTATAAAACTGGAGGGGTGAATTCCATCGATTAGAAGTAAGATACTCCCTCTCAAACCAAAATGTATAACCGTAATGAGGACTACAACTCCTCCGCCTCATTAAAATACTATGAACTAGATCTTCTACTAATATAACATGCCACCATAATCCCATTCATAGGATTATATGTAATCACGTAGTCATAGTCCAGGAGGAACTATCATTACCCCCTTTGAATCATGTTTAGATCCTTTGTAGAGAAGATATACATGAGGCTCTTGTGATTAGAGTAGATGATAAGCTTCTCACCCATCAGGTAGTGTCGCCACATCTTCAATGAGAGGACTACTACAGCCAACTCAAAATCATGGGTCACATAGTTATGATCATGTGTCCTTAACTAGCATTAGCCGTAGGAAATCACTACATAACTCTACATAATGACACAACCAAGTCTAATCCCTTAGGCATCGTAGAACAATATGTAGTCTACACCATCCTCTAGAAATATCATGATGAGAGTGCTCATCAAACTCTGCCTCAACTACTAAAAATCAGATCATCTATTCTCTATCTATATGAAAGGTTTCCCCTTCTAGATCAATGCTCTCATTGGTACTGGCATCCTTGAGAAATCAGGTATAAATTCCATTAATATCCTACTACACCGAGGAATTTTTAAACCTCCTTCACACTCTTAGGTGGCTCCCATGATAATGTTTCAATCACCTTAGCCGAGTACCCTTTCACATTATCCACATATATAACATGTCCCTGAAAGTGTACCACTTGAATCTAGAACTATAACTTCGAGAATTTCCAAAAAGATGGTTCTCTTAGGGTACATCCATAATAAACTTTATGTGTCTCGTGTGATCCACCTCGAATACCGAGTACACAAGGATATCCTCAATGAATACTACCAAGAAACTATCTATATAAGGCTGAATGACTCAGTTCATGAGTTCCATGGACACTATGGTGGCATTCATCATAACAAAGTTAATCAACATAAAATCATAGTGAATTTAGAAGCATTTCAAACTCATCTATGGTATATCCTCATTCCGTACTTGCCACTAGTGGTATCCTAATCTATGGTCAACCTTCAAGAACCATTATGCCCCTCTCAACTAATATTAGAGGCCACCGGTCCTTAGTAGTGGATACATGTTTTTAATAGTCACCTGGTTTATGCACTGGAAGTCCACACACAAGCTCAAGCTCCTGTATGCAGTTTTGGAAAATAATATTGTGGATGGATATGGTGAAACATTGGGTGTCTTAAAGTCATTTTTCTACACGTCCTCCAATTATACCAACCTCTTGTGAAGCTCTGTGGGAGACATATGATATGTTGGTAGTAATATCGGTTCCATCTCGGGGTGTAAGTTGATGCAAAAATCTATCTTCTACTGGGGAGGTATGCATAAAAAATCCCTTGGAATAGAATCATCATATTCCTCCACAATAGATGGAAAATAAATAATTATAACATCTACCTCTCTGAGGGTCTGGCTATCTAACTCATGAGTAACTTTTTGAACCTTCCTATACATGATTCCATCATGTTCCTCCTGTTTTTCCATTTTTCCAATAATGGAAAACCTCATTCCATCACTACAGACACACCACAATCTTCTCCTGAAATAATAAATATAGGCATAGATCAAAGATAACCAATACATACAATGAATGACATCATGATGCCTCGACTTTTCCACCACGATGTTCCAACTAAAAATATCACCTCCAAGGGGCATACCATAGTATAGTCCTAAGTGTGTAATCATTTAGTCTCCACCCATAGGAGTAACCAAATGTAAGGGCCGAGTCAGTGGTTCTACCAGAATCTCAAGTGTAACACCTCAAGTAAATAAAGAATATGAAGTTTTTATATTTATCTATATTTTTGAATAAAATGTTAATATTAATTTAAAGGAAATTCTATGCTCGATGGCATACCCAAAATGCAACAACGAGTTTCCTGGAAATCTTATGTTGCACTCTAATAATTATATAATATTATTTTAAATGATAGTTAACGCCTAGCTGTTGTAATGGAGGGAATGAATAGAACTAACTAAAAAATGATTATATATGTTTTCAAATATTTTTACTTTTATCCAATAAATGTTAGAGGCTTAAAATGAAAATGAATCCAATTTTAAGCGTAAATATTCTAATATTCTTTTAAAGGTCGATTAACCACCTTTTGATGGAGAATCTTTTTTAAATCCACTTTTTGACAATTTTATATGTTATATTGGACAAATAAAATCCTTCTTTAGAATTGGGACATCAAAATTTACTTTGGGTATATTTTTGTTATTTTTTTTCGAAAAAGTTCATTTTTTTGAATAAGTGAAAAATATAGTATTTTAATTCAAAACCCCTTTTTAATTTTATTTATTTATATGATTATATCATCTTTTGAATTAGTTTTAAAGGGAAATCAGAATATATTTTTACCATTTAATCCAATGGTGGTCATTGGAATTAATTTCACTTTGAAATTGAACATAAACTACTGTCAATCTTTTAATAGATATAATTTTTTAAAAACATGCTATTTGTTTTAACAGTGGGAATTAATTATTAAATTAATTAATGAAACTTATATGTTTTGAATTTTGAAAAATAGACATCATTTTTTAATTCATAATATCAAATATATCTTAGGGGGAATTTTTGGTATTTTTATGGAAAACATCAATTTTTGATGAATAGTGAAACCACTAAGGGGTAGTTAAAAAAACTCATTTTTCATTTAAATAAAACTTTACCACTTATGTGATTTGAATTTCAAAAATCAAACATACATGGTTGTCATTAGGATGTAAAATGTGGTTCAATGGGATTAAAATAATTTTTTGGTGAATAGTAACTTTTAAGTTTTCTTAATTGCGATTAAATGTAATTAGTGTAATTTAAGGTAAATATAATGATATAATAATATGAAATTTCCTTTACACTTTTCTACACTTATTGGATAAGTCATGGCCGACCAAGGCAATCCATGGGTCAACTTGGGGACCCCATTGAGCCACATGGGTAAGAAAATGACATTAATAACTTTTTATTTAATGTAAAAATAAAAGTGTCACAAACATGTATTGTTTTACTAAAACAATTTTTACATGGGGTTATACAAGTCATATTTTTTACTATAAATATTCACTATAAATATAAAAATATTTCCTACATCATGGTATTTGTTTTATAATTTTTAGACATTAAATAAATAAATTTTTTTATGACACCATGATGATGTAGTGATTACCTCATTAATGATCGATTTAAATAAAATGAGAATATAAGGAAAAATCTAAGACTTACACTTGTCAAATAACGATTGGATGGGTGGATTTCGAACCCTTATAACCTTATCCTAGAAATATATAATTTTGGGACCTTTAATATCTGAAAATAATTTTTATAATAATGTAACTTTTCAAGACATTCCAAGAGTGCCCCTCCTCCCTCTTATAAAAGGCCCTCACCTCTACCCCTTTACCCACACCTCTCAAGCCTTTGGATTGACAAAACTTTGCTCATTTTATCTCTAAAAATCCCTATTGTTATCCTAGAAGCCTTATCTTAGGCATAAATCTCTTCAAGATACCCTTTTGGATCAAACCAAAGGGAGTTACCCGATTTAAAGGTAAGGTCCTCTCTTATGTTCTTTTTTTTTGCTTCTCCAACCCCCAAAACTCATTTTATTCCATTATTTTGTAAAAAAACATTATCTAAAATATTCTATGATGTTTTTTTTATATGTATTAGAGCTGAACCTACACACACCTTCGTCTAATGGTTAAAGAACATAATGTTTCCGTGGATGTCGAATTACTGCCTCACGAAACAATGATTGTTCAATATTCTCCTACCACCTCTCATGATGGACATTATGATGGAACTATATTTATTTATGATATATATTATAATTAATTCCTCTCTATGATTCTGTATTTTACATTTAAAACATACCTTTAGCTTTTCATGTTGTGCAAATGCGATAATTTCATTTGAGGAAGTGTGGACTACCGCCCCCTCAAGTGATGCGACTCATTCATGCAATACATGGAATGTATAAAGAATGAAATTATTGAAAATATGTTACCTATATAACATATATATCATACTTTAATTATAATATATATATATATATATATCTCATTTCGTTTTAATTCCATTAATTACGTAATAGAATTGAATGCAGCGTTCATGCGTACGTACGGCTTACCGTCTCCATGAACGGTGCATTTCATTTCTTACCTTTAAATGTTATGTAATATTATAAATGAACATATATACTGGATATATATGATATATACGATATCTAAATGATGAATATAACTTTGGATATAATGGATATTTTACCACATGAACAACTTGTAATTATAAGAAGTTTATTTTCGACTCAAGTACCAATGATCAAGAAAATGACCGTTATTAACATAAATAATTACATAATGTTCATAGCATGGTAATAAGTGACATAAAAAGAATAATGAACTTGAAAAAGGTTCTTAATCAAGTATAAATTAACTCTAGTTTATTATTCAGGAATATAAAGAAACAAAAAAGAAAAGTCGGGCTTGAGGTAAGGGATCCTACCTCTCTCTTTATTTTTAAGTACTCTCTTTTATGTAATTTCTTTTAAGCTCATATTTATTATGTTTAGGGATGTTATTTTATATTCCTCATTCTGTAAAATTTATGTTCATATTATGAGAGACCCTATTTTATCTCATAAATCCATTTTTGGACGTTTTAAGTGGCGTCGTTAGGCCGCTGAGTTTTTGTAAGGTTTTTTTTCATCTCACTTTTATTCCCATGATATTTATGAAACATTTGCCACCATTTCCTTTGAGTGGTATATGTATTTCCAATTATTCTACTCTTTGTGTAATATACTTTCGTTTATGATTATTTACATCAATGTTGTATAGTCCTTCTTTCATGGGGTGTACATTTCAAAAGTTACCCAAGTCGGTAAGGGAACCTTTCACCCTCCTACTTTTAAAAGACTTAATTTTGTTTTTTCTTTTAAATTACATCTTTTTATGTTAGGATATGTTTATATATATCCTTATTTCTATAAATTTTATGTCCAAGTGATTAGATACCCTTTATCTCTCTCATCAACTCTTTTTCTAATATTTTATGGATGCCGTTAGGCTATCGAATTTTTGCAAGGGAATTTCTTAACCCAATTCAAATTCTTTGGGTTAAACCACTACTTATTGATTATGTCTAGCTATGAATATGTGTGGATAACATCTGATTGTTTTACACTAAGTATCAATTTATATTTATTGTATTTATATTGGTCACACATAATTATGTCATTTCTTTATCCTTGATCTAATGGAATGATCCTTGATTGGGATTACATCTCAATTTCTTCTCATTGAGACATTTCTTAATGATATGCACTTTTATTCTTTTATAAAGTGTATATACAGCCCCTTTGAATTTCCATATCCATATTATTTCTATACTAAATTCATTTAAATGTTTTAAAAATGGTCTACTTTCATGTGCCTTATAATTTATATGTTCAAAGTTGAAAATGTCTCTTTTATCAAAACATTGTTTTAAATGGTTTTAAAGATTTATTCTTTTAAACATTTATCATCCATGTCCATGTTTTAAAAATGGTTTTAGGGATTTATTTATATGGACATGAATGTTTTAAAACCCTTTCAGAAGTTTCAAAGTGGTATGGGACATTTGATTCTAAAATCTCTTTTAAATGTATTCTTTTAATATTTTCAAATTATAAAGGGATTTTTCTCTCATAGAGTTTTAATGATTTTATTAGATGTTTTTATTTATGATAATATCATGATGTGATCTCTTGTGATTGAAATGTGGAAATTTTATGTTTCTTTTATTCATGTTTTAAGTGTTATGATTATGTTATGATTCTTGGGAAATGTTTATGAAATCAGGTGGTTTCGTGATAAACTAATTGTGGGTGAGCCTGAGATAGATCTCCAATGCATTGGGTAACGCGAAGGGGTTAAATGTTATGGTTTCTCTGAAGAGATTTAGGGAATATACAGTGATGGGTATTCCAAACGTAACCATGAGGGTTACTCCCTATGTAAGAATGTTTTGAATGCCTCAAGTTACCTCTATGTATTATGTTTTCTATGAGTTATTCATAAGTCTTATGATTTCATGAGGTATGTTAAAGTGCTTTTGTTTTATGAGTAAAGTGTGTTTTTATTGATTCTTATGTATACGTGTAATAATGTTTCCTTTTCGTAGTTTTATATCCCTTACTGAGCTTTTCATGCTCATCCTAAGTTTTTGAAATGTTTTACACAGGACTTAAAGATGAATAGGGTCAAGGATGGGTTCAAGGAAAGACATGATATCTAAAACATGGAACTAGACATGTTTCTTTTTATGAGTTTTTGATTTATGAAAAAAATGGAAACTGAGTATAAGTGTATACTTTGTAATCTTTTGAGATGTAATAGTTATGTCCCAATTCTCTAAAACTCTAAACCTGAAAAGATCATCAATGTGAATTATTCATTTAATTCAAGATTATGTAATGTTTTATGGCTGATTTCTTATATTTGGTTTCAAAGGTCGGGTTAGATAAATTTAGAGGATAGAGTGTTGTTTAATCATAAGTGACAAGTTGTGTATAACCACATCAGTTATTATATTAGATAGATTCATTGTTATTTATGAAAGTTGGAATGATTTTGAGACAACATGGATAATTATATCTTAGTGTTTATCTTCCTCTTTATTACATGTTAATTTTTTTGATATACTCACACTGACATTCTTGGTTTTAGTAAATGGATGGATCTAGCTGGAACCAAAGTGACAATGGGTTTTAAGGAAACTATGGTGGTTCTCTGATTAAGAGACTGGATGAAATGGGGTATTCAATGAGAAATATCATGGTTATTCTAAACCAACTATCAGGAGTCATGATCAACCACTTGAACCTTGGTGAGTTCTCTAATGCATCATGTACGAGAGAACAAACTCAATGTGTAAGTTCAGGTAATAATTATAAAGGTAATCATTAGGGTTTATATGATCCTTACTTTTGAGGTAATTATGGGTTACTATATGTTATGATGGAATATGAAAGACATGAGATAAACTTAAGGTTAAATTATGTTGTGGTTATTTTTGAAGATTTTATCGGTTTTTGGGGAATGTTATAAGAATTATGTAGTTTTGGAAAAAGGAAAACATGTAGACCATGTGACAACCTATCACGTCGGACGAAGTTGTGGGAATCGAACCCACAACCAATGTGTGACTGGTATTTATCACCTACCACTGGACTACGTGAAGTCCCTGGTTAGTTTGATTAATTATTTTTAGTTATATGATCTTATGAATCTAGAATAAGTTGATTTTGTGTTATCTATGGAAATTATTAACCTATCATGGAGGATATGTGATTAGGTTAATTACTTTTCATTATGAGCCTTTAAGAGTAACTGATGATTCGAGATAAGTGTTAAGGTTTATATTGGAAGACTATGTGATTAAATCATTCAGAGATTTGGGTTTCAATCTTAGTTTTTATTACATTGAATAATTTTTTGGATAGATATTTATTTAATGTTCTTTGTTGAACTTTGGGTATTTTTTGACAAATTTTGGAGATTAAGAATAGATTTTTTTATAAAGGATTATCCTTCTTGGTTATTATCTGATCTTGTACTAACCTTTTTGGTTTTGGTTTTGGTTAAGGTCTAATAACATGGGAAATATATAGTTATCTTTTTTGGATTAGGTGATTCTCAAGTAGTTTATTATAGTACTTTTAATGTGAACAATTCTTCCTAAATACTCGTGTTTTGGAGAAAATATGAGTTTGTGTAAGAAATATAGTTAATGTTGAAAGTCAAAATGACAAGTAAAAATGTTTCCTTATGAATTAGTTAAGCTAATAAATAAATTACTCAATGAAAAGTAACCAAAACTAAAATTTTTTCTGTTAACTTTTCCTACTGGGGAATCAAATACCGTTTAACCCATCACAAGTTTGTGATTTTCTAGTGGTTAACTTTCTCCTAAACATGTTTTATATCACTCTCTATCAGAACATGACCCTTTGTATTTTTCTTCCATAACAATGTTTTCATGTAATCCTAGTATGGGTTAAATCGTGTGACCTTTGTACTTCTCTTTCCTTATTTTAAAGTGATTGTTTTACCGACTCTTGTTCCGATGTTGGACTTTCAATGAAGTTTTCGAGCCCAATTTTAAAATTGCGAGGACGCAATTCCCAAAAGGGTGGAAGGATGTAACACCCCAGGTAAATAAAGAATATTTCATTTTTATATTTATCTATATTTGTGAATAAAATGTTAATATTAATTCAAATGGAACACTATGCTCGATGGTGTACCCAATACGCAACAAAGAGTTTCTTGGAAATCTTACATTGCACTCTAATAATAAAATAATATTATTTTAAATGGTAGTTAATGCCTAGCCATTGTAATGGCGGGAATAAACATAACTAACTACAAAATTATTATATATTTTTGTGAAATTTTTTTACTTTTATCCAATAAATGTTAGAGGCTTAAAATGTGAAAGAATTTAATTTTAAGCGTAAATATTCTAATATTCTTTAAAAGGTCGATTAACCGCCTTTTGATGGAAACCCTTTTTAAATCCACTATTTGACAATTTTATATGTAATATTGGACAAAAAAAACTTTATTTAGAATTGGGACATAAAAATTTATTTTGTGTATGTTTTTGTTATTTTTTCGATAAAGTTCATTTTTAATGAATAAGTTAAAAATGTTGTATTTTAATTCAAAAACACTTTTTAATATAATTTATTTATACGATTATATCATATTTTGAATTGGTTTTAAAGTGAAATTAGAATATATTTTTACCATTTAATCCAATGGTGGTCATTGGAATTAATTTCACTTTGAAATTGGACTTAAAATAGTGTCAATCTTTTAATAGATATTGTTTCTTAAAAACATGCTATTTGTTTTGACAGTGGGAATTAATTATTAAATTAATTAATGCAACTTATATGTTTTGAATTTTGTAAAATATTCATCATTTTTTAATTCAGAATATCAAATATAGCTTAGGGTGATTTTTTGGTATTTTTCTGAAAAACATCAATTTTTGATGAATAGTGAAACCACTAAGTGGTAGTTAAAAAAACCAATTTTTCGTTTAAATGAAACTTTACCACTTTTGTGATTTGAATTTCAAAAATCAGACATACATGGTTGTCATTAGGATGTAAAATGTGGTTCAATGAGATTAAAATAATTTTTTGGTTAATAGTAACTTTTTGTTTTATTAATCGCGGTTAAATGTAATTAGTGTAATTTATGGTAAATATAATGACATAATAATAAGAAATTGCCTTTACACTTTTTTACACTTATTGGATAAGTCATGGTAGACCAAGAAAATCCATGGGTCAACTTGGGGACCCCATGGATCCACATGGGTAAGAAAATGACATTAATAACTTTTTATTTAAATTAAAAATAAGTGTCACAAACATGTATTTTTTTACTAAAACAATTTTTACATGGGGTTATACAAGTCATATTTTTTACAAAAAATATTCATTAAAAATATAAAATTATTTCCTAAATCATGATATATTTTTATAATTTTTAAACATTAAATAAATAAATTTATTTATGACACCATAATGATGTAGTGATTACCTCATTAATGAAGGATTTAAATACAATGAGAAGATAAGGTAAAATATAAGACTTAAACTTGTAAAAAACTTATTGGATGGGTGGATTTAGAACCCTTATCACCGGATCCTATAAATATATAATTGTGGGACCATTAATATCCGAAAATAGTTTTTATAGTAATGTAACTTTTCAAGACATTCCAAGAGTGCCCCTCCTCCCTCTTATAAAAGGCCCCCACCTCTACACCTTTACCCACACCTCTAAATCCTTTGGCTCGACCAAACTCTGCTCATTTTATCTCTCCACATCCCTCTCTTCATCTTAGAATCCTTACCTTAGGTAGAAAGCTCTTCAAGAAACCCTTTTGGTTCAAACAAAAGGGAGTTACCCGATTTAAAGGTAATGTCCTCTCTTATGTTCTTTTGTTTTATTTTTCTTCTCCAACCCCCTAAACTCTTTTTATTACATTATTTTGTAACAACACCAGTATCTTAAATATACTAGTATATTTTTATGAGAATTATTCGAGATACACTTACACACCATTGTCTAATGGTTAAAGAACACACTATTTCCGTGGATGGTGAATTACTACGTCACGAAACGTTGATTGTTCTATCTTCTCCAACCACCTCTCATGGTGGCCATTTTTACGGAAATATATATTTATTTATGATCTATATTATATTTATTTCCTCTCTATTCTTATTTATTTTAGATTTAAAGCATACCTTTATGGTTTTCATGTTGTGAAAATGCGATAATTTCATTTGAGGAAGTGTGGACTACCGCCCCCTCAAGTGATGTGGCTCATTCATGCAATACATGGAATGTATAAAGAATGAAATTAATTAACTTATGTTACCTATATAACATATATATTATACTGAAATTATAATATATATATATATATCTCCCTCATTTAGTTTTAATTCCATTAATAACGAAATATAAATGAAAGTAGCGTTCTTGCGTACGTACGGCTTACCGTCTCCATTAATGGTGAATTTCATTTCTTACCTTTAAATGTTATGTAATATTATAAATGAAAGTATATAAGGGATATATATGATATATATGATATCTACATCATGAATATAATTCTTTATATAATGGATATTTTACCACATAAACCTCTTGTAATTATAAGAAGTTTATTTTTGACTCAAGTACTAATGATAGAAAAAACGACCGTTATTAACTTAAATAATTACATAATGTTCATAACAAAGTAATAAGTGATATAAAAGGAATAATGAACTTGAAAAAAGTTCTTAATAAAGTATAAATTAACAATAGTTTATTATTCATGAATATAAAGAAACAAACAAGACAAGTCGGACTTGAGGTAAGGGATCCTACCTCTCTCTTTCTTTTTAAGTACTATCTTTTATGTCATTTCTTTTAAGATCATATTTCTTATGTTTGGGGATGTTATTTTATATTCCTCATTCTGTACATTTTATTTTCATATTATGAGATACCCTATTTGATCACATAAATCCATTTTTGGATGTTTTATGTGGCGTCGTTAGGCTGCTGAGTTTTCGTAAGGGCTTTTTCATCTCACTTTTATTCTCGTGAGATTTATGCTACATTTTCTACCATTTCCATTGAGTGGTATATGTACATCCCATAATTATACTCTTTGTGTAATATAATTTTGTTTATGAGTATTTACATCAATGTCATATAGTCCTTCTTTCATGGGGTGTACGTTTCAAAAGTTACCCAAGTCGGTAAGGGAACCTTTCACCCTCCTATGTTTAAAAGACTTATTTTTGTTTTGTCTTTTAAATTACATCTTACTATATTGGGATATGTTCTTATATATCCTTATTTCTATAAATTTTATGTCCAAATTATGAGATACCCTTTATCTCTCTCATCAACTCTTTTTCTAAAATTTGATGTGACGTCGTTAGGTTATGGAATTTTTGCAAGGGAACTTCTTAACCCAATTCCAATTCTTTTGGTTAAACCTCTACTTCTTGATTATGTCGTGCTATGAATATGTGTGGATGACATCTGATTGTTTTACACTGATTATCCACTTATATTTACTGTATTTATATTTTTCACACATAATTACGTCATTTATTTATCCTTGATCTAATGGAATGATCCTTGATTGGGATTACATCTCAATTTCTTCTCATTGAGACATTTCTTAATGTTGTGCACTTTTATTCTTTTATAAAGTGTATATACAGCCCCTTTGACTTTCGATATCCATATTATGTCTATAAAAAAATCATTTAATTGTTTTAAAAATGGTCTACTTTCATGTGGATTATAATTTAAATGTTAATAATGGAAAATGATTCTTTTTTAAAAAATAGTTTTATATAGTTTTAAAGATTTATTCTTTTAAACATTTATCATCCATGTCCATGTTTTAAAAATGGTTTTAAGGATTTATTTATATGGACATGAATGTTTTAAAACACCTTTAAAAGTTTTGAAGTGTTATGGGACACTTTGATTCTAAAATCTCGTTTAAATGTCTTCTTTTAATATTTTCAAAGTATAAAAGGATTTTTCTCTCATAGAGTTTTAATGATTTTATTAGATGTTTTTATATATGATAATATCATGATGTGATCTGTTGTGATTGAAATGTGGAAATTTTATGTTTCTTTTATGCATGTTTTATGTGTTATGATTATGTTATGGTTCTTGGGCTATGTTTATGAAATCGGGTGGTTCCATGATAAACTAAGGGCGGGTGAGCCCGAGATAGCTCTCCAATGCATTGGGTAACGCAAAGGGGTTAAACGTTAAGGTTTCTACGAAGAGATTTAGGAAATATACTATTATGGGTATTCCAAACGTAACCCTGAGGGTTACTCCCTACATAAGAATGTAATGAATTCCTCAAGTTACATTTTTGTATTATGTTTTCTATGAGTTATTCATAAATCTTATGTTTGATGAGGTATGTTAAAGTGCTTTTGTTTTATGAGTAAAGTGTGTTTTCATTGATTATTATGTATACGTGGACTAATGTTTCCTTTCCATATTTGTATATCCTTTACTAATCTTTTTATGCTCATCCCATGTTTTTGAAATGTTTTCCACATAACTTAAAGATGAATAGGGTCAAGGATGGGATCAAGGAAAGACATGTTATCTAAAACATGGAACTCGACATGTTTCATTTTATGATTTTTTGTTTTATGAAAAAAAATGGAAACTGAGTAGAAGTGTCTACTTTGTAATCTTTTGAGATGTAATAGTCATGTCCTAATTCTCTAAAACTCTAAACCAGAAAATATCCTCAATGTGAATTATTCATTTAATTCAAGATTATGTAATGTTTTAAGGCTGGGTCTTAATATCAAGGTCTCGTTCAAGGTATTAAGAAAAAAAGGAATGATTACAACCTATGTTAATAAGTATGGTATCTAAGGTTGTAAGGACACATATCGTACCTTGAATCATCCATGGAACCCCTGGGTTGTATTCCATGACCGTATGCAACTGCCCCTGAACCTATCCTCCAAATCCATGAGCCTAGCCTTC
This sequence comes from Viscum album, assembly GCA_963277665.1. NCBI lineage: Eukaryota > Viridiplantae > Streptophyta > Magnoliopsida > Santalales > Viscaceae > Viscum > Viscum album. The sequence continues at coordinate 619,487,333 of OY728146.1, read as the reverse complement.
ACCTCCTGGGGGTGGTGGTGGTAATATTTCAAAACACCTACCACCTCCTACAGCTCTTGCTGCCCCTATACACATATGCTACATGGAAAATATGCCTAATCTGTTCATTTTCTATGCCTTGGTGGTCCATCCATCGGCTCCCTATCAGCAGATCGACTGGTTGGAAAAACTATAGTGAGATGTCCCCTCCCATTACTTGGGTAGAATCACATCTCCCTAGGCTAAATAGATATATCTTGTGATCCCTAAACCCAAGATTCTCAATCTTGGAACCTCTAAAAATATCCCCTACCTCGAGATCCAAGACTCTGACATCGTCTCCTTACTACTGAGGACTCTATAGCTGCTTTCCTTCTACTGACTGTAACTGGCTATATCTTCTCATCCATGATGATTTGGACTTCCAAAACTTTCTCATTCACTCTGGCATGAAGTTAGAATAAATTGATGTATAATAATTAATATAAGGTCTTTATTAATAACTAACTTAAATATACGATCCCTAAGGTACTAATCTCTTACCATATCCATCGAGTACATAGAAAGGTTGGCGAACCATGATTAATAGTCATCCATCATCAAGATACCCTATTGGAACAGAATAAGAAACTTTATACACACTTATCTTAGCATCACCAGTGAGAACGCCTCTCCAAAGAGATTCTCAGACTCTTTACATGAATGTGTCTCTTTTTTGTGAGTCTGTGTGGCCAAAATCCAGCATCACCCTACCAAAACATGAATAAGTATTGCCTCCAGGTTCTCCATTAGGACCTATAGAGTCCTAAATAAAAGGAAAACTTTGGTCACTACCTGAATCCAGTACTCGTCTACTTTAGGGTGGGGTACACATAGGAACCTGAGGGTTCTCTATCTCTGAAACTCAAGGAGCATGATTTTCACACTCTCCTCTTCTGATCGTACAATAGGATCCAAAAGTTTCTCCACTGGTGGTGGTATACCTGGTGACCCTCTAGTTGGAATCATCTAGGGAACTGGCCCCTGTATCGAAGTCTCTCCACAAAGGGGGTCATCCTCATAATCAAGTTGTTGAATCCTAGCTGGTTTTCATTGCAAAGGCATCCTATAGGAAGACATTATGTTCCATGGTCAAGGAGTATATTTAGAGAGATTACTCAAGAAGGAAATGGTAACCACAACCCATTTCAATATGATGTTTTTTCTATTATTATTTCCCTATAATTAGTGTTATCACATACCAAGTTGATACATAGGTTAACAGAGTCTTACTGTATGGCTACGTTGGCCGCCCACTCAAACACTAGAGTCCCTATCGTAAAATCTAAAATCAAAACACTCAACATTGTTTCCCCAAGACAATCTCAAAGACTCCTGGTCCAAAAGTAGAACCTCCACTCTCATAACACTCTTTCATGAACCATCCCAATGGTTCCAGGTCCGAAAATCCCCCATCCCGCCTTTAATAGACTCGGGTCATGTGACTAGCATTGAGTAGGCATATCAGTAACATGAGAGGCATTACCTATTCACTTGTAGGAACACACAAATTTTCAAGCACGGAAACATTGAAATGTAAAAATATCTATGAAAAAAAAAATTCTTGCATACCGCTATCCCAACCAATAGATTATAATTGAATGTAAATTATAGCAATGTAAACTGGGTTGGAATACTATCCCACTAGAAGAAAGTGTTTATAAACTAATAATTCCTACATGTAAAAAAAATATGTACTGGAAATGCTACTTGAAGCCATAGGAATACCTCTTCCTCACTGAACTCACAGAGCTCAATCTGGTCATGGTCCTCCTGAGACTCTATCAAAAGGTCTCTCAAATGCACAAGACATGACACGTGAGGGAAAATCCCACAAAGGGGCGCGTATAACATTACAATGTAGGGCACCCCAAAACCACAATGCAATACACAATGGAAATGTAGAGTAACCTCTACACATCATATGTTTATATTATATATACAAGAACATATAAACATATAATCAAACCATGACACATAGTATAGAGGTAATTCACTACAATTGTACACAAACACTAGAGATTAAATATAAATATTTTAAAAATCACTCATCTAAGAGAACACACTCTTAAGTCTGATAGCACGGATGACGTTTTTCTGAAAAGTACAATTCATTGAAAACCATCATGGGAGATGGATACATTGATAGATCTGGAGAGAGACATGATATAGAGATGAGTAACATAGACAGGGCCATGGGGTGATACCAAAAAAAGAATCTGAATTAACCTACTAAGTAGAGGATTTATTCCTATTGAAGTTGGTCACATAAATACTAAGGAATCTACCTATGGAACAAAGAAGGAGTAGTGGATCCTGCTTTGGTCCACTCAGAGGGGATTCCAATAACTCTATCGATAAAGTACTACTGAAGGGATCATATTCATATGAGTTTGAAAAAATAGAAACTAACTTTAAAGGAGAGGATTCATGAACAAACCCTTTAAAAAACTTTTCCATGATATAGAGGAAAAGTGTCTCAACCCATGTAGAAGAGAGTACACAATGTGTAGCAGGGTACCATGCCTTTTCCCTTGTCAATGGTTAATTCCTGTGTACCAGATCTGATTTGAAAAGTAAATTCCATGAAATATTAGAATAAACATCATGTAGAAAGACTTATTCACCATTCCCTTCTATCTGGGGTCCACCCGGGTACTCTGGCATTGATCGAGTACATGGTGTCAACCATTGTAGCTCTACCCATGTATCATTACATGGGTTAGTCCATATACTTGGTGAAGGAAAAGTCATGTGGTGGGGTATACACTATGTGCGAAACCTATTTACTCCACCCATGTACTTTTATCTGTCGAGACACATGCTGATTGATTCATTAATGAACTCACTCCTTGCAAGACATTCTATACGCCATGTGTTTTAATATTTTTATAAATGCATGTTAATCCTATGATCACCTCATCCAGTTCTATATTCTTCAATTCAATGGTCTATTGACCCCGAAACTCAGGATTTTATATCATCTCCACACCCTAACACCAATTCGGTGTGTATTGGGCCTTCAATCGTCTTCGAAAGGAACATAAAAATCATCTGAAGAAAACCATCCAAAAAAGGTAAATCTGGATTCAAAATGATTCTCCCATTATCATCACCATCTAACCTCACATGTTCCATTTCGATGTAGGATATTCAATTATGGATCATTCTTCCATGAAATGAGGGTGCATCGATCATCTGTTCATAAGACATGATGAACGAAGAATATTTGAGAAAACATGTGAAACAAATCCCATAGAAGAAACATGAGAAACTATTCTCTACTTTTATTCATTCTGGACTCGATCTAGTCCCATAAAATCGAATAACAAGCTAAATCAAATAATAATAATCAGCCCAAAAATTCCTACCATCAAAACCCATCTCGTAAGAATGATTGATTCATGGGTCAACATGTTCATTGGTTGATTTGTGTTCTTCTTTGATTATAGGATGGGGAGGGAATTAATTGAAATAACAAAACCCTACCTCTGATTTGGATTGATCTTTGAAGATGAAAGATTAACAAAATAACAGCGTTGTCATGATCCATCAAGAATGGAGTCCATCGATCTTCAATCTAAGGTTCCGTCATCATTTGATGTTGGGATAAATCTAAAGGGATTCACTCCAGAAAATCTAGAGAATTCCATGGTTTTGAGATTAACCATGGAACCCTACCTCAATGATTATATAAAATAATCCGTCACTGTGCCGATGAATCAAAAATAAATAAAACGAATCCGAAATTTAATTTATTCATTAAAACATCCAAAAACTATTTTTTATATCCTAACAATATTAGTAGATGTTAGGCCTCTATTAGGAAAAAGTCTCTACTCAAAATACCACAGTTCCCTAATATTTCAGATCCAGGCACTCATTTGTATGTTATTAAACCTTTTTAGGAAAATTGTGCAGTCTTACTAATTAATATTTTAATATATTTCAAACAACTTTTCTGTGCACCATGAGCCTCACAATTACAAGTCGTCTCAATTCCTAGTCTCGAATTTATTCCATATAATTTTTAAAAATAATACATGGATAATTATAGTACATTACATTTACTAACATCCATTTATACCTCTATTTCTTATATTCTTTCCACAACATCAATTATGTAATTTTTTTAGATTGTATTTTCATGCATTTATTCTTTATATTGAAGAATTAGTTGAAGTTAATTGTATTTCTCACCATATATCTTTACCTCTACACCATCTTATGCTTGAACCTTAATGTCTCAAAATATATTATTGAGGATTCAACTACTTAGATAAGATCTAGGCATGTGTTACTAGTCATGATGACTTGATTTTTTTACCAATTCCATTTCCCTAATAGATGTTCTTGTTTTCATCCGATTAAGAAGCTGTTAGTTGTATTTCATTCCACTATTTCCATTTCATTTAGTAACAATCTAACACCCACACCGTAGTACCCCATACCTCCCTTATCCCTCTTTGGGCTATGATGTCCCATAATTCTTACTCCCTGTTGACGCTACTTTCGTCACAGAATCTAAAGATCAGAAAAGGGGAATATCTGAGCTCAATGTGATTCAACCTTTGAAAAAAACATCAAAAATAGACAAAGGCATGAACAAATGATCAAAAGTAACTACACTGTGCAAGTTATATCACTGTCGCGCAATTCCACTTGCGCGACGCCCTTGGTCGTGCAAGTGACTTGCGCGACCTAAGCGATAACTGCCTGGTAACCACCCAGGGCCTTCTTCTGCCTATAAATAGACCCTGTGGGCCCCCTATTTAGGAGGATCTTTTTCAGAAACTCAAATTGAAGCTCTTGATGCCCAAGTCTCTTCTAAAAGATTCCAGAACACTTCTAAGGTAATTTCTTACCTAGAACGGAAGACCTAAAGAGAACGAGGAAGGCCTAAGTGTTGAAACTCATCAACACTTGCGCGCCTGAGTGGTCAGCCCTTAAGGGAAGTGACCACACTTGCGCGCCACCATATTCCTTCAATAGAACTTGCGCGTCCCTTTTCTGGAAGAACTTCAAGATGATTCTAAAGGCTTTAAGAAATAGTCGCTCAAGTATATTAATGATGGTTGAAAATCGCGCAAGTACCCCACATGTCGCGCAAGTATATCTGCGCGACCAATACTTGCGCGCCGCTGCAATACTTGCGCGCCTTTCAAGACTTTTGCACCCCTACCTTTTTGGGTGCCCATCTTGCCCATTTTACCCCTCTTAAGCAATTACACCTTTCCTTTTCAAGATTCAGTCTTCAAGACACTCTTCAAAGTCATTTATGGCTTGATTTCTTGATTTGACTTCCTTATCTGAAAGGAATTCTGTGGAATATCTCTCAAAACCTAGTGATTTAAATATCCTTATATCACTAAATATGGAGAGTTCATTCATTCAACCTCATCCTTTAAGATGAGAGAATCCTTAACTTGGGTCTCCATTTTAGGAATAATCCCCAGTTATAAGTCCTTTAATCTGGGCATCTTCCTCAGGAGTAAGCCCCAAATTCTTAAAGTTCCCAAATATGGGCATCCTCCTCAGGAGTAAGCCCCAAACCTTAATTCCTTAACTTGGGAATCCTCCTAAAGAGTAAGCCCCAATCATAGTCCTTTAAATGGGCATCCTTCTTAGGAGTAACCCCCAAGTCCTCTAATTTTGGGCATCCTTCTTAGGAGTAAGCCCCAATCTCAAAAATGGGCATCCTTCTAAGGAATAAGCCCCAATATCAAATATGGGCATCCTCCTCAAGAGTAAACCCCAAACCTTAATCCCTAACCTGGGTCTCCTTTTCAGGAATAAGACCCAGTCATAATCATGGGCTTCTTTTCAGGAGTAAGCTCCAAGTCCCTTTAACCTGGGTCTTCTTTTCAGGAATAAGACCCATTCATAATCATGGACTTCTTTTCAGGAGTAAGCTCCAAGTCCCCTAACCTGGGTCTCCTTTTCAAGAATAAGTCCCAGTTATAATCTTGGGTTTCCTTTTCAGGAGTAAGCCCCAAGTCCCCTAATTTCTCTTTAACCAGTCCTAATTTACGTTTGATCTGGGATTCCTTCTCAGGAGTAAAACCCAGTTATCAATACTCTCCTAATTTGGGTTTCCTCTTCAGGAATAAGTCCCAAGTTAGAGTATTCAAATCCCCATGAAGCACATATACCTTTATGGACCCTGTTCCTAGATTTTCTCCCTAATGAAAATCCTCTGGGCAGTCATATATACATAAGCCCCAAACCATTTCTTATGATTGCATCCTTCATGGCACAATTGTCTAATTTTTACCAATACCTCTTGTTTCTCACATCGAGCATGACTCACGTGAGCTTAGAGTGTAAAAGTAATTATGACATCCTTCTTTAAGCCATCAATCATAAACGACATACTCTATTACTCGAACTACGTGGGTTCTGATTCCTTTTCCAAAACAAAGGATATGTAGGTAGCCCATTTATGGGTTCGATCCCAACTCTGAAATAATCTATGTCCTTCTGAATGACGATAAACTTCAAGTTCCCCACTGAGTGGCTTTAAAACTAGCCCGGTCATCATAATGACCAAGAGACTTTTATATAAATGTTTTGAAGGATACCATTGACCAAGAATCTCTAAATAGATACAGATGATTCTCTATTGATGAAGAACCTCGAATACATATAAAAGATTCTCTAAATTTCTTACATATTTAATCATTGATTGTTAAAACTAAAGGAAAGCTCATTTTATACTTGGTAATGTAATAAGGATTCACAAACATAACTTAAATCTATAAAGAGAGTCCCGGAGTAGACAATAATTCCCCTCAAAAAGGTGTGATGTGTATGACCTCCCATCCTCTCGACCAATGAAAATTCCTAAACCTCATCAGGACACAAGCTAATGAGCGCCTACCTTTGGAAAGTAGGTCCAAACGGATGTGGAATCATTTGATGTTTCCTGTTCTACGAACAAACCTGCTAGAAACCAATCGGAACGTTTGAATCTCCCGTCCAGGAGGTCATCCCTGAATTCCGTGCGAAACAAAAAATGGTGAACCCGATGTGAATCCTTAACCAAGTTAAAATGATGTTTTACCTATTTGTTAATCCCCTATTTAAAACACAATAAGAGGGCTAACAAAAACAATCATTGACATATGTGCTCATCCAAAGGATGAAGTAGCTGAGTTTATCTTGATTACATCTGTTATATCAAACAGGCACTCTTTTACAAGATTTTCTGTATTTTCATAAATGGATGCTCTCAAATTCACATCTGTGAATACTGCTACTGCAAATACCACTGCTGCTATTCCTACTGAATCGCCATCCGCTCTGAGGATGACATCACCTACTCAGCGTCTTCAACGCTGGGTATCAAATGCACTGGTTAAGGAGTACCGTCAACACGGTACCATTCCAACTCTGGAGGCTGCCCGATAGGCCCTCCAAGTAAATAACTCACACAGGTCGTCCGGACAATGACGACCAGTGATTAAGAAGCAGGTGGTGCTGACTACCATCTCCAACCGTTTCGAGTCGTTATCCCCGGAACGCAATTTCCATTCACTCCCTTACTCTGAGGAAGTGAATGAGCAGGTCCCGCAGGGCCTTAATTGAAAAAGACAAGAGTCCTTCCCGAGGGATCCCATCAACAATCGCCGCCAGACTCATGCGGTAGTGCACCCTCAACATGACGAGGGTACCGACTCCAAGCATTCAGCTCAGGTTCCTCGAACCCGAGCAGGAAAGATGAACCGCCAGAGACGGAATCCGATTAACAATGGGCAGGTTGTCATCCCTGCCATCTCCGGAGAAGTCCACCAACCTAACTTGGTGGAAAATAATGAGCAGGAACACACACCTGTACGTTTTAATTCTGCTGTCCTGCAGACTCGTCTGGCAGCATCACGCCAATCCCGCCAGGCAATTCCGGCGGAGTACTATAGGCAGGAACATATACCTGCTTATACATCACCAGTTAGTCAGTAGTCTCGTCTGACTACATATGATGGATCTCCTCAACCGCGTTTGGCGAAGTGTAATCAGCAGGCACATACACCTGCTAATACTAATCAAACCTACCAACAGTCTCGCTTGGTAGCGCACGGAGAAGTCAGTCGGAAAGACCCGACGACAAACAAGAGGCAGACTCAACTCTCTGCCTCCACACTTGAGTACTGTCAGGATTCACTGACAAGAAAAAGGAGGACAGGAGAAGGCACATACACCTACTCCAAACCTGGAATGGACGTATATTCCCATTCCGGCGGCTGAAGTCACCAAGCATATTTTGTCAATGGTGAAAGAGCAGAAGCAAATTCCTGCTCATATTCTGGATGCTTGCCAGGATATCATAACAGCTTCAGCATCATCTCAGGGACAGACACATAAATCTATACCTAGCAGTGGAGTGACACATCAACGATTCACTCCGGAACAGACACACACATCTGTTCCAGTCCAAGAGGGTCATGGGGAATACTTCCCCATATCATACGGACAACCAAGTCAGGCACATACACCTGATTTGAGTGGAGATCGTCAGCCTAACCTGACCATCTTTCCTGATCAGGCACATACACCTGCTCAGAGTAACCACTTTCGTCAACAAGTGGTTTCCAAAGCGAGTAAGAAGGCATCTAAGAAAAAGATCCGCCCAACACAGTCAGGAGATCCAAGACCAATCTATAACAATGCCTTGCTCGATGCTGGAGTTCTTGAAGCCCTCTGACATTTATCTATCGGAATTCAAGATTCTACTCCCTCAGTTCCCAATAACGGGAAAATTAATTCTGAAGGTCTTCAACAGACACTTCCTCATGAAGGCTTGCTTCATGAAAATTCGGTTAATCTTGAAGTTTATTCTTCAGATGAGAGCCAGAGGAACCCTCTGTGTGGTCAGAAGACCAAGGAGCAAGAGATCTCATCTTTTGTTGTAACCCATTATGGTGGTCCTCCCCATGATGATGAATTTCGCTGTGAAAGTCCTGTCCGCAGTAGTGATTCACATTGCCTGGAAAATACTCCAGTGGACAATGTAGTGCCGAGAAAGCCCTCTTATCTTGAGGCACTTGCAAATGCGAAACCAGTCATGTCTGATGCTTTATCGCTAGAAAGTGAAATACTTTCTCAATCAGAAGATATCCCAAGGTGTAGGTCATTCTCCGAACCACCCCTAAGTCATGCATCTTCTAGTTTGATCAATGATATCTCTACCAATCTTGTTGAATCCGATGAAGCAACAAGGAAACACCAACTCTGGTCAAAACAGGTAGAAGAATCTTCATTTAATTATAAAGATGAAATGCTGAACATGAGGAAAAAACTGGCAAAAAGTGAGGTACCAGTCATGTTTTGGCCTTTGGCTGACTCCCAGTATGATATTCCAAAGATGTTGACGGATGATGTAATCCATGATGTTCGTCCCAACATATGGAAAACTCTTTGTCAATTGAAGAAGAAGGTATTATCTTATGATGAATATGAAAATCATCTTATGATAATAGAAGGGATACAACGTCAGATTGATTTGGCATCTCTATCAGTATCTTGGTATCCGAAGGCTGAAAAGCAGCAGAGAACCCTTCAACGTTCATGCCTTGGCGCACTAAGAAAATTGTGTCAGTTAATTATCAATGGTCCATCTGGTGTTCATATCAGAGGATGGTGTGTTCACGGAGCACTACATTTCACAGTGCTTTCTAGTCAGCAAAGACCACCGAAAATGGTCTCATGCAATGTTATTGCGCATGGCCGGCCACAGTCAATGGGCTTTTTTCATGATCAAAATATTGCTCAAGAACAGGCTTCAACTAGTTCCTCTCAAAATCAAGCATATAGAGAACAAGTTGTTGAATTGCTCCTACGTCAAGCAGGTGAGAATATTGCACAAGCCTCTCGTATGGAGCAAACACGTCATCAAATGACAGAAGTTTCGTAAATCATCCAACGGTCTGTTGAACCAGGTGATAAAAGTGGATACAGGCTAATGCATCCAGCTAATTTCCGAACTAAGATTCGCAAGATCAAGAGATCTTTTAAGAAGATCTCAGACGTAGCATGTCAAGAGCCACCCCAGCTTGTCAGACTGGGGACTTCTTTAACCCAACCCTCAGAGTCAACAAATGGGATTCGAGGAGTTGAGCGGAATCAGCAGGAACATCCCCAGTTCACAAGACTGGGGACTCTTTCAAATCAACAATCCCCTCCTCAGGGAATGTCGGTTTTTTCTCGATTAGTGAAGAAGCCCCAAGAGGAACGAAGAGCCAAATTATCAGGAGATTCCCTCCAAATTATAGCTCGTCAAGAAGTTCCTAAAGGATTGAACCAACAAAAGGCAATGTCTCATCAAAGACATGAAAGAAGACAATATCACAGAAATGTTTATAGAAGGGATGTGATACATTATGCATCAATCAATGTCATCAATGCCGTTGTTGCTAGTCCACCAGAGGAGGTTCACTCAGGGGACTCGGATGAAGAGCGTCCTGCTCAAGAAAATGTACGCACCGATACAAATGAAGAAGGTGTACGTACACGAAGTCAAAGGATTACTCAGAACCTAGGTAATCTACTTCCCTCCCTCCAAAAGGTATCCAAAAAAGGGAAAGTAAAGAATCAGGTTACATATCCTTTCTCTAGAGAAGGTCAATCGCTCTCATTAGAGCAAAGGTTTTCACAACAAGAGGAAGAAATGAAAGAATTAAGAAGGTTGAATGCAGAACTACTTCAGAGTAGTCTTCTTCTTAAGAATGCTGAAGTCCGACAGCCGAAGGAATTTGTTGCAGTTACTAAGATGGATCAAGAATATCCTCCTTTATCAGTACACCCTCAGAAGTCTAATCCTACGGGTCAAGTGAATCAATAGTTGGCAGCACTACCATCAGTTGCAGCACCAACCACCACGTCTGTCCAAGATCCATTCATTGCACCCACCCAAAACCAAGTTCAACCTGATGTTTCTCAAAAGTTAATAACTACTATTGAGTCATTAACAGCTCGGTTAGAAACTATGGAAGGGAAACGGGCGCAAGTTCAACCTGAAAAGAAAGTTTACCCTGAATGGGTAGATTCAATTTCTCCTCCATCCAGTTTTGGAAACCCTGTTTTACCTACTTTCAATGGATCAGGCGACCCTGAACAACATTTGATGCATTACGTGTCTTGTTGTGATCCTATGATGGGAACTCCAGAGCAGCAATAAGCAGTGAAACTCAGATGCTTCGTGCGAACCTTGCAAGGGCTAGCTTTTTTCTGGTATACAAGCTTGCAATCCCGGTCAATCATCGGATGGGAGGATCTTCGTCAAAAATTCCTTCTTCAGTTCAGCTCAACTTTTCCAAAAACGACAGTTTTCGATCTTACAAACTGCAAGCAAAGGGAGAATGAAAGAATCTCTGATTTCATTGCTCGCTGGAAGGGATTAACGTATTCCCTGAGTTTAGCACTCCCTCAGGAAGAGCTGTTGCCAATCTGTGTGGCAAATTTGCGTGATGAATTACGCACGCCATTAATCCCTGTGAAATACACAGGAGGGTTTCGAGACCTTACTTCAATCGCTCAGCAGATTGAAGATTCCCTTATACAGGCTAAGGTTAAATCTCGTGTAATTCCATCGGCTCCAGGAAGGAGAATGGGTAAAGCAGAAACTGCTACAGTTATGCTTAAACAAGCACCTGTACCTATTTCTACTTCAAAACCTTCATCTTCTCGAAGGGATCCACCTCCTGAATGCCAAAAACAAAGTCCGTTTCGTCCAAATGATCAAAGATATCAACGATGAAAACAATTTGAGGATTTAAAGAGTAAAACATACTCTTTCCGAAGTCAGCAAGTTCCTGGTTACTTCATTTCAGCTCTGGAAAATAATTTGGTTCAATTAACAGTGCCCAAGAGGCCAAACAAAGAAGGAGATGAAGACCATCCCAATTATTGTCCCTTTCATCAAATGTTGGGGCATCCCATCCAGGAGTGTTTTGTCTTTAAAGACCTCCTACAAAAGATGGTCGACTTGGGACAAGTCAAATTGAAGGGTTCTTCACCTCATGTAGCGTGTGTTACCGCTACAGATCCAGAGGAAGGAGGTGAGTAGCAGGAAGTCAAAAGCAAAACTGTGCAAAAATATGATGATTGGATGGTCAGAAAGACAATAAATCGGACCCATGCCATTTTACGAACACAATTGAAGAATCCAATTGTGTCTCCTACAAATGCTACAGTGAAGCCTCCATCAAAAGAAAAATCCTTAAAAGGGCAGCGCAATTCAAAGAAGAAAGAGGAATCAGAAGAAGATGAGTATGTATGGAGGCCTAAGTTGTCTTTAACTCTGGCATATTTCATGCCATCTACTTCAAAGCCACGGGCACCGCCCCACCAAACGGCACAGCCTAAACAGGCTAACTAGGCAGAGTCTTTATCAGACGAAGAGTTAATCTTCGGTTTTGTTAATATGATTCAATTAACAGATCCGTACTCTAGTCGTAATTTCAATTCTTATAAGCCTGAATTCCCTGTATCAAATAAGGGAATCCGAGGAAGTTCCAGAGGTTCAGGATACAGGGGAAGACGTGGATCTTTCCGAAGCCACTACTCCAATTCTACCCATGCTAGCACTGTGTATGCAACAGAAACTCGTGGTAGAGCCCTTCAGCGAGCTCAAAAAAGAACAAGAAGGTTCTTCTGCTAATGGCCAACTCAGTATTGGAACAGTTATTTTAGAAGACCGATTGAAGGTTCCATCTTCTTTATCTCAGCATGTAAATGGATCTAATTGGTCTAATCTTCCAAAACCAAGGATGTTGCCAACTTCTATCCCAATACAAGATGCATCAGCTTCCAAAGCATCTGCTTCCAAGGTACCTGCTAAACCACATATTCCTATTGGGAAACGCAGACCTCTAGATCAAAAGTATGATATATTGAATCACTTGGCTCAAGTACCATCCAAGTTATCAATTTTGGATGCTTTGAATCTGTCAAAAGATCTTCGGGAAGCACTCATCGAAGCTTTGTCAAGTCCTCAGGAGTTTGAAGCTGAAATTGCTGCAGCTGAAGTCTATCACATAGAGAATAATCCTGCAGAATTCCATGCAGTGATATCTTTTACTGATAAAGATGAAGATGATGTTGTGCGTGGGCACATAAAACCTCTCTACTTATCTGGCAATGTCAATGGTGTAGATATCCGAAGAGCTTTCATTGACAATGGTTCAGGAGTCAACCTCATGCCCATTCGTACACTTCATCGATTGGGCCTCACGGAATCTGATTTATCTCCTTCTACCATGATGTTACAAGGATATGATAAAAATGAACAAGAACCACTGGGCGAAGTTACACTCAGAACCCAGTTTGGAGATCTTGTATCCAATTCGGATTTCATGATTGTTGATCAAGACTCAGCTTTCAACGTCTTGCTTGGAAGACCCTGGCTACATCAGCATGCGGCTATCCCTTCATCATACCATCAATGCCTCAAATACAGTTTCAATGGTCAAGTCGGAACATTATATGGTGATAAGGCCCCGTTCAAGACATGTGAGTCTCAATACATTGAGGCAGAATTTTATCACATGAAGGGAAGAGAAAAATCTACAATGAAGGAAATTACCAAATTTAATGCTCCATATGGTTTGGAGAAAATTCCAATAAATCCATTTACACATGTGAGTACAGATTATGTGTTACCTATCAGTAAAATTGACAAAATAGGCCCAAATCAAAATACTCTTATGGAAAGATCCATAATTTCAATTACGGAAGTTGAGTCAGACAACATGGGAGAAATTGGTAACCTACCAAACAGTGATGAAAGCACAAGTGGTGACATTTTCATTTCATTTGCTGAAATCCAACAGGTCTATACTTCTTCAATCAATCCAGAAGAAGTTATAGCAACATCAGAGGTGAATAATGATGTCAATTCTCAATCCATCATCTCCTCTTTATTTCCCAAAGAAGGCCCTTTATCATCAATAGGGTCATAAATGGAAGCGTCTTCTTCAAAATGTGAAAATTTTGAAATCTCTTATGATCATGAAAATTTCGTTTTGTCATCTACTATGCAAGTAGAAATGGAAGAAATAGCACATGATGAAGAAGAAGTGGAAGATCTTAGATATTCTCCTCCAGCATTTGAAGAGGGTATCTCTACCACTGTGGATGAACTCAGAGAAATAAATCTGGGTACAGAGAAAGATCCACGCCCCACTTTAATTAGTGCGGTCATGACCCTTGAAGATCAAGAGATGTATATTTCTTTTCTAAAGAAAAATAAAGATATTTTCGCTTGGAACTATACAGAAATGCCTGGTCTTGATCCTGATATTGCTACTCATCATTTGGGTTTACCAAAAGAACATCGAGGATTTAAGCAAGCCGTTAGAAGAACACACCCAACCTATGCTTCCAAAATTGAAGCTGAAGTGGATAAGCTGATCAAAGCTAACTTCATCATAGAAGTTCAATATCCCAAGTGGTTTCCTAATATTATCCCTGTAAAGAAGAAGAATGGACAAATTAGGGTTTGCATCGATTTCAGAGATCTTAATTGGTATTGTCCTAAAGATGATTTCCCAGTTCCGATTACAGAATTCTTAATTGATGCGACGACTGGTTATGAAGTACTTTCCTTCATGGATGGATATTCCGGATATAATAAAATCTGAATGGCCCCAGAAGATGAGGAATCTACAGCTTTCAGAGCCCCTCAAGGTGTGTTTTGTTACCGGGTGATGCCCTTTGGTTTAAAGAATGCAGGTGCAACATATCAACGCGCCATGCATCATATCTTCAAACCATTCTTAGGGAAATTTGTTGAATGTTATGTAGAAGATTTGGTGGTTAAATCCAAACAACGTTCTAATCACTTGGCTGATTTGGAAGTCATATTCCACAAGCTTCGACAACATAATTTGAAGATGAACCCCTTAAAATGTGCTTTTGGGGTAACCTTAGGAAAATTCCTCGGCTTTGTTGTACGCCATCGTGGTATTGAAGTCGATCCTGAGAAGACCAAATCAATCCTTGGTATGTCATCTCCTCATAATTTGAAAGAATTAAGAGGACTTCAAGGAAACTTAGCCTATATTCGGCGTTTCATCGCCAATTTGGCAGGAAAAATTTTACCCTTTACCAAATTATTGAAAAAATGAGTCACTTACCAGTGGACTGAAGAATGTCAAGAAGCATTTGATGTTCTCAAGAAATACCTCTTGAGTCCACCAGTACTCATGCCACCTGTCGAAGGTAGACCACTTATCCTCTATGTGACAGCTCTAGAGCGATCATTGGGTGCCTTTCTAGCTCAAAAGAATGATTCTAGGAATGAAAATAGCCTCTACTATCTCAGTAGAACTATGCTTGAAGCAGAAACCCGATATTCAAGTATTGAGAAGTGCTGCCTGGCATTAATCTTTGCAGTTGAGAAACTGAGACACTACCTGCAACATCACGAGGTCCAATTGGTATCTCGCAATAATCCGCTCAAATTCATCCTTAGTCGTCCAATGCTCACAGGACGTCTAGCAAGGTGGGCAATTATTTTGCAGCAGTTCGACATTCAGTATGTATCTCAAAAGGCAATTAAGGGCCAAGCTCTGGCCGATTTCCTGTCTGAACATCCTTCAGTGGAAGACACGTCTTCAGATATTGAACTCCCTGATGAGGAAGTTTTCTCTATTCAAGAGATTCCTCAAACATGGGAAATGTATTTTGATGGTGCTTCCAGAATTCCAACAGGGAAGAAAATGGAAAATCCTAAATTCAACAAAGTTGGTTTAAGAATTGTACTCATTTCTCCAGATAAGGCATTGTTACCTTATTCCTTTTTATTGTGAGAAGGTGGTACCAATAATGAAGCCGAATACCAAGCTCTCATTACAGGCTTAGAGTTAGCACTCCAAGCATAAGTGAATCACTTAAAGGTGAAAGGTGATTCAGACCTGGTAATCAAACAAGTCAATGGGGATTATTCCATCAGAAAAGAAGAATTAATCCCTTTGTATGATTACTTCCGAGAGTTAATGGCGGAATTCCCTTCAGAACCGACATTTTCTTATGTCCAAAGATCACAAAATGCTCAAGCTGATGCACTGGCTAATATAGCCACAGCTCTAGCAGATCCAAATCGGGACGAGACAACCATCAGTATTGCCCACCGTCGTGCAATTTCACCTTATGTTCAAGCCAGAACAGAGGAAATTAATGAAATTAGTCCCATTCCTGAACCATATGGTCATACTACATGATGGATATCACCTATCAGGGAATACCTTCAAAATGGAACATTTCCACCTGATAGAGCCGAGAAAGAACAAATCTGGAGACGTGTGGTCAATTTTACTTTTTATGATAGCCCAAACCACATAGATAAAATTCTCTACAAACGTGGTTTTGATGGAGTTCTCTTCAGATGCATTGATGGTGAATAGACAATGGCTGTCATGAACGAAGTGCATGCAGGAGTCTGTGCTGCCCACCAGTCTGGACATAGACTGTCTGATCAAATTCGAAGGCTTGGATACTTTTGGCCTTCAATGATACAAGATTGTGTTAATTTCACAAAGAAGTGTCATTCATGCCAAGTATATGCCAACTTCATTCATCAACCTGCAGATTTGCTTCATACAGCTAAATACTCGTGGCCATTTTCCACATGGGGAATGGATGTGGTGGGACCTTACCCTTCAGCTACGGCCAAGCAGTTTAAGTACATTCTTACTGCTACTGATTTCTTTTCCAAATGGCCAGAGGTAGTACCTCTCAAAGAAGTCAGTTCTAAATGCATTGTTAGCTTCATCAAGTCTAACATCATTACTAGATTTGGTGTCCCTCATACTATATTGACAGACAACGGCACCAACTTTTGTTCTTATGAGGTGAAGAAATTGTATCAAGAATACAACATTAAATCCAACCATTCATCTCAGTATCATGAGGCATCCAATGGCAAAATAGAAGCCTTTAACAAGACTCTTTCAAATATACTGCAACAGATGGTGGATAAATATAAGAGATCATGGCCTGATAACCTTTTTCATGCTTTATGGGATTATCAGACTACCACCCGCAATGCAACGCGGTCAACTCCATATTCGTTGGTATATGGAACAGAAGCAGTCTTGCCAATTGAAGTTCAATTGCCCTCACTCAGAGTAGCCATTTGTGATCAGTTATCTACAGATGAGCAATCCCAAAAGAGATTGAATGAATTGGAACAGTTAGATGAGAAAATATTGTTCACTTTGCACCACTTGGAAATCTATCAGAATCGAATAGCACGAGCTTTTAACAAAAAAGTTCGTCTTCGTTAATTCATTCAGGGAGAATTGGTATTAGTTCTCAGAACTCCAATGATACCAGGAAAGAAACCTCCCAAGCTTGAGCCAAAATGGGAAGGACCTTATTCAATACATAGGGTCTACTCCAATGGAGCTTATTCATTAATATCAATGGATGGAGAACTCATCACGACTCCAACCAATGCCAGATTTCTGAAGAAATATTTCGTATAAACACAAAATATGGTCCCCAGAACCAAGACTCTTACAATCGGTTCATACAGCATTGGTCCAGTATGACCTTAAACTGCAACTACGTCCAACATGACATTAAACTATAGAAATCATATTTCCCCGCAACATGACACTAAACTGTACGGCACCAGTTCGTCCTTGCTATATGACGTTAAACTATACAGCAATGATCCAATATGACCTTAAACTGCAACTTCGTCCAACATGATGTTAAACTGTAGGAAAGTCCCTTACGTCCGGAAAGACGTTAAACTATATAAGCAGCAATGGTCCAGTATGACCTTAAACTGCAACTTCGTCCCACACGACGTTAAACTGTGAAAAATTTCCCTAAACCGTCCATCATGACCTTAAACTGCATCATCCCTGGTCTATGCATATGACCATAAACTATTTTCAAGTCCCTTATGTCCAGCAAGACATTAAACTGTGACGTCCTAACTACATGACGCTAAACTGTATAAAAGTCCCTTACATCCGGAAAGACGTTAAACTATATAATCATCAAAGGTCCAGCATGACATTAAACTGCACCATCCACGGTCCATGCATATGACCTTAAACTATTCGCACTTTCGTCCAACATGACATTAAACTGTGAAAAAAATCCCCAATTTGTCCAACATGACATAAATGGTGTGTTATTTTGTCCATAATGCATGACATTAAACTGCACAGTCCCCCTTTCGTCCAATATGACGTTAAACTGTATTGTCCCCATCGTCCTAACTACATGACGCTAAACTGTACAGAAAGTCCTTGATATGTCCTACATGACATTAAACTGTTATTTTGTCCCTGCTACATGACACTAAATTGTGCAGCACCAATAGTCCTAACTGCAAGACTTTAAACTGCATAGTACCTTTTTTATGTCCTACATGACATTAAACTATGCATTGTTAAGGTTGTTGTTAGCTCTTTTTTCTCACACTGAGTATGACTCACGTGAGCTTAGAGCAAACATCAACCATAACACTCTCTTTGGGCCGCTAACCATGTGTAAGTCCCGACAAAATTTTTATTAGATCATTGTCCCCAAGAACAACTTGATCATTAATTCATTATTTAATTGAACTACACGGACTTTGATCCTTGCCCTCTAGGCTGGGTATGTAGGCAACCTCCCAGGGTTCAAGCCCAAAAACAATCTCTTCACATCGGTTCATCGCCATCTCATATGATGTTGATTCATGAAACCGCTCCTAGAATCAATATCTTTACATTCACTTTCTTCCTTGTTATATGACGTTAAACTATACAACACTTTTGTCCAGTACAAAAATAATCTACAATATTCTTTGATTTCCTCATTTGAGAAGGAACCATTATTGACATTGATTTTTTCAATCATGTTTCATTTCGAAAGACTACGTGCATACATGGTAATGCCTAAACTTTTTATCTCAGGTTAAACCATCATTGCACTAAATTCCCCTTTCACCCTTCACATGTACAAACCAAATTTGTACAAAGGGTAGTTCTAGAAATACGTGGACTTGATTTCCATCCTTATGGGATACGTAGGAACATTCGAGTATCCCTCGAATCCAGTCCCAACTCTTTTGGGTATAACCCCAAATTTCACTTTCAGTCCCTTGGCTGAAAAGTCCTCATGAAAACAGACACTGTGTATTCATTATTATGGTCCAAATTCTATGACCCTAAACTAAGATCTCTCATACTTTCATCCTGCACGGCGTTAAACTGAATTTCAAGAACTACGTATGGCTTGATTCTCATTCTTATGAGATACGTAGTGAAGTCCAAAATTTCAATTCAGGACCCAGCCACAACATGATTATGGTTATCATTGACCTATGTATCTCTATATACATTAGACAATACCCATCTTTATGTGTTATAATCCTAACCTTAAATATTTTCAGATCTTCATAACCCTTTTCATGACTTCTAGTCACAAAAATGTCAAACTTCTGAGAATTCTTTTGCCTGACTATGCAGCATGTGCCCATAGGTGGCCTTGCATAAATAGTCCACATAACAGACATGTCAGCTAAAAGATGCTATTTATTTGACCATGCAGCCAATGCCCTTAGGTGGCCCTGCATATTTCAACCCCCTAACGGGTTTTTGTCAAATAATAGTAACTTCATTCTTGGGAAGAATGCCTCTTTTGACCTTATTTGTCTTAAATAACGGTATGTAGGGATCTGTAAAAAAAATAGCCATCCTTAACATATTTTTCCCATATCCTTTTTCATGATCTGAAAGTATTCAAGTCTATGGTTTATTCTTCTTCCCTACGTTTGGGTCAGACCTTCGTAGGAGTGATATTCATCCAGTTCTTCGATAATCTTGTCTGGAAATATTTTCTCCATATTCAAGTACCTCTTTCCATACAGAAAACTCTATACTTTATAAAATTTGAATCTCCATAAACATTCACTGGCTTTTAGCACTAGGAAAGTAAACTTCTGAGAATTCCTTTGCCTGACTATGCAGCACGTGCCCATAGGTGGCCTTGCATAAACAGTCCACATAACAGACTTCTCAGCCAAAAGATGCTATTTATTTGACCATGCAGCCAATGCCTTTAGGTGGCCCTGCATATTTCAACCCCCTAACGGGTTTTGTTAAATAATAGTAACTTCATTCTTGGAAACTACTTCTTCTAATGCCTTTTTAGCTCTTTTTCATATCATTCCTCAAATTCAAATATTCTTAAGCCATAATTTACATATTTTCTCTCATACTTGAGTATGGTAATATGTTTTCAGATAAATTGTCAAGGAATTGAATCAATTTTAATCCATTTTGGTCAAAGCTATTTCGACCTTAAACATTAGCCCATTTATGTCTGGCGTGCATGACTATAAACAGCCCACAAAATACAAAGTAACTCTGAATAAAAGTCATGTTCCAGCTCACTAAACATACATTCTGTATGATTTAGGTAATATTGAGCAATTAAAAGATTCAAAGTTTGTAGGTTTATTTGTAATAATCCTAGTAAAGATCAAACTATGCTTACTAAGCCCATTGGCTTAAGTAAATTTGAAGCAGGTAGTGAAAGAATGCAGGTACAAATAATTGAAGATGAAAGTGTTTTTCATTGATACACAAGAGTTAGAAGGACATCCACAGACTGGAGTCTCTTCTCTTTTTCAAGAATTACAAGAGGCTTTCAACATAACACTTCATTTGATTTACGGCATCCCGAACTTCATCAGCAACCACCTGTAATTCATTCATTCAACTGGATACAATAAGAGATGTAGTGATACTAGCTCTTCTTGGAACAATTGTAAAAGGATGTTCTTGAGTGCGGTTTGAGAAAATTATCTGCTTATCAAACAGTAACTCTGTTTCTGTCCAAGAGAATTGGAAGATGGATACATGGATTTGAGAATGGAGCATTGGAAGTAAAGATCCATTTGGAGAGAGTACTCTTTTTAGATATTGCTCTAATACCATGTTTGTCTTCTCTCCACCAACCGGCAGTGGAAAACATTTCATCCCATGGGTTTTCCATTTTCGTATCTGCAAAGAAATGGCATGGAGGAAGAATTTGAAAGTTCACACCATTGTTGTTGCTCTTAATGCACAGCATAACCGAAATAGAGGAGTAGCAATGTAGCTGCATCTCAGGTATATAATTGTTTGCATTTGGAACATTGACTCCTTGCAGATGACCATGAACACACAGAGGCAGATGGATGCTCTGTGGAAAATTAGGATGATATTTCTTCAAGTACATAGCCAAATCTGGGAGAGTGCTGTTGCAGATATCATAGTAATCATGGCCAATAATGTTCATCATGTCATCAATCCGCTTGCTATCCAGTTCATCAGCCGTTCCAATTCCCTTGGGAACTACTGTATCTGCACAAAAGATAAGTATACTAACTCTTAAATAGGTTTATTTTTCATAAAATTTGTGAAAGATTTCAAAAAATGGCTAAGGAATTTAAGGCGCGCAAGTCTAAAACAGGGCACGCAAGTATTCGTGTGCCGCGCTAGTTTTTGACGCGCAAGTGTAAACCGCGCAAGTACAAATACATTTACAATAGCGCGACATCAAGGAAAACATTGGAAAAACAGAGCACCTTGCGCGGCTAAGATATCCTGCGCGATGAGAGCTCAAGAAGTTTGAAGTCCAGGAACCCAGATACTTCGTACGGAGGTGAGGCCGTATATTTATAGGCCAGGAAGCCTATCTGCGCGTCGTACCCAGTGCGCTTAAAGGCCTGCGCGACGCAAACTTGCGCGCCGACCTCTGTCCCCCTGAAGACTTGAGCACCCCCTTTTCCTTTGGATGGATTCAATTTCCTCTGATTCAAATCCTCATTTCTCTCCGGATCCAACTCTGAGGGGGGACTTTTGTTGACGCTCCTTTCATCACAGAGTCTAAAGATCGGAAAAGGGGAATATCTGAGCTCAAATTGATTCAACCTTTGAAAAAAACATCAAAAATAGACAAAGGCATGAACAAAGGATCAAAACCAACTGCACCGCACAATTTATATCACTGTCGCTCATGTCCACTTGCGCGGCGCCCTTGGTCGCGCAAGTGACTTGCGCAACCTAAGCGATAACCACCCGGTAACCGCCCAGGGCCTTCTTTTGCCTATAAATAGACCCTGTGGGCCCCCCATTCAGGAGAATCTTTTTTCAGAAACTCAGATTGAAGCTCCTGACGCCAAAGTCTCTTCTCAAAGCTTCCAGAACACCTCTAAGGTAATTTCTTACCTAGAACGGAAGATCTAAAGAGAAGGAGGAAGGCCTAAGTGTTGAAACTCATCAACAATTGCGCGCCTGAGTGGTCATCCCTTAAGGGAAGTGACCACACTTGCGCGCCGCCTTATTCCTTCAATAGAACTTGCGCGTCCCTTTTCTGGAAAACTTCAAGAGGATTCTAAAGGCTTTAAGAAAGAGTCACTCAAGAATTTTAATGATGGTTGAAAATCGCGCAAGTACCCCACATGTCGCGAAAGTATATCCGCGCGACCAATACTTGCGTGCTACCGCAAGACTTGCACGCCTTTCAAGACTTGCGCGCCCCTACATTTTTGGGTGCCCATCTTTCCCATTTTACCCCTCTTAAGCCATTACACATTTCCTTTTCAAGATTCAGTCTTCAAGACACTCTTCAAATTCATTTATGGCATGATTTCTTGATTTGACTTCCTTATCTGAAATGACTTATGTGGAATATCTCTCAAAACCTAGTGATTTAAATATCCTTATATCACTAAATATGGAGAGTTCATTCATTCAACCTCATCCTTTAAGATGAGAGAATCCTTAACTTGG
Organism: Viscum album; assembly: GCA_963277665.1. NCBI lineage: Eukaryota > Viridiplantae > Streptophyta > Magnoliopsida > Santalales > Viscaceae > Viscum > Viscum album. The sequence goes on along the minus strand of OY728146.1, from coordinate 619,464,534 downwards.
GTCTCCTTTTTAGGAATAATCCCCAGTTATAAGTCCTTTAATCTGGGCATCTTTCTCAGGAGTAAGCCCCAAATTCTTAAAGTTCCCAAATATGGGCATCCTCCTCAGGAGTAAGCACCAATCCTTAATTCCTTAACTTGGGCATCCTCCTCAGGAGTAATCCCCAATCATAATCCTTTAAATGGGCATCCTTCTTAGGAGTAATCCTCAAGTCCTCTAATTTTGGGCATCCTTCATAGGAGTAAGCCCAAATCTCAAAAATGGGCATCCTTCTTAGGAATAAGCCCCAATCTCAAATATGGGCATCCTCCTCAGGAGTAAGCCCCAAACCTTAATCCCTAACCTGGGTCTCCTTTTCAGGAATAAGACCCAGTCATAATCATGGGATTTTTTTCAGGAGTAAGCTCCAAGTCCCCTAACCTGGGTCTCCTTTTCAAGAATAAGACCCAGTAATAATCATGGACTTCTTTTCAGGAGTAAGCTCCAAGTCCCCTAACCTGGGTCTCCTTTTCAGGAATAAGTCTCGGTCATAATCTTGGGTTTCCTTTTCAGGAGTAATCCCCAAGTCCCCTAATTTCTCTTTAACCAGTCCTAATTTACGTTTGATCTGGGATTCCTTCTCAGGAGTAAAACCCAGTTATCAATCCTCTCCTAATTTGGGTTTCCTCTTCAGGAATATGTCCCAAGTTAGAGTATTCAAATCTCCATGAAGCACATATACCTTTATGGACCCTGTTCCTAGATTTTCTCCCTAAAGAAAATCCTCTGGGCAGTCATATATACATAAGCCCCAAACCATTTCTTATGATTGCATCTTTCATGGAACAATTGTCTAATTTTTACCAATACCTCTTGTTTCTCACACCGAGCATGACTCACGTGAGCTTAGAGTGTAAAAGTAATTATGGCATCCTTCTTTGAGCCATCAATCATAAACGTCATACTCTATTACTCGAACTACGTGGGTTCTGATTCCTTTTCCAAAACAAAGGATACGTAGGTAGCCCATTTATGGGTTCGATCCCAACTCTGAAATAATATATGTCCTTCTGAATGATGATAAACTTCAAGTTCCCCACTGAGTGGCTTTAAAACCAGCCCGGTCATCATAATGACCAAGAGAATTTTTTATAAATGTTTTGAAGGATACCATTGACCAAGAATCTCTAAATAGATACAGATGATTCTCTATTGATGATGAACCTCGAATACATATAAAAGATTCTCTAAATTTCTTACATATTTAATCATTGATTGTTAAAACTAAAGGAAAGCTCATTTTATACTTGGTAATGTAATAAGGATTCACGAACATAACTTAAATCTATAAAGAGAGTCCCGGAGCAGACAATAATTCCCCTCAAAAAGGTGTGATGAGTCCGACCTCCCATCCTCTCGACCAATGCAAATTCTTAAACCTCATCAGTCCACAAGTTAATGAGTGCCTACCTTTGGAAAGTAGGTCCAAACGGATGTGGAATCATTGGATGTTTCCGGTTCTACGAACAAACCCGTTAGAACCCGATCGGAACGTTTGAATCTCCCGTCCAGGAGGTCATCCCCGAATTCCGTGCGAAACACTCCCTCATCACTACTAATATATATTTTACTAGAAATATCAATAGCATAATCATCCTCCTAGAGAACCTATTCTTCTGATTGATTATGATGTATTAATGATGTTTGAAAGCCCAAATATAGAGTATCCCCTATCCCTAAGAAAGGAGAGAAACCTCACTACCTCAATTAGATGACTGGAATGTTTAATACTCATAGACAAAACCTTCCTCTACTAACCATTTAAAATTATTGTCAATCCAGATGTTCACCTTATCATTTATAGACATGATTACTACATTTCCTCTAACTCATGTCTTATTTTAACATGTTAGACCTCCCTCACTTGATTCATGAGGCACAATTGTAAGATTAGGGACCTAACCATGTGGTACTATAACATCCAACAATCCAATTGTGCCTTTATATAAAATGTATATTTCATTTCGGTCTCTAGACACATGAATTGGAAAATGGGTGATTGAAACTAAAGGCATATTACTATCCACCTTTAAACAATAACTAGGGGAATACATCTGCTAATTTAAAGGGAATCCATTTATTAGGGTCTCAATAAATGGAAGAGAAATCAAAGAATTAGATAGATGGTTCCCTTCTAGAAGAATACCTTCATATTTTATTAACTCCCAAACCAGGCTTCAATATATTAAAAACATCAGAATCCTTCAAATCATTTGGACCATTTTCTATCTGGATATGACCTAGCTTCAATGAATCCTTGACACCATGATTATCAACTAAGAATTCCACAATAGAGGGAAAGCTGCTCTATGGAACATCCTATTATCTCCTCAGGGTGAAGTGAGCAACCATATCGATAAATAGTTGACATGTACCCCAATCGATGACATGAAGAGAAGAAATCTATACAAGATTAAAAAAAACTGGTTTGATACACTTGAATTACTCCCCAACCATGTTACAAATACACTAAAGAAGTTTTATGGAAACATCGAACGCAACACATATACACGTAGGGATGGGTGAAACACCAATGTAGTTCCACTATCCAAACACAAGAATTATCTAATAAAATTACCAAGCATATGGATAATAATGACATTTTGGAAGGATATATGGATTATCTAAAAACTAACACATACCACTATTGATGGAGCATCATAATTAATGTAGAAATCATTTGACCATTGAGAAAGGTAGAAGTGGGATCCAATTAATATTCTAGGATCCATAGACCATGACCTCGTGAGGTAATCCTATGAATATTGTTGAATAATCATGTTCGTCTAGTTAAGAATCCCCATATCCACTCGATATTGTAATCCCCATATGTAAATATAAACATGTTGAAGGTGTCGACCAATAAGAGATGTTTCCAGAATCAAGCCACCAAAGTCAAATTAATGTGTGCTAAAGCATAGATAAATTTGTAGGATGATAGAGAGAGATTAAGGAATCCTATATGGAGTTTTGGAACATTAATGCTAAGATCAGTGGATGAGAAAGGTGGAACAATTTCCTAGTGAGAAAATGGTGTGAATGAAAGATGAATTACTTTGTATAATAAAGGGAGTCTCCCCTACTTCTAGTGGCAGAGGGGTTGGGGTCGCAGACATCACTAGCTCAGGAATCTCTTCCTGAGATCCAAGAGGAGTGGAAGGTATCCTAGTATAATAATTAATTTTATATTTAAGTTTTACATAAAATCATTCTAATCTATTGAATAGTTTTCATTGGAAAACCATTTTTCTGATGTGTTTCACTGAATTTAATTCCAAAAAATTATTTCCATATTTGGAATAAATGTAATTTATGTTATCCAATAATGTCAAATTAATTTTTGACAGTAATTAATAGTGATAATTTAAAAAATTAATCACTATAATTAATATAAACATGGGTTTACTAGGGCTTAAACAAAAATGATAAGGGGTTAAAATGACATAAATTTGTTCAAAACCCATTTAATCTTCGTATGTATACCATATCACACATTTGGTTTTACAGTGAACCATTTTGTATCATTTTTTCATGTGAAAAATAGGATTACACTTTATTCTTTACAAAAAAATCATTGTGTGTCATCTTCCCCACTTAAAAAATTACACGCCTCTCTAGTCATATTATCACATGAAAACCGACTCGGTTTGCAATCATTTGGACAAAATACCTTCCATAATCCATATATAACATCATAGAGTTATTGGATTGATTAAAATGAAAAATAGGATGCATTTTTATTGAAACCTATAGAGGTCATCTGGAGAATAGGTAACAATCATAAACGAGTGTTTTTATTTTATTTCATCTTCCAACTCCTTCAAATATTAATAAATAATTAAATATAAAAACACCTCTATATAAAATATAATTAGTTTTATTATGTAAAACTCATATTCTATAACCATCTCCAATTCCATCAAATGTGAATAAACTAATGACTGTGTGTCCTGTGGACTATCGCCTCATAAACCAATTTTATTCATTTTTCCACGACTAAGAGGGAAGAGGCAGTTCCACTTAAAGAATTCAAGGCATGTTATATCATTGACTTCATGAGTTCCAATATCATCCATTGGTTTGGAGTTCCTCACACTATCCTCACTGATAACGACACCAACATTCAAGCAGATGAGTTGAAAAAGTTGTACGCCATGTACAACATCTGCTCTAACCATACATCCCGCTATCATGAGCACGTGAATGGGAAGGTTGAGGAATTTAATAAAACCCACTCTATCATCCTAAAGTAAATGGTTGTTCAGATTAAGAAGAGTTGGTCAGATAAGCTCCCCAACACCCTCTGGGCTTATCGGACGACGACTCGTAATTCCACCTAGGTGACCCCATATTCCTTGGTGTACGGAACTATGGTTGTCCTGCCCATAGAGATTCATTTTCCCTCATTGACCACAATGGTATATGACCCGTAAGCGCTGGATTGAGTGGCTGAAATCCGTCTAGAAAAATGGAAGCGCTTGATGAGAATAGACTTTGTGCCCCGCACAATCTAGAAATGCATCGGAGCAGGATGGCTCAAGCCTTCAACAAGAAGGTTCACCTCTGATCTTTCCTTCAAGGAGACTTGGTGATGGCTTTGAGAACACCAGTGATACCTGGTAGGAAACCTCCAAAGTTAGAGTCCAAATGTGAAGGACCTATCCTTGTTCATAAGGTTTAGCTCAATGGTGCGTACTCACTGGTGACCATCTATGGTGGGCATATAACCCCTCCCACTAACACCAAGTTCCTCAATCAATACTTTTCTTGAGCTACCTAGTCCAGCATGAATTTAAACTATATAGTCCAACATGACATTAAACTCAACATTCCAGCATGACTTTAAACAGTACATTCCAGCATGACTTTAAACTGTACCATCCCACACGATGTTAATCTGTACACCGTCCCACATGACTTTAATCTATACACCATCCCGCACAACGTTAATCTACAAATCACCCCGCATGAAATTAAACTTCACATCATGCTGCATGACATTAAATTTCACCTTCAAGAACTATGTGTAGCTTGATTCCCATACTTATGGGATACGTTGGACCGCCCGAGCCTTCAGATTTTGGTTCCATCCCCATCTCTTAGAGATCTTCCGGTTACCTAGGCCCCTTGGCCTCTTTCATTCCATGACAGGTATATATAGGTGGGGTACAGGGTTATTCCCTCCTTCGCGTTGGGGATGTGACAACCAAGCCATCCCCCTTTCTCCTGAGAGTTCTCCATCTCTTTGTTCTATACTCATCACTGTGAATTGGATGCTCTCATGTTGAGACCCTCGACCCTTTACGGTGGTTCACTGATGTGTCCAAGAGTACTCTAGTCTAGGACCTGGAGTGTCAGATTCAACTTAGGAAAGTTCCAATTCACCTTTCAGGCATCGTGTTCCCCTTCATTTGGGCTTCCATTATCATTCACAACCAATGGGACCCCCATAACATAATGGATTCTAGGCCTAAGGGATCTCCTACCATTACGGTTCAACATCCCAAAGGGTTTCAGAAAACAAATCGATACATTTCCTGCGTTGTGAATATGGTCAGTGGTCGATGCTCATTTGTTTGTCCCCAATTCAGGCTAATGTGACATGGATGCTGTGTTTTGAACATGTTCAGAAGTAATCCTCAATCGCCACGCCAGCACCTTCAGGCCTTGAATGTTGCGTACATGATTCAAATTATGTTCCACCCCATTATGCCCAGGTAGATTTTTGACACTCCTGGCACTATCCCTCAGTGTACCTCTGCATGTCAGGGGGACAAAGATGTAATAGGGCGTTCTTCGGGGATCCTACGGTCTGAACTCTAAGACCTAAAACTAATATCTTCTCTATAAACTATGTGCTTTTTTATTCTCATCCTCATGAGATATATAATATCACCCGAACATCGCGTTTTTGAGGTCCATCTCAATGGGGTTCTAGCTTCTCTTGCCCCTTATCCTCTGACCCTCACTGGACTCATGGCCTGATACTCCTTTCCCAGAGTTGCGGATGGTGATTATGTGGACCTCATCCTCATTCATGTATATTATGCTTTATCACATCATGCTAATTCATTCATGTCCAAGAAATATGACTTTAAACTGTGCTATCTGGTCTTATCACATGACCCTAAACTGTGATAATATCGTCCCGGACGCACGACGAAAAACGGAACTGCATTGTGATAATCTCATCATAGGGGACATCACGTTGGGTTTCAGTAATCCACTGTACCATTTTTTAATACCATCATATGTCTTGATTCCCTTGGTGATACCGGGATTCCTAGGTCCTTGGCTTGTCCCTTCAAAAAAAAAACATCTACCCTAAAGGACAAACAAGATATATCAAATGCCGCTCCTTTTAGTATGAGGGCCAGAACCACACGCCGCTTTCATCCTTTGCACTGGTACCTTAATATGGAACCCCTTAGAACTATGTATGGCTTGATTCCCATCCTTATAGGATATGTAGGAATGCCCGTGTGCCTTTCTCCCGGTCCCAGCCTAACATTCGTTTTTGGTCCCTCAACCTAAAACCTTCCATGGGAACACATGATGACGTGGACCTCATCCTCTTTCACATCAGGTTGTTTGAGTTACATCGCCATGAGTCTCTCGGATTTCCTACTGTCCACAGTCTGAGTTCTAAGACCTTAAATTAAAATTCTTTCCAGAACTACTAATTGCTTGATTCCCATCCTTATGGGATACGTAGGAGCAGCCAAACATTTCGTCTCAGGTCCAGCCCCGGGAATGACAAATCCCATCCTTTCTCACTGTCGTCCCCTTGGTATAACCCCTCTATGAGTTGTGTAACTGCAACATTTACACTGAAAAAGTTTGGGATGCCCCATAATGACATTGGGAAGCAACGTATCCCTCACCAGAGTGGTCCTATCTAAAAGTAGGAATGATCCATGATCAGAATAATGCACCCGCCTAATGTGCTTCCACCATAGTGGTGTAATTTCAAGAGTGTTGGATTCTGTTTGAACAAACCACCACTTCACCTTCCATGATTTTCATACCCTTTATTCGGACCCTCATCATATTTAAAATCTAATTGGACCCCCTAACAGTATGGATGTTGGGCTTATGGTCTTCCTGCTGTCCTGGGCCTATGTTCTGGGAGACTGATGGATGATATTTTGAGTCAAGTCTTGTGTTTTGAACATGGTCAGCAGTCGACCCTAATTTCTTGTCCCCATTTTAGGATAACACAATAGGGATACTATGTTTCAAACATAGAAAAAAATTATCCTTAATTTCCATGCCCACTCCCATAATGTTCTGAATTCGGGGTAAAGTGATCCACATTTTTCAATCCCCTATGTCCGGACTAATTATAATGCCCCAAGAATTTCCCTGCTCGTGCGCTAGGGCACATTGAGAAGATGATACATCAATCAGTCTTAGGTCATCTTCCTTTGATTGGTCTTCCCGATTCTTCTTAGAAATCTGGATTCAAATCTCAAATGCCCAATGATTGGTTGATGATCCCACGATCAAACAAAGTGATAGTACTAGCATCTCTTGTTGTTCACATCGGGTATGGCCCACGTGAGCTTAGAAATGGATTACTATTTATTTCAAGATTATGGTTGAGCTCTTTAAACCAAGATGGAATGTAAATAAATTTTTCCATACATACAGTTCAAAATAAGAAGTACTAAGGTGAAATAAGATTATGAGTTCGGCCAAAACAGGGGACCTTAAGGGTCAGATTCCTGGATGGATCGTTCCAACGCTGTTACCATTTGGATGGTGGCCTCTAGGACTAATTCAATCCCCCTAAGGACCCTCTCTTCATCAGTGGTCGCAAAGAATAGTTCACTAACCCTTTCCCATGAACGAGCCTGTTCAGTTTGAAGTTTAGTCATCTGGTGACTCGCTTTCACTAGTTGTTCTTGGGCGTCTGCCAGCTGGGCCCTCAACTGCTCCATGAGCTTAGAACAATTTGAATTGAATATCTTATTTTATTTTGCTTTTTCATCATGGCATCATACCTCCTATTCCCCCTTCATAAATGCTCGGGTACTCCCCGACCCCTCTTGACACTGGGCGACATCGGAGCGCCGGCTGCTCTCGCGCATCTTCATAGAAATGTAGTCATGAATCGTCGAGTGAAGTCATTGAGCATATTCCCCTCCATCACATAGGATATTCAGCCAGGTGTGGAGTGATCCCATCCGCTTTATCCATTCCGTCTAAGGTTGACTGAGAAAATTCCTCATGCAATTCCAACCTTTGTGTCGTGTCATCCAGATCTCCTCAGCCGCTTCTGAGTCCGAATCATCAATCTCCTTAGGATCAGTGGGCTGATAGATATGAAAAAATAGCCAACAGGATAGCATCATGGTCTTCCTTGGATATTCCTCCCATGGGGTTGGGCTCTTCAGCATCTGAGCGGCCTTCCTCTCTTGCCTTGACCCTAGTGGCACCTTCGTCAACTTCCGGAGCTTCCCTAACAGTAGCGCCACTAATGTCCACCGCTCTTTTCTCACCATGTGTCGGGGCCGACTCAGTTTTGGAGGCATGTCCTGGATTGGGAAGTGCATTTTACATTGAATCACTCAAGGATGGTCCAGGATCAGCAACCCGACGAACCTCCAATGTCGTGATCACTACACAGACAAGGAGCAGCCTAATCAATTGAGTTCTCCAACCGTAAGTACTGTTATTAAAGAATGGAACTCATAGGAACCCAAGGCATCAGCCTCCAGTGTTCTGGCCATTGTAGGAACTATCTTAGTGGGGGGTCCCTCAACGCTCATCAGTTCAATAATGGGCGTCGGTGCCCCACCTTGTTCCGTTGGTGCTTCCACCACTCCTTCGACTAGAGACTGTTGACTAGCACCAATATTCTCCTGAGTAAGATAAGAAGGGTGGATTAAGGATTCCAAAGGAGAGAGGATTAAAGGAGGAGGATAGATAAGGGTTGAAGCATACCTTGAGTAGATCAATAACATCTATATCATAGGAAACTGTCTCACCAATCTCTTGGAGACTCCCTTGGTGGGACACTGCTTGAGACCCTTCACCTTCGGGCTCATCTTCTACTTCACCTTCTCCTTCTACCTCCTCCTCTTCTGTCTTGCCGCCCTCAGGGTCATTATTGCTGTCGTCAACCTCTGACGACATATTTTTTGGATCATGCATCTAGCCGAGCAATACTTTAACCATGAAAGTTGGTTCCTCACGCCGACCATGTTAGCGTGCTTACAAGTCCATGGTCATCAGATACGCATGTCGACGATAAAAGTTCACTCTATCGACAATCTGAGAAATCCCGACATCTGGCAGCTGGTTCCCATCTCGCAATATATTTTGCTAGAGGGATTTAGTACTCACTAATTTCCATAGGGTTTGACAGGCTCACCATAGCACCGGGAATATTGTGTCATGAAAAGGCTAAAGCATATATCTTATTTTCATCCTAGGATTTTCTATGTGAGCTTAATGGGACCCTCCTCCTCTAGGTAATGAGGGCGTTGCCACACCATGCAATGTCCCCACTGCTAATGTCCCAACCTGTGTGGGACCAGTTGTCTGACATTATTCTGATCTTCCCTCTTTAACAGTACTCTTCATGCTCTCTCTCTCCACCCGAGTTCCACATTGGCAACCTTGAGTAGCCGAACTCGCTTCCATAAATTCCCCTCAGGGTATGCTATGGCCCAATGTTCGACATACTTGGTTGATAGGCTAGCATCAAATCTGGTGGGAGGAACGGTGTTGACGTCGCCGGAGCCATAAGTCGAGGACATCAGCAAAATTTGATGAAGAACCCAGGGATGCATTTATTCCCGGACATCTATGTATACTTTTTTCAGCATCCGCTGGAGGCACCCAAATGGTCGATCGAACCTGGACGGCACATAAGGCTCACAGAAGATCTTCCTATCAATCTAGAACCCATGCACCCCACCTCTAATGATCTGGAAGTACTCCCTCTACTCTAGTGCGAGATTCTCATTGTCTATCATTTGGCTAGTTGGGGTGGGGAATGGGATGAAAGAGAAGTTGGCATGATTACCAATTCTGATCCTTAATCCCTCCTCATTGAGCATCAGCGGCATGACCCCAACAATGTTCATCAGGGAAGGTCGCAGGCCATTACCTGGCGGACGGATGGCATTCGGGAAGGTATATCTGCCACAATGAGCCGAAACCCAGCCATAGAAGATCTAGAAGGGGCCACAAGTTCTCTAAAGTGACCCTCCTCTCGAGATGTGTCCCAAAATTTCATACAGAAGAGATAACACGAGGACCCCCAGATTGAATATTTTATTAGCATCCATGATTCCAGTCATCACCAGGGTCGCTGGATGGAGTCCCATCCCTGTGTCCCTCACCAGTAAGAGGCACCCACTCAGGAATTTGGTGAGGAATATGTATCGAACATTCAGGTCCCGAATCTCATTTATGTTGTAGCCCCATGACTGATATTTCACCACCTCCAGGATCCTCATGTACGATCCGCTCTTGCTCCTCGGTGCCGCGGTTGGACACCATCTCCCTCACCATGGCCTCTTGACTTCCAGATCCCATTCCAGGAAGAGTCTTAACATTTCCTTGTAAGTGATGTCCTTCAACAAATCCTTGACCCCCAGCCTCTCCTTAGATAGCTACAATAAGTTCCATGTCAGCATAGGGGTTCTTGATCCATCTCCCCAGGTGCTCATTGGCAGAAGGAATTCATCATATTGGTGGCCCTCCAAATGGATACCCTCGATGTAGTGACTTTCCCAAAGACATATACCAACATCCACATGATGAAGATGGAAGGTATTGGGATCAAGGGACCACCAAGTGAATAGATCTGGACCAACCTTGTGCTAGTTTTAGAAGTGAAATTCCGACATCCACACCACCTAGAACAAGCCTATTTGCCATAGCTCGACCCCAAATTGGTCACATATATGGAAAACTCAGTACGCCCAGGCCCATTCACTGGTGAAGTTGCCTCCAGAACGCAGGTCCCAGTCCTTCAACCAGCCTTTAGCCTCGCCAGTGATGCCATGACGGATGGTGCATGCGTAGAGGGTCAGGGACATCTCACCGATATGGTCACTCCATGAAATGGTCTTAATCCTAGGAATAAGGACGTAAACGTCCATTTGTCTGGTTTCTATGGTAGGATGAACGTCGTTGGTGATGTTGTATCTAGGGAGGTCATCCTCACAGGTCACCCATGACCGCGGTTTATCAACTTCAAAACCAGGCAATGAGACCTCCTACAAAATACCGAAGTCCCATAGTGGTATATTGTTGGATAGGGAGTAATCCTTTTGGGAATGGGTTAGCATATTGGAAAGGGTATGGATACTGGAGACAATCATTTGGGCGCCATAAACCTAAGGGTTGGCCACCATTTCAGCCCTTCGAGGAGTGGCTTTTCCTTGATCAGCCTGATTTTCGGCCATCTTCTTTCGACAAGTGTTTGAGTAGCTGGAGAGGAATATGGGAGGGTGGTGCAAAATATCAGCGACCACCGCAAAATATCATAATGTAGCGTGAAAAACCCTTTGTTTTCATGTAAAAGGACGCCTGATCTCGGTGGGATTGCATGAAACCATAGCGGTTTTTCACGCTGGGCTGGAGAAATTTTCATGCACGAGACCTTGGAGCTTGTCACATGAGGAAATTCATGCGGAACATGGGACCTGCGACAGTTTTTTATAAGAAGAGCATGATTTACGTGTGCGCGCAAAAAAGAAAATTCCATTCCCCCTTGGGTTTTTCATGCCACTCCAGGTTTTTAGCATTTTTTTACCCCACAGAGTTATGAATTTAGGATTTTCCCTCGGAATCTGACCACTACAGCCCCTCGCCAATCTGATTCCAGTGGGGGCATTTGGAGATGCCTTAAATGGTCAAGGGTGGAAGAAGGTTTCAAAACGACAAAGAAAATTCATATTCGGATCCGAGGACCCAATTTGGTGGGCCCAGAAGAGTCACGCAAAAAAAATTCCGGAGTGCGTGAAAAAAATATGCCCCGCGTGAAAAGCTCTGATATTCGTGAGATTTATTCATCCTGGGTGCAGAATATTTCGCGCCCCCACCCAGCGCGGTTGACATTTTGTGCCGCAGACATCAGCACGAAATTAATTCTCGCTGACCTGTTTTTTGTGAAACTGAATGCCTATAAATAGAAGGTGACCCCTTCAACTTCTGGGCTGAAGAATCTGAACTGACTATCGTGTATGAAATTCACCTTTCTTGCGTTCAAAGATGGATTTTAGGTATAGTCCTTTTGGCGCCAAGTCACCCAGTGGTCTGACTTCGTATGAGATCCTGATGGTTTATACTGAATTACAATCCCTTCGGGGTCTGCCCCCTTTTCGAAATCCCTTCCACTTCCACGTAGGCCAGAAAATTGCATGCAATCCCCTTCAATTGTGCGCACCCCAGTTATTGCACGTAGCCTCTCCCAATTGTGCGCAATTCGTACTCCTTGCATGAAATCTTTTCTAGTTGCGCGCAATGGCTCAACTCCACTTATGTGCCAATCCTCACTGATTTCACGCCGGCTCGGTGTTTTTCGCGCAGGGCTAAATATTTCGCACGCAAGCCTCAATAGCTACACAAACCTCTACGGGACACCTCACCCTGGTGCTTCCTGATTACATATTCACTTGTGTTTCCCGTACTCCTTGGGTGTACCTTTGCACGAGTTTCCGAGGATCTTATTTTTTATGCAATTTACGGGTGTCACTCATGCCTCAAGCATCCACATCATACACCATTTCCCCTATGACCTTCTAGGATTGTGCGAAGTAACTTCAAAGTCCCTTGGACGGTTCTTCCTGTTGTGTTGCATCACCTCATGCTTCTTCTAATAGGCACGCTAACAGATATTGCTTCTTCGCATAGCCATACTAATGTGGACCCCTTGATGGTTCTCTCTATGAAACCTCATCACCACGGATTTTCCTATCCCTTATTTTCACCAAGGAGTAGAGGGTACCAGTTATGTATGTCCTAGGGGTATTGAGTGAACTAAGCTTGTCCGAGCTATAGGACGTTAAACTGCCAAGCACCATCGTCTTCATCTCATGATGTTAAACTATGACAGCCCCTGGTGCCTTGTACACAAGGTCCCCCCACTTTGGACATTCTCTATTCCCACTCGTCTCCACGGGGATGGGATCACCCCACACAAGAGATGATATCCTCATTATTAGAGTGGCGTTTGTCCATGGGAAATGGCATCCACATTGGTTTAAGCCAGTAGATTTTATTGCAGGAGGTAGCATCCCTTATCCTCCTTTCTTCTTCAATCCCCAGGCCCAGTAAAGGGCGTGATAGAGAATGGTTCTCCTCCTTCCTTTGGTCCCAAATCCCTCTTCCACTGCACTTTTTTGCCATTGGGCCTCCATACTAGAGTAATCCCCAACCTCTTTGGGTTGCGGACCACGCGTAAGCCCCTGTTTCCTCTTTGGGCTCCTTCATGCATAAGCCCCACCCCACTTCCCACGGATGCAACTTTCGCGATGTGATCATCGGGTCCTTGCTGCATCTTGTTTCTCACACCGAGCACGACTCACGTGGGCTTTGAGTAAACATCAACCATGACATGAACTATTCCCAAACTACGAGGACTTTGATCCATGTCAAGGAATGGTACGTAAGAAGCCTCCCCGAGGATCAAGCCCACCACCCAATCGATCCAACCATCTTCACGTCAGTTCACCACCAAACATTTTGGAACTACGAGGACTTTGATCCCTATCAAGGCATGGTACGTATGAAGCCTCATCGAGGTTCAAGCCCACCACTTGATCGATCCGTCCATCTTCACGTCGGTTCACCACCAACCATTCCCGAACTACGAAGACTTTGATACATGTCAAGGCATGGTACGTAGGAAGACTCCCCGAGGTTCAAGCCCACCACCAGATCGATCTGATCATCTTCATGTTGGTTCACCACCCACCATTCCAGAACTACATGGGCCTTGATCCAACCCAATGCATTGTACATAGGAAGCATCCCCTAGGTTCAGCCCTATTCAGCGGTAATCCATTTTCAACCTATTTTAATGGTAAGCTATTAGATTCCCCCATTGACATCAAGCCATAACCATTCCCAAACTACAGGGACTTTGATCCTTGGAAAGGTAAGGTACGTAGGAAGCCTCCCTGAGGTTCAATCCCAACACCAATTGACCCAAACCATCTCTGTTTCGGTCTTCCAATCCCCTTTCCACATGAACTACAAGGACATTGATATATACCAAGGCAAGGTACACTGGAAGCCTCTATGAGGTTCAGGACCACCATCCATCAGGACCCCAGATCCCCATTCATGCCGATCTGCCCACGCCACACCAAAATATGTGGACTTTGATTCCCTACCATAGGGATATGTAGGAAGCCTATTCGTGGCTCCTGACCAACACCGGCATTGCCCTTGGGTTAACACAATACAATTCTCCATCCACTTTACATAAGCAATCCATCATCGACCTTGAATCCTTATCCAGGCCGCCACATCCCGGTGAGGTAATATCAACCCACCCACATCAGTGTTCCCCTCAAGGGGTTACTCCTACCTGATCCACTCTAATCAGTGTTCTGATCAGTCTGATCCGTCTCAGCTGGACATTAAACTTATGCCATACCCTGTGTTAAACATGGGAAAATAAGGAAAACCACAGATATATGCCCATGGAATATGATTCCCCGCATTCGATGAGGGATTCCATGGGCTTCCACACCATCAAGAAGCCCTATAATAAGGGACAGAAGATAGAAACACTAATCCCCCAGTGTCCAAACACGCAAGTGATGCCCAACGTGACTACTCCCCTAACTGAAGGTTGCTTCCCTGACCAGACCCCTTGGAATGTCCGGACAGAAGAAGTGTAATTAACTGGTGTCCATGAAGATATGGCTCCATGAAGAGTTTCACGGACAATGTCTTAAGTCTATATGGGAGACTCGGACTAGGTGGAAAGCTCCGCAGAGGAATCCATGGAAGGAAGAACTGACATACCATCATCCCATTTTGATCATGGAGCATAAGTCCCTGAATAAGGAGTGGATGTTGACCACCTTTAGAATGCAGAAATGCAGGGTAATAGCTATGCATCCTCAAATACGGATGCATGTGCCCCAATGAAAGCGTCAGAAACAACTATTAAATATTGAATATTAAAGTATATTTTCTTTATTTGATGATTTACTTTTCCTTGGAATTATCATACTTTGAACTTGTATTATTTTTGGTTTATTCCTAAATATAGTAGGAATATGTTTTCAATTTTGGTGTATTTTTGTATTTATGGAAGTTGATTCTAGTGCTTCAGGGAAGGAAAATTCATCTTCAACACTCATTATTTGGAGAAAATGGTGATATTGTGTTGGGAATTTATTAAATATTTAAATTATAATTTTCATGTAAGTTTATTTTTGTATGTTATTATTCTATAACGTAAAATAGTTCATCAACTTTATTAAAAGAACATTTAAATGAAAAATGTTATCAGTTTTCTTTTATTACCTAGAAATTAAAGGCATTATAACCCATGATTAATTTATGGTTTTGTGATGGAATATTTGATAATTGTATTATTATTTATCACTTATTAAAAGTCCATAGATGTCTTGTTTTTCATCCATTTTAATGTTTTAACTTCTAAATTTTGTTCTATAAATTGGAAATATACTATGTTCTATTCAAAATTACCTTCATAATACTATTTCAATCTTTTCAATATGATTTTTTATTGACCCTTTTCATGATTTGGGTTTTTATAAAAGGTATTTAGAGAATTCAAAACCGAGGTAATGATCCCAAAGTAAAATCTTTAGGATTCAATTTCAATGGGGTGGATTTAATTTAATACCATTATATTTTAAAAGAAAATAATATGTTCAATATCATATATGATGCCCAACACCGGTCATAAACAAATAATGAATTATTATTAGGTGATATTTATTACCGAGCAATTAAATAGGTGGGAATGAGTTATTTTTGAATAATTATGAAATATATAGTGGTCCAACTCAATTCTTATATACTCATTAATTTTTTTGTAATTGAGTAAATTTTTTTATAATTTCATTTTATTCTTAAAAATATGTTTTCTTCAAAAACATGTTTTCTATAATTTTATAAGTGAATATTATAATTAATTTATTGAAATGTTATAAATTTTTTAATAAATTAATTTTATTTTTGAAATAATAATTTCCAAAAAATATTTTAATGATTTTTTTTTGTGTTTTTTGAAAATATTGAATCTTCAGTGAATAGTGGAAAATATTGATTTTTTTAAAACTATATTTTATTTTAATGTATATACAAAGTCAAATTAGATTTTGTATTAGTTTTAATGTTTAATTAGTTCATTTTAATTTAAAATATTCTATTTAGGGTATAAATTTAATTTTATACATTAATTTAGAATAAAAAAATTATTTTTCAAAAGGACATTTTTATGAAAGCCTCTTTTTAGATATGTTTTTCTAGTTTAATATTAAATAAAATTCTAGGAATTTTATATTTTGAGTTCTTAAAAATGAATTCTATACTTTTAATTAGTGGGTCTAAATTTGGAAAATATTTCCTTTTTATTTTTTGGTCAATTTGAATCGTAACCTTAGTAATTTTTTTCCTACAGTAAAGATAAACTCAGGTAATTAAACATCAAAATAAAAATAAAAGGACTAAAAATGACCCTGACAGTTAGAAAAATATTATATTATATATTAATTTAATTAATATGCATCAAATATTATATTATATATAATGTATTTTCAATTTGGATGATATCATGACACTTATTATATTGTATTCCTAGAGAATACAAACATGTAACATTATTATTTTTAATAATTGCAATATTTTTTCATACATTTATCAAGATGAAATAAATATTTATAAATATTATTTATAAATATAAATTATTTTTTTCATCATTTTAGTTTACTTATAATTTTTAGTGAATATATAATTTCTATAAAAATTTACACAATCCTAATATAGTAATTATACAATGATTTTAATATAAAAAATGATATTAAAAATATTATATTTAATATAATATGAGATAATTAATGTTATCCACGAATTATATAATTGACCATGAAAAGTTAGGTTTATAATAAAATATTTGTTTTTAATTATACTTGTTTTTTTATGTTATTAAATTCTAATAAAATAATATTTATAGACATTTACATTAATGATTTTTTAAAATAAATAATATCTTTTTAAATGATATAAAATTTATTAAAATATTAACATACAAAATTACTATAATATGGTAGGTAATATAAAAAATTATCCATTTGTGGGATTTTTTTCCATTTATTGTAAATATATTGAACATCATAGTGTAAAAAAACATTATTGTCATGGTATGTTTAAAAAGGATTAACAAGGGGATTAATGAAGTATATAAGGATAAAAACATAGTAGAAAATATATAAGTCTTATTCTATGATATTATTTTGTCAAATAATAGCAATATCTAATAAAAAAATTAGTTTTTATGTATTTTTTTAATATTAACTAATATTTGTATAATATTTCGATGAATTATAGGAGTGTCCCTCTAAATTTTCTAAAAGGGAACCAATTATTCTCATTTATTAACTCATATGAAACCTTTTATTTTTTCCAAATAAAACCAAATACATTAATATAATCCATAGCAACATTTTAGTGGTCTTATTTTATGTATAACTCTGACCTTAGTGGTCTTACAGTGTTGTGAATATGATGTTGTTTAAAGAAGAGGTATCTAATTTAATCATGATTTTTTGTATTATTTATTCTCCCACCCCATTAAAATATTCTACAACCATGATAAAATAATAAAACATTATTATATATATAATTATATGTTATTATTCTAAAATAATATCATATATATGTCTCATCTTCCATCAAATGAGAAATGAATTCATCATTTGTGCGTATGATGAACAACCACCTCACGAACCAATGTAATTCATTTTCCACCAACATATCTCATGGATGGATTATAATAATGGAATTAATTTTCATATATCATATTAGTTAGAAAATTATCATTATTAAAGGATAATGTATCATTTAATATCATACCATTCCATTCTATGAAAAATGATAACATTGTTTGAGTGTACGTGTAGACCACCACCTCCATGATGGGATACGATTCTCTTTTCATAGCCACATCACATGTATAATATATATAAGTATATTAAAAGATTTAATATGATATTTATTATTTTATTATCCATATATATATAATAATACTTTTTTTCTTTTCATAATGATCTTTGAAAATGTGAAGCACTACTCATGCGTACGTATGACCAACCGTCTCCATGATTATGGTATAGTTAATTTTTAATAGTAATATTAATTTGTTTAATTTAAATGTATATTTAATTTACAAAAATTAAACCTATTTGATGATTATTATTCTTAATATGATGTAAGAATAACCTCATTGACAATAGTGATCCTACTAAAGTCATTTCTTACAGAAGATGTAAATATCGTCAAAACACCAGATATGAATTTAATTGACTATGTTATTGTATCTAACAAATTATTAAATTAAATAAAGAATTATTTAAATATAAATATGTGATTATAAATGTAGAAAATTAACTCAATTTTTTTAATTAAAGGAGATAATGAACATACATGATGTGTTAGACTCAATATAAGAGACTATATCTCAATTTCCATTAGTTAAGGAATATCTTAATGTTACGAAAATATTTTTTTGGTGGTGTATATAAATACAATTTGATAAGTTAAATCATGAATTTATCTATTATAATGATATTTATATTAGGTCTTTAAAATCAAATGTTTAAAATGTATAATGGTACTTTCTTTTAAAAATCCTCTTTTAATGTTCATATTTCAACTCTTGTTACAAAATTGAAAAGTTATATTTTTACATTAATTGTATCAAAATAATTTCCGACCATAATTACCCCTCAATTATTTTAGGATTAAATTATATTTCTCCATATTTAATTTCAATTAAAATTATATCTTTATTATGTGTGGAATTTTTACAATTGAAAAAGTGATATTTAATAAATAGGGTTTTTTTATATGAAAAAGTCTTTCTTCACATGGTTCTAAAAGAGTTTTAATGGGTTTTATTTATGATATTTTTCTTGGAAATAATTTAAGAGGATTTTTTCCCCATTATAGATCTTCGGTGATCCATTTAGACTTTATAGAAATGGTGAACTATGATAAATATTCATTTCAATGGGTATTGATTATGTTCTATAAATAATTATATTTGAAGATAGACATATAGTTATTTCAATTTGTATATGTTCTATAAGGGTTCTATTAGGTGATGTTCCAAGGTACCCACATTAATTTTCTTATTCTTGTTAATAATTTTTAATTGAAATAATTCTATAAATTTATGGTAATGAACATCTTAAAATAACGATGTTTCAAATTTCCATTGAAAAATCTATCTTTTTTTGAAACGGGTATTTAATAGTTTTTTATATTTTTCACGAAATAAGAAATTTTCAGATTTTATATCCCTTAATGATACTATAGTGATCATCTCATTTTTTAAATGTTTCTTATAGGTTTTGAGGATGTTTAAGGGAATAAAAGATGTTATGTTCAATGTCTTTATGATTTAAGATGAATAGAAATCATGTTTTATTTAAAAAAATTATATTATGGTAAAATGGATACAGATATGATGTTTCCAATTTTTATATATATTTTTTTGTAAGATATGAGTAGAAATCCAAATGTCAAAAAATCTAAACCTAAAAAGATCCTAAATTGAAGGATAATTAATTATTGACTTAAAGCTATAAAATATTAAATGCTTACAACTATTTCCTTACATATATTACTTGGTCTTCAAATGTAAATGAGATTCAAGTACGTATCCATTTTTTGAAATTAAAAAACTATTTGGTCTATCTGGAGGAGATTTCTTATATATAGATCCAATATAATAATGAACCCACCAACTATGGGATACTAGGTTAAGGGTCTTAATAATTGGTATTAGAGCATGTGTAGTACAATCAAGTGGAAATATATTTAAGAAAACATAAATTAAAGAAGACAAACCTCTAAATTAATTTTTGGATATGAATTATTATATGATAACATCATAATATTTTGGTTAGAAATATATTGTGTGGTTTATTAGTAAATATATCCCATTATGGATACTAAAAGTGGATATAGTATAAGGACATGTATACCTATGGTTAAGAAATATGAAAAAGAACATCAATCAGGAATCAGGGGTCATATTGTACATAACAACAAGCCTTACTATGCTCCTGGTTTGATAGTCTCTAGGTATAAACTTTGGTTAATTAAAATTTTATTTAAAAACCTTTATTAAGTATGTGGGAACATTGTTTTGATATAAAATCAATCACAATGAAATCATGATTATGATTATGAGATTAAGTGTGAAAAAAATGAATTTATTCTAAGTGAGACACTAGTATTGAGATTATAAATTATGTTATGTAATGTTACGATCTAATTCATTCTAGAAATATTTTAGAAATAGTTGATAGAATATGGAATGTGAATTGTATAAATGGACACACTCTATGTATGAATTTACCTCAAAGCTATGAAAATAAAGTTAGAACTAGAGTAAAACCTAGAACTAATCAATTTATTACCAAATTAGGATGGTTAACATAGGTTATCGGCCATAAATTTTCCCATTTAATGATGAATGATGATCTAACATGTGGTATAACAATGATAGACTACCTCATACGTCACCAACCCCCATCATTCTATAGGACTACATATCCATTTTCACTGAGCAATAAAATCATTCCATAAAAATTATATTTCTTTATTAGGATATTAATGAATTATAGAAGGTTTTTAAGGAAGTTTATCATCTCTCATTAGATGGAGATAAATGGTGGTAATTAATCTAAAAAAACTAGGGATAAAAAAGAATTATAAAGTGTGGAATTGCAGGATTTTAAGGTATTTTTCAAGGAAAATATTTCCATTATGAGAAATTAGTAAATAAGGGGAGACTATTGTTGAGTCTGGTAGAAAATAAGGATGAAAATGTTTCTAATTATGATGAAAAATATAAATTTCTATAAATTAATGATATTAACTAAATATATAATTGAATGATTAAGACTGGTGATTTCGTTGACGGAGTTAATTTAATCCTTTG
Source organism: Viscum album (assembly GCA_963277665.1). Classification (NCBI taxonomy): domain Eukaryota; kingdom Viridiplantae; phylum Streptophyta; class Magnoliopsida; order Santalales; family Viscaceae; genus Viscum; species Viscum album. The sequence continues at coordinate 619,443,314 of OY728146.1, read as the reverse complement.
GACAAATCATTCAATCATATGAGGACACAGTTTCATGTGATATAAAGATAGGGATATAATTATACAAATATTATGGTTTAAAATATGATAAATAGAATACAAGGATGAAAAAAAAAGAAGATAAGGGGAATAAGGGAAAAAAGATTATTTGAAATATGATAGTTGTGAACAAAACACCCTGGTACATGCTTAATGGTAATGCGAATTTTTTATATGTGTACAGAGAAAGACCACTGTGAACATGATTGATAGGGAATTAAATAAGTTTCCAATGTTCAATTATTCAAAAATATAGAGATGCGGTACTTTCCAAATGAATTCCCCACACATTTAGGGAATATTACTCAAAAAAGCTAAGAGAACTAGGTCACGATTATGCTACTACTACATAAAAAGTGGAATGATTCATGTTTTTATGTTTTGAATTAATAATTACATTGTAGAAGTATTATATTAATGATATTTTGGTTATAATAATTGCGAAATGTATAAGTATTTTAGTACATTACTTTTTTTAAGGATTTGGGATTATATGATGAATAGTTCTGATGACCAAGAAAATTAATTTAGTGGAAAGTTCAAATTGTTGGAAAAAATATGATTAAGGGAGGATAACCCTTAATATGTCCATGATGTTGACCAAATAATTATAAATAAACTTTTATAAAGGTATTGAAGACATGTATGATTCATTTTTCCTTTGATGATGTTGTATTTTTGGGTAATTACAAATTGGGAACACTATTTGAATTATATTAATAATGTTTTTGGAAAAAGGAAAACCTATATTCTAGTTGTAGAATTTCAACATATACAGAGGTAGTGTGGAATGTAAATAAAATTGATGGGTGATAAGGGTGTTTCACCTACCACTTCCCTACGCAATGTTATGGAAATTCTGTCACTCTATTTACTTAAATTATTTGATGGATAAATATTAGTGATTTTCCAGTTATGTTACTATTGACGAATAGAGATAAATTTATTGTATTAGATAACTTGTATAAGCCACATTGGTTTTGTAAAATACGTAGTGATAGATGGAAGGACCTGTCACACTTATATGGATGTTAAGGTCCATTAAAAGTTAATTTGAGTGCATGGGGCATAATTTTGTTTGGGACATTCATTTATTGGAGTAATAGATAAAGTGTAAAGAGATTGAACTTAAACCAATGGATGAAATTATACTTATGAAATTGAAATATATTTGGTAAGTATATTTCGTTATATTCCAAGATATTAAATTAATTCCTAAACATTTGGAAATAGATCATGAAATAAACTATTTGTCATACTAAATACAAATTCAGTGAATGAAATGGTCTTCCAAGTCATTACATATTTATGGTTTTCAGGCTCTTAACATTTAATTATACCTTTCAATTTATTATGATCAATTATATCTATCACTGTCTATAATTATTTTTACGTTTCTTCCATTTCCATATCCTCACTTCCCAATAATGTTCTCCTACATTGAGACACAGTTAAGTTTCTATATATAAGATCAATATTAAATTGTGAGGATTCTATTTATTTATGGGGGTAGAATTTTATTCATTATAATTTTAAAAGAGGAACATCATCTTGATTGTGTATATGAAATAGAAACCCAAGCTCAGAAAATAATGAAACACACTAAGAATTTATGATTTATTTAATTGTAAATAATTTAATCTATTTTATAGTTTTGGATGCATTGAACAAAGGGTTTAAACAAATAATGATACTTTATTAAAAACTAATTATTGAAATATAAACATTATAACCTAGAAGTTAAATTTGGGAGTATGAATATTACTAACTAAATTATAAAAAATATATGCATCACACACGTATAAAATAAATTCAAAAGAATCATGTTTACTAGAAATAAAATAAAAACCATTAGAAAGATAGAAAATATTTTCTAGAAAATAATATTTTTCTAAAAGGTTTTCTTGTTGAACCTTAAACAGATAATACGAATTTAATTTATATAACTTGTAGGGAAATTGTTATAAAGAAACATAATTTTTCAAATCTATTTGTCAAAATTATCATTGGGTGAATTTTTTAGATTTTTTTTGAAAAAATTATATTTTTTGATTAATATAGAACAATACTATTTTTTATTAATAACTATCATTTCATTTATTTATTTTTTCAAAGATAATTTTTTTAATTTTCTTTTGAAGTAATTTATTTTAAATTTTATCACAATTTTATAATTTCAGGTCATTAGAATCAATTTTCATAGTGTATGGTGAAACTGTAAAAATTAATTACAGTAATTATGGTGAAAATGGTATTATAAATGATTAATCTATGAAGATAAGAATTAAAAATTACATGAAATGTTTTGAGTATTGTACTCTATTTGAAAATTAGAAGATTATATTATTCCCCCAATTAAAAAATTTCAACATCACAATTTTTACAGGCACTCAATAACCATGGATTTTATATTTCAAAAAATGATTTTTGAAACCCCACATCATAAAAATATTTAATAAAACTTCTTATTCAGAAGAGGGATATAGACATATGAAGGCCATCTATAATAAATCACAACTATATTTAAAAATAAGATAAAAATTAGTGGGAATTGACAATATAATCATTGAATAGAATAAAAATTTACCAATAATATTGGAGAGTCATAGAGATAATTGATCACATGAAACAAAATGATCATGAGAAACTTATCATCTACAAAACTGTAAACCATCGTGGTTTGAAAAAGACCATCGATTAGTTGAAAATAAAGGTAATGTTATTTATTTATCAAGATATTGTTTTGAAATGTTATGGAACTAAATTACTATATAGATAAACAACAAAAGGAAATATAATTACATTAAAATTATACTCTCACCGTTCAATTAATTTCCACCAAAATCTCATATTTTTTCCCAAATGATGAGTATTAATGAATACTTTTTTATACTTGAAGTAATAAAATTGGCCTATAATAGATAACATAATTCTAGAAAGGGATGAGAATATATTAGTCATATCCTTAAACATTAACTAAAATAAAATATGTAGAAAAAGTCAAGATAATTCAAAGAAGGAATAAATATTCATTTCAAGAAATACGACATTAATCTCAAAAGCCTCAACAAGAAATAGGCAAATAGCATCACAGAATTTTTGATAAAAAAGTAAATTGAAAATTCTTCAAAATATTCTCAACCTAGTTTGAACCCCAAAATTGTGAAGTATTTGATCATTAATGCTTCTAAGATTAACTTAACATTTATATCTAATTAAATTATGTCACTCATAAAGTTATATGAAAAAACTTTAAATGGAATAATCATATAATATAAAAAATTTATTATCATTTCGGTAAATAACTTGAATAACCATAAAACAACATTAAAATCAGAAATTAATCTAAAAGATAATTCAACAACTATTCCTTAAATAAAATAAAAAACATATTCCAATTTCCACTGTTATATAATAATTTATAAATTTATAAATATATTCTATAAAAATAACATTGATCACTTTATCACAAAATTACTTTTAATCCCTTTATTACATATACAACTACACATATATTCCGCATTTATAAAAAATAATAACTATCTCAATTTCAATTATCATATAAAACTAATGGTTATCAATATCTTAAAAATGATTTCCACAAAAATTTAAATACATTACACCTTAAATAATGTTTTCACTAAAACTCTTACTAAACCCAATGGAAATATGAACATAATTTTATCCCAAAATACATTCAATCATATTAGAATTACATTACTTATATCACAAATGGGGTTTCTAAGCCTTTAAACCATTGATCATCATTATACATATAAACCTATGATGATATGTATAACTCTCAAGCTACCCTCAAATTAATATATCACAATTTCCAATGTTATCTTGACCCTTCCTAATATATTAACTATAAGAACCCTGATTTAATTACTAAATAATATTGAGTTTTAAGTAATGATTTATTTTTCCTAAATTTGTTGATATTTATGGATTTTAGTTTTATAGTACGAGGTCATCACCCTCATATAAAATAATAATATATCATAAAGTGGACACTTCAAGTAAATGTTTAGTTTATAAAAAAACATTTACGATATAACAACATTTCTCATCATGATATATCTAAGAAATAATTATCTTAACCTCCTCCATTCCCTTAATCACCCTTACAACCTCGTGAGAAACATTTCAAAATGTGAGATGAGATTAAAATCATAGTTAGGGACATATAAAAAGTAATAATTTACCCCTTTAGTTTTGGAATACTTATTCAAGATTTTTATTTTTTCCATTTAATATTTTGGTTAAGAATAATCATTATATTTCCTATGATATCACCTTTTTTCACAAATAATATCATAACAAAATTCATTATAATTCTTAAAAGGAAAAATGTAACTCATTATGGTTCCTGTGAAATCATTAAAAACATATGAATTTATATAAAAAAGTTATACATTTCACCCATGTCATATAGCATAAAATTTCGTTAAGAATAAGATCATGTGCAATCAAATCAGATCATAACATAAAGAACATGGTATCATAAGATCATAGATAGAAATGAAATTTGAAAAAAATAGTAAAAGATATATTCAAAAGATAATTCTTACTTCCAGGACAACATGTCATTATGGATAGACTCCCATTGAGGATTACATTTGATTCATAATCTCTTACATAACTTATCATAAGACCAAAATTGTAACCAATTAATTAAAGAACAATACGGTCACACACATTATAACATGTTCTTGATTATGGTAGTTAAGAAAATTAAATCCATCATAAGGTATAAAAAAATGAATTACTGAAGTAAATAAAATGAGTTACATAATCTTCAATTATATCATAATCAAAATAGATTTCTTAAATAATGTCTTTAATAAATGATCATATTCCATGTAATATACCATAAATTTTTAGTTGGATAAGATATGTATATAAATGATAGACATATATACTAAATATAGATGAATTCCAAAAATTTAATTAGAGATAGAAAGTGATTGGGAGAGATAAGTTTCATAACATGAAGAAAAGGTTGGTTTAGAGAGATCTATGAAATCCAAAAAAACATTTCTAGATACAAGGATACCAATTCCCTTTAATAACCATTCATTGAATACTTATAAAACACGTTAATAGTGTTTTTATGACTGGAGAAATGAAGGATTATTATAAATGAATCCAAATATAATGTAATAGTTACATCAAAGGGGAAAACCATTGATGTCGTATACATAAAAATAGAACATTATTTTGTAATGAAAGTAAAATTGTTCCATATATTATAAATAAAATTATTTCTTTATAAAAAAATTGAATGGGAATCAAAGATATATAAATATTTCTATACTATTCATTTTTTTATTATAAATAAATTAGTATAATAATTTTAGGACTTTCAAAATAAAATAGAATTATTTTGAAAATAAATCTTTTAAACATTTAAAATTATGGTTTTAATGTAAATTTTTCCTCACCTCCGGTCCGACTCATCACATTTGATCATTTTTTTCAGGAATAATAACATTATATTAGTAATTTAATAAATTAATAACCAATTAAAAATTTATTAATAAATTTATATTAATTATTTATCTTTCTATATAAAATCACTTAATCAATATTCGTCATATAGGATCTTTTGATGATATTTGTCTTAAATGTCAAAAATGACTTCGTTTGGTTGATTATAGTCAATGAGGTCACTATTTCCTCATATTGATTATAATAATCCTGAAATAATTATTGATTTTATGAAGAAAATAAAATTTTAAAACAGATAATGAAATATGGTTTTGTAAAATGAATTTTCTAAATAATCATTAAGATGGTAGGTTGTACATAAGAAAGAGTAACATTTCTAATTTTTCAACGATCATTATTAGGGGAAGGTAAGTATTACTTCATATTTCCATAATGTTAATAATATCATAAATATAGAATAAATTATTTAAATAAAGTTATATATAACATAAATTTTACATGATATTGAAAGATGAATCACATTGCTTTGTAGAGGTGGTAATACATAAGTACACACAAACAAAATAATCATTTTTCAATTAATGGAATGTTAGGAAAATATATTATATATTAATTTTGAAAGTGATAAATATTTCATTAATATAATACATAAAATTTAAATTCAACATCATAAACATCCATGGGAGGCAATGATGGAAAATGGATTATATCGGTTCACGAGGAAGTAGTTCACCATAAACACGAATGAAAGTTCTACTTCATATTTGATGGAATATAAGATTGAATTAGGTTATTAAATAAGAAAAATATGACATATAATTATATTCTATTTGATGATGTTATTATATCATCATGGATTAATAATATTTGATTTTAGCGTTATAATAAATATAACTAAATCAGTTGGTTAATATATATATCTATTCTTCAGACAATGTAATTTCATTTCACACTATGCCTCTATGTTTAGTATTACATCAAAAAACACATTTGGAATGAGGGGAGGGATTTTGGAAAGTTATTTTTACATCTATTAACCCCCAAAACTATTTTTTATGTCTAATTAAAACTATATAGTTTGTGTATTTTTATAATTGAGGGGACTTGATCTTTTGAAATTTCATAATTTATTAAATTAATATAAATTATTCTTCATTAAAATATGGTTCTATAATTATTTATTCAAAATATAGGGTTTATATAGGACTAGATAATTTTATTAAATAAAATTTTTATAAGTTTAGAATGTGTTTTTTCACTTATAAATATAAACTCATATTATTCATTTTGACAATATCACTCAATAATAATGATTTTTACAATTTAGGGGTAAATATAGAAACTATAAAAGGAAAAGTGGCACATAAATGTACGATGGTTGTTATTTTTAACCATATAATAATAAATTTTCCAAATATAATATTTTATTCAATTTTAATTTATTTAATAAAATATTATTTGGTTTAAAATATCCTTAATGTCTATTTTGGGACTATTTATTTAAATTGACTTTGAAAAAAACATGATAGAAAATGAATTGGAATATTATCCTATAAAATAGCCCAATAATTTTATATTTCTCTAGAATATTATTGTAAAATAGTAATTAATTCATGTTCTAGTACTTTTAATATTATTGTAATTACTTATTTTTATTGTATTCTAATTGAATTAATACCCAGTCATTGTTGCATAAGAATTTAAGGAAATTATTTCCTTGATAAAAATTTAAAATTCATTAACATGATAAAAAATAACTTACCTATTAAAGGAAATTTATAACCATATATATAATATGTTTATCCTTATGTTAAAAATTTATAGAAAATAAAATAAATATAATGACATTTTTGACTTTTAGTTACATAAATTAATATAAATGAAAAAATAAAATATTAATTTCCCAAAGTATCCATATTTTCATAAATTAGTTCTATATCAATGAACTAAAATCATATAATATATAAAATTCTTATTATATGGTATTTTTAAGTCCTTATAATATTATTTTCAAACATAATTGCATGATGAACCCTTATATTGATGAAAATTATTTATAGTGGTTACTATTCTTAATGACCAAAAATAAAATAAGACAATATACCTAATGTGGAACTATAGATTCAAATTATGGTATCCATTTTACTGGATTCAGTTTCTGGAATTAGAGTAAATTAATTTAATATTAGAACACAATGTGTAATGAAAAATGATTTTTTTTTGAAATATACCCTTTTAAGTATGAAATGTTTTTATAACAAAATCATGTATAAAATCAGTATAAAGACTAAAATTGTAATATTTTTAATCAAAAATAATTACTAATATTTTAAAAATAATCTAATAAATAATTTCTTATTGTAAATAATTTAAAATAAAATAAAATTTTCAATAAAAATCTATATTTTCAATATATTTTGGAAAATCAATGTCTAAAAATAAAATAAAAAACATGGTGTGTTACATTGGTCTTTGGGTTTTGAAACAATTTGTGATATTCATTATTTATATGCGGGGATAAATACATTATATATATATATATCTTATGTATCATTACCTATGGCATATTTAGAGGGATCTCTTTAGTGACCACATTTAAAAAGAATTTTAGATGGCGGTTTAGTGATATACACCTATCCTTAAACCAATCCCACATAGATCACATTTGTAGATTCAATAAGAACATTTAATGAGGTATTATTATGCATGATATTCAAGATCAAAAAAAGCTTCTCATGTCATTCTTACCAGCAATCCACCAATACCAATATCACTAGCTCATGGTTTGGGAATGGCATGGACCATCCTTGACATCATATATAAAAACATGCAGGAATCGACTATTCCCATCATGATTTCAAAAAGGACATCACTCAATAATAAATATAACCTATTTTTGTTATAGTTTCTCATTCAATAATGTTACCAAGGAGTACTTTAGAAATAACAACATCCTTATAAATACTATAAAAAATACACCACTACACGAGGGTGGCCCAATCCCCGACAATCCTAAGTGAATGGTTTTAACTATTCATATGAACCTATATTATCGAAACTGTACGCTAATATAAAACCATTCTAAATGATTAAATTTTACTCCCCTTGGAATAAACCATTACGTATACATAATATGAAGAGTTTCTATGTAATGGGTACTGTAAAACCTGAGGCTTTTATGAGAAATATTTTGTTTTTATGTTATATAAATCATCAGAGGAAACTTTCACTGCACAAAACACCTGCTTGGCTTGCTTTACACGCAATCACGACCTTCCTCAATAGCTTGCGTCGTACGCAATACCGAGTTTCGCTAAAAAACAATATGCTATTAAAACTATCCATTTTGAATAGTATTAACTGAATTCTGAGTTTTATAACATTTTAATTCAACTTATACATTTTCTATAATGAGGTATAAAAGCAAAATCGGTTTTTTTGGATAAAAGAAGTATTTTTCAAAAAATCCAGTTTTGCCGCCTTTTGATGGTGCACCCACATTAAATATAGTTTTAACATGTTTATAAGTTAAATTTGACAAAATAAAATTCTTCTTTTGAATCAGGGTATAAAAATTTACTTTGGATAAATTTTTGATATTTTTCTGGTAACTTTCATATTTTGATGAATAGTAAAAATACGCTAATTTATAATTAAAAACAAATTTTTTCATCAAGATAATTTATATGGATAAATTATAATATTTAATGGTTTTAAAGTATAAATAGAATATATTTTTACCATTTAATATAATTTATGTCATTAGCATTAATTTCACATTGAATTCATAGGTAAAAACATTTCAATCTTTGGCAATGTTTTAACTTCTAAAACCCATTTTCTTAACAACGAGATTTATTTTAAATTAATTACTGCAACTTATATTTTTTGAATTTTGAAAAATGGGTTCCATGTTCAGAATCAGTGGGTCCAAATTATGTTAATAGGCTACTTTTTATTTTTGGGCATTATGAATAGTAACTGCGGTAAATTTTATTTACCATAGTTAAAGGTAAATCGGGTAATTAAGAGTAAATAAAAGATTATAAACTGACCCTAACACCTGCCAATATCCTTTTGGATGACTAAAAGTAGACCCATATCACCTAAGGGTCGTATTAGATTCATTTAATGGTCTTTTTTCCATGAAAAGAATTTAATTATTATTAAAACCAAAGAATGTGACAACATGTCACTTTCTTAAATCTTATAAGTATAATAATTTTAATTTGGTGATAAACTTAATTAAACTTCGAACTTGAATAGTCTCCAGAAAGATAATACAATTATATACATCATAGGAATTTATTTTGAATTTTTATGGATTAAATAATTTTCATTAATTATGACACAATATTGATGTTGAAATTATTTTATTAATTAAAATATTAAATAATTTTTTTTAAATATTAAAATAAATATTATATTAACTATTTAATGTGCTACACTAATTTTATAGATACATATAACATTTTATGAATCTATTAAAGATTTTAGTTCGAACATATATTCTGTATATATTTTATTTAAATTCAAATAAATGAATAGTGTCAAAATTGACACTATTGTTATTTTATAAAAATAACATATTATAAAATTGTTTAAAAATATCAAAAATATTTAAAAATTATAAATTAAAATTTATATCGTCTAAAATTTTATAAAGTGTCAAATTATGGAAAATTCACAACACATATGTAATTATTTATAATAATTTAAAATTTAGAATATTATTACCACAAATAAAATTAAATTGATAAATAAGGATAAATCAAGTTGATAATATTTAAAATAAAATCCTAACATGTCTAAATTTTATTGGTTGATGAGATTACAACCCTAGCTCATCTAATCATTGTATATGAGTCATTTGTGAAGTTTTTAAGTGGGGTTGGGATTTAATATAAACTAATATTTCTTATATTTCCAAAGTTGGCTCTCTCCTCCCTTATAAAAGGGCACCTCCTCCCTCTTCTCCTCACACCAATTTGAGCCTTCAAGTTTGGAAAATCCCTGACCATTTCACTTACCCACTTCCATAGAAACATCCTAGAGGTCTTGGTCTTCTTCAAAGACCAATTGTAGTGCCCTAAGAGGAGGTCTCAAAGAGGCGCTTCAAAGAAGAGGTAATGCCCGTTACCGATTCTTTCATCTTTATTTTTTCTTCCACTTAATCTTATTTAGTTGTTTCATTATAAAGTAATAACATCAGTATCCATCATATACTGATATGTTATTATAAGTATGAAACAACCCTATTTCACCATCTATCCATCCTACGGAAAACGAAATCACCGCGCATGCGTACGTACGGAATACCGTCTACACGCCGTGGTGTAATCTATTTTCCCCCACCAACTTACTTGGATGGGTATAATGGTGTAAATAATAACTATATATGATTATTTTAAAGTTATATTGATTCTGAAATATTATACATACACTCCAATACAATTCCACGATCATGGGAACGATATCATCGCTCGTGCATACGTACGGAATACTGTCTCCACAATGTGATGCGACTCGATCTACGTGATCTTCATTGAATAATGATTATATAAATGAATTGAAAGAATTAATATGATATATATTACACTAATATCATTCAGGAAATGAGGTATCTATAACCTAAAGATAAGAATAAGAATTCATTCGACAAAACACGCATAAGAACAAAAAGTAATAAACACCCGAATAAAAAGTAGTAATGAAATATTACTAATAAGAATCTAAGAATATGACCATATATGATATAATAAAAATATGTATGATTCTGGAATAAGACAATAACATTATTTAAATCATTTTACAGGAGGTTCGGACACTTACGAAGCAAATTGGACCTAAGGTAAGGGAAAATATCACAATCTCAGTTTTATCCGAGATTGTTTATACATTGGTATTTACTGGGGTGTATTTTATCATCCACATCCATGTTTCCTCAATATGAAATATTTACATTATTCTACAATAGTTTATATCCAATTTTACTCTTCGGTGAGTTTTTAGTAAAAGATATGAAAGGAATATTTTGTCGTTTTTCGTACGAGGTACTTTTTGACTTTTCCGACAAAAGTACTAGAAGAATGTTTTCTTTTAACTTATACGGAATGAATGGATTTTTAAAACAATATTTCCAAGAATCATCCCTTATAATTTTAATGTTTATTTTTAATCAACTTATTTTAGTTTAGAATTGTATGACATGTTAATAAAGGAAACGTGTTTTTGAAGTAGAAAGGATATTTTCCTCAAAAATGGAGTTCAAGCGTTTTATCAAGATTATTTTCCATATAAGATAATAAAGGGTTCTATTTCTATCCCTATTATTAAATTTATTTTATTATATTGTGATGGAATTATTTTTATGAATTCCTTTATCTTATATGAGTTTTTTTATGATGTCATGATGTTTAAGATTCCCATTTTTATTACATGGGTTATGCTATGATATATGGTTTATGATTTTGTGGCACACATAAGAATGGTATCATTATGAGATGGGTGGGACCTATATCTCCCTCCAATGCATTGGGTAAAGATTTTATATCTCATGAGATAGACATGGCTGGAACGGCAGGTTATACCGGTTCAGTGAAACAAGACTGAAACGAGGAGTGAACTTAGTTCAGAGATGGACTTTGTCCACTAAGATAGTTTTGGAAATGAGTCTTGACTAATAATAAATGATTCTAAATGATTATGTGTGTATTCCACAAAGTTTCATGTTTTAATTTATGATTATTTGGATTAAATTTCACTTCCATGATTTATCCCATGTTATGAGATTATGATCTCTTTTACAGGGTAAGATTTCCAAAATGTTATGTTTTTATTTTGATGTGATTGATATTTCTTTTGTTTACCCTTACTGAGCATTTGAGCTCACCCTTTTGTATGTTTTCTTTCCCCAGTTCAGAAAGAAGGTTATTAAGTAAGATATGCCAAAAGGGACTATAGATATTATGAAATAAATGGGAGACAGTGTAGATGCTTTATGAATCAGTTGTTTATGTTTCCCAGTTTCTAAAGACACTATACCTATATGGTCCTTTCATGGTTTTGTTATATGTTGTAATAAGTGTGCTTCAATTTTGAAGTAATAAAAATGTATGTAAAGTATGGGTCGTTATAGTTGGTATCAGAGAAAAGGTATAGTCAACCTTTGGAAACAAGGATGTGAAAGCCTTAGTAAAAACCCTAAGGAAAAGTCTAAGCATAGAACACAATCATAGTGTTTTAAAAATGGCCATGAATAACCAAGGATAAGACCTTAAGTGTGAAATTTTATTCTTGATTATGTGGTTTTCCTATTATAATTATTGTTACTCACACTATTCTTCTTGGTTTTAGTCAATGGCTGGAACCTGAAGGAACCGTGTTAATGCGGAATGAGACGGTCAATGCAATGATTGTCACCCAGAGCAACCAAACGTTATGGGAGCTGGAATGAAAAGTCTTGTAGCCATGCTCACACAACTTTCTCAAGCTATGAATCATGCAGGACTTCCAAACGAGAAAAGGAAGGAGCAACATTCTGTTGAATCTTTCATGGGGAAGCATCCACCATCATTCAGTTGGTCTACTGGTCCATTAGTTTCTGAACAATGGATTAGTACTACTGAAAAGATATTTTTAGTTCTTCAATGTTCTGAACATGATAAAGTCATCTTAGTAGTGTATCATTTGGAAGGTGATGCTGATCAATGGTGGAATCATATCAAGAATACGAGGCAAAGAGATGAAATTGAGTCCATGGAATGGGACGAATTCAAGAACTTATTTTTAAATAATTACTTCCCTCGTATTCTCCGAACAAAGATGGAGAAATAGTTTCTTGAACTGAAGCAAAAGGATGATGAATCTGTTGGTACCTATGAAGCAAATTTTACAAGACTTGCAAGGTACGCTTCTGGTATTATTATCCAACCTGAGAGTAAGATCGATCAATTTTTTAGTGGCTTAAAACCAAGTCTTCGAAGGGCCTTAGCCATAAGCGACTTCAATAGCTATGAGGAAATCGTTCGATGTGCTCTCAATGATGAGATGGATATTAAAGTAACCCATCAGTCATATGGGTTTGATAAGAAGAGGAAAATGGAATTCAAAGGAAAATCTAAAGAGCACACTGAAAATAAGATGAGATTTCCCTTATGCTCAATGTGTGGAAAGAAACATGGAGGGAGTTGTCTTAAAGGGACAAGTAAATGTTTCAAATGTGGAAAGGAAGGTCATCGGTCACTTGAATGTCGCAATGATTGGAAGAAGATGTCTAATGATGCAAACAAAGGAAGGGACACACAGAATGAACCTACTACACTTCAACGTTTCAAGTGCAAGGAGATGGGGCATTATACCAATAAATTCCCTAATCCAAGGGTTGTTGATGATGATCGACATCAACAAAATCATAAGGCTAAAGACAAAGGAAAGTCACATGAAATTTCTATCAGCGATGCGGAGTACAATAACGATGTGGTGAAAGGTAAACTTACCATCCACTCTAAAGTAGCAAATGTTTTATTTGATTCTCGATCCACCCACTCTTTTATTTCTGAAGATTTTTCTAAGGGTATCATCATATTACCTCAACACTTAGATGTTCAGTTAGCTGTGACAACACATAATGGCACAACAGTCACATAAAAAGTTTATAATTCTTCCCTGATTGAATTTCGTGGGAAAGTGCTTCCTGCAAATCTTGTGATCCTTCCTATAGTGGAATTTTATGTGATTCTCGGCATGGATTGGCTTTCTTTATATGGAGCTCATATCAATTGACAAAGAAGGGAAGTCACATTTCATATTCCAGATCAATCTATGATCGTCTATCGATGCAGGGATGAACATAACCTTTCAGTGGAAATTTCTTCCATCTTATGGGTCTTGATTCCACTTAATGAAGGTTATTTATCTCAAATGGTTGGTGAGAAACTCACAATTAAGAATATTCCCATTGTACATGAGTTTGATGATGTCTTTCCGGAGGAATTTTTGGGTCTTCCACCAAATCGTGAACTTGAGTTTTCAATTGAACTCGTACCGGGTGATTTGCCTATTTCAAAGACACCTTATAGAATGGCCCCAATTGAGTTGTAGGAATTGAAGAAGCAACTCCAAGAGAATCTTGATAAGGGATTCATACGCCCTAGTGCGTCACCTTGGGGAGCACCTGTTCTGTTTGTTAAGAAGAAAGATGGATCAATGAGACTCTACATTGATTATCGAGAACTTAACAAGATCACTATCAAGAACAAATATCCTCTCCCATGCATTGATGACCTATTTGACCAACTACGTGGAGCTCAATACTTTTCCAAGATTGATCTTCATTCAAGGTATCATTAATTAAGGGTCAAAAGGGAGGATATACCAAAGACGGATTTCCATACAAGGTATGGACACTATTAATTTATAGTGATTCCATTTGGTCTTACTAATGCCCCGACTATCTTCATGGATCTGATGAATAGAGTATTTAGAGATTCCCTTGGTCAATTTTTGGTAGTCTTTATAGACGATATTATTGTTTATTCAAAGAGAAAGGAAGAACATGAAGATCACTTGAGAGTT
Organism: Viscum album; assembly: GCA_963277665.1. Classification (NCBI taxonomy): domain Eukaryota; kingdom Viridiplantae; phylum Streptophyta; class Magnoliopsida; order Santalales; family Viscaceae; genus Viscum; species Viscum album. Next base: position 619,428,245 of record OY728146.1, on the reverse strand, counting down.
ATATTGAAGACCCTGAGAATGGAGAAGCTTTAGGCAAAATTTACCACGTGTGAATTTTGGCTTCAAAAAGTTGCATTTTTGGGTCACATAATCTCAAAAGAGGGGATATCTGTGGATCCAACAAAAATAGAGGTTATCGAAAGATGGTCGAGACCAACAATAGTAACTAAGATCCGAAGTTTTCTTAGTTTGGATGGATATTATCGACATTTTGTGAATGATTTTTCACGATTATTTAATCCCCTCACCAGGTTGACTCGGAAAGGAGTTAAGTTTGTTTGGATGGAGGAATGTGAAGAGAATTTCAAGGAGTTGAAAAGAAGGTTATTCAGTGCACCTGTGCTCACACTGCCTTGTAGTGGAGAAAGGTTTGTGATCTACAGTGATGCATCCAAGAAGGGATTGGGGTGTGTTCTTATGAAAAATTATATGGTGATAGCTTATGCCTCACGACAGTTGAAAATACAAGAGAAAAATTACCCAACTCATGATTTGGAGTTAGCTACGGTAATATTTGCATTAATGATTTGGAGGCATTATCTTTATGGAGAAAGGTGTGACATTTATACTGATCATAAAAGTTTAATGTATATTTTCACACAAAAGGAGCTGAATATGCGCCAAAGAAGATGGTTGGAGCTGATTAAGGATTACGGCTGCTCAATTCATTATCACCCTGGGAAAGCAAACAAGGTGGCAGATGCATTAAGTCGACAAGACCATGCTAGTTTATCCATGATGAGGATTACAAAAGATCCAATATTTATGGATTTACAAAGGATGGATCTTGGAATTATAATGGAAGGGGGAAAATTGTATCTTTCTCAAATGAATGTTCAACCATCTATACATGTGAATATTAAAGAGGCACAAAAAGAAGATGTAGAGTTACAAAAGAAGGTGAGAAATGTTCCTGAATTCAACCTTGATTGTGATGGGATAATAAAGTTTAGGAATCGGGTTTGTGTTCCTCCCATCCCCGAATTAAAGAAGGAGCTGCTGGATGAGGCTCATAGTTCTTCATTCTCTATTCATCCTGTAAGCACGAAGATGTATAGTGACCTGAAAGAGTACTTATGGTGGGATGGCATGAAAAGAGATGTTTCTGAATATTTCTCTCGATGATTTGTTTTTCAGCAAGTTAAAGCTGAGAGACAGAAGTCTAATGGGATGTTACAACCATTACCCATACCCGAATGGAAATGGGAAAACATCACTATGGACTTTGTCACAGGACTTCGTAAAACATCCAAAGTCAATAATTCTATATAAGTTATAGTTGATCATCTTACGAAGTCGGCACACTTCATTACTATTAGAGAAGATTTTTCTCTTGATCAGCTTGCCCTGATATATGTAAAGGAAGTGGTAAGATTTCATGGAGTACCACTTTCCATTATATCTGATCGGGATCCGAGGTTTACCTCAAAGTTCTGGAGAAGTATTCAGCATAATCTGGATACAGAGCTGAGTTTCAGCACTTCTTATCATCCTCAGACAGACAGTCAGTCTGAGAGAACAATTCAAACTCTAGAAGATACGTTGAGAGCTTGCTCTATGGATTTCAAAGGTGGTTGGGATCAACACCTACCTTTGGTGGAATCTTCTTATAATAATAGCTTTCACTCCAGTATTCAGATGGATCCTTATGAAGCTCTCTATGGAAATAAATGCAAGACTCCAACTTGCTGGGATGAAGTTGGGGAAAGAAAGCTATTAGGACCTGATCTTGTTGATGAGATGGCAGAAAAGGTCAGATCTATTCAACAACACATAAGAACAGCTCAAAGTCGAAAAAAAAGATATGCCGACAACCAAAGGAAAGACATAATGTTTGAAGTGGGTGATAAAGTGTTCTTACAAATATCTCCCTGGAAGAGGGTCATTAGATTTGGAAGGAAGGGAAAGTTGAGCCCTAGATATATCGGTCCTTTCGAAATACTAGATCGTGTTGGGAAGGTAGCTTACCGATTGGTGCTTCCACCGAATCTCTCTCAAGTACACGATGTGTTCCATGTTTCTCTCCTAAGAAAGTACATAACTGATCCTTCACATGTACTCATCTCAGAAGTTGTACCGCTGGAGCAAATCCTTTCTTTTGAAGAACAGCCGATAGAGATTATGGATCGTAGAGAAAAAGTCCTACGAAACAAGACCACTCACTTGGTGAATGTTTTAAGGAGGAACCACCAATTAGAAGAAGCTACATGGGAACTTGAGGATATGATGAGGGAGAGGTATCCTCATCTTTTTGTTACAAAGTGATGAATTTTGAGGGAGAAATTCATTTTAAGGGGGGTAGAATGTAACACCCGAGACTTTTATGAGAAATATTTTGTTTTTATGTTATATAAATCATCAAAGGAATCTTTCACTACACACAACACTTTATTGGCTTGCTTTACAGGCAATCACGACCTTCCTCGATAGCTTGCGTCGTACGCAATACCAAGTTTCACTAAAAAACAATATGCTATTAAAAGTAGCCGTTATGAATAGTATTAACTGAATTTTGAATTTTATAACATTTTAATTCAACTTATACATTATCTAGAATGAGGTATAAAAGAAAAATCCGTTTTTTTTTATAAAAGAAGTATTTTTAAAAAAATGCAGTTTTGCCACCTTTTGATGGCGCGCCCACATTAAATCTAGTTTTTGACATTTTTATAAGTTCAATTTGACAAAATAAAATTCTTCTTTTGAATCAGGGCATAAAAATATACTTTGGATAAATTTTTGATATTTTTCTGATAACTTTCATATTTTGATGAATAGAAAAAATACGCTAATTTTTAATTAAAAACAACTATTTTCATTGTGATAATTTATATGGATAAATTATATTATTGAATTGTTTTGAAGTATAAATAGAATTTATTTTTACCATTTAATATAATTTATGTCATTAGCATTAATTTCATATTAAATTCATAAGTAAAAACATTTCAATCTTTGGCAATGTTTTAACTTCTAAAACCCGTTTTCTTAACAACAAGATTTATTTTAAATTAATTACTGCAACTTATATGTTTTGAATTTTGAAAAATGGATTCCATATTCAGAATCAGTGGGTCCAAATTATGTTAATATGTTACTTTTTATTTTTGGGCATTATGAATAGTAACTACGGTAAATTTTATTTACCATAGTTAAAGGTAAATCAGGTAATTAAGGGTAAATATAAGATTATAAAATTACCCTAACACCTACCAAAATCCTATTGGATGACTAAAAGTCGACCCATATCACATAAGATTCGGATTAGAATCATTTAATGGAATTTTGTCCATGAAAATAATTTAATTATTATTAAAACCAAAGAATGTGACAACATGTCACTTTCTTAAATTTTATAAGTATAATAATTTTAATTTAGTGATAAACTTAATGAATCTTCGAACATGAATAGTATCCAGAACGATAATACATTTATCCAAATCATAGGAATTTATTTAGAATTTTTAAGGATAAAATAATTATCATTAATTTTGACACAATAGTGATGTTGAGATTATTTTATTAATTAAAATATCAAATAAATTGTTTTAAATATTAAAATAAATATTATATGAACTATTTAATGTTCTAAACTAATTTTATAGACACATATGACATTTTATGAATCTATTTATGCTTTTATTTTTAACATATCTTCTGTATATATTTTATTTAAATTCAAATAAATGAATAGTGTCAAAATTGACAATATTGTTATTTTATAAAAATAACATATTATAAAATTGTTTAAAAATAACAAAAATATTTAAAAATTATAAATTAAAATTTATATGGTTTTCAATTTCATAAAGTGTCAAATTATGGAAAATTCACAACACATATGTAATTATTTATAAGAATTTAAAATTTAGAATATTATTACCACAAATAAAATTAAATTGATAAATAAGGATAAATCAAGTTGATAATGTTTAAAATAAATTCCTAACATGTATAAATTTTATTTTTTGATGAGATTACAACCCTATCTCATCTAATATTCGGATATGAGGGATTTTGGAAGTTTTTAATTTGGTTTGGGATTTAATATAAACTCATATTTCTTATATTTCCAAAGGTGCCCCTCTCCTCCCTTATAAAAGGGCACCTCCTCCCTCTTCTCCTCACACCAATTTGAGCCTTCAAGCTCGGAAAATCCCTGCCCATTTCACTTCCCCGCTTCCCTAGAAACATCCTAGAGGTCCTGGTCTTCTTCAAAGACCAGTTGTAGTGCCCTAAGTGGAGGTCTCAAAGAGGCGCTTCAAAGAAGAGGTAATGCCCTTTACCGATTCTTTAATCTTTATTTCTTCTTCCACTTCTTCTTATTTAGTTGTTTCATTATAAAGTAATAAAATCAGTATCAATAATATACTAATATGTTATTATAAGTATGAAACAACCCTATTTCACCATATATCCATCCTACGGAAAATGAAATCACCGCGCGTGCGTACGTACGGAATACCGTCTCCACGCCGTGGTGTAATCTATTTTCCCCCACCAACTTACTTGGATGGGTATAATGGTGTAAATAATCAATATATATTATTATTGTAAATTGATATTGATTATGAAATAGTATACATACACTCCAATACAATTCCACGATCATGGGAATGATATCATCGCTCGTGCGTACGTGCGGAATACCGTCTCCACGATGTGATGCAACTCGTTCTACGTGATATTCATTGAATAATGATTATATAAATGAATTGAATGAATTAATATGATATATATTACACTAATACCATTCTGGAAATTAGGTATCTATAACCTAAAGAAAAGAATTAGAATTCATTCGACAAAACACGCATAAGAACAAAAAGTAATAAACACCCGAATAACAAGTAGTAATGAAATATTACTAATAAGAAGCTAAGAATATGACCATATATGATATCATAAAAATAATTATGATTCTGTAATAAGTCAATAACATTATTTAAATCATTATAAAGGAGGTTCACACACTTATGAAGCAAATTGGACCTAAGGTAAGGGAAAATATCACAATCTCATTTTTATCCAAGATTGTTTATACTTTGGTATTTACTGGGGTGTATTTTATCATCCACATCCATGTTTCCTCAATATGTAATATTTACATTATTTTACTATAGATTATATCCAATTTTACCCTTCGGTGAGTTTTTAGTAAAAGATATTAAAGGAATATTTTTTTTGTTTTTCGTACGAGGTACATTTTGACTTTTCCGACAAAAGTACGAGAAAAATGTTTTCTTTTAACATATACGGCAAGAATGGATTTTTAAAACATTATTTCCAAGAAGCTTAACTTACAATTTTTCAAGTTTATTTTTAATCAACTTCTTTTATTTTAGAATTTTATGACATGTTAAGAAAGGAAAAGTGTTTTGGAAGTAGAAAGGATATTTTCCTCAAGAATGGAGTTCAAGCTTTTTATCAAGATTATTTTCCAACTAAGATAATAAAGGGTTATATTTCTATCCCTACTATTACATTGATTTGATTATGTTGTGATGGAATTATTTTTATGAATTCCTTTGTCTTATATGAGTTGTTTTATGATGTCACGATATTTAAGATTCCCATTTTTATTACATGGGTTATGCTATGATGTGTGGTTTATGATTTTCTGGCACAAATAAGAATGGTATCATTATGAGATGGGTGGGACCTATATCTCCCTCCAATGAACTGGGTAAAGATTTTATATCTCAGGAGATAGACATTTCTGGAACGGCAGGTTATACCGGTTCAGTGAAACAGGGCTGAAACGAGGAGTGAACTCGGTTCAGAAATGGACTTTGTCCACTAAGATAGTCTTGGAAATGAGTCTTGACTAATAAGAAATGATTCTCAATGATTATCTGTGTATGCCACAAAGTTTCATGTTTTATGTTATGATTATTGGTATTACATTTCACTTCCATGATTTATCACATGTTATGAGATTAGGATCTCTTTTGCAGGCTAAGATTTCCAAAATGTTGTGTTTTTATTTTTAGGTGATTGATATTTCTTTTGTTTACCCTTACTGAGTATTTGAGCTCACCCTTTTGTATGTTTTCTTTCCCCAAGTTAGGAAGAAGGTTATTAAGTAATATATTCCAAAAGGGACTATAGACATGATGAAATAAATGGGAGACAGTGTAGACGATTTATGAACCAGGTTTTTATGTTTCCCAGTTTCTAAAGACACTATACCTATACAGTCCTTTCATGGTTTTGTTATATGTTGTAATAAGTGTGCTTCAATTTTGAAGTAATAATAATGTATGTAAAGTATTGGTCATTATAGGTACCCCCACAAAGACACATTAGACATTTAATTATTAGGTTCAAAATCAATTTGGGAGGAATCCACTTAGGATGTCTATTTCAATATTTAAAAACAACATCGGTTAATGGATATGTCCATTTAGAAAATTGGACAATGTGCTTCCCACTCTGGGAAACCCTCCCGATCAACCTTTTGAGAACATTCAGTCACATAGAACCACTAAATTAATATCCAATACTTTTGAATCTATCAAATAAGAGACATGTTTGGAGTCACCATAATCTATAAATTGTTATTAAAAATATCTCCTTGGATGCAATAATCCCTACTACATATTCAATTTTAAAGGAACCCAATATCACAAAATTAATTCCCTACTACGATCTGATCAAGAACTATAACATAAAATTCATGTGGACCAATTCTACTCTATATATTTATAACTCATGAAATGATAGGATACCATACAAATAATACACAGATGGTGAGACCATGAAATCTTTCCTAACACCCATCATACTCCTCTGAAAACTAATACATAGAAGGATTTAGTGGACATTTCCATAAATTTCGTATGGGTGTTAATCATTAAACTCCAACAAAAATAAAAAATCACCTATATAATAAAATAATATATTTATGCAGGTTTTCCAGAAAGGTAATATATTGGGTCACCCTTTAGAATCATTCTTGAATCCATATGCATTCACGAGAAGTGAATATATCATCTACATGGGTGAAGTAGTATAAAATAATTTAGTTGAAAAATCATAATGAGGAACTAGTATTCTTATATTATCTGATCAAGTTCTATATTTAAAAAATGAATAAATTATGAATTTTTAGCCTCTTCCTTGAATGAAGTGATCTAATTTATATAGATATGGGTGAGCGGAATATTGTTAATTCAAAAAACAAAATTATATGAAATTCCTTATATATAAGGATCCCACTTAAATCATTATATTTTTAACATTTTATATCAAAATAATAACATATTACATAGTCAAATAGTATGATTTTTACTATAGAAATGAAATAAATAATACATTTGAACTATATTCTTTGATGTTTGAGTATAATATTTTGACTGTAATCATTTTCATAGAAAAATAAAAGGTGCTCTAACCCTAGGTGACATATCCAAGATAGAAAAGGTATTAAATAAATCCACATGAATTTCCTAGAAATATAGAATAGATTTTCCATTTTTAAACAATACTAATTTTAAATAAGAAATAAAATATACCAAACAAAATTATTGATTCTTTAGTATAAACAATACAACCCAAATGACAAAAAATTCAAGTTTTAATGAAAATGTATGACAAAGAGAATAAAAATACAAAGGATTTCCCAGTACATGAGAACCAAAATGTAATCACACCAAACAATCCATCATAGGACTCAATATCCTGGCACTATCCGTTGGAAGATGCATCATGATAGTCCCATTGGGATTTGTGTAAATTTTCCATCACCCATTTGATTGAGAATAATATCTACATATACATTAGATTAAATATTAAGAGGGTGAGTAATCCAACTCATTAGTCTTTCTATAAGTGACTTACCACCTAATTCAACTTGGAGATGAACAATTTAACTCATAGTTAAAAAATATAATATTTAAAATAATAGAGGAAAATCTATATAGTTTATCAAATTAAATATTTTAAAATTATATTTAGAATTATTTATCTTTAATAATACATTGGAATGCCCAAATGGTGATCCTAAACTAACACAGAAATGCAAATATGGTGGAAATTTTATACTCCTAGATCATTACTCTTTGATACACCATATTTTTCCAAGGAAAACACTCTCCAGGTTCCACCATTATAGCAACACGCCCCGTATATTGGGCCACATAAAATTAATATTAACTGACGCCAACCATGTATGCCCTATTATCACACATATTATTCCAAAAATAAATTCATTATTCATCTTGAAACATAAAATAAAACTTCTTTTATACATAAGAAACCATTATTTGAATCCATAAATCCCATAGGTTTTGAAAAACAATTTAAATTCTAGTGTTCAGAAATCATAAAATATAGGCATCCTTCAAAACACGTCATTTTATTTAAATGAAATGTAAAAAATTTAATAAAACAAATAATTAAGATTTTAGAATAATTGGTTGAAATATATAGGCCTCTTTTATCCCAAAGGGTAATGAAAACACTAAATGACACTTCTAAACCTCTGGATCTAGGCCAAAAACCATTTCCCTTTAATTGACAAAACACGTATCTCATAAAAACACATCATAAATCATCAATCTATCCATAAAATATTTGATGATACTTACTAGGATAGGGGAGATTAGGATACCTAAAGACAAATATGTAAAATATAGACTTACCAACGACTTCAAAAATACAAAAACTTTGATCCATCAATACCACATTTCAAATCAAAGGGAACCATTATGAATGTTGAGAAGTGGAGATGAGATTGTGATCTTTATATGAGAGGTAAAAAATGATCTATTTAAGGGTTAATACCTAATAAATCTATATATTTATTATAATTAAATACATTAAAAAAGGATTGGACAAGGTTTTGGGAAACTATTCAATAACCATGTGAATTATAATACCTCCAAACCCTGCCCTCACTCATTTGGATCACACAGTTTGATGGACCATGTGAAAATCAGTATTTTCCATTTATTTACACATTTACATTTTTTTATCACCCACATGGTTTAAAAAACCCTATTATAGATATGAACACCCAACAATCCTTATAATATTGTTACGTAATTTCAAATTGAAACCACATAGTTTCCCCTAGCCATGATCAAACTCTACAACCTAATGAAAATCCAAAAAACATAAAAAACAAATATTATTTAATGAGAATAATATAATGTATTATCTTTCTACAAAAAATATAATTAAATGAAAAACTACATAAATTCATGGGTGTTACATTCTTCCTACCATTAGCTTTTCCATTCAATAAAATCTAGATATTTTTAATACCTTTAAAATGTTTATGTCATTGGTCAAATATTTCCTTTTCAAATTCTGAAGATTCCTCTTAAATATCACTATGTTTCTATAATACTCGAACTAATGGAATATTTTTTACATGATGAAAATTAAATTCTCTATCTATGATATGAATTATATCATTTAAAAAAGAAACATATGGTTCAATATCTACAAGATCACATTGAATAACATGGATAAAATTTTACTGGTACTTCCTTAGGCGAGAAACCTAATAAAAATTATATACTATAGTAATCTATGATTGAAAATCCATATGATATGAATAATCACCAATTTTTTCTTGTTTTTTAAAATTTATAACATATCGAATAGATAGATTCCATTTCGTATCCAATTGATGATTTCCTATCCTCAAATAGACTTTCAGTAACACAAAATATCCCAAAGAAATGGATAAGGGTCAAAAACAATTATTCATATAATGATATCGATAGAATTGTGATGAAATCATTCATCTTTTGATCATATGATTTTTTTATTCATCTCCTAAGCAATTTTATTTCAAAATAGTGAAGGTTATCCTATCTCTATCCAACAATGTGGAGATCAGTAAAGACGACCAAAAAATTCATGTAAAATAAACATTTGTGTCATGGAATGGTAACTATTATTATATTAAAAATATAATAAAGTAACATGAACCTCACTTGAGGATAGAAATTTCATAATGTATTATTAGATGATCTCTTCCAATGTAAGAATCATTTTTTCAGACATCCCATAAATTTGAGGAATATGGGATACACTTATGTTAAACTGGGTAACAAATTATTTTTAAAGTGGTTGAAATTTTGAAGAGGTGTAACTTGTATCTCAATATAAGATGATTGAAATTAGTAATCAATGAAATTTTACTACTACATAAATCCATATCTTTTTAAACACATCTAAAATTTTGGATTCATGAATTGGGATGATTTTTTCTAACATTTTGAGTTAGTATACAAAGAACCAAATCATATCATACATCCATGTATTTCTTATTAAACCCATGAAAAATTATAATGAAATTTTATCCTACTTCTAGATGGTTGTAGTTAAATATATCAATATCTATGATGGTTGAGGATTCTCCTACTCGACCTATTGATAGGTTATGAATTTTGAGAAAAAATCAAAAAAAATATCATTTTATACTTACCCAATAAAAATGGGTTCTCGAAAACTTGTACATATTTTGGATGCATGGAAAGCCACCTATTTTAAATGGTGGAAATATGAAAGTAGTTTCTTTGAATAAGAATTAAAAATAATATTTTTGATATTGAAAAATAAAAAAAAATATTTGACATATTATTTCCATCTATCAATGGTCTGCCAATCATTATGATTGGATGTAATGCAAAGGCAAGTTCAACTTGAATTATGAATGTCCTTCACTTGTTTAACCAAATAAAAAAAATAAGATTCACCAAATATAAAATTAAAACATCATTTTAATCAATTCAATATAAATTCTGATCAATTATTATACACATAAGTTTCCATTAATCGTGATTTCAGTTGGACAATTGATTGTATGAATTTCTTATTAAAGTATCTACCATAATTTATTTGTATAAGAAATATTAAACAATATGAAGTCAAAAATATATAGATATTTCAACCATATTTTTTTTTTAAATTTGAAATCAGTATTGAAAAATATATGTTTTTATTATATATAGATTATGAATATACTAAATTTCTCAAAAAATACACAATAAATCAATGTTATAAAGCATCTTCTACCAAAACCAATTACAAATCATGGGTTGAAGAATTATTTTCATTAATACACATATGTAATTATCCATAATCAACCACGTGATCTCCATTCATGATAATACAAACAAGTCCAGATATAGATGAATCACTATAAATCACAAAACATCCCTATGTTCGGGTAATATAAGAGTTGTTATGGATATTAGACATGATTTAATCTCCAAATATTATTGTCAATAATACTCACTCTAATGTAATGGGGTTTTATTTTCTCATGATTCGACTCATAAGATTTGTGAGTCCTGAAACATATAGAAAAAAAGATATGATAGTAACCCACTATTCAAATACCTTTTCATATCTTAAAGACATTTCTCAGTTGTTTCTATGATAATACCACTTTTATAATCCCAGATTATATTCAAACTCCTTTTTAAAAAATTAAATGAAAAATGGAATGAACATATTTTATTTGAAAAACATATTTAGATAATTTCTTGTAAAACTTATGCTCTTAGAAAATGCTATACACAATCTCAAACCATTACCCATTTCATTTTTGAGTTTATGAATAAAATAAAATTTTATCACAAAATACCACAATGAATGTCTCTAGGTACCATTAAAATAATGAATTCATTAATTCCATGAAAAAGAATACCCCATTTGTAAGAACAATATACCTGAACACGTATTCACAATGAGTATAAAGACTCTAGTAATATATTTTTGGAATATATTATTTATTTATATGGAGATGATGATACACGATGTGTCGATCAATTTTAGAGAAATAGTGAATTCCCTTGAGGAAATAAAAAATGACAACCATATAATGTAGTGGATATCAATTTAATCTCATTAACTAATTCACCATAATATATACACTAAGTCGTAACAAAGTATATTCCTTCTTGATAAAAAGAACATGATTATGCGAAGGTGACACACATTATATTATAAACACTATAAATTCAAACTACTTCAATTGAATACCCAATACCATTAATTCCCTTGGTTCCATTTTATAAAATTAATGTGAAATAGGATTTTTACCCAGAATAAGATCAATAGAAAATTAAACATCCCTTTTAGGTGGAAAACCCAGTTAAATTTTAATAGAAAAAGTTAGTATATCAATCCACTACAAGAGGAAAAATTTTAGACCAAATTGTTTCATTTTTTCCACAAATTAAAAACATATAATTGATAATAAAATGTTCCTACCATTGGTGAAAATGTTCCCACACATCTATCCATATTATCTTAATTTCCCTTAAAAGATGAAATATCACATTAGTAGAGGAAAATATTACTCATAACACATAACAATCTATATGGGTCTCGTAAAAAACTAACAAATATATACCAATTATCAACTAAAATAAATCCATATCCAAAATAGAAATGTACCAATAAAATAATAATCCTTATATTATTAGTGAAAATGTGTACATTTAAATCCCTTTCACTCTTATTATCTACAAGGATTCAATATTCTCAACATGTGTCTAATTATCTCAATATGTAATTATATTTGATTAATGTTTTTTTAATAATAAAATAACGGGACTCACTAGTAATAAATAGAACATGCATAAGATTAGTGTTAAGAAAAATGATACCTATTATAGTCTAATGACATGATTAGTCTTTCATTATCATCTTCTCATCGCCATAAAACTATTTACTCACTCCCCCTTGTTCCTTTTTTACATACTATAGTTTCATTTCTAGAGGTGTTGTGGTGTTTGAATGAGCATCATTTTTTATTTTTTTGAGTATAATTCACTACTTATATCCCCCATTTTTTATTTGAGTATGTTACATTTTTGAGTTATTTATACTTTTTTCTATTTGATATATTTTCTAAATTCATCAAAATAATTTTTATTTTTAGAGATATATATTCTTCATTTATGTAGGACCAAATATTTTTTAACATTCTAGAATATTATTTAAAATTTGAAAATAATTTTAAATTTTTTAATTTTAAATTTTGACATGAAAATTAGTCTTTTAAATATATTAAATTTATATATGAATTTTGTACTTATATAGAAATGAAATACTGAATGTTCAAATTTGGTCATATCTATTATATTGAGCCTCCTATAATTGTCATACTATCATGGTATTACATCTATAAAGTCCTACTACTTTCAAAATAATATGATCGGTCTACTAACCTGAAATTTATTCAATTGAGTCTAAACACTATGAATCTTGTTATCATCATCCTACTAATATGTTTCTACAATCATGATTTCATGTTTCTATGAATCCACCAAATGTCTACCAGCATGAGCTCTACTGATAATTATTCCATGAATATATCTGTCTGTGATCCAGTCGTACAACAAAGGAATCTAATCTCATTGATTTTGTAACTACCAACATATATCAATGATCCAAACTCAACCTTCAACAATTATCCCCTATCCATTCCCTTTAATCTATGAGGATGCATTCGTGATGGTCAATCATGTTCCACATCATAGGTTTCACATGAAATATTTCAAATGGAGGAATTCATGTAGGGATATCCCAAACAAGAATGGAGATATTTTGAAACATTTAAATACCCATATATGGACTAATTACCATGATTCCAATAATGTTTACTACGGTAGATATCTCATGAAATAAATGAATGTTAAAAATAAAAACTCATGGGAATATTTATAATTATTCCATTACAAAATGAACCATAGTTTCTAAACTATGGTGGATATGAATTTTAATGATCTTATAATTACATTCAAATGAAATTAGGAATATTTACCTATGAAAATATTATTGAAAGATAAATTTTTATTCTAAGAGGAGGAAATTTTAAGCCAATAATCAAAGAGTGACATTATACTACTAGGGTAGGAAAATAGGACTAGACCAGTGTGACTTTGTTGGATTCAACTGTTAGTTTGGTTTTTTATTTCTCTTAATATTAGTTTTATAATCTATTATTTTCCTAATTTTTTTATCTCACCAATGGAGGGTCAACTATTTTTTGTTATTATAGGAGGGGAACCAAACCATTTATAATGATTCTGTCACAATTCTATAAACTAATGAGTCTTCTATGTTTTTAATCAATATCAATATTTTATAGCAGATTTTTATTGCTAATTATTGTGTATAAAATTAAACTCCACTTAAAATATTATATATTGTTTGAGGTTACATGATCTCCCTCACATGTTTTTAGTCCAAATTTAATGAATTTATATGAGATATGTGGTGAGGGTTTTAAGTGGTTTGCTAACATGTGAGTAAGGGTTAATGGATGATCATGAATATATTAATAAGAACATGGACACGTTTGGTGACTCTTGTATATATTTGGCAGAGTCCTATATTAAAATTTCACACATTGGAATGATGGTAAACTGAAAAAATGGACATTGTTCAGATAATATTGCAATTTTCATACAACCAAGGGTAAAAGAGGAAGTGATTTCAGAACATATAATTTTTAAATTAACAAGAAAAATATATCAAATTTGATACTAGAAGTGCATTATAATGGTAAAGATGAACCAAACTTGATCAATTTTCTAAAGTCATTTGTTTTCAAATATTCATTTCAAACTTATTTTTATAAAAAATAAAATCATTCATATTATTATGGAACTTTTGAAATATATATTTAGAATACTCTTATATAGATACAACCATGGTTACAATTACTACTACATTCCTTAAGAAATAAATCAATTTTTCTTACTATAATATATATGTGCATCAAAACATGGTTCCATTTCTAATGAATTTTTAACAATACGACATTATAAATTTAATAAGAAGGACCTCTAAAAAAGATCAGTTTTATTTTGATCCTCAATATTAAATAGAATTTCAATATAGACATAGGAATATTCATTTAGATAATAATTTTGAACAAATAAATATTACAAGATGAAGGGAAACTTCCTTTGTTCACTCTAACCATGCAGTTATATATATTAATTAGAATAATAATTTAAGAGACTTGAGTGTACCTATAATTTTCTATCCCACAAAACCATATTGCGATGATAGAAATATAAAATTATTTTTTAATTAGAAATAACAAGATAGTGGTACTACCCAAATTTTATTATCTTACAAATGAAGTCCAAAATATACACACCCAATAATTCATAAATGCTTATTCAAATTTTAATCCTCAGGGATTATCTCAAGAGAATGTTTAGCGAAGGACGTTTCCACTTTTTCATAAAGGTGTATACAAAGAGTGGTTAAACAACATACAACTAGGGGATATTCCGGATTGATATGAAGTAAAAATATATTTTATTCAAATATTTTTCCTAACCTATATTATCAAAAGGAAAAGGGAATACACTTTTGTCCCATGATAAGAATATGTAGAATGTCTCAGTGGGTACTAGGAGTGATTTAAGAAATTGTTTTCTAGATTCCATCATTTATATATGGATGAAAAATAATTTTAATGTATTAATTTATTAAAGAATACTTGAAAATAATTATAATATCTTATATTCATCATATAAATGATATTTTATTGAATGTGACTAGAAAATTATAATAGTATTATTGAGAATATTGTAATAATTTCCTTGAAATTTTGAATAAGTGGTATGAGTACATGTGGTATTATTGAAGTAATTTTTTTATCATAAAAAAGAATCAATACATGAAAATATAAAAAAAATTAGTGATATAGTTGTATGTGAAACAATTTAAAGAACAATAAGTACCACCTCTACTTTGTGGGATATTCTTTTGACCCCATTACATCACTGATCAATGTATCGAAGTGTTGGGTATAAAGAGTTGTGAATAATATTTCCCACAAATGAAAATAAAATAAATTATCCATTGAAATAAAATTATTCTGACCAATCAAAATTTGAAACCAAATTAACTCAATCAATACACTTCTATAAGAACTAAAACTTATCCCAACACCACTACCGAAAAAGTTTTTAAAACCAACCACCTTTTCAATAAACCCATAAAGAACCCTTCCAGTAGTAAATTTAACAACCACATACTTTCCAAAAAATTACATCATCATCCATCAATTATTCCACCATAAAATGAATACCATACTCTAAGGAGTATGGTTATGGGGTTAAAAGATACAAAAATTAATTCTATAATCCATTTATAATTTTGTTTTGGATCTAATGACCAATTATATATGAAAAATACATTCCCAAATAGTCCCAAATACAAAGATAATGTAATAATTATTACAATAATAAATTTCAATGATATTTAACAACATTTAACCATGAAATATAAATAGTGATTTCATGAAATAAAAGATGAAAATTGTGGATAGAATCATAAAATGAAGAAAAAAAATGAAGAAGAAGGAAAAGTGAAGAAGGGAGAATAAATAATGATCTTATAGTATCCGAATGAAATACCCAAGACACCTATGGAAAACATATAAAGCTATAAGATAGATAATCCAATTCCATTACCATCCAAGATGGCTTAGTAAGAAAATATTAGATGACAAAAACTTTAATTGGATGTTAAATAATCCTTCTAGAATGTTAAAAAATATACCTCTTCTAGAAGCCGGTTAGAATATCCTGAAATATGGGAAACATTTTATGGAATATTTCATTATAAATAGAAAATATGATGGGAATGAGATGATTAGTTTAGAAAGTTCGGTTTCTGATCATGTCACGCCATCATTACACACCAAATTTCATGATATGGGTACATTATCTTTTCCCTATACCTGTGGGTCTTTATATTTTCTTGGTGCTATATGTTTTTAGGTTCTTCTGTAAATTTCATTCCCCACCATGAGTTTACATCATGGGATACATTAATAATACAAGTTGAGAGGCAGATATTGAAATGAAATACATAATTTCACCCCAATTATCTTTATGAGGTTTGATAGTAGGATTTAACATATTTATATTCTTTGATAACTTCTATATTCATTGCATATAAGAAGATAGATAAATAGGACACTCACCCATAATATTGGGAAGATTATTATTGAATTCAACCAAGATAATAATCAATGTGCATGATGGAACCCAAACCACATAATTTAGTGACAACACTTTCCAAAAAAATATTTTTAATTCAGTGGGACAACCTTTATATAGCTAATAAATTTTTACACTTTCCCATATCAAAGATTCTAACTGTATAAAATATCTTGGAATGTTTCATAGATTTTTAGCTTTATGTTTTTTTGAAAACAACATGGAATTTATGGTTATCCAATGTTTTGGATATTTTGAAAATTATTATTTTAAACTAAATTAAGATGTAATATCTGATATTTTATTGAATCTATTGATTTATATAATGAATTATAAGGTAATATGTTATCTTGTTTGCAAATAAATTCATGATTTCTATGTATTAATCCTATTTTTAATTTTAACTTATGATAAACCATTAAATATATTATTAAAACATTATCCCATAGATTTAAAATTTTCTAAATTCATTAAATGAGAAAAATTACTGGTTAGAATTGTTAATAATCTATCTATAACCTTATAAAAACCCTTTATTGATGTTATGAGAAAAAATATACCCAAAATAGAATATCAAATAGGATATATTCCATGAATAAACCATATCATTTTATCATATAATATTTTTATTGAATGATATTCTAGTCTAGTTTTGTATCTACAATGATGGATAAATCCTTAAAAAATTTGTTATTGAAAAAATAAATAAGTAATTTATTATCCAAATACATAATATAAAACTTTTTGACTCATAATTGTTCAACCCAATCACTGAAATTTTCAATAATATATACTTAACCATTTCAATGAATGATAATAACTAATTGAATCCCATGATATTTCACAATATCTAGAATGTTTGAATTGATTATATAAAGATGAAAAATTCACTACAATATATCAATTTTCAACTCCTTTCATGGAAAAAATTCTGGAATAGTTTGTAGAAATTACTCATTACTATTTATTATATGGTTTTTCATGATATTTTATGGTTCCCATTATTTCAATTGACCACGAAAGGATAAATTTCACTTATCCTTTAGGTAGTTTTTCATATAAGAGGATTTCTTTTGGTTTTTACAACTCCCCTGGTTCATTTCAAATGTACATGGTAATTATATTTTTGGTTCAACTTGAATATTTTATTGGAGTTATTCATAGATGACTTCCATGTTTCCAATATTTAATTCGATCACTGTTTGTGAAATAAAGAAATTTGTGTAAAAATTTATTAAGAAAAATATTATTATGAATTTTATAGATTTTTATTTCATAGTTGAAAAAGAAATGGTATTATTAAACATTATTTCTAAAAAAATCACTGACCAAGAATAATCTAAAATTAATGTAATAAATTATTTAACTTACACAAATTGTGTTTAACATATTTAAAATTTATTAGCCCATATTGGTTTTTACAAAATAATCATAATGTATTTTATAAAGATATATCTCCTACTTTAAATAGTTTTTTTTAAATAAGATGAATTTTATTTTAATTATGAATACATGGAAACATGTTACGAGATTAAGAAGAAGATTAGTTATCCCAACTGTAATGCAACCACCCAATTGGGAGCACCATTTCAAAATAATTTCTAACGCTTCACACAAATATGAGAGAGAATAACATTATCAATGAATTAATGGAAAAATAAAATTAATTTATTATACTTGAATAACACTATATATTTCATAACACATCTAAACCACAATATAAAAGGATTTCCTTTATCTTGTTTTTTATTTAGATAATTTTAGATTATATTTACTTGGGTATAAATTCATAATATTTTATTACCATATAGGAAAAATATGTTT
The DNA here is from genome assembly GCA_963277665.1 of Viscum album. Classification (NCBI taxonomy): domain Eukaryota; kingdom Viridiplantae; phylum Streptophyta; class Magnoliopsida; order Santalales; family Viscaceae; genus Viscum; species Viscum album. The sequence continues at coordinate 619,409,421 of OY728146.1, read as the reverse complement.
GATGAAAAATACAAATTAAAAATTATATTCGTAATATTGTTGATTATTATCCTACAGTTAGACAAATAAATTAAATATAATAAATGATTTGAAAACCATGTGAAAAATCATTTAAGAAGACTTCCCAAAAGCATCGAAGTAGAAATTATGGATCAGTACACACTAAATAACCATATATTGTGAGAAAAACACTATATAATGGAAGGATATGTTATATGGTTTGCAGTATAGGGAACTATATAGTGACTTATAATGTACCATATCATCTTAACTTTGATAAAAAAACATCAATATGAATCATAATTTTATATTTTGAAAGATTCATTACTATAGAAAAATTTTAATGACCAAGTAATAATGAGATGTTCTTATATAAGTGACATTAATTTTACTTCTAATTTTTTGCATACTATATATTTTGGATCCCAATTTATACCTCAAATAAATTTAAGAAAAGTTTTATATTATAGTATTTGTTATTCAATGCTAATAATATATGCAAAAAAAATTATAAGACATTTGTAAATTTCAAATTTTTTGGAATACTTAAAAAAGAAATTTGATGCCTCAAAAACCATTTTTATGAAAAATTTTAAGTATTGGGAATATAATTTATAGGAAAATTTCCTATATCTTTTGGAAACTACTATATTCATCATGGTATATATTATGTTTCAAAATTGGTGGTACCCAAATCCACAAAAATATATGATGTTAAAACTATGTGTGATTTTTTTATGACAGACATGTTCTTATGACTTGGATACCCAATTCCATCAAAATTAATAATTGGAACCAATTTTGAAATATAAAAATTGAGGCTTTTCTGAGGAAATATGGAATGAATCTTATGACATATACAACCTACCATCCCCAACAATTTCCATGTTTAAGTTTCCAATAGGGAAATAAAAAGTATTGTTGAAAAGATAATAAATCACGTTGTGAAGGATTGAGGCCATATGATAGACCACACATTTTGGGACTACATGATAACATAGGAAAAAATTATAAGAATTTACACTTTTTAATTAATAAAAGGATTTATTTTTCACATACCTATAGAGTTTGAGAAAAATGCTTACAATAAAATCAATGAAACAAATTTTGACTTAGAAGGTGGAGGAAAAGCAGGAAAACTGAAGCAATATGAATTGGAGGAAATTATTATAAAAAATTTTAAAAATTAAATAATATACAATGAAACGATAATATTTGGTCATGATAATATGACACCACCCAAAATGTTCAATCCAAATGATTAATTGTTTCTCTAGAAATCTAGAATCAATATAATACCACATTAGCCTTATTCTAGATGTTATGGTTCATTAATAGTTACTCATGTATACCATTATGGTCCAATTAATATTATGATGGAAAGAGGATAAAACCCATTCATTTTTAATAGGAACATATTGAATTAGTGACAAGGGAATCTTCTAAAGGAGCCAGTGGATGAGCTCACACTCCTCATACCAGTCTACCAAAAACAATGCACCCAGTTGAACCTATCCTTGAAACCTTATTTTTTATTGTGATTACACTAATAATATTATTACATGGTTAATATGTTATAATTCATTAATTACAACACATAATTTATGTGTGTGGAAGGAAATATATAGCTAAATACCTTTAGATAAGGTTTTTTTATATTTTTCATTTTCAAATGTATTTCACTCTTTTTAAAATATTTTGTGTTTATATTAATATTTTCTTCAATTAATAAATCCTATGAGTTTAATATAAATACATGTGAAACATTAAATCCATGAAAATTCTTAGGATCTGATTTTATCCATTTATCTAACATAGATTAATTGCTTCATGATATTATCCAAAAATTCAAAAATAAATAAATTAAAAAAATATCACTTAGTTTTTATTTTCATTCCATGCAATATTGTCCACATTGTTTTACTAGTGAGGCTTACGAATAATATTTTTATTAAATTAACTATTTATTTAATGAAAAAATTCCAACATGATTAACTAGAAAATTAAATTAAATTTATTCGAAACCATAGATCATTTGTGTGATCTATATCGTACATTATTCATGAATTAGTTTTATTTTTATAACCCCATTGTTCAATAAACTCTTATTGAATGAAAACCATTACATTTAATCATTTTATACCATTTTTCCTATGAATTATTTTTTAGTTAGCCATATTACAATCAAATTATCCCTATAAAATATTATCTAGAATATTTGTCATAATCTATGTTGAAATCAATGGTGTGGTAAGGAATGAAGGTTGATGGAAGAGATTATTTAAATATTATTATTAATGTACTGAAAAGTTTTTTGTAACTCTTGTGTTTATAATTACGAAAAATATATTATGGAAATAGTTAATAGTTTTTATTAATATATTTCAAATTTGTGTATAAATATATGACACTGCTTGAAAGAAAAATTTCCCCTTTTCAAAAAAAATTAATTAGAAGAGAAATACATATTTGAAAAAATTCATATGATGTTATTGGTAATGATGGAAGAAAGAGATTATAATGTTGTTACTTATTTTTATGGAATATATCTATCAAAATGGGCTATATAAGACTCACACCTACTATATAATATATAATGTCCCTCGCAACCCTCCGGTGTAGAAGTCAAAAAAAATATAAAAAAAGTTAAAGAAACCCACATGATAAAACAGAAAGTGGAATGTTACATGATACAAAAGAGATGAATGGTGTGGGATTTTTATGTAAAATTCAAGGAACTAATATGAGATTTGGAATAGATAGTAAGGGAGGAATTGATAAATTGAGTAATAATAAATTATGCATTGATAATTATATTATATCCAACCCTCCTAATTTATCCTTAATGGTTTTCTAATCAAATCATACACACCCTTAATCCTAAAAATAATTCCATATTGGACTAAAGCACACATGATATGTATAGATTATTGAATCATTTTTTAGAGATATAGTAATTCATCAAGCCCATGGTGATACATTTATGAGCCTGGTTTGAGAAAAAAGTTTCTACAATACCATATAGAACTCTGATTTGAAAAATAATGGAGATGTATGTTTATGTTCTCATGATAATATGAATGAAGTATAATTAAATTTAATTTTATTAGTTATGGAAATGGAATCTTGTTATTTTATGAGGCCTGACAGGGTGAGCACTATTGTCTTGAAAAAGTAATTTTCATTGGATGGTATTTGAATTGTGATATTTTGTGATTTATAAACATTATTTTTAAATAAAATTCACTATTTAATGATTTCTGAAATATTCTTGGATTTTTGGTTGTGTCTTATTTTATTAGGGGAATATTGAACTTTTCCTTACAATGAAATTAGTTAATTTTGGGGGAGTGACCAAGAATTAAATTTTCAGGGTTTTTGAGTGAAACTTAGTAATTATATCCACCTATTTAAATTTGACATTGTAAAATAATTGAGTTTTTATGTATCTTATTCATTGGATATAATCTGAAAATTCCTTCTAATTATTAATATTATATATATATATATATATATTATATTCATAAATTTTAAGGACACGTGAAAGTAATTTTTTTATATAATAATGCTTATAATAGGAAAATAATTTTATTGTTCATAATTTATAAATTTATCGTGGAAAATATATTTTTATATAGACTAAACTTATATTTGAGTTTTGTCCTATTTTGGAAATACAATGTGTATGCTTTCAAATCTAGTGAAATCTAAAATCTTCATAAAAATATAGTAGGTATTGTATCAAGATATTTAATTCATGAATTCTTATTACCTTAATATCATTAACAGTAGTCTTATATTGTATGATTCAATATATGCAGTCATTCGATGATGATTCATGGTACCTTTATCCAACTAGAATTGTTCTATTTCCTTAGAGTCATGCTACAATAAATCTACCACGTCACCTAACTTGAATTACACTAGTGATATATACATGATGATATGTTACTTTTAAATAATATTACACTCATGTAGTCTTACTTATGTAAGGTTACAACCACAATAATTTGACCATGCCTTACCCAACAAGATACCATAAGACTGAATTTGTTCTCCTCTATCTATATAGGTCGATCGAGTCCCTCATCATGAGGAGCACATAAATTATTTTAAACGGATCCATGCAAAAAATGTAATTCCAAAAAATGGGTGTGGAAAATTTATAATGAATAAATAAATTAATATTGAATAATTTCCATGCTTCAGAGAATTTCTATGATAGAAGAATTCACATGCACTTCATGCATGTGATAATTATAATTTTGGCGAATATTTTTTATGATCTCATGAAATAATGGAAAAATATTTCTAAACCACAGGCCATAAGGATTTTAATGGTCTTCTATAACATTTATAACGAATTTTTGAATGTTTGACCATAAATAATTAATAAAATTGGAATCATTGAATATTAAGAGGAGGAAATTTTGTGCCTAATAATAAAGAGTTTATTAATTTTATCAGTGGAATAAATCGATGGATAAAAAAGCACATATTTATAAGATTATACACTATATAGTTTTTTAAAATTTTCCGTTTTTTTATGTCCTATTTATTCTTCCTCTAGAAGATATATCATTTTAATATCAATGATATAGGAAAAAATATTATATGATAAGTAGAAGGAAATTTATCACGTTTTAATGCTTGAGTCGTAGAATATTAAAATAATGACCTCCCTTTGTTACAAATTTATTTAAATATTTTAAACATGTTTTAATTTAAAATTATTTTTTGTTTAATTGAAATATATATGTAAATTTTTTTTATCATAGTGAATCCAGGATCTCCCTCTCTTTATTTTTTGCCAAATTTGATGAATTGGTTTGGGATTAGATATGAAGTGTTGCATAGTTATAGACACATAAAGATGGATCACATGCTATTCGTGGATTTACTAGGAATTAAAATACCTATTTGGTTTCAATTTATGTTTACTATGGGTAATCCACTGTTACACTTTCAAAGATAGGATGGAGGATATTCTGAAAGAAAGGACTTTGTTTGGATAATCTTACAACTTTCATTCAACCCAAGGTGATAGGGGATGTTGTTATAGAACCTACTATTTATCAATTATTATTAAACAAAGATCAACATAGAGACCTTGAAAAAATTATAATTGGAACACTAACTATAACTCAAAAACTTTTCTTCCACAATTTTTAAAATCCTCATTTCAAACTTATCTATTTATAAAATCAAAATATTATTTTTATTAGTCAAAAAATTACAAGAAGATTTATAAAACGTTTCTATAAAGAAATCCTATTTTACCATTACTTCTACATTTCGTTGGAAATTTATTTTATTTTTACTCACCCTATGAAAGGTGTGCATAAATGTTCTAGTAATAATAAGGATTCTACTTATTTTAATGATGATAACTATAATAATGTGATCATCACATTGAACAATAAGATGTCTGAGACAAATGAGATTTATTTCAAGAAAAATACATTGTAAATTTATGACAATAATGTTTTGGATTGGCCAAATGATTATAGATGATACATGAATTGGGTTTTTCTATACAATCATGCATAAAATGTTTGAATGAATGACATTTTATATATACAAAATTAATTTTGGGTGAGGAGTAAATTTAACTTATCATGCAGTTTGATTATGATATTCTATATCACCTTTGAATTAGGCATACCTCATCCTCCTATTCCTTGTATTAGATTTCCCACCCACTCTCATATAATGAAATTTACTCTCTCTTATAAGATTTAAAATAATATCACTATAAAACACTGTATCTATAGTAATTATCTCTACATATTTAGTAATATATTAGTAAACTATCTTTGAATGAATTTCTATTCACAGTCCTAACTCAATTTTATTCATTTTCTTAGATGTTCTGAAAAATTATTCCAAAAGGTCTATAATCATAAACATAGCACCTATTTTATCATTTAATGGTTATCCTACATTTGGGTGAAAAAATCTGTCATTCTAGTTATCTTTAAGGTATCAATATTGAATTTTGTGTTGAAAATTTATTCAAATTCCAGCCATGTAAGGCCTTGGTCAACTTTATCAATGAAAAATAAATCATAGAAATATATAACAAGATACACTAGATTGATACTATGAATTTTACCTTTAGAATAACAACTATTTATATGAAATAAAAAATCAGTTCATTCTATTAAGATAGAATTATTCTATTTTTTAAGTTATGAATCCCTTTGAAATATTATTGGATTTTATTTTTCCAATTTCATATATTATCTACATTAATATATTTATCATTTTGATTTCCCTTATCAAAATATATAAAATATTGAACAGTTATATAAAGTATATATTATTTCAGTTTTTCGTTTATTGGGACCACATTTTTTCTTTCTATTCTTATTGATTTCTACATCCGCTAGTCAGTTTCATTATGCTATAATCATAATAAAGACCACTTAATCGACAGTCACTTGATGAAAATATTAGAATATTAAAAAACATTACAAGAATTAATAATAAAATGATAATAAAATGACCAATATAATAGGATAAATTCATTCTTAATGGTATATCTATATATAAATGCACTATATGTTGCACACATTGATTAAACCCAATATAATGAGATAAAAACACACCAAGATGTTTTTTAGAACACTTTTTATACCCATACCACCCTAGTAACTTGATTTTTATCAAATATTTGTTAGCGAAGTATTTTTATTCAATACATTTCATATTTTTATGTTCCTAATCAACTTACTACTATACTAAGATGAGATACTGGTCATTACTGATACCATTAGTAACATCTCGACCCTAACCATTCACCTTGAATGGGATGAGCTTCCATTAATCATAGGTGACATCCACAAGAAACCAAAGTATATGAATAAATGTAAAGTTATTTCATACAAATTTGAGGATTAGTTTTCCTTCTAAAAAAACTTATGAAGTAAAAATACTAATAACCAAACCAAGTATATAATTCCCGAGAATAAATAATACAAAAAAAATGAAAAAAAAAATTAAACTAAAAGAAAACTGATTTATCCACATATACCACTGAGAATAACAAATCCAAATACATAAAATAACAAACAAATTCATGTTAGGTATTATTTCCATAATAATGAATGGTTACTCATTAATACATCAGGTCATGAATAGGTTAAAATTATCTTGGTTTCTCCAATCTAGCACTACACCCATCATTCAGGTGCACATATAATGAAAATTAACTCACAACACCCATATATACCATGATCTAACATGAATTCATTACACATAAATTCAATATTTATTCTAAAATATTAAATATAACATTTTTCTTACAATTTAAAAAATCCTAATATGAAACCATAAATTAAAGAGGATTTTTTAATCCATATAAATTTCATTGTTCAAAAATCCGAAACAAATACGGTTTCCTTAAAAAATCATACCATATTTCATTTTCAAATCCATGTAGAAAATCTAATAAAAAATACTTTATGTTCTTCAATAAGTGGAGCACAATTAGAATCTACATACCTCACAATTGTTGAAAAAAACTCTAAATTACAATAAAAATCCTTTATTCCTAGGTGAAAAACCTCTTCCCTTCAATAGATCCAACTAATATATCATAAAAACACAACATATAGAGTAGATAAATCCATAATAATATATATCTACCATTATTAGTGAGAGGAGATTAGGATATGCAAAGGAAAGATAGTAAATATATACTTACCATTTATTTTAGATATCCAACACACTTAAATACATCCAACTAATCTTCATGAAAAAATAATACACAAATAAAGCATAGGAGAAGAGATGAGTTCGAAATTTTGAGAGGATAAATGTTGGGTTCAATGTTTAAACCCGATTTAAAATCTAATTTTCATTTCACTAAATTCATTATTTATGGCTAGTCTACATGGATTGAGAAATAATGAACCAACTAAACGAATAATACTAACTCTAGACCCCTATCTAACCTAGTTTGTTAACATGGTTTGACAAACCATATGGAAACTAGGATTTTACATCTTCTTCCACTTGCAGTATTTCTCTATCCCACCCACATAGTTTGGAAAAATAGTATGTTATTCATGTTCACCCAAATCATCTCCTAATACAATAAAACAATTTATTTTAGAGGAAAATATTATTTCCATTAACCATGAAAAAAAATTTATCCTCTGAACGCACATTCAAAACCATAATAAATACCATGAAGCTCTACCATGGTTTGATATATCCTAAAAATACATAATAAATGTGTAAATTCCCTAAAACTAGGACTGTTAAAATAATTATAGCAATCCATGATCTATATCTTCTTAAAGTAGAGACCATTAACACAAAATTACTAAAAATAACTAATCATGGGAGGAGATTATAGGAGTTGACCATAATATGAACCTTCTCTATCTACTCATACACCACAAAATTTCCAACAAAAATTGCTACCAATTAGGCCCATAACTTCTAAACAAAAATCTATCATTTATGTACAATCTTTAATATGGAAATATATGTACGTCACTATAATGGATGTCCATTGATAAAATTTTGTCCTACTCCCACAACTAGGGTTAATCTCTACTATGAATTCTTAATCGATCAATAATATCTTGGGGAGATTTGTTATAGATAAGGCTTTATGAAACAAAACAAAACCTCAAAAATTCCTCCAAATTCCCTGCCTTAATAGCTGGGATCATATAATTCATCCATAAAAACTTTTCTAGGGAATATATTTCATTGTCTATGTCTTTTACCACATACTAGAACATGGTTGTGCTTCCCTATAAGGGGTCCCACATTAATAAGTAAAACCCTATTATAAATAGGGTACTAAACTCCAACCATGACAAAGAAGACACACAATAAGTTTTAGAAAAACATTGTCCACTAATGGATCATAATTCCATATATATATATATATATCAAATTCCAATAATTATAGTCTATTTATTTTAATTTATATCAAGAAGGAAATATGAGTCTCTGCATCACAGAAAACCTTTAACTCTAGAGGATAAATATCTCATTTCACACTTATAAGGCCTCTATTTTCATAAAAAAAGGTAATATATCCATCTTATTATTAATATCATCTTGCTAAATAGAAACTACCATATACTTTATAGGAAAATTCCATACTAAGTGGGAGAAGAGATAAACCACATTGGATTATGAGGTTGAGATATCTCTCTATTGGGTCGCTGAAAGTAACCCCTCATCATCCATTAACTTGTGAATAGCTACCCAACTATAGGAACTATCTCCTCATGACCCAGAATCAATACATGGGATATATTTTAGATCTTAGAATCATATAGTTGATATAAAAATATATAAAAGAAAGATAAAATCTGTATGAATTTATATTTTAAGGACATGATACATTATTACCGACCACTACAAAAATAATTTTTCAACATATCTATATTATTCAATGATGGCTTCTAGGTATGGGTTAAATAAAAATTTAATACAGTACTAATTAAAGGATACATATCACACCACACCTATAATGGTATCATAACTCAAATAATCAAACTCAAGTGACTCTTAACATCAATTTTCTAAATTCAAAAACCATTCCTCAAAATACTATAAACTCTAATAACATTACCTAGGGAAAAAAATTCAATGATACATCTCTTAAAAGGACTAACCGACTAGGTTACTTAGAGGGATAGTTTTAAGATGAATGTGCAACACCACTCCACTTCTAGTCAGCCAGGGGATGATGGCTAGCACCCCATAAAAATATGAAAAAATATGGTATTCATTATCCAATATCCAAATTTCAAAGATACAAATCTACAATGTATAAAAATATAAACTAGTAAAATATATATAAATATAATAAATTGTACTATATAAAACACATGCATGGTGAATCAATTATACATAAACCACCACAAGGAAAATAAAAATTAATTATACATCTTAAAATCATTCGAATATAATAGATACAAGATATATGAAAGTTCATCCACATCATATGTATTTTATGAACAATCTCTCCCCATAATGGTTACTTCCATAATAATGAAAAATTAAAATCTATCATATATCACTGGGAATCACTATACACCACCTCCATACAAGCGATACTAGCTCTAGTTATAAAAAACCATTTTTAACATATGTGTAATATATACAAAAACTCCATGAGTCAGAAAAATGAATATAAAGGTGTGAGTATAATAATAAATAGTAGAACACCCCATAAACCAAACTGAAAACTCAAAACAACATAACAACTCAAAGATTATATTCCCGGAGAGTAACCCATAGTGTGAAAAGAAATATATATATATATATATATATATCAATCACTAAAAACCTTAAAGACCTAGAGATTCCACAATCATCTCATCTCTTACCTATGAGAGTTTAATCTCACAATTAATTGGTTATTTGTAGTGCACTAATGACATCCATATAGTATTTAGATGTTCCCTAGTTATAGATCATATCTTATAGTAAACCAATCTGGGGGCTAAAAAGACATAATTTTTATGTATCTAATCTTTTTAACTTCTCAACTTCTATATTTCTATTGGGAATCAGGGGGTACTCCCTCCTCAATCAGGTAAGAATGATAGTTGAGCTGATACTACACATATCCCCACTATATTCATGACACCAATCAAGAAACCCATAGATAAAATGTTCTTTTACATAGAATATGTATTGGTCTAGGGAATACTAGAACTTGTTATAATAATCACCTAATTAATACTAAACAAAACCATTAAATAAAACTACAAAAGGTAAACCACACCTCATTTAAAGAAACCATAATTTGAAGATTATGTCCCACACATTGATGGTCCTAAGACTAAGGTAAATGTGAAGAATAACTAAACCTAACAATAGGTTAATATAGATAATCCCTCACCTTGGGTATATAGAGATGATAATGAACCTGTCAATATATAGTCTTATAAAAAGAGTATCCCGTAGAATGGGAATATATGGGAATACATAACCCTACTACTAGGATAATATTAATGATAACACAAATAGGGTATATAGGTGAATACCAAATACTATCATTAAACTGACCCAAAAAATAGTGGATACCCAACCCGAGTTAATGGGGGGATATTTTACCATTTGTAATAGATGATAATGATATTATTATTATTATACTTGAACCCCGTCATTTTCCTATGGATATGAATATGTATTTGACCTTCTTATAATTGAAGAATGTTTAGGATGTCGAACATGATCACACCATCGTGATTTAGAAGGATAAAAAAATATAATATTTTATTTATTCTTCCAAAAAGAGAACTAGATTAATGGGATTTAAAAAACAAACCATAATGATGTGGGTTGGTAATCATGGTGGCCCCTGGATGCATCACACGTGACCAAAATTCATGGTTGTATGGTGCTATGTGTCTGGGACCTCACATTGGGTTCACACCTTCCCAGATTAGGAAAACCCAACTCAGGGAGATCCCATACTTCATGCATGACATGTAGGAAAATGGTTTGGGATGCACTAGGACTCCCCTACTAGTCAGATTACATCACAAATACTAGTGTCATCATGTACTTCTTCATGGCATACCATCTAATTTCATGTGGTGGGTGGGTTCCATTAGATCCTAAGGGATCATGAATCTTGTAAAAACCCAATAGTGTCTCCCCTACTAAACTATCATTCCATGGTGGCTAGGCCATCCACTAACCTTCAATTCACAATGTCCTCACTAGTCACTACCTCATCAGGTCATGTTAGCCAGTATGGTGGTCTTCTTCCTTTATAAATCTCCCTCTACACTTATTTCATTATGAATTTTTCCCTATCCTAACTCCACACATCCACTGTAGTTCTCGATCATACCATGAAACCAACCTCCTCACATAGCTATCTCAGCCACAACTTCTTCCTCATCGCCCCACTACATTTAACAAACCAGAGGATAGAGTAAGTTCTTCATCAATGTGTGAGTTTAAGAGAGAGTAAGGGATGAAAATAAAAAAGGATGAAAACAGAATAAAGGGGAGCATAAAGAAATAAGAGGAAAATTTGTGCCCCATTTGACATCAATCCACTATCAATATGGAGGGTACACAATGAAAAAATAGTATTTAAACTATTCACTCTAAATAAATAAATGGCATGCTTTTTTGGGGCTTAAGCAAAGGGAATTTAGAAAAGAGAAAATATATCCTTTATTGATCCTATTTCGATGAAGAAAATATGGATAAAATATTACAAATAAAATATTATGAAATAAAATATACTTTGAAATGAAAAATTAAAAATCCATAACTCCATGGTTTCTCATTTTCGCTTCAATCCATCCTCAATGCCATTGGTTCATTAATTCATCATCACATAATTCTCTCGTCGATATAACCATGGATTTAATCTTCCTCTGCTGATCTGATGACACTGCCACCAAAATTTGACCTATGAACCTTCTCCCATATCTAGGGTTTATGTCATCCTCAAATTAATATTCCAATGGAAATGATATAAAATATATATAAATAAAGATATTTTGTACGGTTATCTACAAAATAATAAATTAAATTAGTTTTAATTGAATTATTTAATTGAATCAAATGTGGGGGTATGTCTTAGATCTCAAAATTTGAACTCAAATTATATAAATCATTGGCTAAACCCCCCATATTGAACATAACTATGGCCTCAAATTTCCTGTAATATAATCCATTTAAAATGAAATTCATAATTTAAGAGAGTTCACCCATGCGTATGGAAAATAGTATTTTTACAATTAATATATTTATATCATGGCCCTTCCACATTTTTGATTCCACACAAGCTCACCCCATGGTAAAAAACACATCACAGAATCAATAGAATTATTAGATAATTTCTGTGATTTTTTATACTAAGGTAAATTGAAAATTTTATTCTTGTATTGGTCGTAGGACTTCGAACCTCCAAATTTAGTTTTGTCTTTTTTTTGGAAAAACTAGGTCCCTACACTTCCATACATGAGATAATATTTTTATGATGTGAAATTATATATATATAATTGTGAAATTAATAATATATGTGTTTTGGAATTCATGGTGGGGGGGTCCTCTTATATGTGACTTTTAGTAATATATTTAAAAATACCAATTGATGAATTTTTAATAAAAGTAAATTAGAAGGTAAAGTGAAACTTAAATATAAAAAATTGAATTAATTTTAATATATTTCTCATTAAAAAAATTTGATTATAATATTTTATGTTTTTTTAAAATAATTTATAAATCATATTTATGAATTTAATATTTTTATTATTTCCTGATGTATTTTATCAGTCACTTTCGTAAATATTTTTTTTTCAAAAAAATGACATCGAACCACAAAACTAATTTATATATATTGATATTTATTTCTTATTAAAATGAAATAATTTTCATAATAATTAAGGTTATGGTATGTAATGGTGGTAGTTTTAGATGGTTATTAAGCTAGCATGAAACTCTAATTGATCACAAAGAGCTTAGAATTATCTCACAAATGATTCCACAAAGGCCATACTTGTCGAACATTATCTTGATACTAGTTAATGTAAATAGTAGATGATGTTACCTTCTTCTCAATATTATAAAAATTATACTTAAATGGATTTTTTTTACTACTTAAAGGCATACATTCTCCCTTTGTACATTAATTTCACAACGTGGTTACTTGGGTTTATACTCAATATGTTATCAACTATATTATAATGAACTCATCCCATAATTACATTCTTCTATAAAATAACACATTTTAACCAATTATGATTATGAAATAATCTATACCATTAATCACCGATAACCAAAACCTATTTATATACCCAATAAATATATATGACCAATATCTATATATAAACACAAAGGTAATATGTTCTCAATGAACATTTTATGGTCACATTACTCAATTTCATCCCTATATGTAACATAAAATACTCCTCTAAAAATCATAAATTAAATTCTTTCAAAATATCTATCATATTTATATTGATTTTCATTATTTCTATAGTAATTATTTGTGTTATTATTATCATGTGATACCATAGCAAAGAATATTTCAAGATTATTTTCTTTTAATCCACTTTTAATTACATTTATATTTTTTTCATAATTATTCTTCTTATATTTTTAATGTAATATATTAATGTTTATATTATGATTCGATATATTATCCTAATTATGTAATCCATTATTAATATTAGCATTATATTTTGTGTACATATGGTCACTTTAAGAATTAAAATTATTGAAGGTAAATTTATATTAATATACACAGTGTAACATTAATCTTTCATATATCACAAAATATATAATTAAAAAATTATTAATAATTAAAAGAGAAAGAGATTAAATGGATAAAAATGTTAAGGATATTTTTGAAAATTGAAAACCAAATCTTAATTTTATAATATCTTTCAAATAATGTCCTTGTTTTACAATTAAATTTTTATCCTACAAATATCTATTAAATAAAATATTTAATTTTTATACATCTATATCATATCATTCCACTTATATTGTATTATTAATTAATATTTACGTATCATGAAAAATCAATGTCATTGTTTAACAATTTAAATAAAAAAATTCTAACATTGTATTTTTTAATAAAATTCATAGTTCTTATAGATAATGAAATTATTATTATTATTATATAAATATATATATGAAATTTGAAAATGTCTCAGAGCTATAAAATTTTGTGGCCTTATTTTCATATTCATTTAATATCAAATCAAAAAATAATAATGATGTTTAATTTGAAATTTTTATGATTTTATTATAGAAATTAAATATTATTTACTAAAATATAAATAATATCTTGGTTTTTATAAATTTAATTTTTAAATCTTAGCCCATTAAAAATGTTATTTTGGTATATATTATCATAAAAATTCATAGTTTTATAATTAATAACATGGTTTGTGTAAAAAAAATTCATGATATGAAATGAAAAATTATTTAAAAAAGATTAAAAACATTTTATAGCATTTTACTACAATTAAAATCCTAGTTATGTTTGGTAAGAGGGATAAATCATGGTTTTAGAATTTTTTTAAAATATTTCATTATTATTTTTCCAACTTGTTTAGGGACCATTGTATGTTTTTTTGATGTTTTGTATTGATTTATTAATTAAAATTAGGTTTATAGGATTATCCCCAAAACCCTAGGATTTTTCACTCTTTTCATTCTTACTATATAACTATATAAGTCTTGTTTGATAGATAAATATCTAATGATATATATATAATCGGTGATTGATATTTTGGAAGAGTTTCAGTAACTCAGACTAATGATAATTGGTTTGAGATTAATGTGTTGAACGTTCTATTTTTTTCAATACCCTCAAATTATATAATAAATAATATGTAGTTATTTATTACTTATCACATGATCACATTTTAAATTTCATAGGTTAAAAATATTTAATAGCATTGGAAGACCATATACATATATAATCATTACAATTGAATCTTTAAAATAATATACATTATAATTGTAATTGGTCAGCATATAAAAGCAATTTCTATAACTCAATTGCATAATCACAAAATTTACAATATGGTAAGATAATACAATCAACATAATTCAATATAAAAACAAAAAAAATAACATAATGTCGAACGAAAAATTTTGTGAATCATAAACTCATAGTCAAATTATAGATCCAATACATCACAACATAAAATTTATGTATTATTGGATTACCCCATTTTAGTATATATTGAAATATACCAATTATTTAAAGAACTATATAATTATAATATTTATATGTAACTAAATTTTTCTAGAAATAAAACATAACAATAAGAAAATTTGATTTAGAAGTATTTTATTAATGTTCATGTGTCAATAATGATAGTCTTATAATGGTAACCTATATGAATTTATATAATTTTTGATGAGTTCAATTATCCTCCTAGTCAAATGAAATATTTAAAAAATAAGAATAATACTATAAATTAAAATTAAAAATATGGAATTCATAGTGGGTAGTTATTAACATAATCACACACAATGAAAGATTATATAATTGGATTACTAAGGAATGTTTTAAAACATATCCACTTAAAATAAATTTTATATACTAGATACATTTAATAACATTTTGATATATGAAAAACATTTAACAATAACTCTTATAATTTAAATTTATGTAATGATGGTCAAATTATTTCAAAATGACAATAGAACTACCAAATTACATCATAATGAGGGAAAAAATATATCCTCAATCCATTTTCTAGGAAGATCACCCTTATGGTATCTCAATATAAACAATCTATCAGGAAAATAATAATACATGTAATATGATTAATAAATCCAAAAGGAAAAGGAATTATTTATAAAATAAATATGAAAGGATAATTGTAAATAATTAAATAAGATAAAAAACAATTAACTTTAATTTTCATTTTAGATTCAAAACCTTCTCTCCTAGAATGCTTGACGTTTCTCTACAATAAATAAGGGAGATATGTGATAGACTAAAGAGTAATGTGATCACTAGATAAAAAATGAATTTGAGTGAATAAAAAGAGAATAATTGAGTCTTTATAATAATTATAGTATATTATTTTTAATAACATCCATATATGATTTTTGGAAAAATGTTATGGGAAAAGATAAGTTAATATATTCACACAGGGTCTCATCCCAAGGATTCAGAGTTTTATGTATTAGAACCCCAAAATCATCCATTAAAATTTAATTAGGTATTGGATGGAATAAACAATGTTTTATTTTTTAATTGATTTAAAATGATATAAATTTTTAAAATTAAATTACAGTTTACTTTCTTGGGATTAGTTTCTCTTATAAGATGAGAGTATATCTTCATGGTCGATGTTATGGTCAAGTATGGAAAACATCCACCTCCACAATCGTATACTCTTCCCGCATTTTTATTTCATTCACATAGTTCATTTGGAAACATCATATTAGTTTTAGATTAAGTAATAATCTTCACATTTTCATGTATTTTTCATTCATCCAAGATGTTGTGTTATTAAAGGGTTCTATGTATTTATTCCTTCACTAGAGGATGTTAATGATGGGAGTTGTTGTTTATTTGGTTTTTATTCCCTATAACAAACTACAATATACATGTGATTGCCTATTTTTTATTGATTTTAATATGAATAGATATATTTTGATATTATGAGTATTCATCTACATGTTATTAATTTGATAACGTTCATTGAGTGTTTTTCACATTGAATGTTCATAATTGTTCCCTACAATTATGAGAACCTTGAAGTGATATAACGCTATTATTAAACATGTGTTCCATTAAAGTATTACATCATCTTCTTGAACATTGATGATACAAAATATCATGGGTACAGGGATAATAAGACATTGAGACTTCTTCTCATGATGTTTACCCTTGAAAATATCTAGGTGATAAGGAATGTGAGAACTACCTCACTAATAGGAAATCCAGATGTACTATGTGTCACTAGATGTACCTATCTATACATGTGTGTAAAGATCCTTAGACATTAATATTAATATTAATTAACATCATGAGTCATGTACTATGATGTATTTAGTAAACCATGAATAGATATGTTCAAAAATATATTAGGTACATTGGGTTCATCATGAATTATATAAATTTAATAAATATGTTAAGGATGGAATACTTCAATCCATTATTTAATGGAGTTTCATCACTCATGCCATTTGGGGGAATGCACCATCCAAGAAAATCAATGGCCATGGTGGGATGTTGAAATGTTAATTTAAATAATGTCAATAAAATAGATTTAAAGTATATATGTTGATGTAATAGGAAATTCGTCATCTTTAAAGTGACATTGGGGAAAATATATTATTCTACATGGTAAACATTCAAAAGAGGTAGTTATTGATTTAACATTCCTAATCTATTTAAGGTCCATTATTTTTTCCCAGACAATAATGATGGTATATAGGTTGATGTCATTGCTATCGACATTCGGTCCCATAGGGTCACATATAATGTGTATTCATCAGATCCACCAAATATGTTGAATTATAGTTCGATATGGAGTTGGACCCACATATGAGGACCATAAAACATCCAATTGAACGATTTTAATTAAATATATAAAATCGATTATATTATCATATATTGGAATAAGGATAAATGAATTTATTTATTTGGTTGTTCATAATTTAATTTAATTTTAAATGAAAATATGAGAACATATTATTGGTTGAATGAACGTCACACTCTACAAGATTCATTAAATAGTTGTGAAAGTAAGGAGTCATGTTAATTGGATATGGTTCTACATGTGAAATTTTAATGTCTCAAGGTACTGTTGAGATATTTAATGTTGTTATGACATTTTTAAGGGGTAATTCTTATCATTTTGAATCACTTTAATATGGCTAAATTATTAATGGTCTTAAGTGATATTTTCTAATGATAACCATTATTGTTGGACATTTATAATCCATGACTATCTCCTTGAGAAATTTTCATGAATTTTATAGTACTTATATGTTACCTAATCTTCTTCAATGTTCTTAGATAGAGAATGATCAAGAATTGATTGACTGTAGTTTCAGGATTGATCATGTGATCTTCTACTAATCATACAAAAAATGTAATACCTTCAACATTAAGAACTAGCACACATGAATCAAAACAAAACATTTTTGGAGTTGTGTTAGATTTCTTTATGATCTTGATTTAATATATGCTCATGTATTCACTCTACACTAAACCCGAGATGTTTAAATATCACTTAGATCATTCCATCATAATGATGTAAAATACTAATTTCATTATTAAACATAAATTAATTTATGAAATATCACTTGAATTAATTACTCAACAATATAATGAATAAAGTAATTCATCATAGATTCCATTCTAAAAATTTAAACTGAATATTCTTTCCTACTTCTTCTATGTGTCAGGTTCCTCGAATGGTATCAATGTGAACAAGAAATTATTTCTCTCAAAAAATACTACAAATTTAATAAAATTTTCAATGAATTATAAAAAATGGTTTTGATATTATCCCAAATCCACTGATGGAACAATGATCTGAGTTAGAATGACCATTATATGGCTAATTTAAGACAAATTATATTTTTTAAAAATGAAAAGATAAAATTCCTCTCTCTATATATTTAAACTTAATATATATTTGATATCTTTAAAAAATAAATATATCTATATATGTATGTATGTTTTTATGTGTCCGTATATATCAATAATGGTATGGGTGGTCACTAGTGTGGTGCAGGATCACCTTAGAAGAACTCACCAGTGAGGGGAGGCATTTTGGACCCACCGTTCTCCATACTGAAACAAAATTAAGATAAAAAAGTGATCGGTAAAGCCACCCAAATTTGAAAAATATACAAACCATTAATTGGGGTGGTAGTTGATTGAGATAAAAAAATACATAGGGTGATTTTTTTCAATGTTAACATAAATATTATTTTTATTTATTTTTTATATTTAACTTGCATGTAGAGACAAATACAGGGAACCCACTCCACTCTGAAAATTTCTGAACAATAGAATAAGATCAAGTTATAACCAGACATCAATCCTTGTTGACCAATCTTGGGTTAGGTTGAGTCAAACCATACCTGATGCACACATCCTATTATAAGTAACATATACCTCTTTTAACTTCCACGGACTATCTTGGGATCCAAATTAAATAAAAAATTCTTCTGAAAGACATCAAAAAATATATTTTCAGGTGGTTTATTAAAATTATTTTGTGGTGAAATGGGAATATGGAAAATTAATATAAATAATTATAACATGAGTTTAATTCAATAAAAACTCCATTGACTTGAATTTTATAAATTTTATTTCATGTCTTCGAACCATGAGATGATACCAGCCTTTTCATGTTTGGTAAATTTTTCATTAAATTTAATTATTAAATTCAATTTATAAAATGTAATAATTTTGTTTCAAATTGATGGTCAATAAATAACACCTCTATACTTAAATATAAAAGGGATTTTGTGTCCACATTTATGTAAAAAAGGTTTTTTCATATTATGTTCTACTCACTTGTGTGTGAGTATACACTTTGAAGATCAATGGTATTAAAAACGATGTCGTTCAAGACCAGATCTCATATGAAACCAATAAAAATATATCCATGGGAGATTTATAGGTATATTAATATGATTTTGGAATAACTCAAGGTATTACTATAGGTCCTATGTTGATCCATTATCCACTTGGTGGATCAACCTATAGATAATAACTCATGTCCATTCCATTATTTATTTATTTATTTTTTCATTCATGGTTGATTATTTTCATTGTTGGATGTTATATGATCATGTAGAATAGTTTAAATGAATACAAATAAAAAAAAGAATAATCATATGATTAATTATTATATTTATTAATATTTATATTTGTGAGTATGATCATATAGTAAAGATCATGAAAAAAGGATTCATATTTTAGTCACTAAGAAAACATAATTTATTATGAAATATTATTTTTTCAAGACATAGTAAATTGATTATAAAAAATCCATATTATTTTAAGTATATAAAATAAAAAAATAATGTATATTTATGCAAAAATTATAATGAAAAATCAAATTTAATATTATATCAGATATTTATTTACATTACTTGGATATGAATGCAACAACAGAACTAAGTTCTTCCATGACCAATGTTTGGACACGTACTTTAATCAAAGTGTTTTTATGATTGTTTGGTGTAGAGTTAACTAAAATAGTATTGAGATTAATGTATTTTTTATATCAAATAAAAATTTGAAGAAATTTTTAATTAAATCAAAGTGTATGATTTTAGGATTTGGGAGTCCACTCTATAGATCAATGATATGTGATTTAATGTTGTTGGAAACTTATTCCTACCAAAATTCCTCAAAAAAACTTCATAAAAAAGCATTGATTAAGAAAATAAATGGATGGATCCTTTGCACTATAATATGTATGTGTTAGGATATTATGTATATAATAGTGAGGGATATTTCAGTTTGATAAAATTTTTGGATTCAAGTAAATAAAATTTATAATTTCACTTTTTAAAATGAAGATAAATTAATAAAATATTCTTTGATTTTTGTTATAGAAATATAGATTAATAAGAACTCCACATTATTATTGTTATGGATATTAGAGACATACAATATTCCCACTCCCCTGAATTTATTCGATTGGTAGACATGATTTTTCATCATACTATGCCAAGAGTAGGAACTCTATTTGTTAGAGACCACTATTCAAAAGAAAGATCCATCTATGTTGGCTAGTGAGAAGCATATCACTCTCTACTGAAAACATCAAACCCATGAAATGAATGTAAAATGTATCATTTTATATTATATGTTTAGTGAGCATCATAATATGTATGTGGATATTCATGTATACCCCATGTGTCCCCATATATATGTTATTTATTAGGATAATGAAAGACAAGTGAAATATGAGATCTCTAAAGAAGTATTCACAAGAAATATTAGTGTGTTGATGCCATCATGGATTCATGTAGCTATGATGATTTGAAATATAGAATTATTGGGCATATTGGGATTTATTATTCTAGATGAGATTCACATAGATCACATACAATCCTCACAACTATAGGGCATCACATGTTTAATTAGTTTTGTAGTAAATTTTAAAATGATCAATAGTGAGAGGTATCATCTAGAACTTTTCACCGTAATTTTTCATGTAGATAATGAAATAGGAATGAAATAATGGGATTCAAAATGGTGATCTAGAAAAAGTGAAAGGAAAATAGTTCTATGAATTTTTTAAAAACTAATTCATCTACGAACTATCATAGTAATAAGAGTAAGATAAAAACATAGGGTAAATAAATGGATAAAATACGTTTTAATGTGTCTAGTTGGGAAATTGGATGAATAAATTCATCCAATTGAAGAAGGGGAAACTTATGGGGACTTTTTTATAAAATTAAATCCTTTAATTTATATTAGCTGGTTATCAGATATAGAATTTGGTACCCAAATATATGTCAAAACACTTGAAAAAAGTATATTCTAGAAAGACTGTAAATGTGTGGTGAAATATAGAGATTCAAGAAACCAAATAATGGAAACCATGACTATATAATAGTTGTCAAGAATCATCCTTGGGTCCCATGCCATGACTACCCCAAGCCCTCCTTCCATAGGCCAGGGGCTGGCGACTAGAACTAAAGGCGTAAATTCCAATAAAAAGGGAAGACATTGCCTTTATAAAAGTAAACAACACTATAGAGTACAATAAGAAGAAAACACTAAGTACAAAAGAAAGTGTTGAAAATTAATGGGCAAGAATACAAGCCCAACTGAAAAGTACAGCTACAATTGAACAAAAGTAAAACAAAAAAGGAAAGCAGCTGAAAGAATAGTAGTAGCTCCTGGGCCATCCACCTCGAATCCTACCTGAAGGGTAAGTACATATAGCCTCCTCAACACTCTCGCCCGTCAACCTCCTCCGAGTACCGTCTCATCGTGAAGTCCACCTCTGGATACTGACTCATTTTGAGGTCCACTACCAGGTACCGTCCAGTCCTCTAACACTCGGCCTCTGTCTGTGCAGTTCGTCGTCTGCATCCAACACAACGAGGTGCGATCATAGCCCATGCAGGGGTGAGTATAATGATACTCAGTAGGGACCCTGAGACCCTCAAGGTCTCTCTAAATCTAATAAGGATAATAACAAATAACGTTCTCAACCGATAACCCTTACTTAGGTATAAGCCCATATTTATACCTATGTTATCAAGTATCCCATCTCAAAAAAGAGGTATCACACAGATATGAAATCAACGGATAAACACTACTTAGGTATATGCCCATACATATAGATAAGTTATAATGTAACCAATCTCAATCATGAGGAAATCACAAAGATCATTGACTCAGCTCAAACCAGGATTTTCATAATCGAAACTGCAACTACTAAAGATCTCTTCATCTGTCGAGTAAACTGATCATGTCATGACTCTGAGGAACTTCTCACTAACCTTAGACTGCTGAGGTACTCCTCCTATCGAGTACCACGGGTCAGCCACCCAAACACAATAGTGCTCCCCACCGGGGTCTGCCACCAAGACACAGTAGTGCACACCCCCGTAATAGCCTGAAATGGTACTCCTTCTTTTGAGTAACATGGGTCTACCATCCAAACACAGTAGTTCACCCCATCGTGGTTCTGCCACCAAAACATAGTAGTGCTCCCCACTGGGCTATACAAGTCACTCCGACTCAAATCGGACAAGCAGTCATCAGGTCTCAGCCAGCTATACGGTCTTTGTACTCCATACGCTCGTATCCGAGAGGGTCCTCTCCACGAGGTACTAGTCGATACTCCAAGTATTACAAATACCCATGAAGAAGTAACTCAAAGGACTGCCTCGTCATAGGGGCCTCAACGTAATAGACGGTGCGTCAATCAGACGCCCGGTCTGTGAGTTATTAGCCTTTTAGCCCGGGGCCCCGTTGCTTTCGTGTATGAACCAACTCAGCGGTATCTCAATTGTACCCCGAAATCTCATGGCGTATACTCAAAGGGACCATTTCTCAATGTGATCACCAATGCCGCTGAAGGTTCATCAAAAAGACGTTCGGTCTGAAAGTTATCGGCTTTTCCGTTCCGGGGGCCCGGTTGGATTTCGGGTACAATCCAACCCGAACATATTCCAACTGAGTCCAAACCTCATGTGAAGTATACCAAAAGAACCATCTCATCAAGAGGAATCTAACAAATTTGACGGCACGTCAATCGGATATTCAGAACTCAAGTTATAACCATTTCTGCTCCGAGGGCCCGGTTGGTTTCGGGTTCGATCCAACCCGGACATACACATACATTACCAAAACATCGAGTGTAATATACCCAAAGTACCGTCTCAATCCAGGGATGCCAACGCAACTGACAGTGCGTCGATCGGAGGTCCTTAGCCCATGATATTGGCATTTGAACAAAACTTCCCGAAAACAGGGGGTTTGGGCCCAGTCCGACCCGGGTCCGGGTCTGGCCCGGTTGGGCATGGCCCGACCCGGTTGGCGTGGCATAGCCCAGCTACCATGGCCCGGACCAGCGCTAGCGGCCCGTCCTGACCGGTTGAGGATCGGCCAGTGTGACCGAGCGGAGGCGGAGTGGGGGGGGGGGGGGCTCAGCCCCTTGCCGCTAATTGCCACTAGCAGCGCAAGCTGGCACCACCCCGCCGTCGTCCCGGTATCCCGCGCGGCCGCTGAATCCTTCTCCTTGCCGCCGCCGTACAGTCATGACATTTCTTCTCTGGGGGTGCGTTGGGACGCCTCCGCCTCCAGGCAGCCACATGGCTCCGACCGCAGCTTCCAGTCGGCCGGACGGCTCCGACCGCCGCCTCCGATCGCCCGCGCCACCACACCGGCGACCCATGCCTCCTTGAGGTTTTGCGGGCCACCGGAGTTTCTACGGTGGTCCGATTCAACTTTCGTCTACACTGGCGGTCATCTCGGGTCTAGTACTTTACTGCGAAGGCCTCAAATCACTCATGTGGTCCCATTTCATCGTCGTCGTCAATCCGCGCACCAAAAAATATCTATGGAGGGTTGTCGGGCCGTGATTGTTCGGCCCCCGCCCTCCGCGTTAGGTGTTACCAATTTGAAAGAATCAACACATGATTTCAACAACTAACAAGGCACAATTTTAATCAATTAAAATTGAGCCTATTTCCCAATAATACTCTCGTAATTAAATATTCCCATCCCGCAAATAAAAACATTCGCGGATCAACTTGATAATGAGTTGATTCATGTTCTTTTTTTAGAAGGGAACAATCACGAGAATATTAACATTCTAAAATCAAACCACTACGCAACCAACCCACATGAACGAACGATCTGCAGATCAACCAGGAAAATATTGGTCCACACTCGTCGTTCTTTTCTCAAAAAATAAAGAGAATATCAAATAAAATTCCCTACCTCGAAATTGACGTCGCACGTCGTCGATTCGCTGAAGGAGGACGTTGCGATAGTCGGGCGTCACGGAAGAACGGTATCGATTCCGTCGACGTCAGAGGATGAAGAAGAATGTTTTTGTTGGCTTCGGTTTCCGTAGTCGGTGTCTCGTTCTTTGTCGGAGGGAGAACACTTTTCTTCTCTTTAGCTCTCCACAAAACTCCTCCCAACACAACGAATTCCAAGACTTTAATAATAGCAAGGCTCTCCCGTAATATTCCATTACCATGTTAATTCAAATTAATTCAAAAGAATCAGTCCATTAATTAAGAGAGTTAGAAAATATTAAAGGGAGATAGGGGGAGGTGGAAAGGCTCCTCATATTAAATGAGGGGAGTTGTCACAAAATTAAATTAATGGGGTGTTAAAGGGGGGTTTATTGAAGGTTAAGGGAGATGAGAGGTTGGGGTTCGTGTGAGCCCCTCCTCACCATAATACTCACTTGGTTAGTTAGCAACTAATGGTTCCACCCCAACTTCCACACTTAGGATAGTTTAACATCCAAGATATAAAAATAAAATTGTTCAACAATTTTATTTTTTTTAAAATAAATCTCCAAATAATTAAAAAAAATTCATCACGCTTAAAACGCAACTGCGGTAAAGGTCCCCTTAAGAAAATACCAGAGATGTGAGTTCTTCGGTGCC
This sequence comes from Viscum album, assembly GCA_963277665.1. Lineage (NCBI taxonomy): Eukaryota > Viridiplantae > Streptophyta > Magnoliopsida > Santalales > Viscaceae > Viscum > Viscum album. The sequence continues at coordinate 619,383,810 of OY728146.1, read as the reverse complement.
CTCGGATTTCAATTCTGAGCACCGGTTCAAAAGTTATAAAAACCCGCTCATTAATTCACTGAACGTACCCAAGCTAAACTTCAGAAATTGATTCCGGGCACACAGGGCCTCAAATTTAGGTTCCGTCAGAAACTGCGTACTCTTAAAATTCCAAAGAAATTAAGAAAAAAAAATCACTTGAAATTTCTGGGACATTACATTATTCCCACCTCAGGGATTTATGTCCCCATAAAGCTACAACACACACTAAGGAAACTAACGGAGGTATCAAGCACACATCCGAGCCTCATGCTCCCATGTGCTCTTAGGAGGTTCCCGTGCTGCCAACGAAAGCGCACAAGAGAAATCGACCATCCCCGTAGAACCCACTCCTGTCGATCCTCAACCTCAAATGGAACCCTGCGAAAGTCACAATGTCATCGATGTTAAGCTCTCCATGGTCAAAGATGACATATAAGTCGTGCACACATCTCCTCACCTGAGATACGTCGATGACATCGTGCACCCGGTGCATCTGAGGTGGAAAGGATAAGAGGTAATCCAACTTTCCTACTCTGCTGGGGACCTGGAATGGTCTGTTGAACCTTGGAGATAACGTGTCGCTTCAGCCACATCTCCGTAGACCTCATTGAGGTGAGACCCGTAGGAAGGACGTGGTCTCCATCCTTGAACTTTAGTGGTCTCCATATCCTATCAATATAGAATTTCTGCCTGCTCTGTGCATTCTTCATCCACTCCTAAATGATATTCACCTTATTCATTGTAGCCTGAACCATATCTGGTTCTACAGGTGCTTACTCCACCACTATTCACAAAGGATATCTGAAATGTGGAGAGCTACTGTCTCGCCATCCCTATCAGCTGAATATCAGTCCTCCTACTGAGTGCTTCCGGAACAATGCTCCCATTCCCAAGATTATATACTATCATGAAGTCATAGTCCTGGAGGAACTAAAAACTGAAAACTCTTGCTATCACGATGGTAAGGCTAGCCGACTCAAAAGTGATCGGTTGCACCCTCCTAAGCATGAGTTTTTCCTTGTGCTGCCTGGGTTTCCCTTTTCGCCGACCAAGGAAAAACCCCATCCCAAAATTGTAGATAAACCACAAACTTATTTCCTAATACCGTCAATTTGTGTATGAACTGTGATTGCCCAGTCCATACTCAAACTAACGTCATAAGGCCTCGACGCTGCCACCAATAGGATCCAACCGAAACTCTCGCCTCAAGGGTCAGATCACACCATCAGCATAAGTGTGATTATCGAGTATCCTCCCAAAGGTATCTCCAGAAATGTGGATCAAGTCAATAGCTTAATTGGAAACTCTAGGTCTTGGACACGATTCGTGGAAGGAAGGAATGATTGGTACCTATGTCTATTGATATGGAAGCTTTTAATAGACATATACCATACCTCAAATCATTCCTAGAGCCCCTGGGTCACACTCCTTGACTGCATACAGCTACCCTCTTCCCCTACCCTCCTGCTCCCTAAGCCTAACAGGAACTAAAAAGGCAGGTGGTTGCAACATGTCAAAATGTTCACCACCCTATACCGATCTCCTAGCTCTGCTTCCTTGTCTGCTACCCTACAGATTCATATTTCCTTTTCACATCCTCTTCTTGAAACATTTTACATTCCCAAGTTTCTAATACTAGCGCTCATTTCCTTCTTTTCCCACTTCTAACCTTCACTGGTTACATCCACTCAGCCGATTAATTACCAACCACAAAGCTTCTCTTTTGCACCCTATCAAAAGTAGGAATGCATAGAGAAAGATGTTCTGACTTGGATGTCATTTAGACACACCTCACTCAGAAGTCCGAGCCCTGAACCACTGATCACATCGTATTCATCGAGTACGAGGAATGGTTTGGTACGCCCCGATGAATTCTCAGCTACCGACATGTTGTCCTACCGAAGCTGTATAAGCTCTAGAAAACTCTCTACCACCTCCTCAAGACAGTCCTCAACCACCTGTGAGTCGGTCTCGCCTCAGAACTTGAGGGATATCTGATGCTGAAACATAAGTAAAGAACTAATCCTACATGTATCTTCTACTGGTACTGCAGGTAGTTTCTTCTGACCAATAGGTAGTGATATAGCAGGAACAATACCTGATGGTACTATCTCTGGCATAGTTCCACGTGCCGAAGCCCCATCACAATATAGACCAACCTCATGGCCTCTCTCTGGAAAACACAAGTAGCTAAGATCTCCATCTTCTCTACCAGTGTCTAAAATAGGTGTATAAATCTATAAATTGCCTCCATCCAGTCCACTGGTACCTGGAAATCTCTCTCGCGTCGTAACCTCGGAGGCCTCTTCTGCTGGAACTTGTGCAATGCGCTCTATCAGCGTGCACCGTCCACTAGTACAGCTGGTGGCATCTCCTGCCTAATGGGTGGTGCTGCTGCTGGTACACCACCCGATGGTGCCAACATAGAAAGGGGGCCCTGCACCGGAGTCTCGTCACTCGGTGGGCTGTCATCGAGTACTATCTCAAAATTCCAACTAATTGTCTGCATGGAGACATCCTGAATAGATGTTTCATGGTCAATGATTTATACCTTGTGAGATGACCTTGTTTGAGCTGACGTGAAAACTTTTTGGAAACACACACGCAATCAGTGTTTTCGTGCACTAAGTCGGAAATCAGTAGTCAGGGTCCTGGTGTATGGATACATCGGCCGCCACACCAACACTGGACTCCCTGAACTGAAGACTACACTCAGTACCCTTAACAATATTGCTTCACAGAAAGGAATGATCGGAGTCATGAGTTATGTGGTAGAACATACTCCTTTGATACCAATTTTTCATGACCCGTCCTCGTGGCCCGTGTCGTGACTACCCCAAGCCCTCCTTCCATAGGCCAGTGGCTGGCGACTAGCACCAAAGGTGTAAATCTCAATAAAAAGGGAAGGCATTGCCTTTATAAAAGTAAACAACACAACAAAGTACAAGCGAAAGAAAACACTATATACAAAGGAATGTTCTGAAAATTTATTTGGCCAGAATATAAACCCAACTGAAAATTATAGCTACAACTAAACGAAAGTACAACAGAAAAGGCAAGAAGCTGGAAGAATAGTAGTAGCTCTTGGTTCGTCCACCTCGAATACTACCAGAAGTGTAGATACAGATAGCTTCCTCAATGCTCTCGCCCGTCAACCTCCTCTGAGTACCCTCTCATCATGAAGACCACCTCCGGATATTGACTAGTCATGAGGTCCACCACCAGGTACCGTCTAGTCCTCAAACACTCGACCTCCATCTGCGATGTATGTCGTCTGCATCTAACACAAGGAGGTGCAGGAATAGACCGTGTAGGGTTGAGTATAATGATACTCAGTAGGGACACCAAGACCCTCATGGTCTCTCTAAATCTATCAAGTATAATCACAAATAAAGTTCTCAACCGATAACCCTTACATAGGTATAAGCCCATACATATACCTAAGTTACCAAGTAGCCCATCTAAATCAAGAGGTATCACACTGATATGAAATCTATGGATAACCACTACTTAGGTATATGCCCATACATATAACTATGTTATCATGTAACCCATCTCAATCATGAGAAATCACAAAGATCATTGACTCAGCTCAAACCAGGATTTTCATAATCGAAATCGAAACTGCTAAAGAGATCCTTCTCTGTCAAGTACACTGATCCTATCATGACTCAGAGGTGCTGCTCACTAACCTTAGACTGCTGAGGTACTCCTCCTGTCGAGTACCGTGGGTCAGCCACCCAAACACAGTAGTTCTCCCCGCCGAGGTCTGCCATCCAAACATAGTAGTGCACCCCCCTAATAGCCTGTAGAGGTACTCCTTCTGTTGAGTACCACAGGTCTGCCACCCAAACACAGTAGTGCTCCCCACCTGGGTCTGCCACCCAAACATAGTAGTGCTCCCCACTTGGCTATACAAGTCACTCCGACTCGAAACAGACAAGCAGTCATCAGGTCTCAGCTAGCTACATGGTCACCGTACTCCGTACGCTCGTCTCTTGGAGGGTCCGCTCCAATAGCTACTGTTAGATACTCCAAGTATCAAAAATTCCCACGATGAAGTAACTCAAAGGACTGCCTCGTCATAGGGGTCTCAACACAATAGACGGTGCGTCAATCGGACACCCAGTTTGGGAGATATTAGCCTTTTAGTCCAGGGGACCCTGTTGGTTTCGTGTACGAACCAACCCGTACATATCTCAAATGTACCCCGAACTCACATAGGGTATACTCAAAGGGACCATTTCTCAATGTGATAACCAATGCCACTGACGGTTCGTCAAATGGACGTTCGGTCTGAAAGTTATCAGCTTTTCCGTTCTAGGGGCCCGGTTGGATTTCGTGTCCAATCCAAGACGACCATATTTCTACTGAGTCCAAACCTCAGGTGAAGTATACCAAAAGAACTGTCTCATCAATAGGAATCCAACAAAGTCAACAGCACATCAATTGGATGTCCGGAACTCAAGTTATAACTGTTTCCCTTATAAGGGCCCGGTTAGTTTCGGGTTCGAACCTACCCGGCCATACCCATACTTCGTCGAAACATCAAGTTTAATATACTGAAAAGACCATCTTAATCCAAGGATCCCAACGCAACTAACATTGTGTCGATCTTAGGTCTTCAACCCAAGATATGGGCGTTTGAACGAAACTGCTCGAAAATAGGTGGTTTGGGCCCGGTCCGAACCTCCCCAATACCCCCTAGGTCGACCCGACTCGGGTCCGGGTCCGGCCCGGTTGGGCGAGGCCCGACTCAGCTGGCACGGCCCGGCCCGGCGCGGGCGGCCCAGCCTAGCCGATTGAGGCTCGTCCAACGTGGCCGATTGGACGCGGAGGGGGGGGGGCATCCCGCGCGGCCGTGGGATCCGTCACCTCACAGTCGTGGCCCAGCCGCGGCGGGTCTTCTCTAGTGGCGCGTGGGAGCACCACCCCCTCCGGTCACCGACACCGCTGCGCCCGCGACCCGTGCATCCTTGAGGTTCCGCAGGCCACCGGAGTTGCTCTGGTGGTCCGATTCAACTTTCGTCTGCGCCGTCGGTCATCTTGGGTCCCGTACTTTACTACGAAGGCCTCAAATCACTCTTGCGGTCCTATTTCATCGTCGTCGTCAATCCATGCACCAAAAACAATCTTCAGAGGGTTTTTAGGCCGTGTTTTTTCGGCCCGCACCCTCCACGTTAGGTGTTATCAATTGGAAATAATCAACACATGATTTCTACAACTAACAAGGCACAATTTTAATCAATTAAAATTGAACCTATTTCCAAACAATACTTCCGTAATTAAATATTCCCATCTTGCAAATAAAAACATTCCCGGATCAACTTGATAAGGATTTGATCCGCGTTCTATGTTTAGAAGTGAACAATCACAAGAATATTAACATTCTAAAATCAAACCCCTTCGCAACCAACCCGCATGAACGAACAATCCACGGATCAACCTGGAAAAGGTTGGTACGCGCTCGTCGTTCTATTCTCAAAATATAAAGAGAATATCAAATAAAATTCCCAACCTCGAAATTGATTTCGCACGTCGTCTAGTCACGGAAGTCGAACGTCACGGTAGTCGGGCGTCGCGGAAGAACGATATCAATTCCGTTGACGTTGGAGGAAGAAGAAGAATGTTGTTGTTGGCGTCAGTCTCCACAGTCGGCGTCTCGTTCTTCGTCGGAGGGAGAACACTTTTCTTCTCTTGAGATCTCCACAAAAATCCTCCCAACACAACGAAAGCCAATTCTAGAATAATAGCAAGGCTCTCCCATAATATTCCATTACCATGTTAATTAAAATTAATTCAAAAGAATCTATCCATTAATTAAGAGAGTTGGAAAATATTAATGGGAGAGAGGGGGAGGTGGAAAGGATCCTCATATTAAATGAAGGGAGTTTTCAAAGAATTAAATAAATGGGGTGTTAAAGGGGGGTTTAGGGAAGGTTAAGTGAGATGAGAGGTTGGGGTTCGTGTGGGCCCCTCCTCACCTTAATCCTCACTTGGTTAATTATAAACTAGTGGTTCCACCCCATCTTCCACACTTAGGATAGCTTAACTTCCAAGATATAAAAATAAAATTGTTCAACAATTTTATTTATTTTAAACTAAATACCCTAATAAAAAAATCAACCAGCTTAAAATTCAATTACGGTAAAGGTCCCCTTATGAAATTATCGGTGCTGCGAGTTCATCGATGCCCTAAGATTTCAATTATGAGACCTGGTTCAAAAGATATAAAACCACGCTCTTTCGTTCACTGAACGTACCCAAGCTAAACTTCAGAAATTGATTACGAGCACATCGGGCCTCAGATTTAGGTGCCGTCAGAAACTGCATAATCGTAAAATTACAAATCAATTAAGAAAAAAAAATTCTATGAAATTTTCTGGACTTTACAATAGTTAACTTTAAATTTAAAATTTTAATTCTTCTAGTGTCATATGATTGTCATTATTTGTCTAGTGGGACCAAAATATTATATCTATGCCCATTGTAGATATGGATTCTTTTTTATTCATGTATTGGAATACAAGTTGATATTTCTAAAATCATAAAATATGTTATGGTATGACAGATATAATTAATTTTCATTATGTTTTATATTTTTAAGACCAAATATTTGAAATTGAGAACATATCAGGTTCATATGATCCAAATTTCAGCATTGCTTCACATTACAATCATATTCATGTAAATGCAAATAATTTTTCCAATACCTATCAAGATGTGTATATGGATTCATTAAAACTAATGGTACTTGAAAAATGTGTAGATATTTTACAAGGTAATATAATTAAACATCCTTTTAGTGGTAAAGGTGACAGTGATAAAAAGATTATTTAATTGGTAGACATATATATGTGTGGAAGTATTCTAGTAAAATATATATGTGGATACTGATATTTAAATATTATTAATGATGAATTAATTAAATATGGTTATATTTACTTAATGAGGTATACATGTAAATCCTTTGAGAAATTTAAGGAAATAAATATTTAATTTTCGAGTCAAATATGATATGAGATCAAAAAGATTTAATCATTTTGGGTTGGGGACCATCATAATGAAGTGTTAATTAACCATATTAGAGAGTTTTATATTCTACATCAATTAACAACTCCTTAAACACCTTTGTGGAATAACGTTGGTTAAAGGATAAACAACACCATATTGTACATTATTTGGTTAATGATAGGTCACACATATAATCCATTATTATTTTAGGGATATTTATTATAGATAGAAATATAGCAACTAAAATTTGGTCTAAATAAACTAAAAAATTTATCCCATAAAAGTATGTCTTGAATAGAATTCCCATTGTTCATATTTTTATATATATTTTTGCCACACATTTGTGAAGGTCATTCGTTGGAAACATATTAGATATATGGGGAATGAGTGTATCTCCATTCATTATCATAAGGAAACAGAAGGATATTAGTTATAAAACTCCTAAGATCAATGAATTATTATTTACTATCATCTCACTTTCCTAATAAGGCATAATATCTCTAAAAGAGATAGTAGGATCAAGAAGGAATTTGATGAATTTTTTTAAATACACATAGAAGTTGTTTTATGTAAAACTAAAACCTTCCCCTTGTAAGAGGGTTTATATGATAAAAAAATACAGTATAGGTTTATTAGATAGGATATAGAACCAAATAGATATGGTTTTCATATTACAAAAGTTGGTGAAAAGTTATTGGTTGACAATATTGATACTCACTTCTAAAAAATGGTAGTTGGGAAATGAGATGATGTATGATGGAAAAATCAATTAATTATAATATGTATTAAATTTATCAAAACTATTTTTGGTTTCTAATCTATCCACAAGTAGATGTAAATCCCATTGGGTGTGAATAAAAATTTAACAGGATGTTATAAAAGGATCTTAATGTTAGCATCTATACAGAACAACTAGTAGAAAAGGGGTTTAAATGAATCAATGAAAATATTATTATGAATCATTACCTCTAATTAGTGTTAGTAAATCCATCATTATTAATATTTATATAATATATTTTTATGATTTTAAAACTTTTAATATGGATTTCCAGTTTTCCTTAAAAGAAATTCTCTAGAATAAGTCTGTATGACATAACCACAAGGTTTTGTGACTATATATAGTGCTTTTATGTAGTGAATGTCTAATAGATATATTTATGTGTTAAATAAAGTATATTGGTCATAGAACATTAGTTTTAATAAATCCATTATATAATTTGTATTCATAAAGATGTAATACAACCCATGTGTATTCAGGAATTTTAGTGGGAGGGAAATCATTTTCCTAGTACTATATTTTAATTACATATTAGTAATTGGAAATAAAAAAAATTCTTATAGTCTGCTAAGATTTCATTGAACATATGATTCTCTCTAAAGGACATATACGAAGCCTCATGTATTCTAGTGATCAAAATAATCCATGAAAGATCTAATGGGATATTTTCACTAATGAATGGTAAATATATTGACCATCACAGAAGATATTTTGTATGGAACAATCCAAGCATTGGCTGGTTCAGTTTCACACATGATACATCTCTCTAGAAAAAATTTCCTCAGACATATGAGGAGATATATTTGATAAATATATTGCCATATGATTTTGTGGTTTGTTTCATATTGTATTCAAGGTTTTGTACTAGGTTTGATTATGCCATTTCATTGATTATGGTAGGAATTTACCATGACGCCAGGATAATATATTGGATGACCATTAATATTTTCCTAAATTAATTGTGTAAAACTAAGGATATGTTCCATGATTATGAATAAGATTAATAACTAGTAATCATGGGATATAAAAATACTAGTCACTTGAGAGATCAGGATGATTAGAATTCATTTTTAGGATATATATTATTCTTTAATAGAGGAGCATAAACATTTATATAGTAGTTGGTTCTATAGTAACGACTATGTACGTTGTGGATTATGATGTGTCTATAGATTTAGTTTTTATACAAAAAATCATCTATTTTTATCATCTGGTAACAATTAGTAATCATTCCATCACACTATATTGTGATAATACTATAGTATGGGACATAGCTAATGATCCTAGATCACATAAATAATTAAATAATATATCATAGAAGTTTCATCTATTTATGTTTTTTTCTTATTAGGGTGATTTCCTAATGGGCATAATTCCCATGAAGGAAAACATGGGAAAATCATTAACTAAAGCCTTATATTAGAGAAATCACGAGCATCATGTGAGAGATAGTAGACTGAGCATCATTATCAGTTGTCTCTTATAAAAGAGGTATTCGATTTGAGTTGGTTCCCTAGAATGAACTTTATTTTACATGTTATTACCATAATAATCCTCTTTTTATAATAAAATTGATATTTTCACATGTTGAATGGTTTTATTCATGTCATTAATGTGTTAATGTGTATAGAGTAGTGTTCACACTAAAAGCTCAATGTAGTTCCACACTATTATGAGAACGTTCAAGTCCTATGATGACATTTTTAAATACATTCTATTTTATAGATGAAATCATATGAGTGGAATTATATATTACAATATATAATTGCTAGATGTATCATAAGATATTGAGTCCTTTTTTTGTAAATATATCTCATTTAAATCTCTAACAGAGATAGATTATGAGAACATACCCACTAGTAGAAAATCCACATGTTCTTTGTGTCAATGGATATTCATATCTAAATATATGTATAATGATCCTTAGAACTTAAAATTATTATTAATTCCTATCATGAGTGATTTTCCCATTGATTTAGTTTCATAAACCATGATCAATTATCTTCAAATAAAATCTATATATGTAGGGTGCGTTATAAAGGATATGGAATTAAGAGTATGTCATGGAAGGATTTATACCCTTTTTATTTTAGGATATTGGATATATATATGGACCATTAATAGAAATAATACCATTTGATAAATCCATGTCTATGGAGATACATTGACATGTTAATTTTTGGGAAATTCAAATAATGTTATTTCATTCATATCATCTAATGGAATAGGAGATGCATCCTACATGAAATGGTAATAAAGACCAATAGATTATATTACATGGTAACCATTCGTAAGTTTTGGTTGTAGATTTCCGATACTGTTACCTATATATTGTTTTCATATTTGGATAGGTAAAACCCATAATATAGTGGTTAAACTCACTACTATCATGATGGGTTCCATGAGTGTCACACACAATGTGTATTCCCAGGATCCATTAATTCTAATGAATTAATGATCAAGTTAAAGTGGGTCCTAAGTATGAGGACCAACAAGTGTCCACATAATTGATAAAAAAAACTAATTCTATTAATCTATTACATTATTGAATAATAGTAATTGAATTTATTTCACAGGGTATTAAAAATATTAATTAATTATAAACATGAATTCAATAAAGAATTATTTATCCAATAAACATTGAACCAATCATGGTTTTTAAAATAATAAAGTGAGGAATGATCCATGGTAATGGTTGATTATGTGAATTTTATTAATTTCACCAATGAGTGGTGAAATAGTCATGGTATATAAGACTTGTTTATAAGGTTATTAGTTTCATTTTGATCCTGCATAAGAGGGTCAAATTATCCATCTTCTTAAGTGATATTTTGGAATGTTAACCCATAGTATTGAATATCTATTTTTGAGATGTGAATCGTTCCCAAATGAAATTTAATGGATTTGAGAGTCCTCGTATTTTCCTCTCTAATAATTCATGATCATAGAGAGACAAATATGAAGAATGGATCCATCCATGTTTTAGGATCAATCATATAATCCTATGGTGATCATACAAGTGGAGTAATTCCTTTAATCATGTACGTTAAATACCATGAATTGAATAAATTCATTTTTGTAGATATGGTAGAAGTGTGGATGATATATAAGGAATATATTTTTTTTAAATTCAATCTAAATCGAACAAGATAAGAGAATATTACACTAGGATATAAACATTATAATTTTGTTCCATTTTAATTTTTTCTCATTCTAAATTCAATTAACATGAAGTCTAGGGAATGAATAATTAATATCTATACCAAATAATGTTATTAATGATGGATTAAATTTATTAAATTTATATCACACTTACATTAAAACTTCTAGAATTTTTTTAGTTCTGTTAATTTTTAACAGTAGGGATACTTCTTTACTTTCTTTATTATTTCTCCCATTAAGAACTTATTCCTTATCCTTATATTATATCATTACCTTTTATTTTATATCTTGAGTCTTGAGGATGTAATATATCATGTTCCTTAGGGATTAATATTTGTCCACATCGGTTTAATTTTGAATAGATTTTAGAAAATTAGTCTTGGTTTTATATAGTTAGATATGGAGTAGTATTGGGGGAGTGGATTGTAATTTTTAGAGATAGATTTTGAGGTAGATCAAAACGTTGGAGTCTTATTTGTGGTTTTTACTCTTTCAATAGTGTGTTGTTTTATCTCTTTTTTTTGAATTCAATTAAATACCATATTCTTTCTTTTTTAGTTAGTCAATTTAATGTATTAAAACACATAAATCCTGAATTTTGTATTGTTTTTATGTAATTCTTCTTATTCTAACATTTTTATCAATATTTTATTGGTTTATTTCGGAAATTTGCTATGCTATCCCACAATTATATTAAACAAATGTTTTATTACCTGGGACAAGACACATGATATTCTAATGTTTATTAAATTGTGTTAATAATGCATGAAAATATAAAAAACTCTTCTAATCAACATGAAAGTCTTCACCATGGGTTCTTACTAATTTAATTTTACTATATCATTGATACAAGGGACATTCATTGTTGAAAAAGTGTGAGCTTGAATCCCATTGAGGTAATAATTAAGGGATACATTTCTCTTGTGATCATGAGTCATATCAATAAGAACATGAAGCATAACAACATGTAATGATCAATATAACTTGAAAAATATCACAATAAATACAGTAATCATAAAATGTAAACATGCTTATAACATTTAAGAGATACATTAATATTTATACAATCAAAATTTATCACCAAATGTTTCATAAATATAAATTACCAAGGTTATTCACTAATGTATCATAAGAAATGTAATATTTATAGACTAATTCATCACCAAATTCATTAGATCACTATTATATAACAAATAGTAATATGTATTAATTAATATTATTCACATACATCATAATAAATCATTTCATTAATAACCAGTATAGTATAACGAATTTGAACCTTATTAGAATCATGGAGTACAAAAGTGCATAAAGACATGATAATTACATCATTCTTAATGCATGAAAAGGGAATATGGGTTTTATATATTTAAATCCAAAAATGATTAAATAAAGTTTACATTTTACTGAATACCCAAGAAAAATAAAGTGGTTTGGGTATTTATAAAAATGAAGAATTTCTTATCAAAATGTGAGAAATAAATTCAATAGCATGATCGGTAAAAATACGGATTAAGGAAAGTTAAAATAAGAAGAAAAAATAGCCTTCCATTGATAAAAGACTAATCTTACAGTAATGGGATAATATAAGGTGGAAAAAATTAAATTAATTTAACAATAAAATGAGATACTAGAAAAATGGAACTTGAATAAAAAAGGGAATTTGAGATTTCCCATAACTGGAAGAGTTTTTAATAATACATGAATATGAAACATTGGTCTATTAAGGGAAGTTTGGGGGAACTATATAAAAAAATAACATGAATATTGTTAAGGATGATTTAGAGTAAAGGGGAAGGGTGAAATGGGAAGGTATTTATAGGATAAGTGGATGAATTTTTTATAATTTCCATATTTAGGTCTACGAACTATAGGTAGTGGAAAATCAAAAACCATTGGATAAACTATGGTTATTTCATTTGGTTTTGGAAATTTAAGTATTTTTTTTATATTTAAATCCTATATAACAAAAAATAATTTTTTATTACTTCTTTTCAAATGAAATAAATTAATTTTTTAATAAAATAATGTTTTTAAAATAAATTTTTTCAATTTAAAATAATGAATGTAACCATATAGGTTTTGAAATTGATTAATATATATTCAAATTCATAATATAAATACATTAACATATTTTAAGTCGAATTTTGTGGTTAAATATTCATTACATCATTATGAAATAAATATGATGTCATAAAACATTCAGAAACCCAAAAACTGTATTTTGACAATTCAATAAAAAATAATGAATTTTAAGATATTCTTAAAAATTCACCATAAACTATTTTTTACAAATTTATTTGATATAAAATATTTATTTTTTTAAAAAAATACTCTAATTATAATGACTTTGACTTATAAATTTAATAATTCTTCTTTATTGGAAATTATCAATTTTCATTATAGAGTTAAATTTCTAATGGTAATAAAATTTTGAAAGTAATTTATAATTTTAGTTTATCACAAATATTAAAATAACTATTTGTAAATAATATTTCTTTACCAAAAATATAATTCAAAATTACCGAGTTAATTATAAATTTTTATATATTTTCTAAAAATATAATTATGTATTATTTGTGCCCAACTATGAATTTATCAAAATTTTCTTCTATAAACATATATTTTATTAACAAATTAATCTTAAATTATTAATGATTGAATAAAAAATTTATTTATATAATTAAATTTACACTTCATGTAACTATGGAACAATCACATAACCCCTTTATTACTCATGTGTACACCTATTTATAAGGTGCGTGATGGTGGTAGTTTAATGGGGTGGCTTGAAATACATTAAAAGAGTGGTAAACTCCAAAAACATAAAAAATTCCCATAGGAAATTTCATTCATGCCTCTAGTTTTAATGCTCATCTTAGTCATGATCAAGGGTGAAACCCAATAAAGCTACATCTATCCCATGTCCCGAGAAATGGGCTTCAAACTATATGACTCTACTAGTTGAGGCCATATTTTCTCCTATCCATATCAATTATCCTTTGGCTTTACAACTTATAAAAACTAATTATAATGGTAAAATTATGAACAATTATTAGAATTCAGAATGGTCAAATGGATAAAAAATTATATTGACCAACTATTATATTTTACTACAGGTCGTATTACTATTCTAGTAGTCACATTTCTTCTTATAAATCCGACTTCATTATTTCACTAAAAAATCACTGATACTCCTCATAAAGTAATATTTTCATTTTTTTGATATTTTTAAGGGTTTAATAATTCATTAGTTTTATTGTGTTGGTTATGGGGGAAATGATTCTAGTTGATTAAAGAAATCCATATTTTCAAATTTTGTATTTTCTATTATATATTTTGGTCCAATTGTTATTTTTAAATTTAATTTGGTTTTATTGCCAATTAATGTAATTAATTTTAATAATGAGATTTTATTTTTTGGGGTTTCTCTAAATTTTGTACAAGTATTATATTATCTAAAATAACACACATTTTTTGAAGAAACAATTATCATTTAAAAAATTATGAAATGTTACATTTTTCCACCATTATAAATTTCATCACTACGATTTATACTCATATTCTTTATTGAGAATTTATTTGGAACTTCTATTTGATTATTGAATTTAGTTCCCATTGTTGAGTCAATAAGGTTTCCTTAGGAATTTTCCATTTCTCTATATTTTGAAAATCGCAAACACTCTATCTTATAGAAAATCATATTTTCCCTAAGCTTTATATTAATAAAGAAAACTTTCCTTCTTTAAGGTAATTCTATTATTACCTATGTTTTCATTGTTCATTTTATAGTTTCTATATCTAATAATTTTTATTTCAAAAGGTTAAAATTTGGTTTCAAATTTAAAACCTCATAATCCTATAAATCCTTGGTTATAGGGTTTTCAATTTTTTGACTCTGAATTCTTAGAAATTCAGACTAAGAATTCTCTAAAATTCAGACTCCGAATTCTATGAAATTCAGATTCTGAATTCTCTGAAATTCAGATTATGTATTCTCATAAATTTAGACTCGAAATTCTCCGAAAATCAGACCTCGAATTCTTTGAAATTCAAACTCTAAATTCCTCAGAATTCAGACTCGAAATTCCTCATAATTTTGACTCTGAATTCCTCAGAATTTTGACTCTAAATCCCTCAGAATTCAGACTCCAAATTCCTCATAATTCAGACTCCCAATTCGAAAGAATTCATATTCATAATTTATTATAATTCAAGTTCGGAAATATTAATAATTCAAGTTTCAAATTCCTTGGAAAACAGAATCTGAATTCCCATGGTTTATAGTCACCAAGTGTTTATTATATGAGACTCCCAACATTATTTTTCCCTAGAATCCAATGTTTTGGTTAAGCAACATTATTTTTCTTATACCTCTTATAGTTATGAAATTATATCATACATTTTGTTTCTAATTCACTGTTGTTTGAGTGACACATGTACATGTCCCTCTGAGATTCAAGGAAAAATATTATTGTTGGAGGAGGGAGCTGACGATTGGAGAAATGCCTATAAATATGAGTTTATTTGAAGGAGCTCATTATCAGTTGATCACTCTAAAGATTGAAAATTGTTGAAGTGATTTCTAGAGAGAGAGACACTCATGCCTTGTGGATACTGAAAATCTTGTTCATCTTGATTCATACGAATCCGATTCTTGTGATGTACAATCGAGGACTTCCGGGTATAGTAAGATAGAGGTGCTGACTACCTTAATGTTTGGGTACTTCCATGGATAGGAGGACAGTGGTTCCGAATACCTTAATGTTCGAGGACATTTTTGGATTGGAAGATAGAAGTGTCGACTACCTTAAAGTTTGAGGTCTTGCAGGGAGAGAAAGATAGATTCCAATATTCTAATCGAGGGCTTACCCAGGTGTGGGTAAGACAGAATTTATTGAAAGTATAAATCAAGGTACCTTTATCCAAAGTTGTTGGATTCCCTTCTCTTTGGGATAAAAGATGTCATACTTGTTACTTGTTTTTTTTAAGTTAATTTACGCTATGTTTTGATAAAGGAAGAAAGTATAATCTTCTTACACATACTTGTTCTTTTGTATACTCTGATAAGAAAGATTATATACGATTTAATGTAGAATATTTTTCTTGAAAACATTCATTATGTTTCAATTCCGGAACCCTATTTTTGGAAACTACCATGTTCGTAGAACTTGAAGAGGTCTTTTCAATTTACATTTTTTTAATTTTTTAAACATCATTTTCTTTAAGGTTAAAAACAATAGTTTTTTAACTTATAATAAACCCCCTCTAGTAATTGAGCATCTATATTCGTATTTCGATCCTAAAATTGGAATCAAAGAAGGTCTCTAAAATACTTATATTCAACTATAAATTTTCTTTCTCCCATTTTCATTTTTATAAATATTTCCTTGCTATGGATTTTTATCCTTGATACAAACCTTAACTATTAACAAGTTTTTTTGGAAATAAATTTTATTTTAGATGGCGGGAATGAATGTTAGTTTTAATGACAATATAAATCCTACTAGACCACCTGTATTTGAGGGGAATGATTACGAATATTGGAGAGATCATATGAAGACTTTTTTTATTAATACTGGAGTGGAAAACATCGTTATGCTTACCAAAGATTACAAGATTCCTCATGATGAAGTCTGATCTTTTACTAATCAAGAAATGTCAGAATATTAACTAAACCAAAATGTATGAAATACTTTGTTGTGTTCCATGACCATGAATGTATATTGTAAAATTTCTTCTTGTGAGGTTGTAAATTGTATTTGGAAGAAATTTGAAGTTACTCATTTTTGTACATCCAAGGTTTTATAGACTAGAAGATCTATTCTAAGAGTAGAACATCATGGATTTCTATTTCATTATGGAGAACTAGTATGAAAGGTACAAAAATGGTTTTTGACTATTGTTAATAGTTTACAATCAATGGGTGATAAAGGATTAGATGATGAGGCACTTGTGGACAGGATTGTAGATATATTTCGTAATGAGTGGGAATCTAAGACAACATCTATTGATGAGAATAGGTAAGTATCTCAAATTACACTTGATGATCTTTCTGGAACTCTTTTTCAACATGAGACAAGGGTGAAAAGAGTTGATAATATGAATAAGAAGAATGGAAATGGGAGTGTAGCCTTCACTACTACTAAATCCAAGATTCTAGAAAGGGTTACAAGATCCAAGTCAAATAAAGTCAATGTTTTATCTGAATTAAGTGAAAGTCAACATTATGAGAATGAGATAGCTAATATTTATCGAAGAATGAACAAGATAGTTGGGAAGAAATAATTATAGTATAATATCAAGAAGAAAGAAATAATGGAAAAGAAATACTTTGATGTAACATGTCATGAATGCAAAAGATCAGGGAATAAAAGGCTAGATTGTCCTTTGATTAAGTGAAATGAGAGAAAAGAAATGCATTCAGTGAAAAATAGAAAGTAGTATTACAAGGATGAAGCTAAAAATGTTTGGAATACTAATGAAACCAGGATTGATAGTGGTGGAGACTCTTCTAATGAACACTTAGAATATGAATCTTCAGTTCGGATGAATCTTTGTCAAATTTTCAAGTGACCTATTGAAAATCATTATCTAATGTACAAGGTAAACAGTGATGAATCCATAACTAATGTATCCATAAATGAAATTAATAGTCATAAAAAATATTATGAATCATCAGATGAAGAATCTTATTCTGTTGAAGATAATATATTACCTACTTATAATGAAGTATCTAGGTTTGAAAAAATTCGTGAGAATGAAAATTATAAACTCAATAAAATGGTTGATAAGGAAAATTCTATAATTTCTGCCCTTTTAAAAGAAGTGTCAAATATTTATAAAGATATTGATAAGAAAATATATGATAATAAAATTATTTCATAGTACCTTGAGGAAGTTAATTCTGAGAAGGTTAAACTGTATAATGATCTTGAAAATTTAATTTCTGAGAATAATATTTTGGAGAATAACTCTAGATCTAAAAAAATGTTTTTGAAGATAAAATATTAGTTATAAGACTGAAGTCAGAAATATTTTCTTTGAGGAATTGTTTGTCAAACATTACCTAAGTTAAGTAAAAAATTTGAGAAGATGTATTCCCAAATTCGAACTCTAAAGAATAATTCTGGTTTTGTTTATACTCATTCTAAATAAGTTTTTAGTAATAATTATTTTATTCTTGAAAGTTCTATATTCTGGAAAAAGTATCATTCTGGTAGACATTGGGCAAAAAATTGTTCTTCAAACAAAACATAGTATTTAGGGTTTCATAAAGCTTATTGTTCTATGAAAATGTGGATACTTAAAATTTTTCTTTCTAAAGTCTCCAGATCTAAGAATGTTTGGGTTCCAAAAGTCTAAAACTCTTATTTTCAAGAAAATAAAGACATTACCAATATTAATACCTCGTACATGGATAGTGGATGTTTCTGAAACATGACTGGTAACAAAAAATTCTTTGAAATGATTATTAATACCAAAGGAGGATAAGTAACTTTTGAATAAAATGCTCAAGGATAAATTATTGGTATATGTAACATTGTTCTTCATAGAAAAACTTTTATTCAAAATGTTATATTTGTTAATGGTCCTAATCACATCCATATTACCTTATCTAAATAATTTGATGAAGGTAACCTTCTAAATTTTAGGAATTATAAGTTCTTAGTACAAAATTCCAAGGAAGAGTTTATTTTGTCTTCCCATAGGCAAAAGAATAAATACACACTAAAAATAGAATACCTTATGAGCCAAGACCTACATTTCCGTAGTGAAATGGAAGACCAATCTTGGTTATTTCATAGAAGGTTAGGACATTTTATCCATAGGAACTTATGTAAACACTCTAAGAAAAGACTTGTTAAGGATCCACCAGAGCTTATATATGATTCTTCAAAAGTTTTCAGTCCTTGACAATTTGGGAAGAAACATAAATCAAGATTTAATTCAATTGGTGAAGTCCCAACTTCTAATCCATTACACTTGGTGCATATGGATCTTTTAGGTCCAAAAAATTTGGAAACATTGGAGGAAAATATTATGCATTGGTTCTAGTTGATGATTACACAAGATTTACATGGGTATATTTTCTAGAAATGTAATCTGATGTTTTTTTTAATTTTAAAAACTTTATATCCCATGTTAAAAATGAGAAAAACCTTTCATTGAAAACTATTCATAGTGATCGTGGAGGATAATTTCAAAATTCTGATTTTGAAACTTTTTGTAGTAGAAAAGGCATTACTCGTAACTTCTCAGCACCAAGAACTCCTCAACCACATGGTGTTGTTGAATGTAGAAATTTCATTCTTCAAGAGATAATAAGAAACATGTTGATTGAGTATTCCGTAGCCAGTCATTTTTGGGTTACAGCTGTAAGTACATTTTTTTATTCAATAAATCAAGTTTTGATTATATAGTTTCTCAATAAAACCCCCTATAAGTTATGGAATTGTAGAAAACATAGACATTCATAATTCAAGGTATTTGGATGCAAAGTATTAATTCTGAATACAAAAGTTAAATTAGATTAATTCTCACCCAAATCTGATGAAGGAATTTTCTTAGTATACTTTACATATTTTAAGGCTTATAGTGTTTTTAAAAAAATTCTTGTACTGTTGAAGAAACAGTACACGTTAAATTTGGTATAACTAATCCTTTTGCTTTTAAACACCCTCAACCTATATCTACAGATGTGTTTTCAGAAACATATTATCTACCTATGATATAAGATCCTTCTGATAAGGAAAATTTTTAAGAAAATGTTTCGGAGACATTTACCCCCAGAAGATTTCCTAGTATATATTTATGAAAAGGTTTTACAAAACCCAAATCAGTTGTTTCTTAAGAATCATCCCACCGATAGTATCATGGGTGATGTAAATCAACCTGTAACGACCCAAATTATTTCAATAGAAAATTCTCTTCTTATATATATGTCATAAAAACACAAAATAATGAACTACTAAGTGATAAGTGACCTTTAAACATAATTTTGTCACCCCTATGTTTGGAATTTTAAAAATCCGACATACACGGTTGTGTTCAAGATAGTTTTTGGAGTCCAATGAAACAAAAATATTTTTTGGTGAATAGTAACCTACCCTTATGAATAGTAACCTACCCTTATGAATAGTAATATGACCCTTATGAAAAGTAAATAATAGTAACATTACCTATGAATAATAAAATAAAATTTAGACATCTTAGAAAGTGACAATTTGACCTTAGTAAACATTTTTGGTATTTTATAAGTCCTAAATAATTATTTATAATTAACTAATTAATATAAAAGAATACTTATTTTCCTGAAAAATATTCATAAATTATTGAATCAATGTATAATAGTTTTTAGATAATTTTATAAGACCCTAAGTAATTTTTGAAAGAACTGCAAAATCAGTTTTAATTTTAAAAACTGTTTTTTTAAGTAAATTATGATTTTAATTAAATATTAAATTAATAATATTTAGAAAATTATTTTTTAAAAATGGACTTCATTTTTGGATTCTACACGTCGAAAAATGGTTGGGGTAAAATTTTGGGATTTTTCTGAGATACTTGAATTTTTTATGAATAGTAGAATACATTAATTTATCATATAAATACATTTTAATTAAAACCCACTATTCCTAGCATCACAAGTGATGTAAGCACCCAAATCCCTAATTCACAAGTCTAATTTTATATTCTTAGTCATCCAAGACTCACTATTCCTCGTCTTAGGTGAAATTAATAAACTAATCAATTTTATATTAAGGAAACCCCTCTCCCCTCCACTATAAAAGCCACCCTTCACTTCCTCTTTTCCTCACACCTCTCAAGCTCCAAGACTTCTCTAAATTCTGCCCAAACACCTTCCCTAGCCTCTCCCTCACGTCCAAAAGATTCTGGTCTCATCAAAAGACCAATCCTAACTTCCTTAAGGAGGTTCTTAAGAGGAGGATTCTAAAGGTAATTTCTCTCCCTCTTCCCCTTTAATTTCCTTTCAAGTTCAAGTTCCTTTCTTGATCTCTCTCTATCTATCTTCATCCAAATTGTTCTGTAAATCTAGTATTATATATATACTATAATATTATTATTCTAATGTTATATTATATCACCCCACACCATTTCCCCCTTCCATTTATTTTATTAAAGAGAACGTTGTTCATGTGGAGATAATTTATCACCTTCAAAAACAACATGATCTCTTATTTCATTTATACCTTCAATCTGGTCATGAAACCATTTTTATGGTTGAACCAGAATGTTTTATATGTATTATGTTCTATTTTAAGTTCTGAAAATAACCTATGGCCATACTACTAAGTGAAAAGTTAAAATGAGTTGGTTGTGATCCAAAAACCGCTCAAATTAACCCAAATAATCTTCATTTAATTCTTATCTAATGATTCATCCACATGGATCTAATATAACTCATTATAAAATCATTCAAGATTCTGTAATATCATTAATTGCATGTAATATAAGTTCTGTATGTTTACACATGATCTACCCAAACATCAATTTAAGAATACAAGTGGACCGTTCAAGAAAACCATAAAAACGAACATCCCCGAACAATGTTTTTAAACTCTATAAGTCATCCAAAGGAACATAATATGAAATAATGAAACCAGAATGAACCCTATTAATATATAAAATGTTCTGGAATTTCTAATTAAATAATA
Source organism: Viscum album (assembly GCA_963277665.1). Taxonomy (NCBI): domain Eukaryota; kingdom Viridiplantae; phylum Streptophyta; class Magnoliopsida; order Santalales; family Viscaceae; genus Viscum; species Viscum album. The sequence continues at coordinate 619,362,156 of OY728146.1, read as the reverse complement.
TAATGTCATTATACAGGAAATTAAAGAGAAGGAGGCATTCGAGTACAAGGTAAGGGGAAATCTTGAACCTAATTTTCTTCCTTCGGGTTCTCCCTCTTTCACTCCATTTTTATACGGTTACTCCTCAAAGATCATTTTTTCATCATTTCCTTTACTTTTCTGGGATATACATGTGTGTCACTGGTTTTTATGTCCATCAAAATGTTTTCCAAAAGAACTATTATTTCAAGATCTCAATTTTACCTCTCATTCAAGGTTGATGGTTCTTGTATCAAGTATGTTGTTCCCTATTTCTTTTGGGAACCCAAAGCTTATGAATGTGTTATTATGATATGAAACCCATTACTTTCCATGGGTTATTTATGTACATGTTTGATATGTGTTCTATTTTTCAATCATGATAATGATAATATTATGATGTGACGGGTGCGCCCGGAATTATATAGCGCAATATGAATGTTTAAATGTGACGGGTGTGCCCGGAATTATATAGCGCTCCAATGCATTGGGTAAAGTGATTAATCTCATGAGTAAATGTGAAATGATTCATGAACATGATGCTAGATTTGTTCTCAATTATGGGTGGTAGTTAACCACTAAGACATGATGTTCCATTTTTATGCATTGCCACATTTCAAGTCTATTATTTATGCTCCTCTCATGTTCATGATCTTTTGCCTATGTCATGATTATGCTCACCCCATGATGTATTGATCTTATCTATCCTCTTACTGGGCTTTTAGCTCACCCCTTTTTATGTATATCCTCAGGTGTCTACATTTACTAAGGAGAGGAAAAGTTCCAATAAGAAGCTATAGAAGAAGAGATTAAATGAATTTTTATGCTTGATGTTGTACTTGTTATGTGTAGTCCTAGTTTTCCCAAGACACTAAACCTCTGGATCCTCCATGTGTAATACTATTATGTTGTTTATCTTTAAGATAAAGTAATAGAAATGTAAGAAAAAGCCGGGTCTCTATAGTTGGTATCAGAGGAAAGGTTTAGTGAATTTGGGAATTAGGATTAGTAAACCCTAGAGAAAACCTCTAGAATAAGAATAAGTACAAACACATACACAAGAATATTTACCTAGGGATCCCATATGTTATGTTTTTGGTATAATTGTTTAAATGAATAAGTTATTCGTGAATTTTTTAGTTATGTTTTGTTCTATCCTTTTCTATTTTAGAAAATGGTGGGAACCAGGAGAGGTAATGAAGGAGAAGTACCCTCACCTGTTTGTGTAAAGTAAAATTTCAGGGGTGAAATTTCTTAAGGGGGGAAGAATGTAACGAACCAAAGTATTTCAATAGAAAATTCCCTTCTTATATCTATGTCATAAAAACACCAAATAATGAACTACTAAGTGATAAGTGACCTTTAAACATAATTTCTTCACCCCTATGTTTGGAATTTTAAAAATCTGACATACACGGTTGTGTTCAAGATAGTTTTTGGAGTCCAATGAAACAAAAATAATTTTTGGTGAATAGTAACCTACCCTTATGAATAGTAACATACCCTTATGAATAGTAATATGACCCTTATGAATAGAAAATAAGAGTAACATTACCTATGAATAATAAAATAAAATTTAGACATCTTAGAAAGTGACAATTTGACCTTAGTAAACATTTTTGGTATTTTATAAGTCATAAATAATTAATTATAATTAATTAATTAATTTAAAAGAATACTTATTTTCCTGAAAAATATTCATAAATTATTGAATCAATGTCTAATAGTTTTTATATAATTTTATAAGACCCTAAGTAATTTTTGAAAGAACTGCAAAATCAGTTTTAATTTTAAAAACTGTTTTTTTAAGTAAATTATGATTTTATTTAAATATTAAATTATTAATATTTAGAAAATTATTTTTTAAAAATGGACTTCATTTTTGGATTCTACACGTCGAAAAATGGTTGGGGTAAAATTTTGGGATTTTTCTGAGATACTTAAATTTTTGATGAATAGTAGAATACATTAATTTATCATATAAATACATTTTAATTAAAACCCACTATTCCTGACATCACAAGTGATGTAAGAACCCAAATCCCGAATTCAAAAGTCTAATTTACTATTCTTATTCATCCAAGACTCACTATTCCTTGTCTTAGGTGAAATTAATAAACTAATCAATTTTATATTAAGGAAACCCCTCTCCCCTCCACTATAAAAGCCACCCGTCACTCCGTCTTTTCCTCACACCTCTCAAGCTCTAAGCCATCACTAAATTCTTCCCAAAAACCTTCCCTAGCCTCTCCCCCAAGTCCAAAATATTCTGGTCTCATCAAAAGACCAATCCTAACTTCCTTAAGGAGGTTCTTAAGAGGATGATTCTAAAGGTAATTTCTCTCCCTCTTCTCCTTTAATTTCCTTTCAAGTTCAAGTTCCTTTCTTGATCTCTCTCTATCTATCTTCATCCAAATTGTTCTGTAAATCCAGTATTATATATATACTGTAATATTATGATTCTAATGTTATATTATATCACCCCACACCCTTTCCCCCTTCCTTTTATTTTATTAAGGAGAACGTTGTTCATGTGGAGATAATTTTTCACCTTCAAAAACAACATGCTCTCTTATTTCATTTATACCTTCAATATGGTCATGAAACCATTTTTATGGTTGAACCAGAATTTTTTATATGTATTATGTTCTATTTTAAGTTCTGGAAATAACCTATGGCCATACTACTAAGTGAAAAGTTAAAATGAGTTGGTTGTGATCCAAAAACCGCTCAAATTAACCCAAATAATCTTCATTTAATTCTTATCTAATGATTCATCCACATGGATCTAATATAACTCATTATAAAATCATTCAAGCTTCTGTAATATCATTAATTACATTTAATATCAGTTCTATATGTTTACACATGATCTACCCAACATGAATTTAAGAATACAAGTGGACAGTTCAAGAAAACCATAAAAACGAACATCCCCGAACAATGTTTTTAAACTCTATAAGTCATCCAAAGGAACATAATATGAAATAATGAAACCCGAATGAACCCTATTAATGTATAAAAGGTTCTGGAATTTCTAATTAATGAATATAATGTCATTATACAGGACATTAAAGAGAAGGAGTCATTCGAGTACAAGGTAAGGGGAAATCTCGAACCCAATTTTCTTCCTTCGGGTTCTCCCTCTTTCACTCCATTTTTGATATGGTTAATCCTCAAAGATCATTTGTTCATCATTTCCTTTACTTTTCTAGGATATACATGTTTGTCACTGGTTTTTATGTCCATCAAAATGTTTTCCAAAATAACTCTTCTTTCAAGATCTCACCTTTTACCTCTCATTCAAGGTTGATGGTTCTTGTATCAAGTATGTTGTTCCCTATTTCTTTTGGGAACCCAAAGATTATGAATGTGTTATTATGAGATGAAACCCATTCCTTTACATGGGTTATTTATGTACATTTTTGATATGTGTTCTATGTGGCAAGCATGATAATGATAATATTATGATGTGACGGGTGCGCCCGGAATTATATAGCGCAATATGAATGTTTAAATGTGACGGGTGCACCCGGAATTATATAGTGCTCCAATTCATTGGGTAAAGTGATGAATCTCATGAGTAAATGTGAAATGATGCGTGATCATGATGCTAGATTTGTTCACAATTATGTGTGGTATTTAACCACTAAGACATGATGTTTCGTTTTTATGCATTGCCACATTTCAAGTCTATTATTTATGCTCCTCTCATGTTCATGATCTTTTGCCTATGTCATGATTATTCTCACCCCATGATGTATTGATCTTATCTATCCTCTTACTGGGATTTTAGCTCACCCCTTTTTATGTATATCCTCAGGTGTCTACATGTACTAAGGAGAGGACAAGTTCCAATAAGAAGCTATAGAAGAAGAGATTAAATGAATTTTTATGCTTGATGTTGTACTTGTTATGTGTAGTCCAAGTTTTCCCAAGACACTAAACCTCTGGATCCTCCATGTGTAATACTATTATGTTGTTTATCTTTGAGATGATGTTATAGTAATGTAAGAAAAAGTCGGGTCGCTATACAACCTGTAAAGACTAGAAGTTCCTTAAGGAATTAAGTAGAACATCTATCATTCATTTCTCAATTAGAACTAAAAAACACTAATGAAGCTTTAGGTGATAAAGATTGGATAAAATCCATGAAAGATGAGCTAAATTATTTCGAATGGAATAATGTCCGGACCTTTGTTGATAGAAAAAAGGAAACATATGTTATTAGAGTAAAATGGGTCTTCAGAAATAAGTGTTATGAAAATGGAATCATAGTAAGAAATAAATAAAAATTAGTTTCTAAAGGTTATAATCAACAGGATAGAATAAACTGTGATGAAACCTTTTCTCCTGCAGCTAGACATGAATCTATTCGTATTCTACTTTCCTTTATAGCATTATTTAACTTTAAAAGTTTTCAAATGGATGTTAAATTTTCTTTCCATAATGGATATGTTCATGAGGATGGTTTTGTTGAACAACCTACTAGTTCTGAAGATACAAAACACCCTGAATATGTTTTCAAACATACCAAAGCTTTATATAGACTTAAAAAAGACCCTAGAGCCTGGTATGATAGACTTACAAGATTTGTTTTATAAAATAATTACATTAAGGTAAATGCTGATCCAACTCTTTTTATAAAGAAAGATAATAAAAATGTTTTGATCGTTCAAATTTATGTTGTTGAAATTATATTTGGTTCAACTCAGCAGTCTTTAACTGGTTCTTTTGCAAAACTAATGAAATATAAGTTTTAAATGAGTATGATGGATGAGTTAGCAACATTACTTGTTTTTAGAATTTCTCAAAAACAGGAATGAATTTATATATCTCAACATAAGTATATTAAATATCTTCTTTAAAAGAGTGTATATGAAAACACTAAGAGTATAAGTACTCTCACTGGTTCTACAAATTCACTTGATCTGGAAGAATCTAGGAAACTGGTGGATCAAACATCATTTTGAGGTATGATAGGAAGCTTACTATTCTTGACAACAAGTCATCCAGACTTAATGTTTTCATTATTCATATGTGAATTGAATTAATCCAATCCTAAGGAATATAATTTAAAGGAAGTGAAAATAATTTTTCGATATTTAAAGGGAACCATGGATTTATAAATCTTTTATACTTATAGAAATGATTTTGTTTTAAAAATATTTTCAGATGCTAACTTTGGTGGATGTATAATGGATATGAAAATTACATTATGAACTTTTCATTTCCTAGGAGATTCATTAGATTCTTGGTGAAGAAAAAAAGCAACACTCAATAGTACTTTCTACTACTTTAGATAAATATGTTGCAGTTGAAAGTTGTGTGATCAAGTATTGTGGATGCAACACACACTTACTGGCTATGGTATGAGTTTTACCAAAACAAAAATATTGTGTGATAATACTAGTTCCATTTCCTTAATTAAAAACCATTCACATCACTCTCATAAAAAACACATAGATATGAAGCATCACATTCTTTGGGATCACACATATAAATGAGATATCATTCTTCAATTTATTGGAAAGCAAGATCAACTTTCTGATATTTTTAACCAAATCATTTCCCTTTGATAGACTTGAATACATTAATCAAAATTTAAGAATGATAACTGTGAGGTAATCTTCCATAATAACTCATTATTCAAACATATCTCCTTACTTGTAAGAAACTCTATTTCATATGGGGGTACATATGTTTGGTAGTCAAAATTTTTTATAGTCAAAAGTTTTCATAGTCAAAAAATTTCATAGTAAAAAATTTGTGTAATCAAATTTTTTCTTTAAAATATTTTGTAAAATAAAGTTCTTCAAGTAGAATATTCCTCATTACAAATAATATTTCTAGTAATCTGGAATATATGATTCCTTTCTTAAATTTTTGTAATCATCATTTAACATGTTAGTATTTTTATCTTGTTTTATAAAATATTTCGGATTCACATTTTCTTATATCCGAATGTTTATCTAAAAAATCTCAAAAGATCAGAACCTTCCAAAATCCTTCTTCGATTATCATCTGAACCATTAAATATGATTAAGAGTATTTCAACTATTGGATCAATCAAGGAAGTTAAATTGTGACCTCAAATGCCTATATAATGACCACTCGATGTTTTCCCCACATTGACCTTCAAAGCCTTCGCTTGCCGAAGTTCTGCCTCTGTTCTTAAGGACATTATAAATCTTAGGTTTTCCTTACTTTTGAATGTATACTAAAGCCTATCCTTAGATAGAAATGTCGACTACAATGAAAATTTGTGAATGGAAGATATACTGAGAATGGTTGGTCGATCTGAAATTATATACTAAGTATAACTCTATCATTTCAAAGAATATTAAGCTAAATGGTTGGGAGAGTTTGTGTATATTAAAACCAAAGGCATAGAAGCTGGTCTATCAAGAGTTGTTGATTTAATTTTATGATTTAGTAAGATTATTCAATGAAGAAGGTATTTATAAGTTTCTTTCAAGTGCTATGGGAAGTCTTATTCTATTTCTTAGAGCAAGGCAGAATGTTTGAATGGAATTCCTTATGAAGGAGAACTAGAATTCTGTACTCACAAATTACCAGATGTTTCAAGATCTTTTGATAAGTAAAATGCTCTAGATTTAGTTGTTTTGAAAGGAGGGAAGACTCTAAAGATTGTTCATCTATCTACAAACCTTTGGATTCTTGAGTTATGGGTCCACGGTTTTTTTATTCCGAGATAAGGGGATAAGGACACCCTGAAGAAAAGTGATATCTATATTCTAGACTTCTTGGTGAACCTTAGGAAGACAAACCTTGTCATGTATATTCTGATTATCATTGAGATTATTAAGAAACAAAATTTGAAGTATCAAATTATCTTGTATCCGGATATACCCTCAAAAAATATTATTCTTTTCCATAAGTTATTCAATATTACATGCAGTTCCAAGACAAAGAATTTCAAATTCATGTTACTGTGTGATGATACACTAAAGAGGATGAAGGATGGCTTTAATAGTTAATCCAGATATTTCTATAAATTTTCAGAAGCTGAAATCAAAGATCTTTCAAAAAACCAGAAGTGGTTGAGACTTCCAAGAAGGGTGGAAGGAAAAGGAGGGAAATGGAACTGGTAATGATAGGAGAAACTCTAGTGGCTAAGGAAAATCAATCAGCTCCATAAAATCCAAAGAAGCAAAAGTCTTACCCTGATTATTTTGATGCCATGTAGAGAGAAGATAAGAAAAATAAGAAGGAAGGGGAGGCTATTTTTGGATTGGATCCTGCTGAGGAAAAATCCTTGAAGATGAAGGCTACGGAGAATCATGAGAAGCAAGAAAAAGAAAATAAGAAAAGAAGGAAGTCGTCTGAAGTTGAGATAGTGTAGTCCCTTTTTAAAGATGTCGAGAAATCCTCTGAGCAATATCAGGTATTAGAATTGTTTTTGAAATATTCACTCCCTGGGACTCCAGGAAAGAAGATAGTGATTCTGGAACCTGAACAACGTGAATAAATAGTTCATGATGAATAAGAGGAAGAATAAGAAGAAGAAGAAGAAGGAAGCAGTGATACAGAAGACTTAATAAAGAAATTATAGGATTATCATGATAAGGAGAGTCCTTCTAAGAATATTTCAATCAAAACATCTGAAGCCGAGTCTTCAAAACATTCTACTCAAGGAAAAGATGAGAAGGGTTAAGAAGAAGTAAACAAACCATCTGAAGAAGAATGTATTAATCATGATTACATTCATCCAGAAGATCAATTAGTTGATGCTGAGAAAGATGAAGTTGATGAAGATAAGATTGTTCAGTTATCAGATAGTGATCATGAATCACCCCAAACAGAAGAAATTATTACAAGATCTGATAAGGGAAAGTATGCGGAAGTCGATAAACCAAGAAAATCTATGGTGAAATATAAATAAGTCGGTGCTTCATCGAAGAGGAAAGATGATGAGATAAAAAACGAATCCTCAAAAAATAAACACACAAGATTCAAAATCATCCTCTCTTGGACATTATTTTTTTGTTTTGTCTCTGAAGAATATGGTTGGAACCATTTCCTTATTTCCAAAAATAGATTCAAGATGCCAAATGCTTTAACATTCGATAAATCAGAGATCAGATTTAGTTTCCATAGATATGGATAAATGGGTCGGACGTGAGGAAGATTTAAAATCTTTTCTCATTGGTTATGAAGCTCATAAAATATTATTCAAAAAGATTACAAGATATTCAATAAATACAGTCAGAGAGCTCAGAGACATTGATGAATTTCAAGACAAAGTCAAAGATGCTTTTCACACTGAATATGGGAAGATCAAGGACCTTACTAATAGTTTTGAGGAAAAGCTACGTCTTGAAAAGACTACTCAGATTCAAGAAGTTAAGGATATAAATGGGAAGATAAATTATATGGCTATGAATTGGAAGAGATACAGGGATCATATAATTGTGTTTGAAGAAAAGATTGTTAAGAAATAATAAGTGTTGAAAGCTCAAGAAGAATGTCTTAAGGCTTAGGAAGAAAAGATAAAATCCTTAGGGAAGAAAAGTGAAGATCAGGATCAGTTGCTTAAGCGTATGGAAGAAGATCAAAAGGAGATAAAGAAGCTAAAAAACATTTTCAAGAAGCTGATGTCGAAGGAGAAAGAAGGATAATTTTTCCAATTATGATTTTTTGTTGAATTTCTTCCTTGTACAAATTCTTTCTATCATAACTAAATTTTGGTTATTCTCCATATATTTTCTAATTTAGTAATAATTTTTTCAGGAACCATTTTTTTATTCTGTATATTCCTTTTTAAAAATCACAAAGGGGGATAAAGGAATGATTAAAATAATTTTATGTGAAGAAGAGATTTCCCTATGTAAGGGGTAGATCATCTAAGAGGATGTTCATATCAAAGAAAATTCTCGTGTACAAGAAAATGAAAAATATCATTATAGAAATCATGAATACAATCCTTATATGTTTCAAAACCTAAGGAGGAGTTAGTTATATTCACTATGATTCATTTGAAAAGGGAGATAAGTTTTCTTTTATGTTCACACAGAAAAACTCTAAGTCCTTATATTCATTTTTTAAGGTTGTTTGTGGTTTCCAAAAATGGGGAGATTGATGAGTCAATAAGGGTTCCTTATGTTTTTTCCATTCCTCTATGTTTTAAAAATAACAAACACTCTATCTTAAGGAAAATCATAATTTTCCTATGATTTATCTTAATAAGGAAATTTATCTTTCCTCAATGAAATCATATTCTTTTCTTTTGTTTTAATTTTTCATTTTATAGTTTCTAAATATAATTATTTTAATTTATAATGGGTAAAATTCGGTTTCATACTTAAAACCACGGAATCCTATAAATCTATGGTTATAGGGATTTCTTTTTTTAGACTCTAAATTCTCAGAAATTCAGACTCTGAATTCACTGAAATTCATACTCTAAATTCTTTGAAATTCAGAATATAAATTCTATGAAATTCGGACTCTAAATTCTCTGACATATATACTCTGAATTCCTTAAAATTCAGACTCTGAATTCTCTAAAATTCCGAATAGGATTTCTCTGAAATTCACAGTCCGAATTCTCTTAAATTCGAGCACCAAATTACCCATAATTCAGGCTATGAATTCATTAGAATTATGACTCCTATTTCCTCAAAATTCTAACTCCGAATTCCTCAGAATAATGTCTCCGAATTCCTTATAATTCTGACTCTGAATTCCTCATAATTTTGACGCCCAATTCCACAGAATTATGACTCTAAATTCCTATGAATTGTAACTCCTAATTACTATGAATTCATATTCCAAATTCATTTTAATTTAGGTTATGAAATCTATAAAAATCAAGTTCTTAATTCCTTGGAAAATATATTTTGATTTTCCATGGTTTATAGTCTCCAAGTGTTTATTTTCATAGACTTCGAACATTATTTTTATCTAGACTCGGAAAAATAGTTTTGTTTAAGTATCCTTATTTTTCTTATACCCGTTATAGTTATGAAATGATGTCATACATTCTGTTACCAATTAACTATTGCTTAAGTGACATGTATATAGGTCTATCCATGATTCAAGGAAAATACGACCATTGAAGGAGGGATCCAACTATTGGAGAAATGCCTATAAATAGGAGCTCAGTTGAACGCGCACATTATCAGTTGATCACTCTAGAGATTGAATGCTACTGAAGTGATTTATAGAGAGAGGGACTCTCATTCCTTATGCATACTAAACATCTTGTTCAGCTTGCTTCATGCAACTATGATTGTTGATGTCTACAATCGAGGACTTCCAGGGATTGGACGATAGAGGTTTAGAATACCTTAAAGTTCGATTACATTCATGGATAGGACGATAGAGGTTTCAACTACCTTAAAGTTCTAGGACTTCAATTTATTAGAAGACAGAGGTGCCGACTACCCTGAAGATCGAGGGCTTGTGGGGATAGCAAGACAGATTCTGACATTCATATCAAGGGCTTACCCTAGTGTGGATAAGGGAGACTTTCTTGAAGGTATAAATCAAGGGACCTTTATCAAAGGTTGTTAGATACCCTTTTCTTTGGGTTAAATGATTTCATACTTTTTACTTGTTTTGTTTCATGTTTATTTCCCCTTTTTTTTAATAATGGAAGAAAGTATAACCTTTTTTTACATTCTCGTTATTTTGAATACTCTAATAAGAAAGATTCTATATGCATTAAGCTAGAATATTTTTCTTGTAATCTTTACTTATGTTTAATTTATGAAACCATTTTTTCGGAACCTAGCATGTTTGTAGAAGTAGAAGATGTCTTATGAATTTACCTCGTTTAACATGGTTAAACATAGTTTTCCTTAAGGATAAAAATGAAGTTTTTCTAAACTTATAATTCACACCCTCTTGAAATTGAGCATCTACATTCATATTTCGATCCTACACCCATTTCACATTTTCAAAATTATGGTTCATCTAAAAAACTATGATATGGTGTATTTTATTTTTTTTATAGCTTCGTATCTATTATTCATGTTCTCCATTGGATTCTCTTCATAAGATATTTGATTTTCCAGTTGTACTAACTATAGATTTAGTATATGTGAGGGATCAATTATGATGTTCCTCAATATAAATAAATGCAATACTTTAGGAAATTGAGCTATATTTGGTGGAATTTATATCTATTATAACACTTATCCGATATGATAATAGATTCCAAAGGGGTCACTGTATCTACGGTAAATTATCTCTTTTATACAAAAATGCATGACTCTTTTCCTTAGTGACAGTCAAAGGAAATAATTGTGTCCAACATCAAATTATATGTCCCTATAATGGTTTACAATAAATCAATACTAACGAATATATTAATATAATTTGTGTTATTCAATGGTATGATCATTTTTTATCATCTACTGTACATGAACATGCTCATGTTTCTTTCTCTAAAAAAATTCATCCTATCAAGTAGGTTCTTTACATTGCTTCCCATGAAAATCATCCTATTGTTCCATTTGAATACTCTAGTGGAAGTTGTTTTTGTATGATAAATAATGTAATAAGAGGCATTGATCCCATCCAACTTTAATTTCTATAGAGCATTTTCATATAATTTCCTAGAGTTTTTTAATCTCCCTTTCATATTAGTCATCATTTTTTGTGTTAATAGCTCCTATAGAAATTCAATTCAGTATTTAGATAATTTTTAAGAATACTCCTAATTTTATACGTGAACCTTGTAAAGTGGTAAAAAATAATTGAATGTGGTGCCCCATGTAACCTCAATGCTTCCTTTAAGTATATATTTTAAGGTTGGTCAAGTCATAAATGATCCAAAATAGTGATGAAATGGGAAGCCGGGGGGATTTTCTCCACTATAAACCATATTTGATTATTTCCATTGTATTTCCTTTGTATACTAGATAAAAATACTATGGTGACATTTTACCATAAAAATATTTGTATGTGTTGTGAATGAAATACCACTGTAGGAAGTTGTTACCCCACCTACACTTGTTGACACACTAATGTCCTTTTAGGTTAGTTGAAAATATATCAGTTCATATTATCAAATCAATAAGTATAAAAAAGGACCCTATATATTCTATTGATTCCAGATAGAGAATGTAGATATATGAGACTCATCCATTAGATAATTATTTATATTGGATATAAATTGTACTCATATCCTTATTTGTAATTTTAGCACACCTTCTTGATCAATATTCAACTCAAGAAACATCACATTCTTCACAATATCTATCTTATTTATATCAATGGATAATATATTTGAGATATCCTATTATTATATAGTAATTATGGTTGAGAAATAACATGGGATATGATTAATGAAGTCTCATCCCTTATGATTCCAATTTACGTCCTTACTAGGTCCTTGATCAATAGATCTCCATGAATCCTTATCAATTCCAACGCAACAAATTCATTCCTACACAACACATCAATGGTTTTTTTATCTTACAAGGGGATAATGAATTGCATAGTCAAAGTCATCAATAAGAGACAACTATCTCATTTTTCATATGTTAAATTCATTTTGAACAAATATATACTTTAAACATTATTGGTATATATATAAATCACATTTCCCTTGATAATGATAGTGCAAAAATATAATCATAGTAAAAATTAATATATCTTACCCTAGTTTATGAGTAAGATAATTATTTTCATGAGGAATTAAAATTCACGATTTATAGGATATGACCTTATAATTTTTTTTGAGGACACACTCAGGAAAATTTAGAAATGTTTCACTAAAATTAAAAATCCTTCTCTGATAGAGGGTTGATTTAACATAGGTATAGAAATCTATCTCCCATTTATTTTAGGGAATTATTCTTCACACTATTTTTCTATATGAACCTTTATCCTTTTCAAGTCAACCTTTTTAGTGGATTACAAATTTGTTAATGGGTTTTCATAATCAAGCTATAATATCCTTCTAAATCAAGAAAATAATGAATCATCATTACTATTATAGTATGTGGCCACTTCACTATAGCCTTTTCCTTTCTTGGTTTAACTAATATTCCATAATTGGATACATTGCTCCCAAGAAATGAAAATTTTTATAACCATAATTCACATATTTGGAATATTAAAAATTTCTTGTTGTTTCTTAGAGATTTAAATATAACTCAAGGATAGTCCCCTGGAACGTCCAAGATTTGATAATATATCCAAATAAAATTTAATAAAAAATACCTCTAATTTATCAATTTAGTCCTTAAATACTATATTCATCATTTCAAAAAATATGGCAGAGACATTTGTCAAGGTGAATGTCATAACAACAATCTCATAATTCCCAAATCATTCCCAAAAGTAAGTCTTTAGAATATCTTATTACATCACCCTCAATTGACGATACCTTGTAATATAATTGATTCTCATAAAGAAGGTCAAATAAATAATCAATTTTTTAGAGAGGGTACATTTTATTGAATATCATCTTATTATTTTATCTATAATATACTCATATCCTCATAGATCAGCCAATAATATTTACCAATAGAACATATACGACCTAAGGAGAAACATTTGGTATGATAAATCCATTCTCCAAAATATCTTAATGTTGTTAAATTAATTACCCTAACTTCACATTTTCTATTATATAAGATGTTTTCAATATTATATTGGATCTAGGTATGATTTCAATGGTGAAATCTACATCTATTTATAAGTGAGATCTAGGTAACACATTATGAAATATATTAATGTATTCATGAAGTATGGGACCATTTTTCCTTTGTTCTTTAATTTCCTTCTCTCAATTCACTAATCATCTCCATAAATAAGGATATGAGAGATTCTTCTAGTAAAATATTATACAGTGATATCTCTTCATTGAAAATAACTATAGGTTTTCAATTCATGATTTCTAAAATTTATTTACCACTATAATTGATCTTAACATCATTCATTGAGATCCATAACATCTCAAGTATAATGTTGACTTACATCATGAAAATGACTACTAGTTTTATGATTATATTTTACTCACAATAGTAAATACTATTGTTTCAATAAACGTTTGATAATAGGATAATACATCAAGTTGTTTTGAATAATAAATCCACTTATATAAGCTCTGGGAATGATTCTATATTATTTGAAAAAATGGATTAAATAATTTAATGCATAGAATAGGGGAAAATTAATATACTTGAAAGATATTATGGTGAACTAGTAACAATAGTGTATTAATTGTTTAATAATTTCAAAATATAGGTCTTAGAAACCTAGGTTGTGGAATTTGAAAACCCATTATCTTACCAATATATTTTTCTTATGGTTTCGGTAATTTGATTAACATTTTTTTATATTTTTATCTATTATAACTGAGATCCATTTTCCAATAATTCTATAGGCATAGAAAAACAAAATTTCCACAAAATAATGTTTTGAAATAAAATTTCCCATTCTACGCTTTGAAAAGTCACTTATTGGTTTGTAGACAGATAGAAATATATAAAAATAGTTAATAAAAAAATAAAACAATTTAGAATTTGTATTATATTTAGTTAATTATTATAGTACTATGATTTAAATAAGACGTCATAAAACATATTCATAACCTAAAACTATATTTTTTATACACTAAAAAATAACGTATTTTAAAAAATTATCAAAAATTAACAAAAAACTAATTTTCATGTTATAATATTAAATATCATATTTATGTATCAGAAAAATTCTATAAATACGATAATTTTATCTTTTAAATTTAATCGTCTTTATTTATTCAAAAATAACAGTTTTAATAAACTATTAAATTTCATAAACTTATCAAAAATTCCAAAGACATTATAATATTATTTTAACATTTATATTTAAATAATGAGGTTTGAATAGAATATTAAAATAAATAAAATATTATTATTTTTATCACTTTTTACTATAAATGTTTATTTAAATTCTAAAAAAATCGATTTTATTTCTGTCAAATTATAAATTAATAAAAAATTTCCAATGAAAAAGTAAATTTTATTAAACATAATTATTCAATAATTGAGATTTAGAGAATATCCATTTTATTTATACAATTTAAACTACACTATAACCCCATATAATGCCTAAAAATCCCTATTGGTAGGTATGTGATTTTGGTATTTTAATGGGTTTGATTAACTAACATTAACAGAGTGGTAATATCAACTAATTAGAACTTCCCTCATAAGTGATTTTGTTCAATACACACTTGTTGAATCTTGTCCGGGGATTGATCAAGGTAGAATACCACTAATAGTACCTCCATCTGATGTTATAACAAATATGCTTCAAATAGGATTACTCTATTGGTTGAGGAAGAAATTTCTCCTTTCTATATAAATTAAAGTCTGTTATTAGTGATTATAAACACTCATTAGATTTTTAAAATTGTTATAAATAAGTATAGTTAACATTAATCAAATAGATCAATATTTATACTGAACAATGGTCATATTTTACAAATAACCATATTTATATTCCAATATTCACATTTCTCTCTCTAAATACCACATCATTTATTCACCCAAAACACATTACAATTCATCGATCAGTTATATTTTAATTTTATATTATGTTTATTGGGGTATTTATATTTTTATTGATTTATATTGTGGTGTATGTGGGGTAAAGATTTTTTTAGGATGGGGTGATCCATATTTTCCTATATTAGCAATTTTTCTATATTTTCAGTCCAATTGTAATGTTGGGTATTTTTATGGGTTTCATAGCTAACTAAGGTGATGATATTTATTATTGACATAAGGTATTATTGGATTATCATTATTTTATATGTGAATATTATGATATAGTATAAGACATATTATTTGGAAACAAATATCATTTAAAAATTAGGCGTTTTTAATGGTCTTATATGTTTTCCCACTTTGATGGAGGTGGAACACTAATAATGTAGTCGTAGTCACTGATGGTTTTGTCACCATTATATGGAATTATTAATATGGGCATTGTGTGTGGTGCTTCATTTAATGGATATTATTTGGAAAATTAAAAAATTTATTGTTTTTATTTTGATAGTTTATGGGCATTTTATTGATGGTGGGCGATACTTCTTTTTACTGTTCAACGATTGTGTTTTTCAGATAGTAAGTCATGTATTTTTCGTTGGATTATATTCCATTTTAGGTGTCCTCTTTTCAATTGTGGTAGGATATATATCTATGTTTCATATGATGTAATGTCCAAAAGTTTCTATATAATTGTTTTAATTATATGAAATTATTTCAAGATCGCAAAATCTGAAGGAGTGCGGTTCCGAGGCCCGGAGTGTCTGGGATGATCCGTCGAAGTTTTCTTAAGCTTTAATTAGTGTTCATAAGAAGTTTTCATGAAAAAGTGGAATAACTTATAAATTTTTGCTTGGATCAGAAATTGGAGGGCACAATTGCATTCAGAATGAAGGGTTTACCCTAGGCTCAACTTAATATTGGTCGGTGCAGGCCTCTTCTGAGAAAACTCAAAAATGGAATAATCATAAATAAAATAATTAAAATAATATATTTTATTTTTCAAATGCTTAAAACTCAAGAATGGTAACATAGATGAAAAATCTGAGACCACTACTGAACTCTTGAGGGAATGATTTCTTTAGGAAAATACTAGCATTTGCTGGCACGAGCCTCCAGTGAAAGTTAGATTTTTCCGTAAATAAAATAATTAAGTGAAAATTATTTTATTATAAAAATTAGTAATATCAAAATGGTAAATCCGGTTGAAAATCTCTTAGTACATTTGTGTCTTTTGGGGCATGTTCTCCTTAGGCAGAGCCTATCCTTAACCAGTGCGAGATGAGGGTGGAAATTATTAATTTATTGAACTTTTTTTAATGTACGTTTAGTAAATACCTGGGTGGCATTTTATAACTTTTGAACCGGTGCTCGGAATTAAAAATATGAGGGCACCGTCGAATCCAAAACACTGGGATTCGCTTAAGGGAGACTTAATTTGATAGTTGTAGGTCTAGGGAAAAAGTTGTGTTTTTTGACCTTTTTAAAAGAAATGAAATAAAATAATTTTATTATTTGATTTTCCTTTCATATCCTTCGACGGACAAGCGGAGTGTGGGGACAACGATGTGTCAAGACAATAAATGGCTTGGCCGGCCAATCCAAAGTAATGACATCATTGGGAAAATAAGAATGTTCTTAATTTATGATCTGATGTTAATCTCCATGTCATTACGTAACCTCCCCATCTCCTATATATTTGGAGCTTGTGGAGGGGTATCCACACAGCTTCGTGATGCAACAAAGTGCTGAAGGAGTTTCATGAAGTCTAAACCTTAAAGATCCGAACCGATCCTAGTGGGAGGTGATGGGTGGAACCGAACCACGAACTAGAGGATGACATATGAGAAATGTTGTTGGAAGCCTGTTGCGGTAAATAATAACACCAACCAACCATCTTACACAGGCGTTTCTTTGAAAATTCGTTGTAGGGGGTTTATTCGTTTATGCATTTTAAATGATTTCCTCTTCCCCGTTCTGGAATAATACAAAGAATGTGGATCAACCAAGTAATGGGTTGATCCATGATTCATTCGTTTTTAGATAGGTTGTTGCGGGGTATCTTTGAAGAGTATATTCTTGTTTAATTTTAGGAGTTGATAAATCTTTTACCACCCTCTTTCTGTCATGCTAACGCAGAGGGCACGGGACATACGAATAAAGCCCAAACCCTCCACCCATTTTGGTTGGATGTTGACATGTCCATCATGAGAAATGTTTAGTTTGGACAAAAACCTAGGATGATGGGTGATAGTGGAGACCGACAATGACTGAACGCAGTGGAGATAGTGACGCGCCGTTGCGCACCACCAACGAAGAAGGTTGTGGCTAAAGCCGTAGTGGTTGGAGATGGCCGTCGGCTCTGCTAGCTCAGATGGAGGCAGTGGCATGCCATCACGCACCCACGGACAAGGGAGTTGTGACATGTAGTCGTGGAGGGAAGCAGCGGCCCACACCAGCTAGCCACGGAGGAAGGCAGAGCGGCGCGCCGTCACGTACTACTGGAGGAGGCCATGGGTCAAGGCCGCGGAAGGTGGATAGTGGTGCAGCCCTCACTCCGTGTCGATTCGGAAGACCCCCGGTCATCCGAAATAGCTGACTGTTAGGCGGTGGGGCAGCGCCCCACAGGCTGGCCGAAACGGCCCTGCACCTACGGGGATAGCTGTGGAAACCAGTCCACCTTCTGGCGGATCGGGGCAGACGTAGGTCGGCCGAGCGAGTCGGACCTTCCAAGCAGACTGGACCCACCGAGCAGGATAGACCGGAGACCCAAATGGCCGAACCCACCAGCGGTCCAACCAAACCCGTGACCTAGTGGGCCAATACGGATGGGCCGAGCCCCACCTAATGGGCCGAGCCAACCATAGATCGGGACAATGAACTGAACTAGGCCGACCCCAATGGGCCAGAACACGTAAATTAGGCCGACCCTTAGCAGGTCGGACCTATATGGTGCCATGCAGACCCTGGGACCCATTGCGTCGGGCTGGCCTGATCGAGTCAGATCGGCCCCACACCCCAGCAGTCCCTGAATATAGAAACGAGCATAGCTGACAAACCGGGTGTCCATTTGACACACTGTCAATAGCATTGGGATCCAATTTGGGAATCAGTCCGCTGGGAATATTCTAGTGGGTCCAACCGAGTCGGGGCCGGCAAAGGTGCGATCAACCCGTTTCATGGAACAGGGCGTAACTTAGAGAACGAGAATCCGATCGACGAGTTGTCTATGGTGTAATGACCCTAGTGACAAGGAGGTCCTTTTGAGATACTACAAGTGGGTTGTGAAGAATGTTGTATTTTGTCTTGGTTGGATCGTACCTGAATCCAACAGGGCCCTCGACACTAAAATGCCAATAACATACAGACAAGGCACCCGGTTGATGCACCGTCTGTTGTGTTGGAACCCTTATGACATGAAATATCATCGGGCTACTCATTTTTTTAGATATATGATGGTTGAAATATGACCAATGGATTGGGGAGTAGTTCTTCCAATAGAACTACAAATGAACCCCTGGGGTAGGCTGAGACCTAAAGACTGGTTTACGATGGCCTAGTGGAAAGCGTCTCTCTGTCACTGAGTAGACCCACAATGGGGAGCAGCTCTGTGTGACCCGGAAAACCCACGGTACTCGATAGGAGGAGTACCTCAGTTCGTCCAAGGTGGGAAGCAGCTCTCTGTGACCCAGCCGACCCACCGTGGTGAGCGGCTCTATGTGACTGTTCATACCTATGGTACAAATCAAGGATAAGTACAACAACAGTTCAATGTTAGTGGGAAGAAGCTCTGTGTGACTCGGATGGCCCACTATACTTGATAGATGAGGATTTGTCTAGCGGCTGAGGAGTTCGATGTTTGTGACTAACAATTCTACAATTAATACCCTAGAATATACATGGTGTGAGTTGAGTCCTCTATATTCATGGTGATACCTGTTTAGTAATTTTACCTTCATGGTATTATCTTCATGGTGATACATTTGTGGTAATTTTACCTTCATGGTACTATCTTCATGGGGTTACTTGGGTGGTACTTTAACCTTTGTGGTACTTCTATCTTCATTGTGTTAACTGTGTGGTACTTATACCTTCATGGTGCTACCTTTGTAGTATACTTACCACATGTATGAGATGAGTATATCTCGATAACAATGGTATATGTATGGGAATATACATAAGTAGAGTTGATATATTTCTTTTTGTTTTTTCCTTTTTGTAATTTTAGGATACCTACGGGGACTCGGGGTCCTTACTGAGTATAGTTATACTCCCTCCTACATGGGCTTCGCTCACACCCTGTTGTGTCTTGTGCAAAATACGGATATCATTGATTGAGGCTGAGGGATCCAAGACTAGTCAAAGCTCAAAGTTTGGACCATTTGGCGTGATGTGACACATGGTCTACTGATCGTGAGTTGTACCTACCCTTCAGGTAGGATCCGTGGTGGGCAATCTAGGAGCTGCCTTTCACTTTTCAGCTATTTTGTTCTTTTTAGTTGTGCTTTTACCTTTCTAGTTGGGATTGTATTTCAGACCCTTACATTCAACACTATTTTTACTACAACAGTTTACGTAATGGTTGCATCATGTCATGTTCTTGAACTTTGTGTATGTACATGATAAAAATGAAATGCCTTCCCATTTTAGGGACACACCTTTCCTGTACTTGTCACCTGCTCATGTCCTATGGTAGGCGGGCTTGGGGTAGTCATGGAAAGGGCCCCAAGGGATGGGTCCTGACAAAGTGGTATCAGAGGATTCAGTTCTACCGAAGAACTAAGACTCATATGTTTTCTCTGTGGAAATAATGTTATGTATTATAAGTGTGTTTTCAGTTTGGGGAATCTAGTGTTGGAGCGACGATAGACGTATCCATACATCAGGACCCTGAATTCTTATTTCTGACTTAGTACACAGAACAAATGATTTTATGTGCTTTTGAAGAGTTTTTCTTGTGATTTATTTGGATATAGCTCACCAGGTATAACTTAATGACTGGGGAACACCTCTTCCTTATGAAGAAGTCACCGCGTAGATATCCCACTAAGATTTCTGAGAGAGTACACGATGACGACCCACCGAGCGATGAGACCTCTGTACGAGGCCCTCTTACGGTGTTAGTACCTTCAGGTGGTGCACCAGTAGCACCACCACCCATTTGGAAACAGATGCCATCATCCCCACCTACAGAGTGTGAATTCCAACTGAGCATGTTGCATGAGTTTCAGTGGTAAAGAGCTCCGGGGTTCGACGACTATACAGATTCCCAGGCATCTGGGGACTGGCTGGAGGCTGTGGCTGGAGTTTTCCTCCTAGTTGTGACACCATAAGATTATATGGTGATCCTAGATGATAGTATTTAAGAGTGTGTGACCATGATAATGGTCTACATGGTGTTGAGGCTTCAATACATGGACCGTCGCCCGATATGGAACCTTCGGGTAGTGTGCCGGCTGTAACACTGACCATTGGTAAGCAGTTACAACCGGTGATACCAGTAGAGGACACATGTTGGCTTAGTTTGTTATATGTGTTTCAACATCATATAACCCTCAAGTTCCGAGTTGTGCCCGACTCACAGGTGGCTAAGGAATCACTTGAGGAGGTGGCCGAGTTTCCATCTTGCCAGGGCACTATTTGATTAGATGGTGGTACTGGTAGAGAGACTTCTACGTGGCTCAGCTGGATGATGATAGGGCCTTAATTACCTTGATCATGCAATGAGGTGACTTTTTTTGGACAAGTCTGAGAAACATCCTCAGTATAGGGTGTCTCTTGCCATAAAAAGATAAGGGGTGAGTGTTCCCTAGAGCTTCTACAGCTTCATCCGTACGACATGTCAGTAGTTGATTATTCATCGAGACATACTGTCCATTCCAGGTACTCAATCAATATAGTACGGTTAGTGCTTCAGGGCTTGAACCTTCAAATAAATGTGTGTTTTGGGAAATCTGAGCCAAAACTTTTCCTCTACGCATTACTACTTATGTTAGTGTTCTAGAGGGAACCTTTGTGGTTGAATGTTCTTTGGATTAGCTAATACATCCATTAAATGTTATCAATTGGGAAGTAGGAAACTGATGCTAGTCTTAGAGACTTGGGCATGTAAAATGTGTCAGGAAGAGGAAGTGATAGGGACAGATGAATCTGTAGGGTAGCAGACTTGGAAGTGGAACTACAAGAGTAGCATGTGTTGGTTTACATTTTGACATGTTACAAACACCACCTCAATGTGGTCCCTAGTAGGATTATGGAGCTAGAGGAAATGGGAAGGGAGTAGTTACATGTAATCTAGGATTCTGACCCAATGGATCTAAGAATTATTAGAGTTACAATCTATGTATACTACTAGCTTCCATATTAATTGATATAGGAACTAACCATTCCTTCTTTCCACGAATCCTTTTCAAGTCCTAGAGTTTCCAGTTAAATGATTGACTTGACCATTACGTCTGGAGATAACTTTGGGAGGATACTTGAAAATAAAACTTGTGTTGACGGTGTGATCCAACCCTTGAGGTGAGAGTTTTGGATGAATCCTCTTTGTCACAGCATTAAGGCCTTACAACATTAGTTTTTGTATGGAATGGACATATATAGTTCATACTCAGACTGACTGTATTATGCCAAACTTTTGTGGTTTATCTACAATGTTGGAATGGGGGTCCCATGGTCTGTAAAAAATGAAACCCAAGAAGCATAGGATAAACTCATGCATAGGAAGGTGATGCTAATCACCCTTGAGTCGACTGGCCTTACCCTTTTGGAAGCAAGAGTTTTGAGTTTTCAGTTCGAAATAATAGTGGATGAGTGTGGTGACATCATTTCAAAAAATGTTTCAAGGATTACCTCCCTGATGGGAGAAGGAATTATGCTTTATCTTGGAACTATGATATATTTTAACTATATTCACCGGGGTTCTGACACCCTTTTCATCGTTAAAGAATAAGGGGGAAGGTTTTCGTGGGGGTGGAGAAGGCGGAAGATCTTTCTGGAGCTGAGATGGTGATGATGGCTAGAGTTCCTCCATAATTATGACTTTGTGATAGTCTATACATCTGGGAAAGGGAACATGGTGGTAGACTCATTGAGCAAGAGTTATAGTCTACAGTTGCTGAGTGAGGCGTCAATGCAGCTAGTCACGCTTTGGATATTCTTCGAGGATAAATATGGATCATCTTACCTCCATTCATTGAATGTCACTCCCCCAATTCCTCAGAAAGTTCTTGAGGAACAGCTTGGGACGTTGACTATGGGGCCCAACATGCTTATATATTCTTAAGATGGTCTCCTGAAGGATATTCTGAAGGTGGGGAGGACATCTTTCTCTTTAGAGGACACACCATAATACATGTGATGCTTCGAGAGAAGGTGTTTAGGGAGACCATGTCTTCCTTGGGGTCTCACCTCAACAAAGTTTGTGGATGTTTGTCCGGGAAGACAAGTTATCTCTGAGGTAATCAGACCTTTCTAGATTCTCAGAATAGTTTTCAGGGTGGCATATCGTCTATCTCTTTCGCCAAAAATGCACTGGGTGCATAACGTCTTTCACGTATCCTAGCTGAGGAGATACGTTCTTGATCCATCACATGATATCAACCTGGGAAAGTTGGACTTTGATGATATGGTGACTTTTATGGAGTTCCTAGTGGATATAGAAGATCGATAGGAGCGAGTCCCTTATAGATTGTCGGTCTCTCTAGTGTGAGTGTAGTCACAGCACGGGGAACTCCAGGAGAGCACATGGTAGTGGGTGGCTCAGATTAGTGGTCAGTACCCCCTTTGTTTCCTTATTCAATGTTGTGAATTTCGGGGACATAAATCCCAAAGGTGGGGAGAATGTAATGTCCCAAAATTTCAGCATAATTTTTTTAATTATATGGAATTATTTCTAGACCGCAAAATCTGACAGAGCGTGAGTCTAATGTTCAAAGTACCTGGGATGATCTGTCAATGTTTTATTAATCTTTAATTAGCACGCTTAACCAGTTTTCCTGAAAAATTATAATAACTCAAAATGGTTTATTTGTTCTGAAATCTGAGGGTACTATTTCATTTAGGATAGTGGGTTTACCCTAGCCACGACATAAGTTTTATTAGTGCGGGCCTCCTATGAGAACACCCAAAAATGGCATAACCATAAATAAAATCATTAAATAAAGTTTGTTTTTATTTTTCAAATGCTTATAACTGACAAACGGTTGGTCGGATTAAAAATATGAGACCACCAGTGAACTTGTGAGACTATGATTTCTTTAGGCAGATACTAACATTAGCTAGTGTGGTCCACCAGTGAATATTGGTTTTTGGTCGTAAATAAAATAATTATGTGACAATTGTTTTATTATAAAATCCACAACTTTTAAATGGTAGATCATATTGAAAATACGAGAGTACTATTGAGTTTTTTGGGACGTGTTCTCCTTAAGAGTAGCATATCGCCAAATGACGCGGGTTGAGGGTGAATGTTATTGATTTATTGAACTTTTTTATGCAATATTTATTAAACACACGAGCGATGTTTTATAACTTTTGAACCGGTGCTCAGATTAAAATTTTGAGGGCACCGTAAAATCCACAGCCCAGTGATTTACTTAAGGGAGACATTGCTTTGAACGCAATATATTTTGAGAAAAAGTTGTGTTTTGTGACTTTTTTAAATGAAAAGAAAAGAAATTATTTTATTATTTTATTTCTATTACATATCTTCCAATTGACAAGTGGAGTTTGGGGTCAGCGATTTTTCAAGCCAATAAATGGCTTGACCTTCCAATCCTAAGTAACAATGTCATCGTTGAATTAGGAAGGTTCCTCATTTATGAGCTCCCATTAGTTCCCCACATCATTACTTACCCTCCCCTCTCCAATATATATGGATCATGGGGAGGGGTATCAGTACAGCTTTTCCATGAAACGAATTATTGAAGGAGTACCATGACACTGAAACCATTGAGGATTTAGATGATACCAACATAAGGTGACAGGTAACGCCGAACCACAAACCGCATGATGACGTATGAGTAACATCGTTGGAAGCCTATTGCAAAGAGGAAGAACACCAACCCGCCTTCAAGCGTAGGCATCTGTTAAGTGATTCAAGATTGGGGGTTTACACTTTTACACATTTTAAAGGATTTCCTCTTCCCCGTTCATGAATAATACGAAGAACGTGGATCAACTGACTAATGGGATGATCCAAGATTCATTCATTTTTGCAGGAGGTTGTTGTGGGGTATCTTTGAAGATTTTATTCTTGTTTAATTTTAAGAGTAGATAAATATTTTCCACCTTCTTGATATCAAGATAATGTGGAGGGAATGGGAAAAATGAACACTGCCCAGAATCTCCACCATTTTTTTGGATGTTGATGTGTCCTTCGCGAACAATGTTTGGGGTTGACAAAAACCCCCGATGAGAGGTGACAGCGGCGGATAGAAATCACCGAACGTGGAGGATAGAGTGGTCTGCCATCATGCATCGCTGACAAAGAAGGGTGTGGCTGTAGCCGCAGTGGGTGGAGATGGAATTCGGCTCGGCTGACTTCAAAGGAGGTAGCGGCACGCCACCGCATGCTGCTGGACAAGGGGGCCATGACATGGAGCCATGGCAGGCAGTAGCGGCCGACACCGTGCAGCCGCGGAGGAAGGCAGAGGGGCACACCACCACGTGCCGCTAGTGGAGCCCGCAGTTCAAGGCCATGATTGGTGGAGAGTGGAATGACCCTCACGGTGTGCTGGGTTGGCCAAAACAGCCAACAATTACACGGTGGGGCAGCACCCCACCGGCTGGCCGAAACGACCTCACACCAGCGAGGCTAGCTATAAAATCTAGTCCGCATTCTGGGGGACGGAGACAGACATAGGCCAGATGAGCACCCAAACCCACCCAGCATGCCAGACCTGCGGCCCAGCTGGCAGGACCCGTGACCTAGTTGGCCTATGCGGGTGTGTTGAGCCCTACCCAACAGGCTGGGAAAACCGCGGCCCGGGCTCGGGAACTGAACCAGACCGACCCTAATGGGCCAGACACAGTAAAGCAGGTCGACCTTTAGCAACTCGGACTCGAGCAGGGTAAGGTAGACCCCAGGACCCATTGCATTAGACTGACCTAACCGAGTCGGACTAGCCCCAGACCCAACCAGTCCCTGAATAAAGAAACAACCATAGCTGAAAAACGGGGTGTCCGTTTGACACACTTTCAGTAGCATTGGGACGCATTTTGAGATGCGGTCCATTGGGCATATTCCAGCAGGCCCGACCGAGCCGAGCTTAATGGAGGTGCAATCACCATGTTTCATGGTAAGGGGTGTAACTAACAGAACGGGCATCTGATCGACCCTTCGTTTGTGGTGTAACGACCCTAGTGACAAGGCGGTCCTTTTGAGACACTCCACGTGAATTTTGGAGAATGTTAGATTTTTTCCAGGTTGGATCATACCCAAATCCAACTGGGCCCTCAACACTAAAATGCCTATAACTTAAATACCATGCGTCCAGTTGATGCACCATCTATTGCGTTGAAACCCTTATGACATGAAAAATAATCCGTTTACTTATTTCTGTTGCTCAATGCTGGTTGAAATTCGATTAATGTCTTGAGGATCGGTTCTCCCAAGCGCACTATGTATGGAACCCATCAGTTGGCTGAGACCTGGAGACTGCTCTATGATGGCCTAGTGGGAAGCAGTTCTGTGTGACCTAGTAGACCCATGATGGAGAGTGGAACTATGTGACCTAGTAGATCTGCAGTACTCGACAGGAGGAGTACCTCAGTTTGGCTAAGGTGGGAAGCAGCTCTGTGGGATCCAGCAGGCCCTCGGTGGGGAGCGGCTCTATGTGACCCAACATACCCAAAATACTTATCATGGATAAGTAATAAAACAGTTCAAGGTTAGTGGGAATCGACTCTGAGTAACCCGAAAGTCCCACTGTACTCGATAGAGTAGGAGTTCTCCAATGGCTAAAGAGTTCGATGTTTGTGGCTAATGACGCTATGGTTACTACACTAGAATATACCTGGTGTGAGCAGAGTACTCTATTATTGTGGTGATACCTATGTGAACTTTTATCTTCATGGTATTATCTTAGTTGGGATACATGTTTCGTACTTTTACAATTGTGGTAATATATTCGTGGTGATACCTATGTGGTACTTTTACCTGTGTGGTACTTATATCATTAGGGTGTTACCCATGTGGTACTTTTACCTTCATTATGTCAATTTTTCATTATACATCCCTCATGTATGAGATATGTATATCTAGAGAAGGTATAAGTATGGGAATATACCTAAATAGAGTTGATTTCTTTCTTTGTGGATCTCCCTTTGTGGAATTTGAGGAGACCTACAGGGTCTTTGGGTCCCTACTGAGTATTTTTATACTCACCCCGGTACGGGCTTCACCCACACCTTGTTGTGTTTTGTGCAGACGATAGACAACGTTGACTGAGGATGAGGGAGCCAGTACTGGATGATGCTCAGAGGTGGACCATTTGGCATGATGTGATGCATGGACTACTGATCATGAGATGTACCTACCCTTTAGGTAGGATCCATGGTGGGAGATCTTGGAGATGTTTTTCACTTTTTAGTTGTTTTGTACTTATTAGTTGTACTTGTTCTTTTCTTGTTGGACTTGTATTCTGGCCCCATACTTTCAACACTCTTTTTACAACAACAGTTTACTTATTCGTCGCTACTTGTCATGTTGTTGGACTATGTGTTTGTACACGTTAAAATGGAAATGCCTTCCCGTTTTAGGGAAACGCCTTTTCGGTGCTAGTCACCAGCCCCTGGCCTATGGAAGGCGGGCTTGGGGTTGTGATGACATGGGCC
Organism: Viscum album; assembly: GCA_963277665.1. Taxonomy (NCBI): domain Eukaryota; kingdom Viridiplantae; phylum Streptophyta; class Magnoliopsida; order Santalales; family Viscaceae; genus Viscum; species Viscum album. Next base: position 619,334,788 of record OY728146.1, on the reverse strand, counting down.
TCGAGGGATGGATTGTGACATATGATGAGAGAGATGTGTGGTTGGTGATGTTATTTCTCTAACAATAATGATTTCTTGGATGATAATAATGGGGCCTCAATGGATGGTTGGAATCAAAAATGGTTTTCATTTATTGGAACATTATGAATCTTATTATGGTTAATGAGTATTGAGGTATGTAATCATTGTCCTAGTGGATAAATCCATTAGGTTCCCCTGAAATATTTGATGTGACCTACCAATTTTAGAGTGCCCATAAACATCTCATTGTGCCTCACGTTATCCTATTTGGGTGTTCTGTGCTTCAATTTACTGGATTTTCATTTATTTCTGTATGTTACTCAGTTTATTGTGATAATATTCTATGGGATTTGGGATTCCAAAAGTATACTATTATTTTTCCAACTGAACCCTATAATAACAATTTTATACAAAAATAATAAAAATATAACATGGAAAATAAATATTTATTTACAAATTAAAAACTAAAATTGAATTAAAAATAAAATATTTAACATGAGAGATATTATGAAGGCATTAAAAAAATATTTACTGTTCTATGTGTACAAATAAAACATAATGGACCAAAATTTTAAGATAAAAATTACACTCAATGATCATATAAGAATTGTATTCCCCCAATAACCATGTTATAAATACATTACCATCACATATTACAAATTATAACAAATATAATATCTAAAATCACAATTATTATTAATTTTTCTCAGTCAAAATATTTGTTTCCCTTCAAAAAAACCTAGATTAATGCAAAAATTGTTTCTTCATGACATTATTTCAAATAAGAATACATTTTATTATAGTATAAACACTGAGAAACATCCAAACCAATCATGTTATATTTTTTCTTACTTATTTTTCAGTTGAATTTATCATAATTAAAATGATTTTATATATTTTATTTTCGATATTCTACTATAGTAAAATAATAATAAATTCATATTTTGGTTAATATTACACAACAAACATTATAATTTTTTATTAATTTTTTATATTTCATATAATTATAACAATTTTTAGGGTTGATATACCGATTAGCATTTCCATTCATAGTCATGAAAATGAGGTATTGCAATGATGAATGTATAAGAGACAAGTTGAAATGGATTGGAAGGGATAACCCATGTCTAAAAAATAAATATAAATATATTTCCTTTATAAATATCTATTTATTTTAATTGAATTAAAAAAAACAAAGAGATTAAATTTTTTACGATGAAATAAAATTCTTTTTTTCTAAATATAGAGAATGAATACCGCTTAATGTAACAAATGAGATACATAATCCTAGGTTATAAATGGGGTATATAAAACCATTAAATAAATGATAGAGAACCCATACTCCTCGCTATTTTCTAAATTAAATGTTAAAGAGAAAGGGAGAGGCAAATAGAACATCAATATACATCATTTTAAGCATTTTTAACACCATGATTCCATTATTAATTTTTTTCACAACGATCTTGAATTTCACATCCTTTTATAAATATTCAAGGACATAGTTTAGAATATAAAAATTTATGAAAACTTTTATATGAATATATTTCATAAATGTTTCATATTTTTTTAGTTATTTAATAAATATATCAAAATCATTTTTCATTTAAATAATTTATTTGGTTGTTCACACATCTGAAGTCCTTACCACATGTTGATCGAGCCACATATGATATCGTATAGTATGATAAAGTGGTTGAGCCTTGTGTAATTATACATTGTATGAATTCTATTCAATAAAACATATTGTTGTTAACATTCCTATTTTAGGGTTTACACTATAAAAAATCATGATTTGGTTTATACCACCATGATATGGTTTGGATATAGTGTATCTTTCTAAAAAAAATAATGAAACATAATTAAAAAACATAAGGTTCCTCATAGTTGTTTTTTGAAAAAAAATATTGCTTTTCATTGTAATGAATTATTATGATAATAATTGGATAAATTTTTATCAATAAACATTAGATATAGGAGGATAAAGTTTGTAGATCAATATTTAATTTTAAAATTTAATAGATATATCCCCAAGTTCTATGGGGGATTTTTTATTATGGTTTTAAAATATCCAACAATAATTACAAATCATTTTTTGAAATAAATGTATACTATTTAATATAGGAATTATAGTTTATTGTAAATTGTATATTGGTGTTTTTACAAACTAAGAATGAAAAATTTATAGAATGAATCATTATGGAAGATTATTTTATTGACATTATAAGAGAAAAATGTGACATGTAGTTAGAAAATTACCTTCCCTATATTACAAGTTGAACATATTTCAGTTCTATCAATGGTTTCAAATATTGTAAAATTAGATTCATGAGTTTTAATAATCACGTTTTAACATGTTTTTTTTGTGTATAACAAAATAAATATTGAGATAAATGATGATAAATGAAATTAAAATGGATTATTTGGTTAGGTAAGAACAATATATTTGACCCAAAAATTCATGTCATCTAAATGGTATCTAAATAGTGAATTTATATAAATTAATGTGTGGATATATATAGATGGTTCCACTACTTCACCAAGTATTATCATAGGATAAAAAGGAATAATTTTTTTTACTTTGATTTGAAAATTTATGTTACCATTAGGGGTGTAATATAGTAATTTGAAATCGAAATTGAGATATGTTATATTTTCTATAAGTTATGTAATAAAAATTAGAATTCAAAAATAATCAAAGAATAAAGAAATAAATATTATTTAATATTAATATTTCACCCAAAGAGGTTATTAATGATATATCAGCAGGAGCAATCACTTCTAGGATTATCTTTGAATGTAAATTCATATGAAAATACTATCAATGGTTTCATATCTTAAATGGAAGGTGATATTTTATTGGAATATATGGATTTAATTTATAATACATTTAATGTATATACAATGTCTTTCACCCATATAACTTATTTTAAAAAAAATATTTTTAATTAAAATTGAATTTTATCATAGAAAAAAAAATTCTATGAAATTAAATTTTTTATTTGAATTTGGAAATTAAATTTTGATATGGGTAACAAAATTTAAAATTAATTAATAGTATAATATAGAGAGGTTATCTATTCGGTGTTTTCAGAGAGAAGTTTATTTTCTATTGCATGTATCTTAGATATACCAATCTCAAGGGTTGGTATATAAAACTTTGTTCATGTAATGTTTATATTATGTATTTTAGCATATAATTTGTGTGTCACTTTTCATCTGTGATCTCTTTTTTTTAATTATAAATTTATAATAAATGGGTTGGTTACTACTCCAATTTTTTATTATTATTTATATATAGTTTTCCCCCCATATTTAATTTAGTTAGATGAAGTCCCACTCTACGTATTTTTATGGGGTATTGTGATTTATTTTATTAATTGGAATATCACAACTTTTTTCTTAGTTAGGGATTTTTTTTTAAATCCTTAATGTTTGTGGGTGGTGGATGGGTCCTTGTCATGTTTTTTTCCTTGGTTTCCCAAAAAAAAATTATTCTCTATGGAATGATAAGATATCATCACCAAGGCCCTGAATAGTTAAGGTCCACATAGAAATGTCAATGGTTGATCAATATGATTAAATTTTAAAAATTTTATTTATTAATAAGTATATATAAGAAAATTATTCTCTATTATATGGAGTAATAATTATTTAAAAAAAATAAATCATATTAGAAAATATAAAAAATCACATACACTGAAGATATTTACTTGTTTCACTGCCCAAAATGAAAATTACAATGCATGGTATATAAATTTTTTTAATCATTTTTTTTAAATAATTTACATATTATTTATGATTATTTGATTTTATATTATCTCAACACAGAGTTCATGGGTCTATTAGTGAACCTGGACTATGTAAATAAAATGATATGAATATATATAGGAACATTAATTAATAAAATGGAAAATAGTGTAAATATAAATAAGGGTACGTGAGAAATGTAAATACCATGAATCAATGTTTTTTCAAATATAAAAATAAATGATTTTAAAATACGAAATAACATATTATTCAATCAAAATAATAGTTTATATATTTTTTTATATAATAGTTTTATGATATATAGATATATATTCATTAAAGTTTTATTAAAAATTATATTTTATTGGGACAAAGGATCTAGAGTACCCTAGTTTTTATTGTTCTCTTTTTTATTATTTAATTCTTCTATGGATTTTACTTTGTATATATATTGAGTTTTTGAGTTTTTGGATGTTTCCCTATACATTATTTTTTATGTAAATAGTTTAGTGGAAACCATGCCACCTCTTCATGCATATTATATTTTTAATTATTTTCCTCTTGCATAGTTCGGAGTGCATAGGTAGCACATAGTTTGATTCAAACCATTCGGATCAAAAGACTGATAGTGTGGGGTTTGGGTTGTCCATGGATGGGGTATCATGGATCAAGAATGGTTATTGCAACCCATGAAATGATCTTGTTCATGATTCTACACATTTGACAGAATTGAAATGCGATGGTGGTGGATAGTTTCTCAAATTGTGTTACGAAGCCATTTTGGTGTCTTATGAGTCTAGTGAGGGATTCATGGTTTGTAGAAGATTTTCTAAACCATTTATCCAAATCATGAATAGATCCACTGACTATTATATTATTTACATTTCTAATCTCTCAGTTTTTAACCCCAAAAAATCTATTCTCCCCCTCATTTGTATTGTGAAACACAAGTGAGGATATCCCCATATTCGTTTTGCCAACCCTCATCATTATATTGTGGAATAATGTGTTGTCATCATTATTTTGGGAGTGATTTATCATTTAAAACACCTCCTTACATCTTCTCCTTCTCCCATAAACCATCTTCTCTTTGGTTCCTCTTCTCCTTTGATATATATGGTCTAGGTATCAGGTTTAATATATTTTAATTTGGGGTTTTGGTCTTATTATGGTTTCATTTAGGTGTTATTGTCTCTTCACGCCTCTTTGAATGAATTCTATGGTTCTATTTTCCAATAACATTGTGGTTTTTTAGGTCTCCCAATCCATTTTCCTTCAAACATAAGAATTATTTATTTCGTGATGTTCTCACCATGTTTTGATACAAATTAGTGATATATAATATTTTATTTAATTATTCAAAATTAAATAAATTAGGATTCTAGTTTTATAAAATTCCATGAAATTGGTTAATTCATTTTTTCAAACAAATTATTTTTCAAAATTCCTTGTTTTCCTGGTAAAAATGTTTTGATTCTCAAAAAGGGGTTTGGATTTTAAAGTTGGTTCATAAATTGATTTTCGATTTATGGGTGGCATGTTTAGATCTTTTTTAAATGGTTTGATAGTAAATGGTTCCATGAGTCCTATGTTTAACTTTAAGAAACTTTTTTTATTTGGGAAAACCTCTTTTATATATGTATCATGGGTTATATTTATTAAATAAATGTGAATTTCCTCGATAAGATAATTTCCCTAATCATTGAAGACCCTAATTCATAGAGAATTACAAGGATTTGTGTATGTGGGTGGAGATGTGGGTGTTTGGATTGTGTGTTCCTTGTACATATTAATTATATATTGTTGATTTATTAATACCCCTTTAATTACCCAATTTTTGATATATAATGGGAACATAGAATAACTAGTGGATTATCCAAGAATTCTTGCTGTATTATTTAGGATTATGCTCAGGCTAGTGGCCCCTTTTTATAGGCATTACCTGCATAGGGGATGGATCCCCTCAGTTAGGCTACGATGGATATGACAGAGTGTTAGGGATGTTTGATTACATATGGAATACTATTTAGATAGATTAGGTAACAATATATTCTAGGTTTTCACTTAACTTGTTGATATTCTAATCTTCTAGGGAACTTGTTTATCTGATGAGGATAATCTTGGTCCCTTTTTTGGTATAGTTACTTGAGTACTACTTTCCCACTATAATTATTGTGAATTCTTCTCTCCTACTTCATATATATGATATCCCTCATTATTGAAAATGAATTTTTAAATTTTAAATGTTACATGAAATTTTTTTGAAAATTAATTTGTATGCATTTTTACTATATACAGAAACACCCTTTTTCATATATTCCCTCTCCTAAAATTTCCCAAGCCTCCCTTTTGTTAGAAAAAACATATTTTAAAAAGTACATGTAAATATAATATGATTCTCATTTAAATAGAATGGATGGAAAGCCTATGATTATATAATTATATATAAAAATATCATTAAATAAATATTTTATTAAAAGGAAATGTTTATGGAGTAGTTTTACCTGGGAATACATAATGAGTTTAAAAAAAATTCATACAATTTCATTCTTTTCTTAGCCTGATTTTAAGGTTCCTGGTTTGTGTCAATCAATTTGGAGTGATTTCCGGTTTTGGGTTTTGTGAGTAGACCTTGGGGCTAAACAATTTACCTATTTGTTCATCAAGATCAATTTTTTTATTTTTAGTTTAGGTTTTTTTGTTCGTGTTGTTTATTTTATTTTAGGTAGGGACTCTTGTTTAACTTTACACTACTTGGTTTATTTTATCTTTTGATGAAATCATTGCCACTGACACTATTTGATTCCAATGCTGCTCGTCACCACCCTAGGGTGATCCAAAACATGCCTTGAGGGTGTCATGGGCCGACTTTGGGGACATTTTCTGGATTGACCTAGGTTAGTACATTAAAGAATGGTATCAGAGGGGAAGTTTATTTAGAATACCTATTTATAAGTGGAACCTTTTTTATATTTTATATAGTTGATTTATTGGGACATGGGGTGTAGGAATGATGAGTTTTCTTGCCAAAAATTTCTGTGATGAACATCAGTTTTCGTGGGAAGTTGGAATTTGAGTTTTTTCATTCAGTTTTGTTACTATATCTCATATTTGTACTTAATTTTTTTGGTGGATGAATTTAAGTATTAATAATTTTTGTGGATTTTTATGTATTTTCTAGAGTTTGGGTAATGAAATTGCAGTTCATCCAATGAATTACGATGAACTTGTAGTTCTTAGAATTCCATGTAGTTTCTGGGAAATGGTCTTGAAAGACACTTTGTGGATGTGGTGTGATTGTAATATGGACACCAATCGTATTTCCAAATCACCCATCAAAATTATTCTCCTATTGAATTTATATTAGCTATTTGGAAATTTTTACATTTTTAATGAAAACAATATTTTAAAATATGAAAACTGAATTCTCAATAGGTGATTGTTTTTTGTAAATGGTGAGTGACTTTTTAGATTTATTTTAGATAAATTCATAGAAAGTGGTTTCTATATAAAGATAATTTTTATGAAATATGATTTTTATTAAATGATATATGATAAAATGACACTTGATTTAAGATAAATATGATTACAATAGATAATGGGTTTTATTTAATAATAAAAATAATTTTATTTTAGTGGAATGAAATATATTTATGTTTAGAGATGAATTTAGGTGTTAAAGTGGTGTTTAATAAGATTTTATAAAAAAAATGTTCTGTGAAATTTTTGAGTTTGTTTCATTTTATGGTTACTGTTTAATTTTTGATGTATTATTTATAATGAGTTGGTTTTTAATTAATTTTTCTTTCCTTTATATTTATAGTACACCTCATGAATGATTCAATGGACGTTTAAGGTGTAGAAAATGGTGGATTACCATTAATAGAGCCTCCAGTTGTTCAACATGAAGCCTTCCTTCTTTTGTTTTGGAACTGAAAACCTCCCATCATTTATTATTAGAAGGATCGTTTCACTATAGATGAGTGGAAATAAAAAATTAAAATAATATTAATTTTTCTTGAGTTTAATAAGGCTCTATAATCTATTGTTACAACCTATATGATCGAAGTTGTATGTTAGAAGTGGTGAATGTAGGTCTATAGTACCAAGCCTGAGGATGAACTATATTAAGAATTCCTCAAGGCTTCATTCATCCCACAATAATTCATTGAGGTGGTGATGGTGGTGAGGGTTATGGAGATATGCTGCCTATATCATGGTGATGGGAATGTTTGGTAATTTTTCTATTTTTTCGGGATCTAATCCCCATTCTCTTAAAGTTTTCTAAGGATGATTCTCTAGAAACTAGATATTTAGATAATGGTATTCATCCTAATTTTAGTCCGTGGGTGTTGAAGTTCGATCTAACATCCTTTGAAAATGAGAGGAGGCTAGATATTCATATTTAAGTTGTGTTAGAAGTGGTTCTTGAGGTAGATAATCCTCCTTCATTCTCTGGATGTTTTTAAGAGAATTCTTGTAATGTGATGGGGATATGACCAAATGAAGATTATGCAACAAATGGAATCAAGAGGCCTTCTAAAATTCTATAAACTTCATATGCGTAGATGACCCTATAATTTCATCAATGTACAAAGAGGGTTTATAAGAATACATTGATTCCATGTTCTCAAAATACATGTCCATCTTCTATTTGTTTGGGACGTTTTTAGGAGAGTGTAGAAAGACCTACTCCCTCAAAGATGAATGTAGATTAATCGAATGAACATGGCACAAGTGAGATATTCATTTAATGTCCTTGATGTGAATACTATTTTCATTTTAGGGGTTGTGTATTGTTTTTTAGTTCTTATTTGATATGAAAGATGATTTTGTGTAAATTTTTTGATATTCTATTTTAAAGAAAATACCATTTGAAAATTCTGAAGTTTTTTACCTTGTAGTCGATAAGTGTTCAATTGAGGGTTGAGTTCCCCTTTTCTTGTTCCTTATTTTAATTCTGGGTGGTTTTTCTAGATTTGGTTGTTAGTGATTGATCAATACCATTGGGTTGGAATCATTATAGAACTCTAAACTAGTGGTGAGTCAACCCTAACCATCTTGTATTGTTAAATTAAATTCATTACTTCTACCATATTTTTTTACATGATTCCCCTTGAGATGTTTTCAGAATATTACCTCTTAATTTTTTTTTCAAATTTGTGTTTTCATTGTTCTTTGGAAATGTCTGGGCTCTTGGAGATGACATGATGGTTATGGTGACAGTGTGGTGTTTGGATTTTCCATTAGGATTTTCATCATCATTTGATGAATGGTTTGAGTTAAATTGTTAGTTTTAGGTAGTAATGTAATTATTTTTATAGTGTAGATTAATGTTTTCATTGTTTTTAGGAGTTGATTCATGTGAGTGTGAGAATTATTTTATATTACAAGATCCTCTGGATACATTGGGGCCTTTTGGATTTAAAAAATCATTATAGTTGGGATAATTTTCACACATAGTTTTTTTATCATTTAATTTTCTTTATCATATATTATTTTTTATTTCCCTATGGAATTGGATGTTTCAGGTCATTTTTTTTGGGTATATTTTTCTGTTTTTTCATGGTTTGTGTACACAGATAAGTGGAAATAGTATGACCTCCTATTAGAGAATCCATTTTCAGTTCTTTTTTCTCATGCATGGTTAGGATTTCACTATTATATCATAGTTATGTCTGAACTATGTGGATACAATGGGTAATTATCTGTGTATTTGGGTGTCCTTTGGATTGGGGTGCATTGATTCAAAATTGTCAGTCCACACTATGTGAGAATCATGTTTGTGGTTTAAAAATTTTTGATTGAACCAAGCCACATGGTTGGAACATGGATTCTCAAACAGTGTGACTGAACCATGTAGATGTCCTATAAGTCCATTATGTTATGCATGGTTGGCTCAATGTTTTCTAAACCATACAGCCTAACCATGAATAGTTCATACAACCATTAGAAATGGGTTTTTACCTTTCTAACCCTCTCGATTTTAACACCATAACACATCTTTCCCCATCATTGGGCTCATGCGACTCAATGGAGGCTCCTCACCTCTTCCTCAAGGAACCCCTCATCCTCTTAAGGAGGAAATAAGTTGTTTTTTTAATATTTTGGGGTGATTTTTGAAGGGAAATTCCCTATTTAATATTTCTATTCTTCCACAGTGTATTTTTCACGTGTTCCTCTTATCCTTTGGTTCTTAAGGTATGTGATTTGTGTTTTATTGGTTATAATTTTTTTGGGTTTTCGTATTAAGGTTCCCTTTGGTTGTATCAATCTCTTTGGTCCCATTTTATGCCTAATCCAGGTGGCGATTTTCCATAGGCTTTGAGTTAAGGTATGTATCCATATCCGTTGTTCTTTAAATTTATGAATTATTGACTAATTTGTGTAAAAATAATTGTTTTATAGAAAATAGTAATATATAATATGATAATAATAATTTTTAATGAAATCTAGTGAGTTTATCTTTGAATTAAATTGCAAGAAATTGTTTTATTGGGATCTACAGACAAATTTTTTTTTCAAAATAAATGGTTGGACTCTGTAGATTAGAGTTGACTTTCGAAATGGATATTTAGGGTTTCAAGAGGTTTGGATAAATATATTTTGGATTTAATAGTGTTTTTTATATTTTTTAAATTTTTTGACACTCAAAGGTTACATGAGGCATGGTTAGAACATTAAGATGTTTGTTTCATTAGAAAACTTGCCTTAGGTTGTATTTACTACCTTATAATTTTTAATGGGATGGGAATTTCCTTATCCTGGGACTTTCCTTTTGCATTTATGTCCCAATGTAAAGGGGACTTCCTTATAGTGGTGTTTAGGGGTGGTGCATATAGGTTTGTGGCTTGTACTTATTCAATATATATTATTGATTGCATAATGATCCTTGGAATACCCCCATTTTATGCATATAATGGGAACAAATCATAGATATGGTATTCATTGAGAAGAATTGTTTCAATATTTTCAGATTATACATAGTATTGAGAACCGTTAGTATATTCTTTTCCTACATTGGGGATGGTGGCCCTCGGTTAGACCAAGTTAGGTACGACTGAGAGGTGAAGATATTTTATTTCTCCAGACATGCCGATAGGATGGATCAAGTAAATATATATAATCGTTTTTCTCTTGAGATCTTAGTATTTTCTATGTTCTATGAAACTATTTTAACTCTGGCGTATAATCTTTCAACATTTATTGGTATTATTACTTGAGAACTTCTTTCCCATTTCCATCATTATGTTTCCATTACCCCTATAGAAAATTTATGATGTGTATATTTGTTAAAGATTATTATTTTTTGTTTAAATGTTTCATGAAAAAATATTGAAATTTTTTTTGAATGTCTTTCAACAATTAAAAAAAACAAACATTTTCTTATTTTCAATATATTTCTCTAAAATTACCAAGCCTCCATTTTCTCTATTTTAAATAATTTCGAAAAAACCATGAGTTTTTTTGAAATTGAATTAATGGAAATGAAATTATTATATTATTTTATTTAGTACTATCGGTAAATGAATATATTTTTTAATCGAAATACAAAGGGATTAGTTATAATAAGTAAATCCAGTAGAGTTTTAATACTCTTTTCTAAACATTATTTATTTATAGAATCATGCGATTGTTTTATGTTTGTCTCAATATCTATTGAGCGATGTTGGGTTTTTGAGTTAGTGAGTGGCCTGTAGGGTTAAATAGAGATCTATTTAGACTTCAGGTCCAATTTTTTTATTCATTGTTAATGATATGTTTTTATTAGTATTTATTTAATATTATTTTCGGTTACTTTTTATGTTTACACATATTTTATTATTTATATTATCTTTGGGTGAAATAATTCCTAGTAACTATCTTTGATGCCCTTGGTGCATGTTTCCACCCCAACGTGATTGGGAGTTCTCCTTGAGGATGTCACAGTCTAGCATTGGTGACTAAGTCTGGGTTGACCCAGGTTGGTTCTCTACAGGATAAATTACGTTCAATTCCAATATTACTCGTGAGGTTCATAGTAATGAAAAGACCAAGTATACATGAAAATTTATTTTGAATTGATGGACTACATTTAAATTTGTTAAATATTATACCATTGTTACAATAAAAAACATATATGAATTTAAAAAAATTATATATTCAGTATTAAACTGACATCCAATATTAGTTTCACCGTAACTAAATATGGGTGGGTGCATTATATTCTTAATATTTTCCCAAATAAATATTGTCTTCTTAAAAAAATCTTGAATATATCCCTCTTTATTCAGTCATATATTTAATGTAAAATAATAAAATGAATGAGTAGGAAACATGAAAGTTTTATAGCGGGTAAGGACTCTAAGAACCCCCAGTAGTCCTCTCAACCAATTATTAACGTGAGCTTTGTGATTTTACTAATCTGGTCATTTCCCTTGTGACAATTAAATCTGAGTGAGGGAAACATGAAATTTTCCCAAACATGTTCCAAATATATTACCTGGATCTCCCTTTATAAGAATGAAAAATATCTTTCACAAACATTATGAAACGAGTTTTCAATTAAAATAAATAATGAATAAAATATGAGAAAACATTTCTAGTTTTGGAACAACATTATCCAAAATATGTAATAATAGATGATGAATAATTTCTATGATGATGATTTTTTTATAATATAAAAAAGGATAAATCTGTTATTTCAGGAAACAGTTGATCTATTCTTCCTATATGATAATATTATTTTCCTATCATCATATATGGAAAGTTTTATTTTTTCATGTGTTTGAGAGAATATTTTAAGGATATGACTTCATATTGAATTTATAATACTTTCAGTAATATAATATTGAGAGAAAAAAATTAGTGAAATAGGTCCCTTTTCATTTTGATGGTAATTTATAATGATTCAATAATTGGTGTAGTTTTTCATCCTTAAAATTAGTGAAGTAATTTTTCAATGTCCAAGGAAATTCGGTTCTATTGAGGATAAGGAGCAATAATATCTTTTCATAACATAAGAATTGGTCAAATGGTTTAAAAAAATTACAATTGAAATTTTCTTAATGACCATTACTTAGTCTTCATAAGGATAAATTTTATATTCTTAATGATAAACTTGTTAAGAAAATTTGAACTTATTGAAAAATGTAAAAATCTATCCCATCTTTTTATATATCAGTGTCTTCACAATGATATTACCATTATTCATAAGTATCCATGGATGAAATTAATCCAAATCACATAAATATCATTTCTCACTTTTTGTATGGTTAATCTTGTTCTTCATAAAGATGTAACCATCATGTGTAAGATGTAATCATTAGGTGTAAGCATGAATCTTCAATCCATAAAAAATATTCATTATGTATAATAATTAATACATAGATGATTTATCGCATGTTTAAGCATCAACATATTGGGTTATAGAGATGATTCTAGAATGAATATTTATCAATAATTGACAAAATTTATTCAGGTTAGAATAAAACCATCATGAAATTAAGACTTCAAATAAAGAAAATAATTAATAAAAATTAATTCAAAAACTAAAAATAAGTTAACATAAGAACATTAGAAAAATATAAAATAGGTTTTTTGAACATTAAATATTTTGACTAAATTGAGTATATTGGAAATAAACTAGTCTTTCAAACAATATCTCACATTTTTATGATTAGAAAACCCACATGTTTTACATTGAAAATTTTAGGTAATTTGAAAATTTTAGGTTTTTATAATTTCATAGATATAATATTATAAGTTTCATTTTATAGAAAAACTATTATTAAATAATGAAATGAAATTTTTTTTTCCAAAATTTAAACCCCATTTCATGATATCAAAAAGAACGATATATTTAGTGGGGATTTTAACACATAAAACTTCTGAAGTATGAAACTTGTATTCATTAGTGTATATGACACACGACACCAAGATTGTAAGGTAATATAATATTCAAATAAATTATAATATATTTACTATTTAAATTCATAAAACACTAAGTAATCTTTATTTAAATGCACGATTGATATTCCTCAATATATTTTGTTACACGTAAGAGTGACCTTCCATTATAGCTTGCATTACAAGCAAGAGTGAGTTTCACTAAAGTATAATTTATTATCAAAATATAATTATTTTATATAATATGGTAAAAACTAGCCATTTTTTAGATGTTATGAATATTATTAAATATATTTTTAAAATTTATGGTTTATATAAACATAAAATTAATTTATTGGTAACTAATTAATGAGAAACACAAATAAGAACCAATTAAATATAAAAATATTATTATATTTTAACTTCTCGGGAGTTTTTTCTGGATAAAAATAATTAATTACTATTATATTATGATTTTAATGAAATATATGTGTTATATATTCTATAAAATATTATTTTATTTTGATATATTAGGTTTTATAGGCATATGATAAGAACAAACCCTATTTTATACATAAATACCAATATTTTTTCAAAGGCAATTTTACCGCTATTTTAAAAGCAAACAAATTTTAAAAAATCATTTTGAAAAAATCATTTACATAATTTGTCAAAAAAATTAATTTTTGAAATAGGAAGAGAATTAATATGATAGGGTTATTTTTTGATATTTTTATGAATTATTTCATTTTTAATGAATAGTTAAACATATTGAATTTTTGTTCAGAACTTCTTTTCCAAATAATTTATTCATAATTATAATTTTAAATGTTAATGGATTTATTTTTTATCTAGATAATATTTTTATCAATTAATACAATTTATTTAATTGGAACCAATTTCATAGTGAAATTTATTTTAAAGACATAGAAATATTTCAGACAATTATATTTTAAAAACCTGCAATGTCATCCTGCTGTAGGATGAATTTAAAATTGATTTCTTCAACATTTATGATTGAAATTTTAAAAATATGGATTCAAAATTTGGAATCATAATAAATTATAAATTATAATAAGACCAACATGTTTTTTTAGAAAAATAATTATTGAATGTTATGAAAATTAATTTAAATTTTTAATGAAAAATCAAGATTAATAAAGGATAGAACTATTAACTTAAGCACCCAAATAACTTATCCACCTGTACAAAACCAATTTTTTAGATATATGTCTTCCATTAATCTTAGATTTTTTTTTGGGTTTTGTATTACTGTTTTTAGGTAAGAACATGTTTACACCAAACTTATATCCAAAAAATCTAAGTGAGTCCTTTTACATCCTTATAATAGGCCACCACCTCTCCCAATTCATCACACCTCTCAAACCACATATGATGGGAAAAGATCATCCTAAATAGCAACCCAACAACCCTACCCATTTACCATGAATCCTCAAATTTTTCATAATGTCTTCCATTGAAGCCTTTTGGTATAAACCAAAAATAGTTACCAGATTAAGAGATAACATCGTATATCAATATTTTTTATTTTATTTCCATTATCCAACACTAAAAGAATTTTATTCCTTATATATATAAAAACAATATCCTATATATACTATTAATTTTTTACATAACGGTTTATACCTACACTTGCACACACCTCCTTCTACTGGGGACCAATCATATTATTTCTGTGTATAGAGAACTACTACATCAAGAAATAATGATTGTTCTTTTTTACATTACCACCTATAATGGAGTAAAATATGATGGAATCACTAGTTATATATGATATTTATTATTTATTTATACTTATTTGTTGAACCCTCAAAGAGATGGTTATTTTAATAATCACAAATCATTGTTATCTTTGTTTATAAGTCATTTTAGTCAATTATTTATTCTATTATAAATGTATTTATATATGTTTAATGATGTCTACAGAAGTTTATCTTGGATTATTTATGGTTTACTATTGACCTGGAAGTGTTCTGGATTGAATAGACACTTTGTGACAATATCATGTTTTTGACTCACCCTTAGTTATTCTTGTGAGTCGCTATTAGTTAAAGTCATGACATTGGTCGCACCAATGACAATGGTCGCACCGATGACTAGAGTCGCACCGATGACAACAGTCGCAGCAATGACCACAGTCGCACCGATGACAATAGTCGCACCGATGACAACGTTCGCACCAATTACTATAGTCGCAACGATGACAACGGTCGCACCGATGACAACGGTCGCACCGATGACAACAGTCGCACCGATGACAACGGTCACTCCGATGACAACGGTCGCACCGATGAAAACGTTCACACCGATGACAACGGTCACACGGATGACAACAGTCGCACCGATGAAAATGGTCACACTAATGAAAATGGTTGCACTGATGAAAACAGTCACACCGATGACAACAATCACACCGATGACAACGGTCGCACCGATGACAACGGTCGCACCGATGAGAACAGTCGCACCGATGAGAACGGTCACACAGATGCTGATCAAATGACCTACCCATACCGACGATGAACAAATGACCTACCCATACCGATGCTGATCAAATGACCTACCGATACTGATGCTGATCAAATGGCCTACCGATACTGATACTGATCAAATGACCTACCAATATCGATGCTCATCAAATGACCTACCGATACTGATGCTGATAAAATGACCTACCGATACCGATGTAGATCAAATGACCTACCAATACGGAATCTGATCAAGTGACCTACCGATACTGATGCTGATCAAATGACCTACCGTTACCGATTCAGATCAAATGACCAACTGATACCGATGCTGATCAAATGACCAACTGATACCGATGGAGATTCAAGTGACTTACTGATATCATGACTCACTGATAGTCATGAAAACTGTTTTAATTTCTTTTAACTCTTATTTAATTCCAACAGTCATATTTTCTTAATTTAATGCACCTGCTATTAATTAGTGTTTTTAGTTGTATGTCACGGAATAGTACCTTGTACTAGTCAAAAAGAAATCACTCTTTTTTTCCATATCTCAAGGAATAAAAAGGAAGATCTATCTGCACCGTTAAATGAGATGAGACGACACAAAGAATAAATATAGACAGGAAGTGACTCATAAGAAGAAAAAGGTGCACGTGTGTATAAAGAATCACGAAACAAAAAAGAAGAACTTGAAGAACACCTGAAAAATATTGAGAGCTTCAAGAATATCATTTACCTGGAACAAACACAGAAGCCAAGTTTTTGTGCCTACTGAACATCGTATGACCAAGGATGAATAACTATAGCCGAGAAGAAAAACGACACTCTGTTTTTTGTCATCCTCACCATAAAGGACTCGAATACCATCTTCGATATTCAAACAAGACCAGAGCATATCTGCAATCACTCAGAGCATTCTAAACTCATTATCCACTTATTTTCTCTATAGTGAACTTTTGTTTAACTTTTTGAGTAGTGTGTGTGCATCTGTCTATTTAGATACACACTAACTCTTGGGCTGAACTGGAGGATTTCTAAATCCTCACTCAATCATTTTCTTACACTCTAATATCCCACTTTGGATAGTGTTATAGGTCATTTGCGACCTGGATAGCTTGTGTGCTATTGTTTTGTGTTGGTTTTTCCCACGTAGAACTATGGTAGAGGTCTGAGGACCTGAACAGTATGAGTACTGCTGTAAAACCTCGTTCTATGGTGTGGATCCTAGTTTATATATACTATTTGAGAGGACTAAGTCTCAACTTGATAGTGAAAGTCTTGTTTTACAAATTGTTGTTCTTTTTATCTTTGTTAAAACCTATTTTGAATATTCTGCTGCTAAGTACTTTAAATATAAATCTGTTTTAAAGTTACTCTGATAGTTGAAAAAACATGGTTTTGTTCTTATTGTGAACTATTAAGTTATTTCAAAAGATAACTTACTCTTTAGATTAAGTTAACTGAGAAGTAATCATTCTTTGAGAAACTAATTGAACATTTACAATCTTTATAAATTCACTACAGTTTAACTTGTTTTATGAATTGGGAGATTTTATATGAAATATTTTTAACAGAAATTTTTAATTGGAACTGAAATCATCCCCTTCTTGAGTATCCACTCTAACCAACATTTGGTATTAGAGGTATGATATTAATAAAGGATTTCCAAACACTCCGGTTTTCAATTGTGATTTTATTGGTATCTTAAAGATCTTAAATTTTTCTTAATTCTAAATTTGATCCATTTAAATATATTTTAAAAAATCTACTTATGGATAATAGATTAAAAGGTACGGCTACAAACATTCCACCTTTTTTAATGGTGTTAATTATGCCCAATGGAAACTGAAAATGAAAATTCATTTAGAATGTATGGGTTTTGATATATGGAATGCTATCAAGACTCAGTATATGATCCAAGATACTGAAAGAACTACTTGGGAGGAACCTACTAAAATAGCATACAATAATAATTGTAAAGCAATGAATGCCCTATATTGTGCTTTTGGTGATGAGAAATTTAATTGAATATCTTCTTGTAAAACTCCTTATCAAATTTGGTATACCTTTGGTGTTTCTCATGAGGGAACAACCAATGTTAATGAAATGAGGTTGAACACTTACACTATTAAATATGAAAACATTAAAATGAATAATGATGAACCTATTTTGGACATGTATCTCAGGTTCAACATAATTTTAAATATAATGAGATCACTTTTAAAAGTTTTTCCTATAAAAGAGAAAATCATGAGGATATTAATATATATTCCTGACAGATGGAGAGGCAAATCGGTTTCAATTATATATTCTTCTAACATTGGTGCTCTGCCTGTCAAGGAACTTGTTGGAATGCTAATGATGTATGAAGAAAAACTGAATGTAAACATGGAAGAAGATTTTGAACCAAGATATAAATCAGTAGACTTCAAGAATTTTACTTCAAAACCTATGGACAAAGGGAAACGTCAAAGTGAAAGTGATAGCTCAAGCTATGTGGAAAGTGCATCAGACAACGATGCTGAGATGGCTCAGATAACCAGAGGATTTAAGAAGTTTTATAGGATGATGAAGTTTTTCAGAAAATCAAACTATAAGAGAATGTATGACAAAAAAGGTCATTGGAAGAAAGATTGGAAAAGAAGTGATAAAAGTGATGATATATTCTACTATGAATGAAAAAGTAATGGACATGTGAAATCTGATTACCCGAAGTTAATGGTCAAGATGAACTATGACTATAAGTAAAAAAATACAAGAAGGCAACGAAAGCAACCTATAGTTCTTAAAAAGATAGTTCAATTGATTCTGATAACACTCGGGATGAAAAATCTCAAGAAGCTACTATGTTCTTCATGAAAAACACATCTGAGGTAACATTTGAAACTCCTGTTTTAAATTCATATTATTCTGGAGATGATTCTGATTATGAATCTGAAAATATGTCTATTAAAGAATTATTTGAATATTTTAATATGCTAGAAGAAACCTGTAATGAATTGAAGGATAAGTATAAGACCATGATGAAACAACATGCTTTGACCAGCTCTGTTAAATCATCACTTGATATAGAAAAGGGAAAGAATGCTCAATTACTTAAGGAAAATACTGAACTGAAACTGTCTAATGAGTAACATAGAAAAGACTTATAGAAATTCACAAATGGAAAAGATACACTTACAAAAATTTTGGCAAAACAAGTGGCAGCAAAATATACCACTGGAATAGGCTATCAGCCTGGACAGAGACAGATTACTAAAAATAAATTTATTCCTAAATCTGGATAGTATGCTGCTAGTTCTAGTTTTGGAAATTCCTTTGCCTCAACTATCTATTCACATAGTTACAGATCAAATAAATTTCATCTTTCAAAATATTTTGAATCTATTGATTATATGAAACCCATTAGAAAAATCTGTTTACCAAAAGTTTTGCTTGCTAACCTGTCTGGACCCAAGAAAATCTTGTTACCAAAATCATTTTCTGTTTAAACTAGTTTTGTAGGAAACCTGCTTAAAGAGTTCTCGTATGAAGATATGGTACTTGGACCATAGATGTTCAAGGCATATGTCTGGATACTATTTATGTTTCAAGAGTCTAATCATAGTTGATGGAGTACATGTTAATTTAGGTGATAATTCAAAAGGAAAATTCATCGGCCTAGGCCAGATTGATTACACTAATGAAATTTTAATTTCTAAATTTTTTCGTGTTGATGGATTAAAATACAACCTGTTAAGTATTTCTCTGTTGTGTGATGATGGATTCAATGTTAAATTTGAAAATTATGCTTGCAATATTTTTGATCCGAAAATTGCTTTGGTATTTACTTCCTTGAGAAATGAAAATGTCTATGCTGTAGATTTTAATTATTTAGACGAACAAAAAGTTACTTGTTTAAATGATTTTCATAAAGAATCTTGGCTAAAGAATAGAAGATTAGGACACTGAAATGTTCATTCACTTATGAAACGTACTATAAAAAATTTAGTTATAGGCCTACCTAAACTAAAATTTCCATCAGACAATGTTTTCACTCCCTATCAAAAGGGAAAGCAACATAGAGTTTCATTCAAATTAAAGAAAGAAGTTTCAACTTATTAACCTATCGAGTTGGTTCACATTGATTTTTTCGGACCTTCTAGTGTTTCTAGTTAAAATGGTAAGTACTATATTTATGTTCTAGTAGATGACATTTCTAGATACAATTGGGTATACTTTCTTGATCCAAAATGTGAAGCTAGTTCATATTTTATTAAATACTCCAAGTCTGTAGAATAACTAAGTGGACTTTTGATTAAGTCCTTGAGAAGTGATCATGGTCGTGAGTTTAAAAATCATAAGTTTGAATCTCACTGCTCACATAATGGTTATAGTCACAAATTTTCTGCCCCTAGGACACCTCAATAGAATGGGGTAGTAGCAAGAAGGAATAGAACCCTTTAGGAAATTTCAAGAACTATTCTTAATGAGTATGACCTACCTATTGACATCTAGGCTAAATCTATAAATACAGCTTTTTATATTATAAATAGAGTATTGAATAGACCAGTTCTCAAAAAGACCCCTTATGAACTGTGGAATAATAGGAAACCTAAAGTTAGTTACTTCAGAGTTTTTGCTTGCAAAGTTGTTATTATTAATAAAAGGATTATCTTGACAAGTTTTCTTATAAAACTGATGAGGTAATCTTTCTATGTTACTCTATAACTTGTAAGTCTTATAGAGTCTTTAACAAAAAAAACCGAATGTGTGGAGGAATATGTTCATATCAAATTTGATAAAACTGATCCGCATGAACATAAGTCTTCTCCTGAAAATCTTGAAGAAGATCTGTCTATTCTGGACCTTAATGATAAAGTCACTGATCCTACTATAAAGACAACAAGTTCTAGAAATATTACAAAATCTTCTTCTAGTGAACCCAAACCTACAGAAAAACCTGAAATTTCTAGTCCAACCTTTACTAGATCAACTAGGATTCTAAAGAATCATCCTTTTGATGTTGTTGTTTACAATATTTATAGGGGGACATAGACGAGAGCTTCTCTAAGAAACCATGTTGAACATCAATACTTTCTCTCTCAGCTAGAACCTAAAAATATCAAATGATTCTATCAATGATGAATTTTGGGTAATGGCTATGTATGAAGAATTAAATCAATTTGAAGGAAACAATGTTTGGGAATTATTTGACAGACCTAAGGACACTTTGACCATAGGCACTAAATGGGTTTTTAGAAATAAATTAGATGAGTCTGGAAATATAGTTAGAAACAATGAAAGGATAGTTGCACAATGGTATAGTTAAGGGGAAGGAATAGACTATGAGGAAACCTTTGCACCTGTAGCAAGATTAGAGGCCATTAGGATTCTACATGCCTATGCTACTCATCTGAATTCCAAGTTATATAAAATGGATGTTAAAAGTGCTTTTCTAAATGGTTTTATAATTGAAGATGTTTTTGTTGAACAACCACCTGGATTTACTAATCCTCATTTTTCAAATCCAGTTTTTAAGATATCTATACCTTTATATGGTTTAAAACAAGCTCCACGAGCTTGGTATGATAGAATTAGTAATTACCGTTTTTCAAAAGGTTTTTCTAATGGGATTCTTGATCCAACTCTCTTTATTAAAATAATTTCCAAAGATGTTTTGATAGTACAAAGCTATTTTGATGATATTATTTTTGGATCTTCTAAAAATGCGTTTTGTATTGATTTTTCGAAGAGTATACAAATTGAATTTTAAATGAGTTTAATGGGTGAACTCAAATATTTTATTAGATTTCAAGTGTTTCAAAATTAAAATGTTATTATTTTAAATCAAATTAAATATAAAAAGAATCTTCTAAAACGTTTTGGTTTGGATAGTAATAAGAGATGTGACACACCAACGAGTACCACATGTAAGTTAGATGATGATGAAACTGGGAAACCAGTTGATCAAATCAATTATAGAGGTATGATTGGAAGTTTACTTTACTTTATTACTAGTTGACCAGATATCATGTTTAGTGTATTCATATGTCCAAGATTTCAAGCTAATCATAAAGAATATCATTTACTTGCTGTTAAAAGGATTTTCAAATATCTTAAACATACTACCAATTTATGTTTGTTTTTTCCAAAAGGACAATCCTGTGAAATAACGAGTTATTCAGATGTTGACTTTGCTGGTTGCATGTTAGATAGTAAGAGAACATCTAGAACATGTCATCTTTTGGGAATGTCCCTTGTATCTTGTTGTAGTAAGAAATAGAACATTTTTTCATTGTCTACTGGTGAAGAAAAATACATTTATGCTGGTAGTTATTGTGAATAGATTATGTGGATGAAACACACTTCGTTGGACTATGGATATCAATTTAGACATGTGTCAATAAATTGTGATAACACTAGTGCAATTAACATCTCTATGAATCCTGTGTCTCACTCTAGGACAAAGCACGTTGATGTCAAACACCACTTTTTGAGAGATCATTATCAAAAGGTTGATATTTCTCTGGAATTTATTGATTCCAATCATCAATTAGATGATATTTTCACCAAACCCCCAAGCTCAGAAAGGTTAGATTTTATTAAACAAGAGATAGGAATGATCGATCAGTGAAACCAATCAATGAAACCGATCTTTACTACCATTGGAATTATACAGTATATGAAACAGTTAGTGTCTATCAAAACGATGTGGTTTTTACTTAATTGTTATTATTGTTTATTATTGTAACCCTAAATGATAAATCTTATGACGCATAACTATTTCTTTTTCTAAAAATTGATGACCTCCCATCTCCCGCAGAACTATACTTTTTCTGAATCTCGAACCTTTTGAACCCTTCCAACGTTTCAAAAAGTTTGAATCTCCAAATGGAAAAGAAAAAGAGATAAAGAAAGTAATCTGAAGGTTCCTCTCCTGTGAAACTCTCTCGAGGAGAATCAAGTAGCACAACTCCATGGTTAGTGAACCTGGAGTTGGAAACTATGGTGGTCACTGCAGAAAAGGAAGTGAGTTCTGAATGGGTGTTATCTAGTAAGTTTTCAAATTTAAAATTATTGGAGATGAAATAATGGAAAGACTGCTTTTGTGATAATAACTAAGTCTACTACCAAAATCTAGTGCATGAGTTTTATCAGAACATAAATATTGTATTGGATGGAGCAGAAGCTGTGAGATTATCTTCAGTGATCAATGGAAAAAAATAACATATTCATCGAAGAAATGGGATGAATGTTTGGGGGTACCACATAATGGTAGATATGAGGATTACACTGGTAACATTCCTCTTACCAATGAATATTTTTCTTATGAACTTGCTCTAAAGATGTTAACTGGAAAGTCTGAATCTAGAAGAATAACAATTGCTGAGTTAGATGGAGAAAGTAGAATTCTATTTAAATTTATTCATCCCCAAATATGTCCCAGAAAAGTTGATTTTTCTGCTGTAAAGTATCAAGATATTTTCTTGTTATTTTTATTGTTGAATGGTGAGAAGATCAGATTTTATATATATATTACTGTTCATATATCTGAGATGGTAAAGCCATCCAAGAAGGTTACACCCTTGTTCTATTCTATGAAAATCTATATCGTACTAATGTTTTTGCGGTGTGTTGAAGATGAAGATGAGTGTATCTCAACCATTAGTATATTTTATATTAACAAGGATATCTGTAAAAGAATGAAAATTAATTGGAATCCATGGAAGAAGTCATGGGTTGCTGATGAAGATTAGTTGTATGACTCCTTTAATCCTTCTGAGCTTTCTAAGAGACCAAAGAGGATGAGAGATCCTGGTTTAAAACTAGATGAGGAAGTTGTCTACTCTGATGAAGAAGAAGAAATAGAAGTTCCTAAAGAAACTGGAGAGTCCATAAAGAAGGGAACATGGGAAGCTGAAGCTGAGGATGATGAGGATACTGAAAAGGAACCTGAGTCACCTCCTGACGAAAGGAGTGATCCTGATACAGTAAGTCCTAAGAAAAGAAGAATGAAATTTTGACCAGCAAGTCCACCTCTTAAGTTACCTGACTCAGAACCCCTTCTAGGTGATGAAGAAGAAGCTGATATTGAAGTATCAAATTCTGAGCAGTATGAATCCAGTAGCAAAGACATTGTCGCTGAAACTTCAGTACACAATAATGGACATGGCGATGGTGATGATGGTGATGATGGCGATAATGGTGATGAAAGTGATAATGATGATGAGGCGAGTCCTTGACCAGTGGATGGTCACAATGTAATACAAGTTGATCCACAACCTCATTTAGATGAGCAGGAAACTGTTCTTGAGGCAGAAAGGAAAATACAGACAGAGATTGATATAGGTGAGGAAGCCTCACATGAAAATTCTGGAGTAGCTGATTTTTCAAAGCCTTAGTATACCTCTTGTAATGCTTCTTGGGAGGAACACCCATGTTTTTCGGTTCTTTGTTTGGATTATTCAGAGGAAGAGGAATAAGAAGTGAATATCGCAAGTCTAAGCCATCAAGTTAAGGCTAGACCAATTGCTGAGAATGTCAAAGTGATAGCAGAAAAACATGGTCCTTCAGTTTCTCGATCTGATTTGGATAGATTTAAAGATGAGTTACTCCACGCAGTTAGAGAATCAATGAAAGAGGAATTATCTAATGCTCATGTTCCTGATCCTGTGAATTTATCTGAGGCTGTTATGGATGCTTTAACAAAAAGAGTGGTATGTATTATTAATCCGGAACTATGCAATACCGTTGAGATGATGGGCAGGCATATTACCTATCTGAATCAAGAATTCAAGGATTTGAGCAGTGGCTTAGTATCTCTGTTAGGTGAATTTAGATCAACCATCACTGCAATGATTGATGTTTTGAGAAACTTGATAGGACACCTGAAGAAATCTGATTTTTGAAAGTTGAAGGCTGAGATAACTCAGATTTTTTCTCAAGCTAGCTCCTCAAAAGTGACCAAGATTAATGGACATGAGATCAATAATTTAAAAGATGTTATAAAAGAAGAGTTACCAGCTCTTGTACTGATTCTGGATTTGGACTCATTGAAAAAGATGAAATAAAATAGTGATTATATTCACAAGATGGTAATCTTTATTTAGCTGATGCTACTAAGGATCAGAAAGAGATCAATGAAAAAGTGGATCACTAATTTTCTAAATTCTATATGAAGTATGAGTTGAAACATCAGTTTAAAGTCTTGGCTGAGAATTTGAGGATTCCTCCAATAACTGAAGCTTTTCAGGCTCAGGTCCAGTAGTTGAAAGATTTTACTCCCACCCTAGAGAGTTTTATGCAGAATAAATATGATTTTGAGAAGGCCATGAAATATTGTGGTGAAGTCATTTAGGATTTTATCAATCTACTCAAACCATATCTTCATGTACAAGATAAGGCAATTTTTTTTCCTATTGCTAAGAATCTCAGTCCATCCAGTTTTTCTCCTGGTCAGTTATCAGTTTCTCAGGCTATCTCTAATATTCAACCAGTCATTCAACAGCCACTTTCTGGAAGATCTTCTACTCAACCTCAAGTGACCTTAGCACCCACTATGTTACCAGCTTGGGATGTGCTACCTCCTCTCTCCATCTGGCCAGATAAATCATTCACCAAACCATGCTCTGGCACATCAATTCCTCCATCTACAAAAGGGAAAGCTCCTCTTCACCCTAAGAAGTATATGTGCCTGTATTTTTTTAAAGGGTATATTTTTTGTGTGTTTCTTTTTATTGTACCTTTTTAGTGGTTATTTCAATGGAACCTTCTTCTCTTTTTTTCTTTTTATGCCCTATTTTTTCTTTTTGATAATCCCAAAGGGGAAGAAATGATGACTACTTATATAAAAGAATATATATAAAAAGGGAAAGAAATGGATACTTATATAAATGGATTCATAGATAAAATATTTTATGTAAAGGGGAGATCTCTGTAATCTGATGCTATGTTGATATACTCTCACAATGATTATGATCTGATGTGTTCTTTGATGACCTGTTTATATTTGGTCGTATATTCTGTTTACATAGGGGGAGAATACTGAATATTATATCCTCTCCTCCCTCTACATTTATGCCATAGATTTCTGATTATCAAAAAGGGGCAGATTGTTGAACCCTCTGGGAGATGTTTAATTTAATAATCACCAATAATTGTTATCTTTGTTTATAAGTCAATTTAGTCAATTATTTATTCTGTTTTAAAGGTGTTTATATATGTTTAATCATGTCTACAGATTTTTATCTATGATTATTTATGGTTTACTACTGACCTGGAAGTGTTCTGAATTGAACAAACCCTTTGTGAGAATTTCATGTTTTTGACTCACTATTAGTTATTCTCGTGAGTCACTGTTAGTTAAAGTCATGAAAATGGTCGCACCGATGACAACAGTAGAACCGATGACAATAGTCACACCAATGACAACGGTCGCACCAATTACAACAGTCGCACCGATGACAACGGTCACACCAATGAGAACGGTTGCACCGATGACAACGATCTCACTGATGACAACAGTCATACCGATGACAGCAGTCACAACGATGACAACAGTTGTACCAATGACAACAGTCCCACTGATGACAATAGTCGCACCAATGAAAACCGTCGTACCAATGACAATGGCCGGACCGATGACAACGGTCACACCAATGAGAACAGTCGCACTGATGAGAATGGTCACACCGATGCTGATCAAATGACCAACCCATACCGATGTTGATCAAATGACCTACCCATACCAATGCTGATCAAATGACCTACCGATACCGATGCTGATAAAAGGACCTACCGCTGATGCTGATCAAAGGACCTACTGATACCTATGCTGATCAAATGACCTACTGATACTGATGCTTATCAAATGACCTACCGATACCGATGAAGATCAAATGACCTACCGATATTGAGGCTGATCAAATGACCTACCAATAACGATGCTGATCAAATGACCTACCGATACCAATGCTGATCAAAAGACCTACCGATACCAATGCTGATCAAATGACCTAACGATACCAATGCAGATTCAAGTGACTTACTGATCTCATGACTCACCGATAGTCATGAAAACTGTTTAAATTTCTTTTAACTCTTATTTAATTCCAATAGTTATATTTGCTTAATTTAATGCACTGAAAATTAATTAATGTTGATGGTTGGATGTCAGGGAACCGTACCTAGTACCATTTAAAAAGCAATCATTATTTTTTCCAGACCTCAAGGAATAAAATGGAAGATCTATCTGCACTGATATTTGAGATGAGACGACACACAGAATAAATATAGACATAAATTGACTCATAAGAAGACGAAGGTGCACGTGTGTATGAAGAATCAAGAAACAAAAAAGAAGAACCCAAAGAACACCTGAAAAATATAGAGAGCTTCAAAAAGATCATTTACCTGGAACAAACACAGAAGACATGTTGATGTGCCTACTAAACATCATATGCACAAGGATGAATAACTGTAGATGAGAAGAACAACGACATTTTGTTTTGTGTCATTCTCACTAGAAATGACACGAATACCATCTGCATCATTCAA
Organism: Viscum album; assembly: GCA_963277665.1. NCBI lineage: Eukaryota > Viridiplantae > Streptophyta > Magnoliopsida > Santalales > Viscaceae > Viscum > Viscum album. The sequence goes on along the minus strand of OY728146.1, from coordinate 619,307,120 downwards.
ATGAGTCCAGAACCCATCTTCAATCACTCAGAGCATTCTAAACTTATTATCCATTTATTTTCTCTATAGTGATCTTTTGTTTAACTTTTTGAGCAGTGTGTCTGCATCTGTCTATTTAGACAAACACTAACTCCTGGACTGAACTAGAGGATTTCTAAATCCTCACTCAATCTTTCTATTACACTCTTATATGCCACTGTGGATAGTGGTAGAGGTCAAGTGGGACCTGGATAGCCTGTGTGCTATTTTTTTTTTGGTTTTTCCCACGTAGAACTGTGGTAGAGGTCTGAGGACATGAATAGTCTTAGTACTGCTGTGAAACCTCGGTCCGGGGTGTGGATAATAGTTTATATAAACTTTTTGAGAGGACTAAGTCTCAGCTTGAGAATGAACCCCTTGTTTTACAAATTGATGTGATTTTTATCTTTGTTCAAACCTATTTGGAATATTCTACTGCTAAGTACTTTAAATATAAATCTGTTTTATAGTAACTCTGATAGTTGAACTAGAAAGGGTTTGTATTTATTGTGAACTAGTAAGTTACATTCAAAAGCTAACATAATTGTCGGATTATATAAACTGAGAAGTAATAAATCTTTGAGAAACTGATTGAACATTTACAATCTTTATAAATTCACTATAGTTCAACTTTTTTTATGAATTGGGGGATTTTAATAGAATTAATTTTAACAGAAATTTTTAATTGGATCTAAATTCACCCCCTTCTTGAGTATCCACTACGACCAAAATTATTTAATCCTTTAACTAAACATTCCTTTAATACTTTCCATTTTACATTAACACGATTACATCATTTGAGGTAGTGTGGACTACCACGCCCTCAAGGCAATGTGATTCATTCACACTATACATGGAACATATAAAAGATGATTTAAATTAAACATATGTGACATAAAACACTATAAATTATAGTAATTATATAATTAACGTTTTAAAAATGTACTATATATAAATATATATCATTTTCATTATTATCCTTTCACACACTAAGAATTGAGAATGTTGGTCGTGGACCTGTGGACTACTACATCCTTGACATGATGTGATTCTTTTTACCACTTAATAAGTATATATAAATATATATAAGTATAGTTGATTAAATAACATGGTATATATGATATATTTATCATTATTGAAATATATGGTTTTACATACCTTCTTTCCATAATGGTCATTGAAAATTGGGAATATTACTAATACGTACGTACAACCTACCATCTCCGTGATCGTAATGTTTGATTCATTTTTCATAAAATTATTTAATGACTGATTTGAAAATTATAATTATTGTATAAATATGATAATTATGTCTTGATTATTATACTAAAGATGTTATATAACGACCCCTTTGACCATAGTTGACTTGGAAATGTCATTTTTGACACATAAATCAACTTTGGTTAAATTATCCGATATAGGCATAATTGTTTTAAGTAGTTGTGTAAAACACAGTAAAATGTGAAATAAAAGAAATGATAAAAAATAAATTATTTCCCAATAAAGTAGAAATTTAATATATTTTTATTTTACAATATGTTAAATTATTTTCACCTAAAAGGAAAAACAATGTAAAGGACTCTCATCTAACTTTTCACATCCATGAGATAAATGTCATATTCACCACATACATGTTTTGGGTGGTGAATCTACTACCCCTTTCTTATATAATATGAAGAATCATTTTTATTAAATTTATTTTAAATAATAATTTAATGTTATTTCTTCAGGAGGTTTATTATTTAAAATATATCAATGTGGAACGAGTCATTTTGGAATTTTTAATGATTATTTTTCTAAATAACAACATTAATGTTATTTCAATGGGTTATCCAACCACTAAAATTATATAAAAATTGTACAATAAAACCAATAATTTTCTATCTTATTGTTATTAATGACCATTTTCATGTATTAGTACTATTTTCCCACTCTTTGGTACTCATAATGTTTTATAAAATGTTTAAAATAAAACCTGACTTTGTTTCTCTCTTTAGTCGGAGAACATGTTTTCTTCAAAAATCTAGGTATTATGAAAATGATTTTTTTATTAAAATTAAGATTATTTAGTAAATAAATTTTTTCCAATTATGTATTTTACCCATGTTTTAAATGTAATTTTTTTCTCATTATGAACCATTAGTCTTTTTAACATTAAACATTGATAATAAAATGTTTTTTACCTCATACGTCTTGTACGGATTTACCAACCGCCATTAATTTAAAGCTTCCTTAGAATTTTAAAAGATTAATTTTAATAACAATAGTTTTAAAAGATATTTTCCATGTAATGGACCTTCATGAGGTTTTTCATAATAAAAGGATATTCTCCTAAAGAATATTTTTAAAATATCATTTCATAATGTATCCAATCATCAATGAAAACATCTCTTTATTTTTCTCCAGCTAGGGTATCTTGTTTTGAAACCATCCTTAATATTTCTATAAATGGATTGCGATTGATTTATCATATTAAAGTATTCACATTAACTTCCTTGATTCCTTTTAGACCCCATGTAATGTTAAATTTTATAAGATCAATGAACATTGAATTTAACCTAATTATCCATATCATTTATCTTGGGTATGTTAATTTCCAAAAATTTATTCCATTTTTCATATGGTTATCACATTTAATTATATTTTATTTTTTGGGGAAATATTTAAAATTGAGTATACACAATTAAATAAATATATTTTGTAATTCATGTTTTCTATTAATTAAATTGATTACTTGATATAAAAATGCATTTGACATGCAATGATGGGCGGAGGCTAGAATTTATATAGCTCCTTGATGCTTCAATAGTTTTTCATGAAAAATTTAAGTTGGGAAATAAAAATGAGATTCTATCCATAGTTTTAAACTATCTGGAGGATGGATCTTAACAGAAGAGGTTTTCATGTTCCAGAGACATGACATCAGATAAATTATAATTTCCTTCATTTTGATTCATTATTTATTATCCATGAGTTTTTTCACATGATAAAATATATGGATTCATTTCATTATCTGTTTATGGATTAAATGTAATGTGATTTAGTTTTTCACCTTTCCATATTTATTTTTCCCTTAAAATATTTATACGAATGGAATGTGATTGCTTTTAAGAAATTTTTTTATAGTTTATGCACATCTTTATAGGTTGATTGATTATATAGAAGGTGAGTTCAATTATTTACATCTTTATAATTATTAATCCCATAGAGTAATTATTGATTATTGTATATTTTTCATATATTATCCATTTGAGATAACCCTTATTATAATTTTTCCCCCAGAATCCAAGATATGTACTATAAAATATGTTAATGGATTTAATAGATATATTAGAGTTATCATCAATTCTTTTTATTAATATAGTAAAAAAAATTATGTTGTAACTATAATATTCTTTTCTCATGTATGTATCTGGTTTCTGAAGACTAAAAAAATTGATCGTTAATTCAAGAATTGATTCCTTATAATCATGTCGATCTATTTAGTAGTAGACACATGCTCTGGGATATTTGGGGTTGGGTCACTATAATTTGAATAAAAGGAAGTTTATTAGAAACCTAGGGAATTAGATATAGAAAAACATATAATAATGAACATAACCCTAAGGTAGAAATTGAGGATAAGTGTAGAATGACATACCAAAATTTTGGTAAGGTAACAATTAGGTGGGTCTTTAATGTAATACCCCCCTAACTAGATACTACAAGTGGATGTGGTTCTGGAATAGATGTACGGTGGAGTAAAAAATCTAACATGGTGTTTATGACTTGACACTAGGTAACCTGATACGTGACTATGGTCCTTATAATGCATCCGGTTTGACACTCTTGAGGGATATTCTTAGGATTATTCTCATTTTTTTACAAACCAGCATAAAGTATTTGGATAAATCATTAGTAGCCTATATTAAATCTAAGGTGAAATATATAAAGATAAGGTGTCATGATTTAGAAATCCTATAAATGATATTATGGATTATCCATAGGCCATGGAAATTCCTATATAGAAATAAATAGATGAAGTATATATGTATTGAGGATGTATTGAAACCCATAGTTAAAAGGATATATTGAGATTAATATTATTTCAAGGATGTATATCATATTTATTTTTGAAATTATATAATTTTTTTTAGAAAAGGAAATCCTATAATTCAAAAGACAACTAATACAAATCTGGAAAGTTCACTAGTCTTAAACCCATGAGTAATAGATGATAAAGGTTTCATTCAAAGCATTATCCTACGTAATTACCTAGTAAATTTTTATTTTTTTTATTTAAAAAAAATTGATGAAAAAATTTTATTGATGAAGAAGTAGAATCAATTTTGAGGATTAGATATTAATATAATAACAATATTGGTTTAAGAATGTAGTTAATGAAAAATAGTTAGAATTTTAAATATTTTATGGTCTTTAAGATCATTTAGAAATGTATTTTTTTTACATCAAGAATAAATAGTAATTTCTAAATGAATTAGAAAGTAGATCAAAGATTAACCCAAAGATAGGATTGTTCCTATGAAAATGAAACCTATCAATTAAGAATATTTCATTATATTCAAGGTAGTAAAAGAATTACCCAACATTAGGAAAATGACTTTGATATAATAATTTTTCCTTATACCATATTTTATTATAAACCACTGTAATTCTAAAAAATCAACAATTTATGGATTTAGGCCATAAATGTTTTATTGATCATCAACTTTTTTATGATTGATGACCTCAATCACTCCCAAAAAATATTTACACTTTTTCCCCAAGCACAAATTTTCAATTGATTCTGAAGTTCTCATATATAGAATCCTAGTCACATGGTAGTCTATGTGACCTTTTAACTTACAATTATCTATTTTTCTAAAGGATTATTTATGAACCATTCTAATGATGTGGGGTTTGATCATAGTAAATATCACATAATATTTGACCATGTTCAATTTTAATAGGTGAGAAGAAATTTATTTAAAGTGGATAGAATTTAACAACGCTAAATTCTAAAGTACAGACCATGTATTCAATAGCATATATGACACACGACACAAAACATGTAAGGATATATAATATCCAAATAGATTAAAATATAATTACTATTTGAAATATATTATTTATATTCCAATACACATGACATCGAGTTAGCTTGAATTATATACATGAGCAAACTTCTTTGATTTCTTGCGTGAAACATAATAGTGGCCTTCTATGATAGCTTGTGTTATACAGAAACTAAGATTCACCAAAATAAGGTTTTAATTAAATTTAATTATTTAATATAATATTATATAACCTATCCATTACCATTGTTATTAATAATATTACTATATAAATTAAAAAAATAATGGTTTATATAAATATAAAATTAAGTCATTAGAAACCAATTAATGATAAATTAAAATAAGAATGAATTGGATATAAAAAAATATTCTATATTTTTTCTTCCAAAGGAGTTTTGTATAAATTAAAATAATTAATTACAATTAGTTAATGATTTTAATAAATTATATATGTTATATATTCAATAAATTCTTTTAATATTCATCCATTAGGTTTTATATGCGTATGGTAAGAACAAACTCTATACTACTCATAGAAACCAATATTTTTAAAAAACATATTTTATCCCATTTTAATGGAGAATACATTTAAAATTTTAATTTTAAATCTTTTATTTTATTTGATAAGTAAAAAAACGTCATCACTAATGGAGAAACAAAATAATTAGGTTAGGTTTGAATTTTAATTTTTTATATAAAACATTTCATTTTTTAATGAATGCTTAAAAATATTGAATTTTTGTTCAAAACTGCCTTTTCATCTAATTTATTTATATTGTTAAATTATAATTATAATTTTTTATTTTTAATTAGGTATAATTTTTATCAACTAATTCAATATATTTAAATTTAATCAATTTCACTTTGAAATTGATTATAAATTCTTAAGAATCTTTCGGATGTTTTTAATTTAAAAACCTGCATTATCATCCCCCATGCGGCGTGAATTTTAAATTAATTTTAGAAACTTCTATTATTTAAATTCAATAAAATAAATTCCATATTTGGAATAATAAAAATTTATAATGTTTAATAAGACTATTTTTTTACACAAAATATGAGTGAACGTGAGAAAAATTATTTACAATTTAGAATGAAAAATTAGTCTTATGAAAAAAAATCAGCTTTAAACATATGGGCCCAATTGACCTAGACACTTTTACAACACATATTGGATGTCCATATATCATCTATAAACATTACATAATTTATTTGTTTGGTTGGGTGTGATATATTTTAGTTAAAACATGTGTAAAACTAACTTGTTTCCAAAAATTCAATGTGAGTCCTTTTTCATCCTTATAAAGGGATACCAAACCTATGCATTCATCACATATCTTAAAATACAATGTTTTATCCATTATCAGCCAAAATATATTTTCAAAATCCAAACCCTCTATATTTAATCCTCCATTTTCTAATAAATACTTCCAAGTAATCCTTTTGGTACTAAACAAAAATAGTTACCTGATTAAGAGGTAACATTTTGTTACCAGCCTTTTAATTTAATTTCTATTATCCAAAACCTAAAATATATTTATTCCATTATTATATATCAAAACCAGTATCCTATATAAAGTAGTTTTTTTATGTAAGGTTTTATAACTATACTTATAGACACCTCTATATAATGGGTAACGAACATATTGTATCTATGTATGGTGAACTACAACTTCACGAAACGTTGATCTTTAATTTTTTTCGTTACCACCTCTAATGCTGGCCAATATGTTGGAAGATATATAAATATATATATATATATATATGATATATATGATATTTATTATTTCAAAATACTTATTTGATACTTTTATTACACATTCCATTAATAATTTCAATTTTACTCTAATATGATAACATCGTTTGAAGAAGTGTGGACTACCGCCCCTCGAAGCGATGTGATTCATTCACAATATAAATGAAACATATAAAGGATTTTATAAATTAAAAAAATGTATCATAAAGAAAATAATATGTTCTTCATTACATAATTAAATTTATGAAAATATACGTTATATATATCATTTTCTTTATTATCTTTTCACACAATAAAAAGTGATAATGTGGTTGTGGATGTGTAGACTACCGCCTCTTCAAAATGATGTGATTCATTATAAATAAAATTAATGGTATATATAAGAATATATGGATAAAATAAATGTTTGTTATGAAATATTTATCATTATATAAGAATATGATGTTACTTACTATCCTCCCATAATATTCATTGAAAAATGGGAACATTACACATGCGTATGTACATACTACCATCTCCATGATCATAACATTGACATATTTTTCATAAAAATTTAATTATTGATTTTAAAATTATAATTAACGTATAAATATTATAATTATGTCATTATTATTATTGATAAGATGTAATATAATGACCTATTTGACCATAGTTTACCTACCAAAGTCATTTCTGAAACATAAACAGAATGTGTTAAAAAAACAAGATGTAAACAAAATTGTTTATGTAGTTATAAAAAACATAGTAAAAAGTGAAATAAAAGTGATGATAGAAATGAAAAAGGTTCTCAAGAATGTATAAAAATAAGATAATTTTATTATACAGGTTTCTAAAGGATGTTCACCGGAAATGAAATGTAAGGTAAGGGATTGTCCTCTCACTTTTCTAATTCGTGAGATAAATGTCATGTGCACCAAATATATATATATTTCGTATCTACTAACCAGTTTGTGATATTATATAATTAATAGTTTTATGTTCAGGTTATTCTGAACGTTCATTTAATATTATTTTATCATGCGGTTCATGGTATAAAATGTTTCAATGTTCTATGGGACACTCTAGAATATTTAAAGACGTTTTTACTCAATAATAAATTAATTTATCATTAAATGGTATTATCATTCAAGAAACTTATATGAAAATTAATCAATAAAAACTTTAATTTTATCTGCACTAGTTATTCATGACTGTTTTCATGTATTCTTACCATTTTCCACTCTCTAGTACTCTAAATGTTTTAGAAAATGTTTTTAGGAAAACCACACATTGTTTATCTTATTAGTTAGATAACATGTTTTCATTTAAATTTTATATTTCATTAAAAATTTATTTAAAAAAAATGGTTTGGTAATGAAATATTTACTATTTTTCTCTTTTCCTAATATTTTCAAAGGAATTTTCTTGTCAATTTATGAACAAGGAATATTTCAAACCTTTAACTATTCATATGGAATATTATTTTTCCCCGTATGGATTATATTGATTTACCCACCATTATTTCATTTACCCACCCATTTCCAATTTAAGATGATACTTTTTAATTAAAATATTTTTTAAATATATTTTAAATGAACATTTATTTCAAAAGATTTTTTGTAATAAAAGGTTATATTCAAATTTTTTTTTAACAAGACTTTTTCCAAAAGTGTTCATTCATAAATGATAAAAACCTATTACTTTACTCCACATGGGGTATGTTGTATTGATTTCATCCTTAATGATCCTTTGGATAGTTTACGATTGATTTATCCAAGGATAGTATTCATATTAATTTCATTGATTTCTTTTACTCACCTTAAAATATTCAATTTCCTATGATCATTGATAATTTAATTTCCCTTAATTATCTATATAATATATCTTGGGTCTATCCATTTTCTAAGACATATAACTTTTTATAAGGTTTTTACATTGAATGTAATTTGATTGTTTTAGGAAATATTGATAATTCAATATTCATTACATATAAATCACTGGTGCCCATGACCAAACTATATAGTAATTTTGATTACCATATCATCTATACATTTAGTTATACCTAAAATGTTATTACCATATACTATTTTCATATGATTTTTAAGAGTTTCAGTCAACCAAAGATTCATATCAAAAACCAGTATGTTATTAATTTTTATTTTCTATACTTTATAATTCACGAGAGATCATAGGACCTTACCAGGGCTCAGATCATTGGTGATGAAAAGTTATGTTGTCCCGTAAATGAAAAATTTTAAAATCCACATCCCAACGGCTTCTAATGTAGGCCTCAGAACCTATGACGTTATTCAATAAAAATATTTTATATGTCATATGGTTTTTTAAATAAATCTATTTCTTGATATGTATAATTATTTGGACATATAATGATGGGGTTATCCAAGACTTTATATAGATCCTCATTGCATCGATAGGTTCTCAAGAGACAAATAAGTTAGGAAAATTAAAAGGGTTTCTATACATATTTTTAAACTCTCAAGAGTATGGATCTTGGCAATAGAGGTTTTTATGTGCCTAAGATACGAAGTCTAATAATTAAGCATTACCTTTAATTTGATTCATTGTTTATTATCCATTATATTTTCACATTATAAAATCTATAGATGAAATTCAATATAAGTTTATTTAATAAATTAAATTTCTTCTATTTTCTCACCTTTCCATATTTATTTTTTCCTTATCTAGTTATTTTTATGTCATTTATTTCCATTTATTATATTCCCATATTGTTTATAAACTTCATTATAAATTTATTTATGACATAACACATGAGTTATGTTATTTACCATGTAATAATTTTTATTTTCATTGATTATTTATTAATTAAATTATATTTTCCCCTTACAGAGCATTTGAGATCACCCTAGTCCTATTTTTTCTCTAGGAATCCAAGATGTTTAATATGAATGATATGAATGTATTTAATAGATGGTTTAGATTTAACCTCATTGTTTTTTATTTAGAAAGAAATAAAAAATTTATATTGTAATTAGTGTTACCTATTATTAGGTATGCATCTAGATTACCAAGAAAACTGTATAGATCGGTCGTTTAGGAATTTATTCACTGTAATAATGCCAACGTATTTAGTAGTAGAGATCAGATATAGATTAAATAGGGATGATCCCTTACATGGATAAAAAAATTAAAATTAATATACTTAAATAATAAATGTTTTAAAATATTTGGATGATACTTCTTTATGTATGTGTTTTATTTTTTTCCAATAATATAATATATTATGAATCATTTAATATCAATATGAATTAATGTTTAATAGAATCTTAGATGTTTTTTTATGTGTCAAAATGATTTGTAATGTGTGAAGGTTATAGTTCCCATGATTTTATGTTCATTTAATTAGGATTGTATTTATAGAGATCAATGTTTCATCAAGAAGCATTAATCTTGTTTTAGTTTTAAAGGAGATCCATCGACAAGAAGTTAAAATTCCCTTCATATATTTTGGATAAAGTAAATTTTAACAATTATGATTAAATAACTAGAAAATATGTTAAAATAATGTGTTCTTGTATGCTTAATAATATTTATAACATAATAAGAATTCATGAAAATAAAATATATCTATGATTTAACCAGGGGATTCCTTATATAGCTTACATAGAATGGAGTGAGACATTGAAAATATTTTTTTCCTAGTTTATTTTTAATGCCATATAGATCGATAAAATATATTTCTATCTTCCTATGGATAATTTGGAATAATAAATTTAATATTTTGAAATTATATTCCACACACATAACTTATCTATTAGTTTTTTATGGGCTATAACCAAAAAAATCACAACCATAGACCACCCTTGAAATCCACCTCAATACAATAATTGTAGGAGTTGGGATAAAAAATTTGGGAAAGTAATATTATAATGTTAGGAATAGAAATAATGTGTATATGCATTGGAACAAAATTAGTGGCCACATACTTCCCACAAAACATACATGATGATTCCTAGGAGAAATATTGGGGTGTGTTAGGGACTGTCAGGTGCGAGCGTGTGAAATATGTCCAGAGTGTTGACCACAGTGATAGATCGATGGGAGAATATATCATTGTTTTTATATAATGATTCTATAAATAATATGCATGACTACGAAACTCTACGTCATAATTTACCCAAATTATAATCATACTGATATAACACATCCATTAGATCAAATATTTTATTGTAGTTCAATTTTCACCACATCACCATATTTAACATTTAGTTTACCATTACACTATACATACCGTTATAAATATGGGATCAACCACTATATTATAAATATTATTACATATGAAATCAACATTATTATAGCCTTTGATGAATATCATATAAATAATCTTGTGTGACCCTATTGAGAGATCGATGAAATATCAATTGATCTGAGGCCATGCATTTATGACCTTAGTAAATGAATATGAGAAGTATAAGGATGAAAATGAAGATATAGTGAATCATTCATATATATAATTTATTATGATGATGAATGTGATATTAATACATGCATGTGAGTATGAAATCATAATAGAATAATCTAGAAATATGAATACAACATCATTTTCAGCATCATATATTGAAAAATAATTTTAGGTGAACCTTCTTTAAAATGATTAATATTTTTTTTGAAATTTTAATTTCAATGCATGATGTGAAATTATAATAATAGATATTTTGGGGATACTATACAATATATTTTTACCATAGAAGTCCTTATATACCTCATCTACAAAAAATGAATCACCATGGTATGATAGAAACTACAGATTCTCCAAGATATATTGTATTTCTATTTTGAAAAACATAAATACCAAAAGACATTCACATTTTCAAAGAAAATGATTCACAGATTCATTAGCATGAATATGTTCCATGATCCACTATAATATGTGATTAAAGAGTTATGAACACTCATTTTTGAAAATAAATAACCTCATACAAATTAAATAATAAAAAAAGCATGAGGATTATGTGAATAAGAGATAATATCTAAATGTATTTATGCCCTTAAGAATGTATTGCATTATTTTTCCTTAAATGACTCTAGGGTTTAGAGAAGGAACCAAGACACCATATAATCTGTTATATTACATGTAAATAGGTCCCATGTTATATTAGTTGTGTAAAGAAGAAATTTTATTATCATGCAGGTTATTCATTTAGTAAAATAAAAACAATCATGATGTTGAACAATACAAATATATTGAGATTACTAGGACATTTTTGTAAATCATAAATTTATTATACAAGGCATACAAATGTTATAAAGTGAACAAAATCATTTGATAAACATAAAAAAATTAGGATAAAAAAAATTATGCTAATGTTTAAAAAATTGAGTAATCTAAGAAAATCTTTACACATTCATAAGAATACTATTGGGAAGAGTTTGAGTGTACAAAACTAAAATTTGATATATTATATATTTTTACTAATTATTAAGAATAAAATATAATATTATGATTTATTTTGTATTTTATTATTATTACATGGGTCAAAGAGTCTCACATATCCAGTCTACATCATAATGATATTATTATAAATGATTAATTAAAAGAGGTAGCCACAAAATGTTTTTTTATAAGTCATCCCATTGATTAGGAAATTCTAGGAATCCAATAAAATTTGTTAATATCAGAGGATTTTGATTAGAATTAATTGTGTAATATTGATGATGACTTCTTATACATTGAAGATCAATTTTTAAGAGAGAGACCAATATAATATAATATTGTCCTTCAAAGATGAATCTTTCATCATACATGGTATTTTATAGGATAATTATTTCATGGTCATACACTTACCCATGATTTTTTACACCAGGGAAATAGTCATCTACATTATATGTAAACCCCATTAATAAATATTGATGTGAACTTTAAATATCTATTTTATGAACATAGATGGTATGTACAGGTGAATAGTATAACAAAATAATTCAATGAAAAAATGAAATTTGTATATAAAGTATATGAGTTTCAATGATATAAAAATTCTTCCCACACTGATTAAATCCTATTACTTTTTCCATCCCAATGTAATCCTAATAATTATTTTTAGAGATATAGGTTTCACTGCTAATTGGATTATATTATTTCATTTTTCTTGATGATTTTATTTATATTATCATTTCATAATTTAGTAAAAACTAAGATGGTAAATATCTATTACAAAACTAAACCCTAAATCGTACAATATGTTGAATAACATAAAGAATAAGGAATTTTTCAATATTATGAATACATCCCACTTATTCGAAAAGTATGATGCTTATGTTTACTAATTCTTCATTATTGAACAAATAAATTCATAAATAGTAGTTACAGATCAAGTATATTATTATATTTAGAAATTTAAGTACAATTTTTCAACCTCATTCAGTGATTCATCCATCCATATAGAGGTGAGAAAAATATCTTTTAATAATTTTCCTCAGTAAGATCAATGAATTAGTGGTAGTAATCACATTTCAATATAATTAAATTGTGAATCAATTTCTCTATTGAATGAAATTATACATAATTTTCCTAATGTAATAATAACATTTATTTGTGGATCATTAAAAAGGAATGTGAGAAGAGATAACTAATATTAAATAATATATAAAATACTTGGAGAAATATTTAAAAGGAAAATTTCAAGAAAATATTAATATCTCAAAAAAATAAAATTTAAATATATAAATAATTTTTAACTTCAATAAAGGTTATATTATTTTCAATATCATTGGATAAATATAATTTATGAGAATGTGGATGACACTAAAGAATTTTTTGTAAAATTGCATGCATTAGAAGAAAAGGATAATGATATATTCATTATTAATAGATCTTAACGTGAGATAAAAGTAAACAAGAACATTGTTTCTGATACATGATGTATGAGAAGAACATAGAGCATGATGTTAATGTTATAAATATCACAAATGAAGGTGAATATAGATTGAATATAGTGGATGACGAGAAAAAAATCTAAAATATGAAATGTTTTAGGTTTGATGTGAAATTTATAAACATTCCAAATACATAAATTGAGTTTTCACAATAATTAGAAAAAAATTTATTATTACAAGATCTATAACCAACCAATCATATAATGGTGATTCTTAGCCTAAAATAATCTCCTCTAGTGGAAGGAGAAATTTAAAATCATTCTATGTTCAATCTCCAATAGTCTCTATATATAAAGTATCATCTATGTCATATAATGTTATTTGTTCTAATTATGATTCTTAGAATAGTTAATCATCAGAATCAAAAATTATGCACAAGTGGATCAATAATGATAATTAAGTGATTATTACTACATATATTTTGAATAAATATAAGAGTAAAATAATTTTTTCCACTAAATAAAATCAACCAAAGAAGGAATATAAATATAATATACATGAATGATAATCTATCAAAACTATTATACAAAATAAGCGATCATGATTTTTAGCTACAATTGGTTTTTTGATAGATTTGAAAAAATTTCATATGATTACTTGAATAATATTATAGTATGTAAAAAAATAAAAGTGTGCATATATTAATGGATATTAAAGAAGGTACATATCAAATTACATCAAAATATAATGTAATAATATTACAATTACAAATTTCAGGTCATTTTGGAAGCACCTTTTATTGTATTTTAAATGGAAGTGGTAATGGTGAATGTTCATAAAAGTATTACTCATTAATGAATTCATGAAAAAACAATCAAAATAAAATATTGTAGGAGTTTAAGAATAGATAGAAGTCAACATAATATAATGACTATAAAAAGGTAGATAAAAATAACCTAAGAAGAAATTAAGGTGTGCTATACTAACGAGAACAAGATGCTAATTTTTTGGAAGAGGAGGTTATACCATTTATCATTATAAGTAATCCATGGGTATCAATATTAATGGATGAATTATTAAGAAACCAAGGGCACAACCATTCTTAAAAAAATCAAAAGGACTAAAGTTAAAAAGGGAACACTTGAGAAAACATTTTGATCTAGTAATCAATTTCTTCATATTCCAAATAAAATATATGTAATTTTTATAGGTCATGTAGAAATATAAAATAAAATTAAATATGAGTACAGAAAAAATAAAAAGGTAAACCGAGGATTCCATATATAGGGATCAAATTTGTTGGGAAGATTTCAACATATGATGAAAAAATCATATTAGATCTATGATTAAGGTATAAGAAGGCTAGACACATATAAAATAATTTTTTTCTCCTAACATCAACTCAATAAAATATATTTAGTTGTATCTATAAAGCTCCAGTTGATGAATATTCCATGATGTCTAGTGCTAATAAAAAAAATATAAGACAATGTTAATATTGATTGAAGTAGAGATTCTTATATATATAAAATCTACAAGAAATTAATAAAATAATGCATTGAGGGTTCACCCTCACATAGAAAAAAAATTAAATGAGTTTTAGGGTTCATAAATAATTCTCATCCTTGTTTCTCTCATTAAAAAACAAATGAGGTCCACCTTATTCCCATTTACTCTATGTATGTACTTTAAATTTTGTGTATTTAATGTGATTCACATATTCATGGGGAGAAATATGTTAAAGAAATTTTAATGCTACATATGCATACAGAAATATTAATTTCCTTTTTATGGATGTTACCATCCTCATTTGATATTTACACTACTATCAGGATAGTTATTTTTTAAAAAAAATACTATATAAAAACCATGATAAATATTATCAATATTTCAATGTTGATCATTAAATTTAATTTCCACATCATGGATGTGGTAAAAAAGGTATTCACATGAATAGTAATTTATAATAAAATCTAATCAAAATATCAATCTTAATTAAGTAAAATAGGATGTCATCCTTTGAGGGGTAGTTTCTAATGAAGTTTCTAGAGTTTTATATTTAATTCTAATATGATATCTTTTTAAGGTAATTATACATAAATTCATTGATATTGTATGTGTTTTTTCTCTCATTCCTATAATATTGTAAATAACATTTCAACATAAGGGGCAGTGTTTTCATTAATTAATTATATTAAAAATATAGTATTATTGAAAATGTTATAGGATTGAAATGAAGAATATAACCAATCATGCATACTTGATTTATTTTAATCTTTGTGTTGAGAAGATTGTGGAAATATTAGGTTGACTGTATATTGATATTTTTATTTACATTTTCTATTAAAAAATTTACTCTTTCATCGTATTAATTTGTATTAACCAATTACTATGACCCTAGAAGTAGTTGAAAACTATATTAATGGTGAAACTAGTAATGTTAAATCTGTTGGTTTCATATTTTTAATTGATAATAGACAACATATATTTCTTAACTAGACCCTATTGTTTTATGCTATGATTTTTTCCAAGATGACTTAGAGTTTAATAATTGAAGGAAAATTATCTTGAACTAAATGATTCCTTAATATCTCATGTAAATTATATTTTATTTCAAAAAGGGGGAGTGATGAAAATAAAAAATGATATATGAATTGATGTAAACATATAGATATCATTTTTCTTCATTTTTATTGACAAAAATTACATAGGGGGGATTAATGAGCCAATTATTTTTTTGTTTTTATTTGATATCAAGAATATAACATGTGATGAAGAAATTAATGTCAATATCAAGTGATGGAAAATACTATCTTGGAAGCGTATTTTTTCCCCATTATTAGTAATGTCATAATATTTCAGTTACAATGAAATTTTGTGCATTTTGTTCTGATTACTTTTATGAGGATCAATATTTCATCAATAATATTGGATTTAGTTGTTGTTTTGAAGAATATATATCCATAATATCCTCAAATTTGATAGAATATATTTTGGATAAATTAAATATTTTGTATGATGATTTAGGAACTTGTTTACATGACTAATAAAAATGTGTTAATGGTCTTCACATTATTCACAACATCACATGATGTGTATAAAAAATAACCACATAAGTATTTCTTATATGTATAACATATGTAGAATATATTCAATAGAGTAAGATCATAATGATAATTTAATTGCATGAAGGTAGCTGAAAGTCATGTATAAAGAGAAAATACTCTCCAATTTTGTATTATGAAACATTTAAAATAAATTATTTTATTGTCTGAAATTATTTCCCCCAAATAGAATTATTATAACTATTTATAATGGGCAATAATAATAAATTATTCAACCATGACCAACCCTTGAAGGCAAACTGAATCCCACACTTATAGGATCTGGGATCAATAATGTGGGAGAACTATCCGACATGGTTAGTCATATAAGAATTGTGTATATGCATGTGATGAACATTAGTGGGAGTATAATTCCCACCATTCATGCATAACAATGTCCAAGGGATAACATAGGGGGTGTGGCATGGCCCTTGGTGCGTGACTGTGTGTAGAGTGTCCCATTTTCTGACCCTTGTTCTAGATTGAGGGGTTGATGAAACATAGTAATTTGTTAATTTGTTCATGTATGAGAATAAATGTAGTGTTGGACTATAGAAAGTGCAAATACAGTTTTCCCATCATAAAAACAAATGAAAATACCGCATCATTTAAATTAGATAATGTAGATACATATTGTTGTTTCAAATTATGTATCATAAACCTAATGTTTATTATTATTCAATTCCTACCAAAACATATATAATATAGAACATTACCTGAGAGAAATTAGGATAGAAGATGTTCATTGTACTGTAATGTTTAATGAATATCATGCCAACCATCTCCAATGATCAAGCTAAGGAATTGAGACAATACTTTTTGATCTGAGACCACTAAAAGATTCTTTCATATATAATAATTATTGTGAGATGAATAATGATTTATGCTCGCATGCACGTGTGTTTGAACACATGATTGAAGAATCCATATAGACTATGATTTTGTTATTTTCTGTGTCTCATTATGGTAAAGAATATATGCGAACCCAAATTTGAAATGTATAAAATATAAAAAAATTATGTAATTATAATATGAATTCACATTGTAACAATTTAGTTAAATATACGTATTAGGTTACCAACTGTGTAAATTTTAATTAAATACACCTAGTGAACCAAAATAATAAATACAAAAGAACCATAAGCTAAGAGTTGTTACTGATTCTGAGAAAGATCTCATTATTCTATAATGAAAAAACATAGGAACCACATGCTACTAATCATCATTATGGAAATATTTTATACAATCGGTATAGATAAGAGGTTATATGATCCAATTTTATAAGGAAATAATAGGTTTCATGCTCCCATTGGTGTAAAGAAAAAACCACATATTATATCCCATTCGATGAACACTCGAGTGTTACATGAAGATGAAATACTATCTCATTGTATTTAAAGTTTTAAGACCATATAACATGAATTTACCATGATTCCCTATATGGTTTCATGAATCCAACAAGACACCACATAATCTGCAAGGTAAAGAAGAGACTAGTTGTGTGTTACAATAATTTCATGATGGAGAAATTTAGAAATCATAAAGGTCATTATATTAGCAATACAAAATAATTTGTGAATGAAGTTTCACTATATGTATATCATTATATTAATATTCCATTTTCTTAAAATAAAACTATATCATATAAGAAATCCTTTATCCAATCATTTAACATAATCTAGTGAAAAAACATAAAATTCTCATAAAATAAGAAGGATAATAAATATTTATATGATAAGATTAATTTAATTGTGTAGCCCATAAAATTTTATAAACATTTATGAGAACACAATTAGGAAGAGTTATATAATATAACACTAAAATTTGATATCTCATATTTTATGTTTATGATTAAAGATAGAATAAAAAAATGTGATGGAGTTGTTATTTTTTAATTATTCTTTAGGTTAGATAGTCTAAGATATACAATCTATATCATATTTACATTAGTTTGAATGAAGGAGGAAAAAAGGCATTCCTTGATTACTGTTTATTTAGTCAGCCCATTTTCTACTGAATTTGAGTCATTCCATCATATTACCACTACAAGGGGAAGTTAATCAGAATTTATTATATTCAAATTTAAATGACATGCTATACTTTGTTAATAACTTCATAAGGGACATAGATATATCTTTTAATCTTGCATGAAATATAGATCTATTATTATATTTAGTCAGTTTCAGTAGAATATGTTCATGATCATAACCTTTCATTTGATTTTAATTATAATAAATTAAAAGTTATGTGTGATTGTGATAATAAACACCATACTTTGTTAATGTATTAGTCCCCATTGTATCCATACACCTTTTACAAATACCAGTTTTCGTTATTATTTTCTATTTTTTTGCATGTGTGATAATAACTTATGAAGTAGAAAAGTGAATCATTTAATTAATAAGTGAAAAAAGTATAAAAGTTAAAAAAGTTTCAAGGATAAAACATTTCATCCAATAATTATTCACCCAATCTTAGTGTGGTTATCCCAAAGTGAACTTAACATGTATTTCTGAATGGATGAAATATTTTTATTATTAGATTATATGAAATCTGTAATTGGAGAAAGATTATAAATAATTATATATTAACAGTAAAAATTCAATGAAATATAATGTAAATAATATTAATGTCATTGATTGTTATTGAATAAATAGAAAATAAAATAAAATTATAATTTAAACTCGGTTAAAAATACTAATTTATCCATATATTTATATATCTATATATTTATATATCAATATATAGGTTCATGATTTGTATCAATGGAAGGTCATGGTGAAGTTTTTATAGTACTCAAAGCATAAAAAGTTTTTTTGAGACTACAGTTATAAAGTCCTTACTTAATGAATCTCTGGTTAGAAGTAATATGGATTTCTTCGGAATAATAAGTCCTAAGACAATTCTTTTCTCTGTTTCTCCATGTCTTCACAAAAAATAACATCACAAATTATTTTTAATTTTAATTTATAATTTTTTCTAGCTGAAGAGTAATAATTATTTACTTTGTAAGTGTAAGAACCAAAAGTAGATTCCTTTTCACATTGGTAATGTGAAATAGTATTCTTGTGAACTTGATGTTATATGTTTGGTGGAATAAATTGGTATTCCATAACTTTCCTATATGAGGGATATTTTTTGTGGAGGATTCCAAATTTATTTTCCACGTATAATTTCAAAAAATATTTTCCCAAGAATATCTAGTCACTACATAATTTCATCCTTGAAAATTTCACATAAAAATATGTGTCCCTTTAAAATATTATAAAAATAATTATTCATCATTTCCAAAAATTGAGATTAATAATTGATGGAATGGTTCTCATAGTTTCATTAAAAGTATTAATTCCATGAATTACCTAAAAATGTAGTTCCATAGATATATTAAAGAATTTAATTTCTTCTTCTGAAATAATCTATTAACTAGTTTTAACAACATGTACGAAGACTGAGGTTTTGTCCTGGAAAACATGAAATTTATTTCTTTTTGATGAACCCCTTTGAACTTTAACACATTCATCCATAAATGTATCATAATCCAACTAATATTTTATATTAAATTATTATAATTTTTTTGAAATATTATTTATTCTATGATAAAGAATAATTAAAATTTCATTAATTAGATAGTTTTTGTCTTTTAATATCCTTAGTTAATTTTCATAAGGTCCAAAAAATATTAATACTTTTTCTATTCCAAGAGAAAAAAACATCTTCAATAAAACCATTATTATCACTATAGAATAAATTGTGTTTATGAATTATTTTATTGATATCAAAACCAAAATTATTAATTTTATAAGATAATACCCTTCATAAATATTACAATGTGTATAGTGATACCATATCACACTTAATGGAGATAATCAATTCATTCACCATGTTTAGTTATGGTTAAAATCATTTTAATTATTTGATAAGAAAATTAAATAATTTCAAATAAAATGATAGAAAATATGACTAATATTTCTGAGAATGATTAGTAAGTTACAATTTCTTGATGAACTTATACTATATAGAAATAATATTCTTCATTATTTAAATTTAAATTTATTTTTTATGGATATTCAATTTTGACTAAAACTGACAATGTGATGTCTGATTAGATATTTGTTGAATTCCATATAATGTTAATTTAATAATCAATTATCTATATTATTTCATTAATATATGATTGGGAAATATAATTCTGATTACAAATATTTCAATTATCTTCTAGATTCAGTTAGAACCATTTAAATAACATTAAATTTCTCCTTGAAATTAAAGTTATCGAATATACAGTAAAAAAGATTTAACATTATCCTAAAGATTCAAATGTAAATCATAACTATTTAATTTAGGTACATTAGATCATCCTATGTATCTAATAGGTGAGGGGGTTTTAATTTATACTACTAGATTTACCCATATTTTAAAAGGAAAACAAATATTACAACTTCTTGAATAAATAAAGTTTTCTCTAATATACTCATGATATTATCCCATGTTTAGTAGTGAGACTCCTCAAATCGAATAGCCACAAAATAAAAGATATTTTCATCAACATTTCTATCTTCTATTAAATCAATAATTGAATCATTTTAATTACCTTCATCTTCACCTTCATTTCAATTACCATCAAATAGTATAACTCTATCTTGGGAAACATCAACAACAATACCATCTACTAATCATAGTATGAAAACATCATTACCCTATTATTTACCATCATCACCTTGAATATTAGTATTTATAAATCGATACCCTAGATGTATATTATCCTAGAATACATCTTTCAAAACAATAGTATTAGTATTTAACAACACAATAATTTCCCATGAAATATCCTCCCTAAAAATTATTAGGGATTTCATACCCACGAGCTTCCTCTTATATTTTTTTAATAATCATACGAATATATTTTGAAAAAAGTGAAAATTAAATCCAACACTTATTAGTTGAGAGGTTGATAATATAATCTTATGATGACTTTTAGTTGCATCTACCTGATTTTAAAACACATTGAATTTATCAAATAAAATAGTTAGCACCAAATTATATAGAAGAAAAATTATTTTTTACCCATGAGTGAAATGATACATGAAACAGAACATGTATCATTCCATATTGACATTATATTCTATTATCTAAAAATATTAGATTTACATATTCAGAAAATGTACAACTTAAAACTCTATTTTCCTTGGAGAAGTCATATTCTTGATAAACATAGTTATAACATTTTTCATTATTGATTTTACATATTTTAATTTATTTGAGTTCAACATAAACTAAACCTCACATATTATGGAATTAATGAGTCACTATTCACCAACATATGAATAAATATAAATATATCCATATGAAATTAGTTAGGGAATCATAAAATTCTAAATTATAAATCAAATTGTATTTATCATTGAAATAGAAAGTTACAAAAAATTCATTTAAAAAAAATATGAATTGTGATTTCCCATAGAATTTTCAAAACTCATTCAAAAAAATATTTGTTTTTATCTCATTGAAGATATAATCTCTTCCTTGAAAATGAATTACTCTCTTCAACATCAAATATATATAATTTATACAACAAAAATTGAAAGCCATACCAAGAAGGATGTTACACTCAAAACATATGACTTTATCTTTCCTTAATCTACATGAGGAACCTTCCTCACACCCTTTAATCTTCCCCATACATTATTTAGATTAATGTTTTGATAGTTTGAGTGATTTATAAAAATGTTTTAATTGATTAAAATGGATGGAATAAATATGTTTTGTATGTGGTAAATCAATCAGGAGAGTTTATATATAAAATACTCTTGGAAAAAAAGGGGTATTGTGTGTAAATTATAAGGACACATTAAATAGAAAATTGATTAAATAACTAGATATATAAAATTACCAACATTTATAAATAACAATATATCTCATAGTGATTGACACATATGATGAATAATAATCAAAACAAAAATATTTAGAAAATAGTACAATAACTTGAATTAAATTTAGATAATCGTAATAAATTTTAATAAATTTAAATCTATTCTTTAGGAAGGTATTTAGTATATATATTCCTTCCTATATTATATATTAATGAATTTTAGGGAAATATCACCTTTTTGAGTGAGGTGTATCAAGAAGTGACTTTTTAAATCAATATGATTCATTCAATAATTTCTTAATATCTTATTAGATTTGTTGATTGCAGTAGTGTTACCAAATTTTATTAGAATAAGATAAAAATTGAATTAAAAGTCCACTATGTTTTGTTTCGTCCATAACTCTTATGCAAAAATAAATAAATAATCTACTATGTATTATGATTCAATTGATGAGAATGAAACAAAAATGTTTCTTTTTACAAGATTTTGAAATTAATTAAAGTCTATAAAATAAAAGGTTTCATAAATAATGTTTCAAAATAATATCCACCATCCAAATTTTTCATCAGAATATCATATGATATGAATAATAAAGGCATTATCAAATTTATAGTTAATGAAATTAAACTTTTTTTAATATATCAAAATTATTTATACTTATGTTTAATATGATTCATTAGTACTTTTCAAAATATATGATATAAACATACACATAAAATAATATCTGGTATTCCAATAATTAAATATAAGAAACTCCTTTTAATTTCTCTACACAGTTGTCTTATTATTGTTTTCCTATGACCATTCAAATAATGTTCAGTATTAGAATTCACAGGCGTTACATATATATAACTATTTGAAGTCCAAAGTCCTGAGTACATTATTCATGTATTTATTATGATTGAATATATTCTCAAAACCATTTTGATAAAATTGGTATAGGGGAAATAAATTTAACTCACCCATCATGCTCATCTGAAATTCTATTTTAATGATATTTAAAAATTTGTTACACATTTGTTTTTCTTCAAACATAAAATGACATCATCAACATATATTTGAACTATAAATGTATTTAAATAAATAATCATTCTATAATAATTTAGAATCTTCCATTCCAATAAAAATATTACTTTTCCAAATTAATGAACCTATTATTTCATACCAAGATCTTGGTTCTTATATAAGACTATAAAAATAATTACTTTGTCTAAAAATAGAATATAGAAAGTGGGGATTTTTAAAACCTATTGGATATTAAATAAAAAATTATGCTCTAAGAAAACCATTTATAAATTAAGATTTTACACCTATCATAAAAATATTAATGATTATATAATATGAATAAGATAATGGAATATTAATGTATCCAAATGTTGTAACTGGGGAAATAGTTTCCTCATCATCCTTTCGTATTTATTTATAACCCTTTTCAATCAGTATAACTATATTTATATCAATCGTAACATTATCCTGTAGTTTGTTTTTGAAATCCAATTTAGTTCTCATAAAAATGTTTCCTTAGGGCCTATCAATTATCTCCCAAACGTAGTTTCTCTTTAGATGGTTTGATTTTTTTATGGATAAAAACCATATTTCAGAACTCAATGATTCATATATATATTTCTGTTGAAGTTATGATAATAAAAAATTAAATGTATCAAAGTTACCTATACTTATCCTAGTCCCAGATCAATCATCTATGTTTTATTTAAAAATTTCTAATGGATATTTTTCTCTAGTTCTATGTTATCTAAAAAAACATTTTGGTTCCCTAGTTTCCAACCATTTGGGAGTGGTTTCCTATTAATATGTTTTATGCCACATATATTTTTAGTGTCTAAAAATGGATCATGTATTATGTTTCTTTTAGAAACACTACGATTGTAAATTTGTGTTTTCATAGAATTTAAGGGATCAGCATAATGAATCAAATTTTCCATGTAATATTTTTAGATATTGAATATATTATTTCTGATACCGAATGTTGAGATAGTGTGAGATTCCATGGATCAATATTCATTAATTAAATGATCTAAATATATTAAATATCATCCATATACAGTTTTATAAAAAATTATAATAATATATAAATGATGGAATTTACTGGAAATTTTAGGGTAATGTTGACTTAGGAACACGAGTTTTACCATAAGAGAAATATATCATTTGATGGTAAATGGAATTTTAGAAAAATTAATCATCACTATAAAATAAATAATATAATTATATGGAACTATTTTTGGTATTATTTGATTTAGATACCTAAATTATTTTATAATAAAATGGTTATGATGGAATTCAGGTCTAGCCTCGTATCCCTGGATCCATTGGGTACCCCATTGTGGGAGAGTTGTATGATATCTCTCTATCAAACATCGACTGAATCGAATATCAGTGATCAATGTGGAATTAGATTTAGAGATCTATTCAATGATAATGATGTGGTAAATAGATTCTTTAGTGATAAATCCATATCATGTTATGATGTTTTTTGATTGAATTTCAATCCCCATTATATTATCTATGATTAATGCGAATCAATCAACCAATAGATTTATTTATAGATCATGTGTATTACATGATGAGTTTTTTACTTCCATGAATTTGAATAATTCCATTGTGATTATATGTTATATTATCATTCTTCATTCTAATATAAATTAATCATGGATTACACAAGTAGTGACCATGTTATATTCTTCAGGATTGTTCCTTGTGCTTTGGTGCCCCGATTCTTCGATCGTTGTGGTCATTTTCCATTTTTCCTTAGATTTGCATACACTGAGGAAACAGATTATTTCACACCAATTTATTGGTGAAATGATTCGATATTTGAGATCCAGTCATGTAATGACATGATAGTGGTATGACGATAGAATCGATTGTGGATCGAGTGGTTTGGATACTCATTTTTTGTGTTCTTTTCATAGGATGATGGATGAACATAAAGATTATTACCAAATGGAATTGAAGGGAAAAATTATGGTTATTAATGATGAACTAACTAGTAATGGATTTAATCTTGAATTTTTGGTGAGACCTGTTACCAAATCTAGGGTCAAATATTTTGATGATTCGTGATCCTGAAAAGGGATTCATGAAAATACAGTAACAAAAATTATGTAATGTGAGATTACATAACATGTGGGAGCCTTTATGTGGATAAAAGGGTTTCAGGATGGTGGTTAGTAAGACATGAAATGTGACCATGTCACAAGTAATGTGACCCATCCTCGATGGCTCAGTGTGTACTATAGAGGGTACATAGACATGGACCGGGGTACAAGGCTAAGGGAACATTAGGTACTCCTACACAGACAAGAACATTCCAAGCATACATATGTTATGATATGTACTGGGACACATGATAGAGTACTCAGGTTAAGGAATTATGTGTACATATATTTCGATATGATCATGGTCCTTTTTACACAGCCCACAATCAGTACCAAATGGACACACTTTGTACTCATAGTTAACAATGTGTACTCATTCAGACTTGGTATGATGCCCTTTTCCTATATTCGTTGGACATGTTTCATTATGGTTGAGTTCCCCCTATCCTATTCCCTAAGGGTTAATATGAAATCACCAATTATAAATATAATAATGATAACTCTAGTAGGTATTTATGAATATAGTTCTTGTAATCCATCAGTGAGTTCCATTGTGAGATCCTATATCATTGTATTTCCCTATGTGGAGTGTTTGGTATCATCGTGGAAAACACTACCCAAGAATTGAACCTCTAAAATTTATGACAATCTAGATTTAGTTGTAGGTATACCCCATAGACTTGGGAGTAGTCAACATCTGTACATCATACATGTATATAATTCTAGCGTATAATTCTAATGGGATACCCATTGAGCACTACCCTCTCAATGGACATCATCAGTTCTATACAACTCATGAAGTGTGTTCTCCTTGATGAGTACTTTTTCAAACCAGCGAGCAGGAATCCTAGACTACAATAACAAAAGTGAATTTACCATGAGATACTGTGTATTTTTTGAGTTTATATTGATATTCTTGTTATATTTCTTTCATTGAATATACCTTTGTATAGAAGGTAATTATACTCTTGTTATATGTTTTTTGGTTTTAGGGTGTCCTCTTGGGTATTGTTATACTCACCCATATATAGGATTTTCCTACACGTACCATGTCTTGTGTAGATGACTGTTCTTTGGACAGAGTCCCTATGTGGCTAGGACCAGATTGTGCTTAGTGAGATAATAAAAATTGAGTCATGTTTATATATTATATTGAATGTAGTCCATATCATTACTTTCGGTAGGAGTTTTTTTTTCAGACTCAGTGTGGTGGATTTGTTTTTGGACCCATTTACTTTATTTTGTAATTTGGTTTTGTGATTTATATATATGCATTAATTTTTGTTATTTTTTATATTTCAATATTATATAGACTTGGAGATTTGTGTGTATTTACATTTACATTGGCTATGTCCCCCCATGTCAGTGATATTCTTATTAATCACCAACCGTCATCCCCTGGCCAACTATAGGAGAGATTGAAAAGTTATTGTTTTGGGCGCATTTGGATGGGTTGTGATAGAGTTATATCATAGAAGTCAGTTCTACTTCAGAACCAGAGTTTGTTATTTTTGTTTGTAGAAACATTACAATGTTTTTTGAGTTCTTCTTTCAAGACAAGGACTACACTATTGGTGTGATAGCCGATATATCCATACACGATGACATTGATCACCTAACTTTTTTCTTGGTAAATGATAAAATTGGTTGTAGAGAAAGAAAAGGTAAATGTTAAATATATGAATTGGTTATGGTTTCAATTTTCTTATTGGGTCAACTCTCGAGATATACATATTGATCATGATGCATCTTGTTTATTTCTAGTTGACTCTATAATGTACTCCAACTAGGATTCAACATTTTGATAAAAATGATGATTCTATAAGTGAAGAAGCATTAATAAAGGGAGAAGTTCTGGTGATGTTACCTCCATGAGGTGACCCATCTATAAAACCACTTATAGAGAATCATACTATACCTGTAAAACCAGCAGATTAGGTGTTCTTGTTAAGCGTACATTAGGATTTTCAGTGAAAATGACTCCTCAAGTTCTAAAGAAATCCTATCGCATATGTGGTTGAGGATTGTCATGAGGAACTAATATGAGTTTTTATTTCAGGTCAAGAAACCATCAAGCTAGATGTTGTACATGGTGGCATTCCTTCTTCATGGATCAACATGACAGTGGTGGGGTATGGTGAGATAGTTCTATGATGAGGTGAATCTAGAATTTTTAGTGTTTGGGATTTTTTTATAGAGGATTTCTCTCTAGCTACATTGAGTGTTGTACATATACACATATTTCTATAGCTTTAGCAGGGTAAAATGACAGTAGCTGAGTATTCATTGAGGTTTACCAACATCTCTAGAAAGTCAATGTATATGGTTCATGATCAGTTAATTCTGGATTAGAGCTTCTATTGTGGAATGCATAGAGATATAAAAGCCCGTGTTATACCTATTTGAATTGTTACTTATTATAGGGTGATAGAGAGAGATTTTGTGAAGGAGGATTTCTTGGTTTATAAGATATAGATTGTGGTTTCTGGCAGTGGGGAAGTAGGAGTAGAGAACATTGTAACAATGATCCATCAACAGCCTCAGGGACCAAGGCATGGGAAAAATTCCTAGTGGATGTCCAAAGAGAGAGGTTCTTCAGTTTAGATCTCACGTGATTCGTCTTGTCATCCCATGTAGAGGTTTTGTAACTCATGTGACGATATGAGACATCATGTATGGTATTTTCTGACCCACTCTATGGTTGACATGGATAGAGTTAGTAATATAATATTTTTTATAAATATTATTATGAATAAATATTAATCTGAAATAACTAAAACAGTATATTTTATTATATTTATTGACATTGACATAGTAGATTGTCCCTCGATGAAAATGTGGTGGTGGGAAAAGAATGGTCCATAGGGTAGAGAATATGGTTTAGGATATAGGAGAAAAGATTAAGGTGGTAGATTGTTTTACATGTTTCCAAAAGAAACCCATAGGTGGTCCATGATAGGATCCAGGAGCTAGAGGACATGGGTGTTGGAAACTACAGGTGCTCGACCCTTATGACCCATAGCCTACATGAATGTTCATGGTACGATCTATGTTTTTTCTACCTTATTTAAAGTACTTAAAGACATAGTTTCTAGTCATTCCTTTATTTCCAACAATCTATTTCAAGGCATAGATATTTTTTTAATCCCTTAGCTTGACACTTATGTTTGAATACCCCTACTACAGATGACTCAATGATCAAACACATGTGTTGATACTTTCACATTACTCATGGAGGATAGTGTTTCTATTGGGATCTTTTTTTAGAAAAAAATTGGCCTTACAATGTCATCTTATGTATGGACTATTTATCTACTCTTCATATCTAGATTAAATGTTTCAGGTAGAGGATGTGGTTTATCTATAGTAATGGGACCTGGTTTTCCATTAAGGGTGAAAAGGAAACTGATGTTGTGAAGTAAGGACACATTTATAAGTTGGGGTAGCTGATTACTCATCAATTGTGTAGTTGGACCCTTGGTGTAGTGGATAAAACGAGTTATCAGTTCCCTGTAGTGGTGGTGGAGTATGGAAATTTATTTCCTGAGGAAGTTCCTTGATCACCTCCCTAATAATAGACAAACTGATGCACTGATCTACACACTGAGACAGAACTGATATCTCTTCCAGAATGTCAGATGGCTCTCGTAGTGCTTCCTGAGTAGAGGGTGTAGTTATAGGACTTACAGATGAAGAGATTTGATAGACCCAGTGTTTCCACTTAGTTATCCCTAGTTTTTTTTTCAAATAATGAGAATAGGATATTGAGGGTATCTCTTGACTACCAGTGCTGGAACAAGGTTAACATGAATAACAAGTATCCACTACATAGTATCTATGACATCATTAATCAGTTGAGAGCTGCATGATCATTTTTATAGTGCAACCTCAGGTCAGGCTATCACCAGTTTTGATTATGGGAAGTGGGAATAATAAAAAAGAAATTTAGATTTTTGAATGGTCATTGTGGGGAGTTAATTTTTTTCCTTTGGAGTAATGAATTCCCCACTAGAGTTCATGGGACTCGTGAACTTTTTCTTTCAAAAATTCAAATATTAGATCATGGTACTCTTAAACGATGATATCCTAATGTACTTAGTGTATGAGGAGGATCATGAGAAACAATTGATGATGGTTCTATATAAACTCATAGATTACAATATTTATAGGAATCAATCAAATTTATGGTTCTAGATTCAGGAGGTCAGCTTTATGAAACATGTTATCTCAACATATGGGGTTATAGTGGACCAGTCCAAGGGAGAAGTAATGTTTGCTTAGGAGAAACCCAAGAGTGTGATGTAGGAGGAGGGATTCATTGGGTTGGAAGTCTGTTATTAGAGATTCATACCTAATATTTATACGATATTAGCACCAATGGAATATTTTATAGAATAGGGTATCCAATCTTGTGGATAACGAAGTTCTTATAGGATTTCCAAAAGTTGATTCAATGGTTGTTGTGCACTCCCATCATGATATTTATAGAGGCGGAATTTTATTACATAGTTCTATTTGATGAATTTGGAATCAGTCTTGTTTGTGATCAGATGAAAATTTTGGGTGTGGTTTCCTATATTTCATATCAATTGAGACCACATGAATAGAACTATAAGAGTCATGATCTTGAGTTAGCAGTAGCTGTTTTCACACTAAACATGTCACGACCCTACCAAGTTTGTGAGAAGTTCATCATCTATTATAACCAAAAGACACTAAAGTATATATTCCCTCTTAAGAATCATATCTTGATTTATAGGTGAAGACTAAGATTCCTCCATTATTACGACATCAAAATTTTTATTCACAGGGGGAGTGGCACATAATTTAAGATGACCCCTGTTGGACCCTTCATGATAATATATTTTTCATAATCAAAACTAATTTCAATATACAGATTCATATCATTCATTCCAATTTTATTATTTCTATTTGAATCAATTTTTTCATACATCAACATATACTTTAATACGTCAATTTCTTATAAGTCATGAATCAATATGTTTACAAGTGTACTTTTACATATACTTTGATTAACAATTCATCTTGTAATGATATATGAAAGACAGACTCTTTACAATCTTTCTTGGATTCCCTAAGACCGAAGTTGACACACCAAAACTAAAGTCGACACACTGAAACCGAAGTCGACACACCAAGACCGAATTATGACACACCAAAGTTCAAAATACTGAAGTCTAACTCACTGACGTTCGACAAACTGAATTACGATAGAATGATGTTATCAGACCGAATTATGACACACCGAAGTTGGACAGATTGAAGGATGACTTACCGAAGGTGACAAACCAAAATAGAAGATGACAAACCAAAACTGAAGTACAACACACCGAAGTATGACAGACCAAAGTCGACACACCAAAGATGACATACCGGAGATAAAATAAGGATGTTATCAAATAGAATACAAAAGATCGAAGATTAGTCATTGATTTATATAAATAACTGTTTTTAATTTATTAACTCAAATTTATTTCTAATGGTCATATGTAGAAAAATTAATGTTTCGGACATTATTTAATGTGGTCTATAGGAAAATCAGTAGAAAAGTATGAGGTATATGCACGTGCGAAGATCCTTATGCATAGAGAATTGTGGAGTAAAAAATGACCTCATATTTCAAATTAATGTTAGGATGATGATATTAGACATACACATTGATACACAGACTATGCCAATATGAAAGGAGAAGAACTAATCACTTGAGATTGCAAGAAGTCTATGACAAAATATCTTCTCCACAAAGGCTCAATATAAATCGAGACATCAACGAGCTAAACCTTTTCACTCCTTAAAGATGGATTATAGAATCTACGATACTTTATTTTGAAGACAACTTCGAGCAGAAGACTCAAATACCATATTCTCAACATTCATTGAGTCTAGAGCTTTCGTTCACAACACCTATACAATTCTTAACTCTATTCTATTTCTTAACTCTGTTGTGTTTTATATTTTCTATTTGAGTAGTGTGAATATTTATTTGTATAACACAAACTATCTCCTGAGAATAACTGAAGGATATCAGACTATCCTCATATTCAATCACTCATTACATTTTGTTTCCCACAAATAACTATGGTAGAGGTTATGTGTGACCTGGATAGCTGGGTGTTCTATTCTAATCCATGATCTAGGGTGTTAATAAAATGTTTATTCATATAAACATCTTGGTGGTAGGTGATCACCAAGTGGATAGGATTAAGTCTCTACTTAAGACTGAAACTCTTGTTTACATTGTTGTGCTAATCTTCAATTAATCTGTTTTGTTTTATCAGCTTCTAATATTTGAAAAAACATAAATATGTTTTTTCTTACACTTTTGTAGTTAGATTTGGTTAGTGTGTGTATTTTTTAATTCATTAAACTCGTTTAAAATTTTGAATTAGTGTTCTAAACAGATTTATCTGAGGACTAATCACACTTTGAGGAACATATTGACCAATTGATAATTTACATGTCTACTTCCTAAATTAACTAGACCATTTTTAAAATTGGGGTTTTTCTTACCATAATGTTTTTATACAAAAATTTTAATTGGAACTCAATTCACCCCCTCTTGAGTATCCACTTCGACCAACAAACCCATAAAGAGATCTTGTTCATCGTTGTTGAATGTGGAATCAAAGAAGTTGGAATCATTGTATTTATCTATTTTGGATGTATATTGAGAAGATTATCTCCATTTGAGAGTTTTTACCCCTCATATTTTCTATCTATTCAAGGAGCCACAACATTGGGGTATTTTCTATGAGACCCTACATACTAATATATCCAATGCACATGACAATAATGGATTTTATGAAGGTGTGTATCATGTTGTTTTTTAGTGGATGTATGATGGTACCAGTGATGATGTGTGAGGAGGTTAAGAGAGAGTTTCGTAGATCTAATTTGGATGTAAATACATGTTTATCAATTATGTACCAAGAGCTTTGATTTCAGTTTTGGTGGCCATGTATAAGGAATGGAGTTGCAGAGTTTGTCACTCAATAAATTAATTTTTTCTAGGTGAAGGCTAAGCACTAAGTTCCAATGGGTTTAGATAAACCACTTGAGGAGTTTTAGTGGACATGGGGTGGGATATTCTAGGATTCCATGGTAGTATTACCATGTAAATCCAAGTGACATGATGATATTTGGATTATAACTGACAAAACCACTATGTCTTCCCACATTCTAGCCATCTAAGATAGAGTTTAGTAGAGGACATGAGACAACTCTATATGTAAATGATAGTCATACTCTATGGAGATACATCAATGATAATTTATGAATATAATGATCAATTCAAAATAAGATTATTAAAGGGACTGCATTAGGAATTTGGGACTCAGTTATACCTGAGAATAGAATTTCATCCCCAGACTAATGGATAAACTTATAAAACCATTTAGAATCTAGATGACATGCTTTGAGCCTACAAGTTGGAATATGGCCATAGGTGGGAGTATCACCCACCACTGGTAGAGTTAACATACAACAAAAAATACTATTCCACTGTTAGTATGGAATCATTCAATAATTTTTATAGGAAACCCTATACATCACAAACTTTCTCGACCATACTAGGAGAGTCGGTAGTCAAGGGCCCAAAGTTAGTACGCGAAACTACTATGAAGGTCAATATTATTTAGGAGGGGATGAGGATGGCACAGATCCATTTGATATATTATGAGGATAGTCTATGGAGGCCATTAGAGTTCATGGAATGAGACAATGTGTTCTTATGGGTTCCACCATGATGTAGATTACAGAGATGTGGATTGGGAAATAAGTTATCTTAAAGATTCACTTTCCTCATTCACATGCTGTGTATGGATGCTGAGGTGGCATAACCCTTAGCTCTACCACTGTAGTTGTAATAGGTTAATGACATATTCAATATGTCAAAGATGATGATGTATGTGGATGATCCATTACACATTATCTACTAGGGTGAGCTTGATAGAGAAGAAGGAGATACCTTTTCTAATTTCCAGTTAGAGATTAAGGATCATTCGAAGATGATCCTTTATGGGTGAGTGATTCGTTCCTCCTCTAATGGATTGAAAGACCTATATGGTTTTTATTATTAATAAAATCCCTTTTATGGGAACTAGGGGAACCTATATAGACATCGTATACATATGACATATCACAACCCGAAGGTGGGGAAATAAACCCAGACTAACAACTTGGATCAACCCCTCCCCCAATTTATGAATTTTGATGATGCTCTCCACCATTACATGTCTGCTCACCAAGTAAGTGTCATTTGTAAAATCATAGGCTCGATCTGATGGCTGTCATCATACCCTCTCAAACATCAAAATAAAAACAGTTATACATAGGTGTACCCCTAGCTATGAACCTCATCTTGGTCATGTTCCTTATGTTCATGTCCAAAAACAGAATTCTAAATGGCCCAAAGACCTATCCATCATAAAACATTAAAAAACATCACCATTGTATATCACCTTTTGGGCACCAGAACTACCTCAAGAAATATTCACTCCACACTGTTTCCATGAACCACCTTCGACACCACAATAGTAAGCAACAAAAGGGCTGGAGATCAATGTTGCATGATTCTAGGACAACGTCACCATGGGTTGGAAGGCCCAACAACCGCACCAAAGAACCATTGTTGGGGAGGGGATCTAAGATGACCTAGAATAGAAGCACTCCTCTCGGGTGAAATTGATAACATCAAATCAGAAGAAAAACTATCACCAGATTCCAGAAGCACCACACTGGGCTGAATAAATGTACTAAATATATTAAATATATTAAATAGAACATGCATGATATTTTCCAAAGATTGTGGAATAAAATCTAAATAGAGGCATGGATCAGACATCTGAGGGCACAATTGAGTTCAAAATTTGGGTTTTACCCTATTTTGGATACTACCATTGTTGACATGGGTCATTTGAAGAAAATTCTTCATTACTGCAAAATTAATAAAATTACTAAATATAATTATTTTCTTTACAAATTGAAACAAAGACTAAAATTATTCAATAAAAATAATATTCGATGGAATTCCATGGTTAGAGGAATAACCATGGACCCATTGATGAATCCCCATAGATAGAATTAGAAAATATATCATAGGGGAACATCAATATAATTAAATATTGGTTAGTTATGGAAAATAGGACTTGGAGATCTTGCGAAAGGAAATGATAAAGTTTAATTAGGTTATAGAAATTGATCCATATTGTGGTAGGTTGTTTTTTTTATTGTATTTATTTCCACAGTATATTTTCAATGATGAACGTGGATAAATCAACCAATATATTGATCTATGGATCATGTTTATTATAGGATGTTATACATTATTTATAGAATTTTTCAATTTTATTTATGATTACCTATTATCTATTCATTCAATGTTATATTGGAAATGAATCAAGGTCGACATGAAAATTGATTGAGGTATGTTCATCATGATTTTTCCTTCCTTATTTCTCCACGGATTCATGGTTCACCATGGGAAATATTTATTGTCATGTGATTCAAAATTATCCAATGAAGTAAATCAACATGATATCTTATTTTTGTGTAATTATTAGATATTATATATTCATTATTTGAAGAACAAGATAGTATTGTTGCAATAGAAGCTGTAGTGGACTGGGTACTGTGGATACTGATTTTTTGTGTTCTTCACATGACATTGAGGATGAACTGTGAAGATGATTTATGAATGGAATCAAAAGTCCATACACTGTTAACAGATGATGACATGACTCATCCAGGTATAAATCTCTATTTTCTATTGATCGACATTATTAGATCATGGACTTGAAGAATGACCAAAGATGTGTGAAATATAATTGGGATTATGAAATATCTCATAACACTTGTCATGTAATCTGGGATTATAGGTATTGTGTGACCATTTCAGTGGTAGATAGGGTTTCTAGATGGTGTTATGGATCACCCTACATTTTACCTTTCTAAATGGCATGTGAACATTATCTAATTTCTTGGCAAGTAATTCATAGTGTACATGGACACAAGTAGGTGTACACGGCCAGGGGCATATTGTGTACTCCTAAAAAGACACCACCATATAGGGGAATACATGGGATAATCGATTTACTAGGACATAATATAAAGTGAATTGGTTGAGTCATGTCATGTACATCAACACCAACATGGGAATGATCTGTTTTACATGGGCATGGCATGGTCAGAGAGGGACATGTTGTGAATTCCTAGTACATGGAATGTACTTTTTGAGACATGGAATAGAGACCTTTTACTCTATATCTTGGATAATATTACTTAAGGGTGCATTCCACATATCATTTTCCCGTATGGTTTGTATAGAATCAACTCCTACACATAGGACACTGATCTATTCATGTTTTATTCTTGGAAAGAGTTGTTGGAATCCTTCTGTGAAGCATAGGGTGAGATCCGATGTCATAATCTTACCCATGGTGGAATTCATTGCATTATAATGACCAAAACTATGTGGGTACCAATCCAATTTATTGAAGGATAATTCAGATTGAGTTTTTTGTATACCCTATGGATTTGGGAGTGATCCTCATTTCTTTATCATAACTCTTTATACATTAAGTGTAGATTTATGGTTGAAGGAATTCATGAGTACTACCTCTCTGATACATTTCATCCATGGAATTTTTATCATGGAGTGTGTTCTCCATGCAGAGATCTTTGTGGTACCATTGATAAGAAGTGCAAGCCCGGAATTGCGGTTGTGAAAATACCTTGAGACTATGCATATTTGTTGAGTATATCTATATATTTTAGTTGTATATGTTGTAGACATATACTAAAATAGAGTTAAATTTTATAATTTTTTATATTTTTTTTTCTAGGTGTCCCACTAGGTATTTTGTACTCTCCACAACATGGGATTTTCCCACATGTGTTGTGCCTTGTGCAGATGATCGATATTTTGACAGAGTCAATAAGAGACAAAAATCTAGAAATTGAATTGTAATACTGGATAGACTGAGGTCTGTTCCAAAATTATATTTATAGAATCCCCAGTCATTAATTTTATTTTGTATAATTTTACAATCTTTTTTGTGGGATTTTATTTGGACCACTTTACATCTTATCATACTTTGGTTGTAATATTTTTATCTGTACATGCATGGTTTTTAATTTGCCTTATATTTAAGAATTTTATAGGATTTAACATGTGTTTTTGTGTATTATTACATCGGACATGTCCTCCAAAGTTAGAGATATGCATACCCTAAGCTATTCACCCGAACCTGGAATAATTTAGGTGGGATTTAAGAGTTTCAGTTTGGTCCCCATTGGGATGGTACATGACAATCATACATACCAAATATCAACTAAGATGATTCTTAAATATCCATGAACAGTTTTTGAAAATTAGTTAGTATGTATAAGCAGAAGAATATCAAATATATATTCCTTTTATATCCCTTATATAGAACATAACAAGATTATCCTTGGTTATTGAGGTATCTTCTTTGCATTAAGAAACGTTAATGTATCTGACCATTAGTTTTATATTATTCTATTTAACAATGATTTTTCTTTTATAAAATATTTAATATGGGAAAAGTTTTTAATAAATATAATTCTATATTAATAGTATTGTACAATTAATGAGTAGTAATTTTATTTTAACATAACATTGTTTTTTTAATTTCTAGAAATGTTCAATTCCTCCAATCAGAAACACTATTCTATATAGTTTTCTTAGGGGAAAATAATGTATATTTTGTTCCATATTTTGAGTAAAATAAATTAAATTTGAAATTCTCAAACTCTCCCTCACAATCACTTATTAAGAAAAATCTTTAGTATACTTTTAATTTCGATCATGTTTTTAAAAATTTATAAACACTAAACATGATTCACTCTTTATTCTTAAAAATTAAACCCATGATAATATAGAAAAACCATCATCCAATATTTAAATAATGTAATTTTCACCTAGGAGTTTTTTCTCATTTTTCTAAAACAATCCATGTAATTATGTTCCAAGGGTCTAGAAGTAGAATCCTCTTTGATTTGTTTAAAATAGGACTTTCATTACTTTCGGATTTGGCATGTATCACATATCTTTTTTTAATCCAACTTATATTGAGTAAAAATGGAAATAAAATTATTCTAAGATAAATTAGTCAATGAATTAATATTACAATGTAATAGTCTTTTATGAATACGAAATGATTAATTAATTTCAATATGAAAATATTTCAAATTTTTTATAGAATGAA
This sequence comes from Viscum album, assembly GCA_963277665.1. NCBI lineage: Eukaryota > Viridiplantae > Streptophyta > Magnoliopsida > Santalales > Viscaceae > Viscum > Viscum album. The sequence continues at coordinate 619,269,120 of OY728146.1, read as the reverse complement.
TGACTTTCTATAATATAACCATTTTTTGGTTAGGGTGTTTTAAATTTATGAAATTTTTCATTAAAATTAGTACATACATTGTTGGAAAAATAAATTCAATAACAATCATTATATGATAAATAATTATATAGTTGATCTTTAATACTTTTACATATATAAAATTTTTAGTGATGAAATAATATGGATCTCTAATTGGTCGAAATCTAATACTGTTTCCTTTATTATTATCACAAAATCTAACATAACCTCCATTAATATTTGATAATGAGTGGATATTTGAATTGGTTCCATTGATATGACTCTAATAGAAACTATACACATAAAACATTACCTGACTACACTTATGGACATTAATCTACAAAAATATCAAGCCAATAATTGTTTTAGTACTAAAAGACTCTTCGGTCAAATATTTTTGTGTATTAAGGATTTATGCACCCCCATCTGTTTATATTTTTCCGAATTTTTCAGCATTATATTTAGTATTTATTATTTATTTAATGTCATGTTCAATCCACTAAATTTTTATTTTCATAAACAATAGGAATATTACTAGTTTAAAAAAAATAAACAAGGAATAGAAATAACTACATACTTTCCTTTTAGTTATTTCATAGAAAAAAAATAATATTTTACATCTTACAACATTCACCACTAAAACCTAAGCCCAATATTTCCATTATTGAGTTTAGTTTTCTCAAAGATTGTATTTCTGTTAAAAATAACACAAAGTAAATACAAATACACTTGTTATTTAGGATTTAAACATTGATAAAAAAATCAATAACATTTTTATCATGTTCAATATAGGAAGATCAATATCTTTCCAATTTAGTTTTTAACTCATAATTTGTTTTAGTAAAATCATCATTTTCATTTAGAAACAAATAATAAGATATTTTTATAATATTTTTTTAATATTCGTTTGTCATTAATAATTTTATTCAAACGTAGTTATGTGTTAATTTAATTCATTAATGAATTATCTTTTAGACCTGAATTGATTTCATAAATAGTTGAATAAAAATATTTTACCTCTTAAGTTTTTTTAGTGAAGCACACATTAATTTTATAACATGATTTTCAACTAGTAAACAAAAATGAGAAACATTAATAATGTCATTAGATTCACTTCAAGTATCTTTAATATCTCAATTTTTCCTTTTCTATTGAAATCAAATATTCTCTAAAACCATTTATTCACATTATTATTCTCGTTATGTTAAGGCTAACCATGTTCTATATGTAATAACTTCTTTCACTAAGAGAATATAACTTATTTTCTATTTATAATAATGTTTTTACATTTTGAATTATTTTTTGAGTCATCTTATCTTATTATAAATCTTCTCAAAACTCATAACTAATTGATAAAAATCATTACTAAAATAATATTATTTGGAATATTATTTATCAAATTATCCGAAAAAATATTAATTTTTATTTATTATTATAATATTATACATAACATGTGAAATAGTAATTAATTTTTCTTGAATATATGGTAATAATTACATTTATAAATACATTTCTACCTCATGCACCATGACAATTCAAAGAATATTTTTATCATCTAGTTATATGGAATACCTGATGGAATATAGGATCTAATTCTACATTAAAGGTATGAATATATAATCTTTTTGATTTTGATATGGTATTCAAAAATTAGTTCCCAAAGCAGTAATATTAATTTAAATTTTATTGAGCCTTATATCCATCTAATTGATGTTCTCATTTTTAGGATTTATTGATGTGTCAAAATTCAATTTGATTTTATTATATTTTTTTCATAAATTATTCGTTCCTTTATATGAAAAAATTTGAAATATTACATATAATGGGATGTAGGAAATTATGATACTATGTTCAAGTCATTAGGAACTAGAAAAAAATTATAAAATTTACATATTTTGAGTTCTGATCATATTCTATATCACATTCACCACCTGATGCATCTAATTATACCTCATCAGACTTTTAAGTTTCAATAACCTTAATTTCGCTTTTGAATATGAATTTTTGAGATAGATGGCCATATAATCCTCTAAACATAGATAATTAATTATATTTAAATAATATGATCTAACAATGGATAGTACATGTTTCATATTTTCTATTCTAAAAACTAGAAATTGATCAATGATCATAAAACTGAAAAAATTACCACTCAAGATTCACTTCTATAAAACCCGGTTTATTTTCCAATAGTTCTATACAATAACATAATGGTGGAATTATGTTCATAAAAATGTCTAGAATAAAAACTATTCACTAAAAATATTCCTGAATCTATCCCTATTTTTTCAATCAGATGTATAATGGAAAATAAAAAACAAATAGTTGTTGAAATAATATTTTTATAGCTGTTAGGACATCAATGACCTCTCGTATTCCAAACCACCAATGGTCGATATGAGTATATTGATTTCAAAAATGAATTCCATCTCATAGGGACCATGATAGTTGAGTGAAAATTTCTAAAAATTATTAAAAATATGATCTCAGAGATTTTACAAGGATCACAGATTACAATACAAAAAATCCAAAATTTATACTCTGTATAAAAATAAATAAAATTTAGAATAAATACAAACTAAAATTTTATAAAATATTTCTTATTGAGGTGAATGAATATAAAATAATTATTCTAAAATATATGAAAAAAAATTTAAAATATAATGTAATGTCTCAAATGTATATCGATGACATTTTATTTGAATATTATTATATTAAATGTAGTAAACATAAAAGTATTTTTGTATTTATTCCTTAGTGGTAATTATTTAATTTATCATATAAGAACAATAAATTATTTTGGTTATGAGTGTGAGGGCACTAATGAGAAGACATATACCTCTTGGAAACTATAATATTTTGAATAATGTTTTATTTATAAACATATAGGTTCAATATTCTTCTATAAATGTTGAGAAGGAATATATGATTTTCATAGAAAATGTCTTGAAAGGTCGTATTTTTAACATAAATTATGAACAGTGATTTGATATCTATATCAATTTTTATTCCTATAAAATAATTACTCATTTATGATAAACGCAAGGTTCTTTGATTATGTTGGAAATGAAACATGATTAAGAATTTCAATTACAACAAAAAAGGTGAATCCTTAAAAAAATTTATCTTTGAAATTTTCATAATGATCAGCACCTAGTCACCGTAAGGATCAATATGATATTTATATGGATGAATTAATTAACATAATATCCACTTTACACACTGTACAAGTGTAAATCAAATCATTATAAGGATCAATATACCTAATACATAAGCATCATTAATCATAAGAATTGAAAAAACCATCCACTATAGATCACTTAAAATACATTTTGAGCCTTTATTAAGGGTTATATTATCCTCTATAAGGATGAATTCATCATATGTATGCAGCATTCCCTCTATTTAATCTTGACCATTGAATCCCTAAACATCAATCAATCTGTGTAAGCATTAATATTTACGATATTTGTCACTTTTGAAACAATCTATCTAGTGGTTCACAAGGATGATTTTTTTTCTCGTTTTAATGTTATCAATGAATATAATTAATAGAAGAAAAAATTTAAATAGCTAGAACAAAATTATTCAAATTATGAAACAAAAAAATAAAAAATAATTACCAAAAAAATACCTAACATAAACCCATAAAAATATGGATATTTTTTACCATAAAATGATTTGACTTAATTTTTTATGTTGGTAAAATATTTTTTTTAAAAAATAAACTAAATTTAAATTAAATAATGTGGAATGGAAAAAAATTGAGAAAACTAATCAATATAATGGATTGGAAAACCTTACCATACCTATCACATACAAGTTATTGAAAAAGTATTTCTTAAACACTTTGGATATTATTAATTCTATATTTGAGTGATAAAATGAAAAACTACCACAAGAATTATAGGGTAAAGAGTAATTGGTGGATATTGGTATGTCTATTGTAAATCTTAATTATTTGTTTCATTATTTTTATAGTTTTTATCAATGTAGTGTAATATATATGTATTGAAATTTAAAAATTTAAAAATTTATTTTTTCTAACGATATCTTATTATTATCACATCCTGAATTTTTTTTACAATTATGATTCCAAACTAAAATACAACATTTCAAATGAATTATTCCCTAAGATCTATAACAAAATATATTTTTAATAATTTAAAATTTGTTATATTCCATAAAAAATAAATCATAATGGAATTATATTTTTATATTAACAATTATATTATTTAACAAATAAAATTTATTTTAGACCCATGAAAATATAATTTGAAGCAATACATATTTATTACATAATAATTCACTTATACGGTATACTATATATGTATAAAATATTTTAATATTTTATATAAAATACCTCTAATTATAATATTATTAAATTTTAGTCATAATTAATTTTGATATAAAAATTCCATTTTTCCATTTATTTTATGAAAATAAATATCTATCTATGAATATTTTAATTTTTAAACAAAAGTGAATTGAGTAAAAAAGACATTGTATATAAAATAAATGTTAATTTATTTTGGATGTGAACAAAAATACAATTTTAATCCACAGATTCATAAATTCTATTTGTATCCTCAAATTATATTATTTTCATGAATTAATGTGTACTCATAATAAAATCATATGTTTATTTACCAAATAATTACATTCTAATAATTTTAATGGATACATTATTTGCTTAAAAACATGTTATGAACACTTAAAAGTTACATTTTCTAATTAATTTTATGCATTTTAATCCTAAAATCTGTCTTATAATACTATATTTTATTGATGATCATAGGGAAAACATAAAACTAATTGGTATGTTGGAGAATCATTGATCCAAAAAATATTTTAAAATGTTTTTTTAACATTCAACATCATATTTCTCACCATAAATAGTGAAATGATTATTTTAAATCTCTCAAATACATTCATAAATCATAATAAAAATGTAATACAGATTTAACAACACAATTAATTTTCAATTTCAAATACTCAACACTAGTAACCAATACATAGTATGTTGTGGTTCATAACAAACTTTACAAAATTCTTTATTTATTATCATGTTGAATCTAGGTAATTTAAAATGTATTTGAATTCCTTTTATAGTGACATATCTATAATATTTTGACATATATAACAAAAAATCAATATAATATAAATATATAAAAAAAATATACTCCATAATATTTTTTTATTCAATAACATTAAACAGATTATTCATAAAAATAGATAAACTTATAGAAAGCTTCACTAGGGAAAAAATATCATTATATATTGTCCATCCACAATCCATTATTTTTATGAGAATCTTCTCTTATGTGTTATTTTATGTCAACCATAAGATTATATTGTGATCCAAATTAATCTCTCAAATTTTTTATTTTCAAATTAGTAGTATAACATTTGTATAATTGTTCAAAATAATAGTGGAAACTCATGGGTAAAACATCACCTTACTCCTATAAAAAATAATATTAGATCTAATTATAAAATTTTACTATTGGAAATCTTATAATTGTAAAAATAGTTAATTGTTTTTTCAAAGAATATAATAAAACAATAAAGTATTTTGTGTATATAAAAATTATGTGGAATAATAATATTACATGTTACTAGTAATTAAATTAAAATATGTTAAAATTTTAGTAAATAATAATTTCTCCCACCAAATGGATAAAAATATAATGAACCTATAGTGAACATCAACATATTCATTTTGGATATATTGACCCCAAATGATGCTCAAGGGGATTTTAAAAACAATTATAGGATTATTTGAATGTTGACATTCCTAGTATTCCAAACCCATAGTATAAATGATAATCACTATATTTATGATGACTTTATACCCTTTATTGTCAATCAATTTTCATTAAAAAAAACTCCTCATGTGGAAGATAATAATATAAAAATAACATAAAAATTTCAATAGAATATTTATTTTTTATGTTGATTGTAAGTAGAACATGTATAGAGGTCATAAAACATAATGTATAAATTTATGCACATTTTCTTATCATTATACAATAAATTTGACTAATTTAACATCTTAATCACATAATCCAGGTTCTTGGAAACAAAACTTATTTGTTGGGATACATTTGTTAAAAAAATAGATTCTTCAGTAATTAAAACATTTTTATGAAATTATTTAGTTATCTTCAATGAAATACCACATGATATCATAAAAATTATACTAGGGAATTTTTGAAAACTCTTTTAAAAAACACAGTAAAAACACTTATTATATTAATACTCTAAAATATTTAATCACATGTTATTATCACCATAGTTGTGTTCTACTTTTATCATTTTCACTTTATAACAACTGAAATGAATTCTAAAACGTGAATAAAAACAAATATAGTATACATAAGGATTATTTTTACCAATTCATTTGGAAGTTCAACAATGAATTTCTGTGACAATACCCCTATTATTAACAATGTATAATTTAATAATATGATAAGAAATTGAAATTTTTACCTTATTTCATGGGAAGATATTTCACATAAACATAAAAATTAGGAAATAAAATAACTACTTTCAATGTGGATTTTTGAAAATACCAAACTCTTACTCTTTAGTTGGAATAAAATACAATTTATGTTCACATTTTACAATATTATATTTGATATATATATTAGATTATAGGGGATAAAATTAAATTTAAAAACACACACACACACCACACACACAAGATGTGGATGTATTCCATAGACTCTCATGGATATATCACACCCATCAAGCCATACTTATTTAGTAGATATCCTATAGGACCAGTAGGATTAAAACCCATTACATGGTCCACATTCCCAATGAGATTTAATTTTTATTATTTTCACATTAACTTGATTGAAAATAGTATTATGATTTAATTATGAAAATTATAAACAAACTTTGGGTCCCTGTCTTTTATTTGAAATATTTTATACCAAGAAATAAATCACAAATAGAGAGATATTTTTGGTGATTAAAATTAGTAACATATCCATATAAATAAAATTTTTAATATATAACACATAAAAATCCACATGAAAAATGTATTTCCTAAAAAAATATCATACATTCTTCCATCAAGTGAGATTTTATGGGGATCGTTGAAATTTTACATACCATTCATGGGAAATACAATGGAATGATTAAATGTATTCATGTATCATATTATCACAGTTAATAAATAATACTCCATTCATTTAATTGCTTTATATCACTAAATATGGATTTTTTTCTAATAAAAATTGGGTTAGATAATTTCCATTATTTATACTTCCAAAAAAATGTTATTAGATCATAAATATTATTTTATTGAGATTATAGGGTCATTAAAACACCTTATATAATTTACAATCCCAATAAAAATATTATCTCACAAAGATATGAATTCGTAAATTTCAAATCAAATGGTATATAAACTAATCGAATAATTCAATTCCATCTCCTAAAAAAATAACACCCCTGATATAGAAACAAAAAATGATAATTTGAATATAATTCATAATAATTAAAAAAAAATTATACCCACACATTTGGAAATTATATCCTCTTTAAAAAACATTCAATTTTAAAGTACCAATACCTTTAATGTTGCTTTATCCTCTAAAATGAATTACTAAATTTTCATATAATTATTCACTAATAATCATGTTGATATAATTTTGGTTTATTAATATATACATATTTATCAAGATCACCATTGAAAAAAATTATCTTTAAATCTATATAAATTAATTTTTAATTCTATCGATAAAAAATATATTATTTGTTTATTAACTTTTATGTGTGATAATTCTTCCTAATTTTTTTCATTCCACTAAAAAATAATATTCTCACAAAATTCTCTCATTATTCATTAAAAACTCATATTATTTATTTTGTTTCTTATAATATTTTTATGTTTCTTATATTGTTTACCTGTTGCTCAGATAAAGAAATAAAATGTATTACATTTCATTATTTTATTTAGAACCCCATATATGGATTCAATGTATTATTTTTTCAATATTATAATTAATATTGTTTGTCTTAACCTAAGAAAACAAACTTTTGTGACTTTTTTATCTTTAGTGTTTCATAAGATTATAATCTATTAACTATCAATTATAATGTTTTTGAAAATAGTATTAATTATTTTTATTTAGTGATTTCTTATTCTATTCCCTATACTAGATTAAACATTTTTGTATTCAAAATTATCTCCAAATTAACATATTTTTATTATCTTTCATAATTAATAACATCTTTTACATAATTTCCAACATTTTTTTCTTCAATGTAATTAAAAAAATCTTGTTAAATTCATATCATTAGGGATAAATGAAAGAGTTTTACATTATAATTATGAATACTATTACACATATATTTAGTCAATCAATAACAAAAACTTTTTTTCAAATTGTATCAATTAATGAAAACATAATGTGGTCGAATAGTTAATATTACATGGATCTCCCAATTAGATTTAATCACACAAGGGATGTTAGAAACTCAAAATTTTTTATAATTAAATACCTACTTAGACCTTATTTCATATGTTATCATATCATTGTCTAGTATAAAAATAGAATGAGTTTTTATGTTGAAATTTGTTAATGTTTTTTTTTCAAAAAATATTTTTAAGTGACCTGCTCCATTAACATGATTATTGCAATATAAAAAGGTCTCGAATTTCTATAATAAGAAATACCATTTTGTTGATGTAGGTATAGTGAGATTAATTAATAATTAATTTTATGATTCTCAGTATATTCTTTAAATATAACATTTATGCATATTTTTATATTTCGAACAAAAATTACTTGATAAATTATATCCTTTCTTTTCCAAAAATGTTTTATTATTTTTTAAAAAATTTATGGTGTTAGACATGCATAACATTAACGTAACATAAGGATATTAACACCAAAAAATCATTATAATATTTAAATTACATTCCTTTATGGGCGTAGTTGATATACATTGGCACTAATACATTATAGCTATAATTCATATATTGAATTATAACGTAAATAATCACTTTTCCATGACATATATTCACTGGTATTATTTCATTAATTATAACAAAATAATATTTTCTATTTTTTTGATTTAGGATATTGGGAGAAACATCCTCAATATTCAATTTATTTATGTTCTTTTTCTCATGTTTTTATGTCTTTAGTACTAACGATAATTATATTACATCATGAATAGGTATTAAGAAAATGTATTACCAAAAAATCAGATATAATTTTTACTAGTTCTTTTTAAATATGAATTAATTTATGAACCTTTTAATTTTTGGAAAATATACATATTCTCTGAAAAATCACCTCATAACTAATATATTATAATTTTATAAAATTGAAGAGATTGTTTTCTAGAAAACCAAACACAATAAAATTTAATTAATTATTTTATTTTGTATTGGAAAAAACTTTCCAATACATTTAAAATTCATTTTATTGGATTTTGTGTGGTTGAGAACATATTTTAAGAATATTGTAAATAGAAGAATTGTGGTTAGATAAAATTTCAATTGAAAGTGTCAATAGATCCAATTAGGGGAGTGTTTTTCCATATTATAATTAGATATAATATTTATAGGGGAAGGATTTTTTGGATTCAATATGGTTTAAAAAAAGACATGATGGTTTTTATTATACAATAAGGGTTTGGATGTAATTTTTTATTTTCATTCTTTCTAGCTATGGGAAACTAATTGTGGAGTGATGAGTTTTGTTATATAACAAATAGTTTTTTTTGTGAATATTACATACGATATATAGTAGTTTAATGGTTGATGTGGAACCATGGAATCTATAAGTGAGAAATTATTTATTCTTTTTGAATTTATAGTGGTTTGACTAACCCATTTTAAGTGGTTCAAACCATGATTATGGGATCAAGATCTAGATATAGCATCACTAAGGTTTTCATGTTGTGATTTTTATTTTTTTCAGTTTTATTATAATTTCATAATTATCATCATATTCTTATTTATTTAACAAAATCGTTTAAATTCATGGAACTATTGAGATTTTCATGATTTAATTTGGTTGTTATTTAGTTGCAATTTGATACTTGTATTTCTGTCACTGAGATCCAATGATTAAAAGAACCCTAATTTTCCTTGTTTCTCAACTCTTAAAATTATTCTAGTAACTAAGAGATTGTTGTAGAGTGGTTTCTTCATTTTGAGGATGTATTGGTCGGTGGTTTTATTTAGATGTAATGTGTTTAGGTGTTGTCCTGGGTCCCTTGGATTTTGGTGTCATATGAGCATTGGTCGTTATATATTCTTTCACTGCATACATAAAAGCATCAATTGAGGTAATGGATTTAAAACTATATTATTTATTTATTTTGGTATTAAAAACCATTTTTAATAGGTTATTTGGTTTGGGTAAACCTATAAAAGATAAATATACTAATTTATTAGATTGTAAGGGAGATATAATTTGGTATAGGTTTATGAAAATTACATTATATTACATATGTTTTTTTCTTCTTAAATTGACGAGTAGTATATAAAACCCCTTTTAACTTATGTTAATATGTGTTATGACAATTTATAATTGGTTGAACATGTAAATATGATAATTAAAATGGAATATGTTTATGAATAATAAATTAAAATAATATTTAAGTACAACTAAATGATTCTTTTCAATATGTCTCACTATTGAGATAGTTGTTTCATTCTAGTATATATGTTATTTTTTTTCTATTCTTGGTTTTTGCCTCTTATTTCATTCATTAGTAGTAATTCATAATAGCTGGTTTGAGATTATGGCATGATACTGATGTTCTGGTGAAGTTAAGAGTGGGAATGTGTTATTATTATATTTTGTTTGGTACTATATATATAAAATCAATGAGTTTTTTTGTTGGGGAAGTGGTTGTTTATATGGTGGATTTTTATTTTGAGTGTGAACTAGATTTTATGGTTTTTAGGGATGGTTTATTTTGTCATGTTAAATTTCAATGTAATAATGAATGTGGTAGAAAAAAAATAATTTGAATATAGGAATGATGATGAAATTTATAATCAACGGTATGTTTAATGAATTATGGGAAATTTTATGGTTGAAATAAAACATTTAAGGTTATAATTAATATATCTAATTAATAATAAATGAATTTTATTGTATGTTTCTTATCTAATTTAATACAACTTGTAATGGTATATTTGAAAGTTGGTAATGATATGATAAAATAAGAAGTAATCAATGTTTTGTTGTTTTTTGTGGTGATTATGTAGCCAGTTCATGTTATGATTAGTTAAGGTAGACGTAAATGGGGTGAGGTCGTGAGGATGATTTTGTTATTGATGGTTTTAGTATCAAATCAAATCATGTTTGAGTGAAACTTTAGGATAGACTCTATGTTGTATAATACATCTTATATTTTCCTTGTTATTTCTTATAACCCACTCCTTGAGTTAGGTAGCCATAGGAACATTCATATGATTTAGGATTTTATTAATAATACACTAATGACTAGTTCATAGAGGTAACATATAACTATCTTCTCACTTCCTTTCACTATCTTCAAGAAATAACATAGTTTATAATGAACAATAGTTTTTATTGATGAGATATTATGGCCTGATGTTAGAGAAGATATTGTGTGTTTATGGGGAGATTCATTATGGTGTCCTTCCATGGTAATAAGAGGGAATAATGTTTAAGTCTTTCATGTTCATGTTACCATACTTTTATGAGTATGTGATTTCAATTTGTGATTTGGTGATATGGCATGTGGTATTTTTTTTTTGTAATAAGACGTGATTATGGAATTGGTTGGGTATTCTGTATGTGGTTGGGGATATCTAAATGAAACATGATGTTCTTATGTGTCTATATAATTATATGAATATGAAAGTGGTGAGAGTGCCAAGATCAATGTCATTGTCATGTGGGTTAAAAAGGATGGTGGGAATGGTGCTTGAGAAGTCCTCGTTCTTATATTATTTTGATCATTTATATGTTGTTGTACCTCTATGAGATATTCGGTATGTGATCCTCAGTAATGATGGGTGGTAGATGACCTAGTAAATTTGATGATTTGGTTTAAATATTTATTAATTGAGTAATTAATACGCTTTATCCCCATTTTCATGAATGTTTTTAGGGTGGATCCTATTGAGTATACCAATATTAACATATATACATATATGTTATTATAGGTATTTAGATGGGAATTTTTAATAATGATGGACCATACTAGATCATGCGGACCATGATTGGTGTTATTGTCACTACTAGTAATGTTTTGTTTAGCTTTTATTTTGGATTACTTATATTTCAAAGTTGAAAATTCATTAAAAATTAATGGGTTTGGTAGTGACACAATAACAATTAAACATTAAATGTGATATATCAAGGGATACATGACATGGAATAATAATTTAAGGCCCCCTTTTATTTGATGTACATACATTAATAGTATAGAACATCCTAGGTGAGATTATACTTGTCAAAATATAGGGACAATATTATGGTACAAAAATAATTATTTTATATGGTTCAATTGGAAATATGGTGATTACATGGGAACTTAAAATGAATCACGTTTATGTAATATTAATTGAATCTCATATTAAGGGGATTATGGATTTCGTTATTCCATGTTGTAGAGACGCATTTTGGGTTTCAATGGCATGTGGTTCAGTTCAGGGATGTTCATTTGGACTCTCTCGTTGATCATAAGAGAGCATATTATATTGAAAATTATTATTTGAGTAAGACACTAAATGTTTTTTTGTTTTAAATCATAGTAATGTATGGTAGAATTAATATTAAGCATAATATAGGGCTGGATTGAGGATTTTTTGTTAGATTTTAACGAAATTTTTCTATAGAAGGATCCCATTATATTTATGGGAATTGTTTTATTTGATAGGTTTTCCAACAAGATTTGTGGTTTTATTTGAAGGGTATTATTAGGAATATGAGTTATTGGTGTTTTATTTTTGAATAAGTTTAGTGGAGACTTCAACTTTTTTATATTCAAGGTAACACGAAATTGTGAGTTTCTCTCTCTTCATTATACAATATTAACTGTGCATGGTATTTGAATTTTGTTCAAGAATCTTCTTAGTTTTTCTCTTGTTCTCATACTGTTGGAGGAGCTTATGGTGTGGATTTTTCAGAAGGAAATTCATCAACATATCTATTTCTAGGTCACCCAATTCACATTGTCTATAAAATTCTAGTTGTATTTACAAGTATATTTCCAATATTTTCTTTTATTTTTTTAAATGATAAAAATATAATTATGAAAAAAATAATAAAAAAAAATCAAAAAAATTAATAAAAAAATTCAATCATAATAAAAAAATTAAATAAATACAGAAAACCATATATTAAATATTATGGATTATTATAAAACATGGAGTATTGTAGCCTTTTAATGTTTAAAATTTTAAATGCAATAATATGTATAAAAATATATATTTAAAAATAAGTAATCTCCATTATCATCTTCACCCATAATAATCACTTTTAATGAATGTAAACCTATAGTGAAAAAAATAATGAAGGGTTAAATAATTTCATAAAACAATAATTGACAAATAAATTAATGGGAGGTGTTGATGTGAACTTAGAATAGAATGGATTTATATAATGTAAATCGGTTAATATAGTGGTTATTTAACCATGATAAATGATATATATTCATTGGGTGTAATAGTATTTTGACACTATAATTTTGTATTTAATATAAATAATTTTTATTTAGATGTAAAAAAATAATTATTTTTCATGATTAATTTATTTTATATTAAAAAATAATTTTTTAATATAATTTAAAGATACAAATTTACTTGGGTAAATACAATTGATTTATGAAAATAATCATTATTAATTAAATATTGTTAAATTTATTTTTCTTAAAGTATAATAATAATAAATTATATTGAAATTATTATTGTAATGAATATGAAATGAAATTAATAACATTAAATGATTATTAAATTAAGTGCAATTAACACTAATATAATTATTCATGGTTAAGAAAAGCTTCATTATTTGAAAACGTTATTTCATTTATATGTTTTTTTATAGAATTTATATTTATAATATTTAGAGTATGAAATAAATTTAAATAAAATGTAAAAATGATTGTGTGTTTGTGTGTTTAAATGAATAAAAATTCAATAAATTTTTCTTAATTAGTTATGAATAAATATGGAATAATTAAATTTTAAAAGGGTGTTTTTTAAAGAAAATTTTGTTACACATTTTGTTTTGAAATTTAAATACATTAATATAATCTCTTTTAATTATTAATATTTATAATATATATATATATATATATTCATACAACATATCAATCATATTATGATTATTACTTTGTATGTAAAAAGTATAGAGTCACTTTTATGCTTAAAATACACTTATCTAATAATTTATTTTTATGCTATACATTCTTATATTAATTTTTTTTTTATAATTTTTAGAAATTTTACCCACTAAAATTTATTTTATATTTGGAATCAATATTTACTAATTATTTATAAAAAATTATTTTATATTTTTGTATAAAAATACGTTACCCATGTAAAATTACACTTTCTATGGTAAAATTAAATGAGGTAAAATGGATAAATTTATGGCTAATTTATTAAGATATCATAAAATGTTATCTAAAATTTTATATAATGAAATTAATAATATTATATTTTCCTATATCCATTATATTACCATTAATAATATACTTTATATGAATAATTATATTCGTTATTCATTATAGAGGGAAAATGTGAAAGAATCCCACTCAAGATCACTTATAAAAGGAAAAATACCTTTCCAACATTATCCCACACATATAATTTTTTTTAATATTTAATATATCACAAAATTATATAACTAATAATAATATATTGTGTTTTTAATATTATTTTATTTATAAAAATCATTAATTCCTTCATAACCATGAGGGTTTCTCAATGAATATATGATTTCTTCACTGCATGTAATGACTTCGCATCATTCATTATACATTATGTTATTCCTATTAATATTCCCAATTATAATTATGAAATTAGTTACATAAATATAATATCCTTATAATTATATAATATTTAAGTTATAAAAAATTCACTTCATAATCAGACACATTTTTTTATTATAAACTTTTCTTTTTTGGGTTGGTTAAACAACCAACATGGATGACGATATAATATGATATCAAGGATGGTTATAAAAAAAATTATTGGTAAAATAAGTCATAAGTAAGTATTAATACATTAATTATTGTTATTTTATTGTAATATTAACAACGAACATATTGTTAATATAACACCGCAAGTTTGTTAAAAACTTCCAAAAAATATCATTGAATGTTTCATATTTATGAATTGTATTTAATAATACCATGGAATGAATCTTGAACTTAATGAATCATTATAGAAATAATTTTAATGTTACATGAGTATTATTGAGATTATAAAATCTTAAATAGGTAATTTTTACCAAAAATTATTATATCAAAACAAATAATGAATAGTTTAAACTATCCACAACTAATGATAAATATAAACTATAAATAAATATTAAAAATATAGTAAAATAATATAAAATATTATTAAAAAGATGATATTCCCTAATAATTTTCATTAATAGATTTTTACTAGTATATTATTAATATATATTAATAAGTAGTATATCTATGAAAGAGAGAATCTAAGGTTAGGGTTTTTATTGACTCAATCTTCTTTCATTGGGTAATAAACATTACTATTTTGATATATTTATATAAGTTTGGTTTCATCTATAGTATTATTGATTTATTTTATATTTCATATTTAATTAATGTTGATTTATATCCCTTTATCAAAGCCCCATTTTCATATGATTCTTACCTGATAAATTACAATGTATCCAGGGTGTTTTTGACTCAAACTATTTTATTTGAGTTATAATCTCTCTTAGTTGACTATGTTTTTATAAGATTTATATTTTATATCATTATTTTTCAAATTTTAATATCACTTCTTCTATTTTTAAATTACATTCTCACGTTGAGAGATTCTTCTTTGAGGGATTTTATTCTTTATACAAATATAACGTTGTTATCAATTACTCTAGTCTTCTTTATTAAATAGTTCTATTCTATGTTCACATTACTTATTATCATATATGTTTCTATTCATATTTTGAAATAAAATTTTCAATTATGTTACATTATTTTTATATTTATATTTTTATTTATTCGAAAATAAAATTTTATAACTATTACAACGATGAGGGTTTTCTTTAGAATAACCTAAATAGATTGAAAAGACATTAAGTTTGTTTCTTTAATATATTTTTTTCTTCCAATATAAATTTATTAGTATTTCATTTTACCACCTTTTATGGATCAATTAGTAGGAATTATTTTC
Organism: Viscum album; assembly: GCA_963277665.1. Classification (NCBI taxonomy): domain Eukaryota; kingdom Viridiplantae; phylum Streptophyta; class Magnoliopsida; order Santalales; family Viscaceae; genus Viscum; species Viscum album. The sequence goes on along the minus strand of OY728146.1, from coordinate 619,252,724 downwards.
AATATACTATTTTCAAAAACATCTTATCTCTCTTTGAAATGGATTTTTAATGTGACTTAAATTACCGTTCTCACAACAATCTTAAACATGTTTAAAGAAAATCGATTTTTCTGATTCACTTCAATTATAGACTCTATAATTAAACTATATATCTCAAATAGTGTAATTTTAATTATATCCACATATATTCTCTTATTATGTTCTTATTTTTAATAATATTTTTTTATTAATTTATATAATTCTTGATTTTATTTTATGTTATGCCATTTGAAAATGTTATGTAACCCATCATCATTCCATGGATTTATTCTTTACAAAAGAGAATAATTGTTTTTCATTATATGATGGAAATGTCTGATATAACCTTCCAATGAATTGAAGAAATTTCTTTATCTTATGATACTATTATTTGATGTGGGTAATGATGTTTGATCCACAATGGTACACAAAGAGTGATGCTTGATCCACTATGTTATAGGACACTGGTAGTGATGCCTGATCAAATTTGTTATTTTTTCAATGATGGTAATTTTTCTTTTAGATTTACATGCTTATATTTGGGATATATTAAAATGTTTTTAATGTTTTTTTTATTTTTACATATTTCCATTCCATGTTATATTTGTTATACATCTGTGATGACCATTTTCTAATACTATGTTTCCATGAAATGATCATCGTTGTAATATTTTCCCATATGATCATGTCCTATGATCTCATGATGTTTCCAATATGGTATTTACACCATGTTTTTTAGAGGTTAGGACCGAAGCCTCATTTTATTATTAAAACAAAGCAAAGACCTCCTTAACTGGGTATAGGGAGACCCATTACATAGCTTAAAGGCCCAGTGGGCATTTAGCCTATTACATGTCTCGTAGGCCCATTTTTTTTTGCCTAAGAGCCATTATGTGAATAGTAAATCAATAGTACCCACGCTGCTATAGTGCCGCACAGTACCCGCCACAGCTATAGTGCACTGTCACCGCTACAATGCCTTCCATTTCTACAGTACTTCCACTACTACAGTAGGCTACATAATTTCTACAGTACATGTGCCCAATGGGTTTTGAACCTCCATTTTTCAGGTACAATTAAGCGGTTCTTACCACTAAGCCAAACCCCAACTACATTTACATCATGTTTTTGTTTTATCACATACTTATGATCTAACCCTTTATGACACATAGAAAATGTTTTAACATACTAAGAGTGTGAGCATTTTCTTTTATAGACTTACCATTTCCCAAGGTAATATTGTTTAGGAATATTTATAGGAGGAAGCTGTATTTGAGAAATTTTTGTGATATATCAAATTAATAATTTTAAATAGACCATTTATGTATGTAACCTCCAAATGTGAGTAAACCATTGTTGTCAAGAACTAATTAAGGAAACCTATGAACTAGTAAATTGAGTTAACCCATGAGAAAGAACAAACATTATTCTTGATCCCCGCGTACAAGAAACTAGTGTCTAGGTATCACATAACTACTTTATTAATTGTATTACCAATGTAACAATCAATTTTCTTTCTCTATAAACACAATATTACTTCTATTTACCATTTAAAGTCATCTTCCAAAATATAATAAGTCATGATAAATATAAATAAAAACCGAGAATATAAAACAAACTCCAAACCAAAAGTAAATTTTATTAACATAAACCCAATGTGTGAGTAACATTAATATATATATATATATAGTGTGTATGTGTGTGAAAAATAGAGATGGTATGAATGCTGAGTAGGCAATTAAAAATTGTATTAATCTAACCCAAAAGAAAAAAATTACTACACATTTGAATGAGCCTTAAGTGTCATATCCCGAAAATTTCACTACCAGAAACTATATCTTCACTAATAAAAATAACCACTTCAATCATGTGGTATCTTTACCTTAAAAACTTATCAAAATAGTACTATATGCACCGATTATTTATATTTAGGGTGCATGATTCACTATCCCAGCAAGACCCTCAAGATTTTCATGATTACCCATTACTATATAAACACAAGGATTTGAGTTTAAATTAAATTATAATAAATTAATATTTTTATTTTATATTTAAAAAATATGTAACATGATTTAAATAGTTGGTAAATAAAACTAATTCTATGAAATTTATCATTCATGTAAAATGTCAGAGAACTAGGTCATCTAACATTTCAGACAGTCTAGGTCCTCATATCAACTTGTGAAATCAAGGTCATTCTAAGTGTTCACACAATCTATTAACAAGGTTATTCCAAAGCTAGGTTACATGGTGTCTCCCATACCTTGAAACCAAATATATATAGATGTTAATGACTAAAATCCTTGGCCTAGTAGTGTAGTGAAAACTCTCCAAGATACATTAACATTCAACCAATATTAACATATTTAGTTTGTGTTGTGTAATACAAAAGCGATATATACAACTAATCTCCCACAATTATACTTGGGTTCTTATGTGATTAACCCATTTAATGATATTACATTCCATTATGTTTGTATTTAATGAGATTACATATGCCCATAGAAATTTTTAAAATGTTTTCAATATGGTTTTATGGATGATTTGGGACATGGTTGAGATTAATACAAAAATTATGAAGATATCAAAGGAAATGATAACTTTTTATATCATATTTTTTTATTTGGGAGAAATGTAAACTAAGTAGAAATTTCCACTTTGTGATCTAATATTTATTTATATATGGTTTACAAAATAGAACTCTAGATCTATAAATAATAATTACACTAAAATGCGAGAGGATGCATTCTTGAAACAAATCTCAGGCTTTTGAAAGTATTTAGGATAAGTATTTCTACGCACTATATATAGAAATCATGATATGTTGAAACTATTCATCTCCAATTCTCTACTAATGAATACTATTCATAAGCTATTATGTCAATTGAACACAAAAAATGATAATCTATTCCCTCTCCTCTTTCACTTCCATGAAAATTTGGGTAAAAAGGAAAATCTATGTACATTCATAACCTAACCATTCACCTATATGAGAAGGAAATTTATGATTAAGTGTATCAGACAAACTTTAAACTTTCATATTGTATATATGGTATAAATTTAAAATGTTAATTTATACTCAACCAACTATATTTACTTAATGTTCAATCCCTTTTGAAAAAATATACAACTCAAACTCTTATGATAAAAATTGACCCTTTAAATTCAACAAAAATAAGTAATATCACATAACATAATTTCATTCATAATAATTTTGAGATAAATATCAAGGGTACGGTATTTCCATACATGTAGTCGAATATGGAATGAGATATACACCCCCACATAGTTATCCTACACAAGGGTTATTCTTAATCGTACACCTATTACATCACGATTGACCAAATACTAAACAAATTCTTGAATGATCAGGACATGGTTAAATGCTAACCAATCCTTAAAATATACATTGGATATTTTACCTTCATATCACTACAAATATTATACCCCTTCTAGGTGGTGGTAGTTATATTAGAGGATAATTTTAATAAGTCTGGAATGAACCTCTTATTATACATAGTTAGACCTAAGAACCTTATAATTTGAATGACATTCGTTGGTTCTCCACAAGAAATATAGTATCAAAACTTATGTATATAAACTAATATTTCTTGTTCTAACACACCATGTACCAAAAATTTAATTCATGGATACAGAAATTTACTTTTTAAAGCTTATTATGAAGAAAATTATATTGAAGGGTTCCCAAGACAATCCTCAAATGATGGACATGATACATCTAAAAACTGTAATAAAAAATGATGTCTTCTGTCAAATAGAACCAAATTTAAGTCAATGTATATATGGAATATCTGATTCACCTGTTTTGTAAAGTTATTAGGAACATTATTCAACCCAAAAAACACTACCAGGTTTAAAAAATGGTTGTACTGGATCCTAAATATCATCATAGGAACATCAAATTGTTTTACTCTGAGTTGTTGTAATATTATCAATGATTTATTTGAGAGACCCAAATCACCCCTATAAACTGATCAAAAATGAAATAAATATGGGGAAAGAGTTATTTTTTATAATCATCACTCAATTAATATTTTATTAATAAATACATTAAGAGAGTGACCCATCGACTTTAATATGTAATAAAACTAGAGCATGCCATTGGGAGGCGCTCGGGTGGATGAATCCATTTACATAAAGATAATACTTGTGGTTCTCAAATCTTTTAGATATATGGGGTCCATATGATCAAATGGAAAGTAAATAGACTTATTTACTTGAATCAAGTTGACATAAAACATGATATACAATTCTAGGGGTATTCTTGAGTAATCATCTAGGAATACCTATGGAAACACCCTTAAGATAAAAGGAAGTCCATCTATATGATTCCCGTCAAAATAATTAGCTAATTAAGACACTATATGAAATACCAAACTAACCAATTTAAAAAGGGGTGGTCCTATCCAACATAATTGAGGAAATCAATACCATTGAATCACATAAAAGTTCCCATCATGAGTATAGAAGGTTATAATTTTTTTATCAAAATCTACATGATCCTTGATGTAAACCTTACAATCCATCCTGATAATGAGATCCAAAGAATCCAAATAAATAATAAGGATGTATCCTGATAGATAAAATTCAAATATAGTAATACTACATGAAGATCATCATAAGTATTTCCCTTTATTCTTCCAAGGGTGTTGAATTCTTTCTTACAATTGACATTATCCTAAAATGTAAGCTTTAATTTTCACACAAAACGATAATAAATAAATTAGTGAGAATAATATGTATCAAAAAAACTAATTTCCATATATGATTCAATAGGAGTGATACCTCTCACTTTCATTAAACTGGTCCGAGACTCCATGAGAGATAACTCCTCTCTGTGCACCCATATAGTCTCATTCTGAGTCTGAGGTCTTCCAAAATCACATGGTAATGAAATTAGAAGAATATAATTTTAACATAATACAGTACAATGACTTTGTCCTTGAGTTTGTTTTCTGGATTCTTTAGAGGAATACTACTCAGTAATAGATCCATTTGTTATTGATAAGGATATAACACTTTTGGGGGAGGGACCATTTTTACAGGACCTCTACACCTGACCAATATGTCAATAATAGTTGAAATCCCTAGTTGGTTATGGTTATTATGAACTCAGGATTCTAGACCTTCTACAATGACAAAAAATAGTAAATCCTCCAACTAATGATGTTGATATTGTAAACCAATATTGGTGCTTGAAACCATTGCAATGATTCCTTCATAGCTTACCATGATTCCTCATCTTCTCATAAAGGACACTACTACTCCCACTAAACACATGAGTGACACTAATCATCCCTGAAAACCCTACCTAACTAATATATAAATGTTTTTATTAATCTGAAACATCAAGATATATTCAGATATTCAAATTAAATACTTGAGTTCATATGTTTAGATGCATGCCACTTTTAAAACTACATCCAATCCATTTATCATTTTAAATTAGATCCAACGTGAATTTGAAAATCTTTTAAAATATGATCTCATAATAAATAAGTGTTATATTACTATGCTGATGATCATAAAATTCATAAGACTTTACCAATTATATAGTATCAATAATGATTAGTTTTTTTTATAGCACCATATAATACATCCATTCTATTTTATCATTCCACTTTCTTGAATAAGTAAATCCCAAAATTTGAGGCTTTGTCCATCAAGCATGAGGTCATAAATTTCCCCTGATTTGAAGCTATATTATAATAGAACTCTAAAATCCTCTCAATATTTTGAAATAAAACCTCAAATTTTCGAGATTCATTACTTCATCAAAATGATTATGGCATATGACAAATGAATTTATGAGCTTTATCTTTATCTTGTTTGGAAACTTCTTATTTGGAATGATCAAGGTCAAAATATCATCCTCGGCCCATAAACTCAATAATATTACAGTGCACTAGGAGATTAACCAATATAAATTTATGTATTTTTTCAACTTGAGGGTCCACATGTTGACTTTATAGGGTAATCATACTATATGGAAATGAATAAAAAGGAAAATATAAAACATCCAATCAAACTTTTATCACAGTTATTAACATTCATAAAGTAGCCAAACACATGATATTCCTATAACCAGATAAAACGATACCCATAAATGAGACATGAACCATGTTCTTGGTGTACATATCTCGAACCTAAATTCCAATGCAACTGGTAATCCAAATCTAAAACCAAAATCAAATCCTCAATAATCAATAGTAACTCATGTCCATGTACTAAAAGTGTTGGCTGGAAATTTCTTCGTACCACCCACTTTATCTCTAAAAATCATATCTATTTTCTAATAAGACATCCCAAATTTCATAAAACAAAAACCAAAGGCTCTAATACCGTTTTGCCACGAACCAACAAAGACCACCCATAAAATGGGCACCCGAGATGACACGTAAAATGGCATGGGGGAATTCAAGAATCCCATGGTATAGAAAGTACTACTTGGGTATCATGGAAAAGCTTTTAGAATAGTTTTTCTACTTGAATAATTTAATGGTATGTGTGAAAAACATTACAAAAGATTTCATAATGTGGATGGGTATGATCTAAAATATAAGTAATAAGGGTCAATATAAATAAAAATAAGGAACATAAATAAAAAACCAATCCATAATTTAAAAATAAAAACATGAACTTAAGGAGTTTTATGCACATATATAAGAGTAAAGAAAAGATGTTTAAAAGATTATGAGTATGTAATAAAAAATCAGTACAAACAAATGAACATTTAAACCAAAGGATAATTTCCCATCTTCATCTAACGTGAAGTTATTTTCCCTACTGTGTAAGCACCCCCATAATTAAGTCTACTAAAAAGAATACCAAAAGCATTTATGAAAAAACAATCCTTTACCTAAAAAATAAAAATATGTTCTTGATACACAATATTCATATATGTTGTCTGTGAAAAATATATTCCAGTAGGATCCCATCATTTTTTGGAGGAGTAACATGTGTTAAATAAAAATAATTAGGATATTTTTATAGGGTTTTTAGAAAATCACATTATCCTTAAATGGTAATAAAACATGTAACATTCTTATAAAATTTCAAATAAAGAAAATATCTATGTAAATAAAAAATACCCTAATCATTTAACATGTTATTTACTTCTGTTATCTAAGGAATCAAGAATCCTTAGTCCTAATATCAATTGTTGAACTAGTGGTCATTCCTAGTATACACACAAATAAAAATAGAAGTCATGACATAGAAAAGTGAGAACATGATCACATATGAATAACAAGTGTATAAGAAAATGAGAACATGTTTCTAAAATTTGAAATACAATACCAATATACCATAAATCATAATCTTGATTCATGGCCTAATGAAAGGTAGTTTATAATACATGAATCAAACTATAATAAATAGCTTGATCAATAAGAGTACAAAATATTCATAAGACATGGAATTTTGGGATACACATAATAATAGATAACCGTATGTCCAGACTACCCACTAAGACATTCAAAACATTTTAGGTCTGTGATAGCAAATTATGTACCTACTTCATGATTGGGATAACCTCTATTCTGCACTACTTTGGTCTTACAAAAATCACCCTTGCACCCTATGAATTTATATTACAGTAATCATAAACCAATGAATTAGACAGAGGTATAGGTACCACCCATCACATAATGAAAATAGTACATATGTGTGTGACAAGATTATAAAACATTCATTATAATAGCACCCGCAAAAATAAATGGGTTTCATAAACATCTCATTATAATATATCCCATGGAAAATAAACTGTTTGAATAAAAATATAATCATCATAAACATAATTCATATCGAGAATGAATAATGATGGATAATTGTATCATAACACTAAAAAAGTCTAAATTGACATCATATTATGTCATCTTTGATGTAAAAGGATTATAAAAGATCACTTGGATCATTTTTTATGGAAAATAATAATTCCATTTTAAAACACCTCATTAAAATCTAAAAATTACCTTAAAACAAAGTATAAAATTTCTTTCAAAATAACCCTTATGAAATTTAAAGGATCTTAAAATACTATTGTTGACATCTTGGTTGTATATTAAATTAATTTCTTAATAGTGAATATAATGCAATGTGCTTATGATTTTGTAAAATATCTCATAAAATACATCTTTTGGAAGATTATAAGAAGATTTCTCTTCAAAAGTATTTTTAAAACAAAAACATGGGTAAAATTAACATTAAAAATCATATTATAATATTGAAACCCATAATTTAAATAGTTTTATAAAACATTAATATGGAAGAAAAAGTTTTTTTGGGTGATGATTGAAATAAAATAGATTTAAAAAACATATTTTCAGCCTCTTCAGCACCTGAGGTGGTGAAAATGAAAGGAAAAAATATATTTTTTATGAATTAAAAATATAATAAAAAATAATAAATTTATTGAGAGGTATATAATAATATTTCATAATTTGAAAATTAATAATAATCAATCTCGATTAGCAATGATATTCTAACAGAAAACCCTTAAAACATTGACAACATAGGAATATTATGACCAATAAAATAAAAAACCTTATATAGATATATATTTCCCAAAAAAATCATAATAAATATCAAGAAATCCATTGTATGGAAATATATATTGACCACATAATATAAACAAGTGGTGTTTAAGGCATGTGTCCCACTAAAATCAATAGCTGATGAAAATCCATTACATTGAGTTCCACATTCATTGAAAGCACTGTAACCTACTTTATAATAAATTATAATCTATTATAATTCTATAAAATAATAACATAAATGATTATTTTGTCATATATATTCATTATATACATATATTTATATTTATACATAATGAATGAGATATAAAATTAATTACACCATTGATGGAGATGGTATGCCACACATACGTAAAAACATTATTGTCATTTTTCTATAGTTGGAAATAAAGAACGGTAAATAATAATATATGATTAATTAATAAATAATAAATAATATAAGTTATATAAATTCTTCATATCCAACCAATTTACCATCCTGCTTAGATATAAATGAATAATGAAGAATACTTATTTGTGGAGGTGGTAGTCCACACTTATGACAGAGCGACATTATCATTTTCCATCACTTTAGAAGGTATGAAGAATGATATGTTTTTACCATTAAAGAATAATAATTATGTCATAACTTTAAAATATATGCATTAATATAATCATATAAACTAGTCATATGTTATGGTGAGGGAAAACAAACTATATCACTATGTGGGGATGGTAGTTCATACGTACGAACATGTGATGTTTCACCTCAAATTTGATGTAAAGAGGCCAGTGTATTATTATTAATAATATTTAATCATATTTATGATACTGAAATTATTATTTCATGATAAGTTCTACTTACTTATTGGATGCATATGAAGAAACAAAATTGAAAGAGGGTGGGTAAGACACTTACTACTATATTTGGAGATCGCCTTTAGAGGCTACCTTAAGGAACATAGGTTTGGTATTTTAGTGATACAATCAACTAAAAATATTGAAACATATTCCATGAAGAAAAATTCATAGGTTATTTCTGAGGTAGATGGATTAAAGTTATATGAAAAATATAAATAAGAGGTTTTCTTTTATAAGGGAGACATGAAACACAGAGTGAATTTAATAAAATATTAGATTATAATAATGTTATTATTAATAAGAATGGTTCCAAATTCCCATTAAATTGAAATGGGATGTAATTTTCATCCATATCTTATCACCTTTGTTATTTGTAATTATTTTCATTATTTTTATCTCATTTAATAAAATTGTATTTTTATTAAATTTCAATAATTCCAATTTTGACACAATTCAATTAATTTGACATAAATTAATATAAAGAAAATATTTTAATTTTAATATAACACTTCAAAATAAGAATAATATTTCATTTTAATCTAAAAAATTATGGTAACATAGTAACTCAATTAAATTTTATGACTTATATTATTTTCAAAATCATTAATTATATTATTTATTAATTGTCTAAATAATTAATCCTTGGTGAATAAGAATTTATGGTAATTATATTATTTATAATAATAGTAATTAAATTTATATCATGAAAATAATTTTATTATGATAAATATAACTATTATAATTCCTTCATATCTACTCCTTTTCCCTATTTAAATACAAATGATAATTTTAATACTAAGAGAGTAATACTTTTTAACATTGATTTTTAATTATTATAATTGTAATTATCATAGAAAATTATCCATTAAACAAATCACATTATATCCAAGGATGATAAGGGTAGAATTATATTTATCCAACATGAAGTAATGTGGGAAATTATGGACTTATCATTATGTTTTAACCTATATTAAATCAATTTACTTATCACAGAGGCAATAAATTTACCATAATTACTAATTATACTGAAAAAAATAAAAGGGGAATATTTATCAAAATTGAACCTCTTGAATATAATTATGGAATTAATTTTATAAATTTAATAAATAAAATTGGAACTAAATAATTTTAATGTATTTTCACAAAACATGATAAAACCTCTATAGAAAAATAATGTTTGGAGGCCAAATACCAGATTTATTTTTAAGTCATTTTTAGAAAATTGTTTGAAGTATTTTTATAAATTCCTATTGAATATATTATAAAAAATTTATTAAATTTCATTAACCAATACTGAAAAATATTATTTATTAGGATAAAAATACATTTTTTCATTCAAACAATTCTTTAGATAAACATATCATTTATTTTCAAATGATTTTCATTTTAATTTATAATTAAATGATAACCAGGGAATTAATTTTATAATTATGTAATCCATAAAATTTATAAATCTAGTTAGTCATATTCATACCTACCAATAAATTTTATAAGTGACAAATAATAATAATATTTTAGTAGTATATCATGGTTGGTTTTGACATACTGTTCTATGTAACAAAATCTATCAAAGAATTATATTTCTTAAAAAAAGAAATCCCTAAATTATGGGTGTGTTAAACTATATAACTCTTAAAATTAATATCACCATCAAATTAATAATTTTAATACACACAAAAGAGGATATATTTGTTTTATTATATCCTTGGTTTCTCATGTAGGTTCCTCAAATTAGTGGTTTCACTGAAAATATTTAAGTAGGTGAGTGGTATTTCATTCATAGAACTCTATCCATATTATAAAGAATATGAACCAACTCTACCTCATAAAATAAATCATTATCTAATTGAAATAAATATGAGTTATTTACATGTGAAATATCAGGTATGTACTTCCTCAGGAGAGATACAAGGAACACGTTATGAATTTGAGAGACATTTGGTGGATATCCAAACGTATATGATACCATATCAAAATGATCCTGAATTTCATGCGGACCGATATACTTAGGTCTCATGTTTCCCACATTTAAAATCATCATCACCCACATCCATGGAGATATTTTTAGTTACACATCTTCACCAAAATGAAACTCCAAATCCTTGTGAGGATTATCAGTATAACTCTTTCTCCATCTCTATGATTCCCTTATGTGCAGTTTAATAGATGTAGACATTTTATTCTGTTTACTTGTGTACTTGGGGCCCCAAAAGCATTGTTTATCCATATTTAATTAAAAAAATAAGGATTTATTTATTTTTAATATATAGGGCTCCCTGAGGATCCATTTCAATGATAGAGTAAAAGCTATTGTTGTATCAGAATTCCACTAAAAGAAGGTGATTATGCCAACCTCCTTTGAATTTAATAAAACAAATTATTAACAGGTCTTTTAAATTTTTAATAGTTCTCTCAAACTGACTATATAAATTATGATTATATGTTTTACTAAAACTCAATTTTTTATTCATATCTTACTGAAAACTTCAATTGAACTCTGATGTAATCATCCAAACCAGATTAGATACAGTGGAATGTGGTACACCTTGGAATCTTACTAATTCCTTCATATGTATCCCTGAAATATGAAATAGAGAGAATTATTCTCTAATGTTAATAATGTGTTTTGACATTTTATGGAGATAAGTTATAAACCATATGTAATTTTTCCCTTAATTCATTTTAGAGAGATGCTTACAAAATCCATGGTGATGTTTTCCCTTTTCTATTGTGGTATTCATAATGGTTATAACACCACCATACATGTTAGTCAATCAAAATTATCTTGCTAACTTTTCAAGAAACATGATACACACAGTGAAATACCTATATATATACCAACCCACTAAAAACATTCTTTAAAATATATATACTATTTTGTACTTCCATTATGAATTGTGAATGATGAACAATGTGCTTCATCCAACATCTCCTTCTTCAAAACTGGTATTGAGGTGTCACCAACATGGTTCCAAAAACAAATCAATTCCTAAAAATAGTGTTTGAACTAAGGTATATTAATCACCTAATTCTATATCCCTAAATATTCTTTCTACACCTTTTTAATCCTCATATGGAGATATTGTTGAACACCCATTTCAACCAGATAATATTATTCCATTCCTTTAGTATTTGGTGAATCATAATTCAAAAATATAATAATATTAGATATTTTTATTTCCTCATCATAGACTATATAACATGAACCATTTACTCAAAGTATCATCCAACATGTTTGTTTTCCCAGAGTGGATATGTATTTTGAATTTATAGTCATTGATAATATTTATCAATCTTCTTTGATGTATATCCAGCTCTTTTAGAGTGAATATATAATTGATATTTTTTTAATTTATATATATATCACACCAGTATATATTATGATAATGGATCCATATTATAAAAAACAATCCTATATAACTCCAAATCATGCGTTGGGTTATTTGTTTTCATGAACATTAAATTTTTGTAATCCATAGGCATAAAAAAATTAATTTCTGTGATGACACATCCCAATCACTTATTTAATGTATCACTATAGAATAAAAACCATTACCTACTATATGTCAATGTAGGTACAATTTTTTTGACATTCTATCTCCTCATTTCTTTTAATAATTCCTCAAATTCATGGTTCCAATGAAATACAGATCCATTGCGAATTCAATTAGTGATTGGATTGGACAAACATGAGAAATTCTACAAAAACTATAAATAATATTCAGCCAAACCAATAATATTATTGATCTCCATAATAATGGTTGGCCGAGTCTAATGTTCAATAGCTCTAATCATTTATAGATCCATATATATACTGTATCTTGAGATAGTATGAACCAAAAAATGAAACGTTCTATAGGTTAAATTCACACTTTTTAAATTTTACATATAATTTTTCTTACCTCTGGGTCATTAGTATAATCTTCAAGTATGATTTTTTCTCTTCATTCTTATTTGAATATCTAATAATTTTGTCTATAAATACTACAAAAAATGGATCAATAAAGACTCTAATGTATCTATTAATTAAATCCATAATGTTTTGGTGTCATTACTATGACCAAAAGGCAATGGTGTATACTTATAGTTTCCATAAATTGTTATTAATGTTTTATTATGTACATCCTCTATCATGAATGTAAATTGATGATATATATAATGAAGTTCAATATTGGAAAATCATTGAGATGCGTTTTTTGATCACACATGTCAACAACATGGGGTAGATGATATGTGTTCTTCATGGTGATCATGTTATATTCCTAATAATCAATGTAGGATCTAATAGATCCATCATTCATTCCAAGAAAAATAATAGATTCACCCAAGGTGACACACTTGGCTAAATGAATCCCTTTTCAAGATTCTTCTGGAGTCAATTCATCAGTTCATGTAACTCAGTCAACGCCATCCGCTATAGAGTATTTAAAATAGGATTAGAACTAACATGTGTTCTTTTGAAAAATACACATCAATATTTAGTGTAGGACTATGAAAAGTATCTTGAATGCTATAGAAAAAATCAAAAATAGTAATAATATCATTCATATTGTGTTTAAACCCAACCATATCAGATAAACACCCCCTTTATATAAAAATAATGGCCCATAAAATATGTTTTTTCCCTACGATGTTCATATTTCTTATCATGCTAATATACTATCATTGGATGGATCATAATATAAAATTTTACTTCCATTCAATGGAAATTTATGCATGATTTATGTAATGAAATTCAAAAAAATCCGAAATAACACCAAACTTAAAGAGAGGGAGATATATAGATTTACAGGATGCACATTCCAAAAAACATAGAATAATTAAGAATCATAGACTTAAGTTGAGATCATTATTCCATTTCTTGTTTTCACGTCTAATTCAGCATCTAATCGATGATGTGGTACTTTACTACCATAATAAATTTCCATATAAATAAATTTTGGGTAAATATAGAATAAAATAAGACACAATTAGTTCAACAGAAGAGTACATGTTTAAAATTCCCCACATCTACATAAAACCATTCATTATTAATTTTGATTACATGATATTTCTATTTCTCTATTGGTTTAAGAGTTTTTAATGATGTTCATCATAATTAAAATTCAATATTGTTAATCAGTTATCATAATTCCCATATTCTTGGAAATTTAATTCCTAGATTATGGGTGGTGCTTTCTATGTATATTTTTATTTATTCACATCCCTAAAAAACATATTCACAAAATTTGGATTTTAGTCATAAAATATCATTCTATTCTTTGATTAAAAAATATATTAGTACCTCTAAGACAACATCCTACCAATTTCGTTCCACACTATAAACATTTAATAAGTCTCATATTTTTCTATACTTGGTTTTTATAATATCAATTATATTATATTATTATTTTCATATGGATAACCCACTTCAGATTATTGGTTTTAAGACACTGAAGAATTAATAATTCTTACTTCTTATTTGTATACTAATTCTAGATGTTTACCTTTCTAATATTTCACAATATTTATAATATGTAGAAATGGATTTATCATATTTTTTATTTAACTCATGGAATTATTTATCCTTTTCTTTTTAATGAATTTGAGGACAATACCTATTATGAAATAAAAACATAAATGCATTCCAATCATTAGAGTCAATTTCACCATGTTTCTAAATTTCCATTGAAAGAGTCCTCCATTTATCTACTCCATCTTATAAATGATAAAAAAATAAAATAAAATTTTCTTAACCTAAACACTGGAGAACATGAAATATAATTTTGATGGTTGAAATACATTTATTAGTAATTAGTGGATAGGTATACCCACTAAAATATGATGTTTTTAACTCATTAAGGATTCTACATAAAATTATTCCCTATTTTTGTGATTTGGATTCAATACATGATTCATATATTGTGAAATTTTTGTGATCATTGAAATAGGATATTTTATGGTAGATCTAAAAAAAATTGGTTATATAGAAGGAAAATAATTCAGCTGACCATTTCATTCCTAATTAACACGATTCCTTCTTGATCATAAAATCTAGAAAAACCAAAACTCAAATTTTCGGAATCATAAATCATATTTGGAAAGCATGTAATCTGTAAAAATGATTAATAGAATGTCTAAATCATGAAACCTTATTTTAAATATATGAAACTTTAAGTTTAATCAATGTCATTCATGATTTAGTATCTTACCCTATACATAGACTTATCCCTTGATTTTTAGTCATATTTTCTTATCCTTGTTTCCAAATGATAACTAATACTTTCTCTAACACTAATTATAATGACCCATACTAATCATACATACATATCATATATTATTATAAGAATATTCTTTAAATAACATGTCAATCCATTCGAAAATAATTTAGTCTTAATTCCATTTCAAACATAGATATATAAATAACAAATTCATAAGTTATATATTCCATACCCCACATTTCTCTTCATAACTATTACCCTTTTAGACATATCACACATAATACCACTACGCAAAACCTTGTAAAGGAATCATAATAAATATTGATCTAAAATTCTTGGTAGGGGTATGTGAAATATCTATGATCACATAACTATATCATTAGTATAACGGTATCAGAACATGAGTATAATGTTTAAAATTTATTCCATATATATAAATATTTAATATCATAATAATGAGTCTAGGAATAAAATTATGAAATTCCATAATACATAAATCATAATGAACGAAAATAAAATGAGCCATGCGAGCAGAAAATTTCAATAATAAATAAACATGTGACCTAAAATATCATAGAAAAGCTAATTTCAACTCCACCAACCAACACATTCATAACATGTTAGGATGAGGTTAACCACCCATGTACCTTCATTGGGCGTGGGATAACCTCTCATTTACCCTTTTTGGTAATTACGATAACCTCTTCTATAATATTTATTCTCATAAAACATTATTTTTTACTCAATGAAATAAAAAACAATATAGGTACCACCCATCACACAATGAAAATAATAAATACTTTTTCCCAAAGTTAAAAAAAATCTTTATAGTAGAACAAATGAAAAAAATGGGTTTCAAAATCATTTCATCCTAATATTACCCATTAGAAAGAAATGGGTTACATAAAAATAATTTAAACATAACAACAAACAACATAGATAAATAATTAAGATGTTTCAATAAATCATAACTCCATTAAAGAATATGTAACATTAATGGATTTCATATAATATGTGAAATTAGTTTTAAATATTACATGGAACATTTCTTGTGGGAAATAAAATTTCCCTTTTGAAATAAAATAATTGAATCAAAGAAATTCAAATTAGTAGGGAAAATATTTTGGTTTAAAATATGTGTCGAAAATTCTAATGAAAAATTTAAATCACTATATGAAAATGATTTTGGGTAAATATATTCATTCCATATTTGTTAAAAACACTCATTTTGTATCGTTATAAAAATATCATAATGTACATCATACAAAAAATGTAAAGAATGTTTTTTAAACAAATTTTTAAAATTTAAAACAAGGGTATGAATGACTTAAAAAATATTTGGATAATTTTAAATAAATTTGTTTCATAATTTTTAGAATATAGGGATATGGCATAAAAATCACCAGAAGTGAGAAATATAATAGATTTTTATTAAAAAATTATTTGTCTCTTTTGATCATAAGGTGTGGAAAATTAAAATAAAAAAATTATTTTAAATATATAACAAGAGGATGAGAATATTTTTATGTTTATTTATAGCCAGATAATAATATTTCATCATCATTAACTTAATATTAAACAATCATGGTAAACATTGAAATTATATGGTAATACCCTTACAACATTGGTAACATTTGAATCATTTGTCACATGAAATAAATAGAAATATATAGGCAAGTTAATACCAATATATTTCATCATAACAATTATAAAATTCATTATTGTGAAATATATACACCATCAGAATGCAAAGGTGGTGTATAAGGAATTCTTACCACATAACTGAAAGTGAGATGAAAATCCATTACATTGATTTCCACTTTTTTGAAAGCATTATGACCTTCTTTATAATAATGTTATGTTTATTAGAATTCTATACCACAATCACATAAATAATTATAATATCATAAACGTGTATATAAATATTCATTACATTATTATATTTATACTCATCTATAATGAAAGAGATAGAAAATAAATTACATTGTTCATGGAGTTGGTATGTCATACATATGCTTGAACATTATTTTAATTTTTTAATGGATGTAAGAAAACAATAGTAAATTATAATGAAAATTAATTTTTTTTTGAATTATATAAATCATATATATTCATTAGAAACATAATACATACCTTTCAGATAAAATATAAATAAAAAATGAAACACCTTTCCTTGTGGAGGCGGTAATTCACACATACACATGAGTGATGCTATACTTTTCCATTGGTATGGATGGTAATAATATTTATATGATATTAAAATTAAAATAGAATAATTGTGTCATAAAAATCATAAATAAACCTTAGAACCATCGTAGTATCCATCAGTGAAATATGGTGATTGAAATGGAACTGTACCTTTACATGAAGTGGATAAGTTATACATACAAACGAGCAATACTTTCACATCCCATTTGATCAAATAGAACATATAATTTTAGTTTAATAATCATAATATAATTTTTGAATATAATTTATGATTAATTTATTAATTCATTATAAATTATTTATATTTATAGGAAGTAAAATAAGATATAAATTGTCAGAGGTCGATTAATAAAGCTACATCTCATTCGAGAGACCACATATAAATGATTTAATAAAAACATAGGGCTAATATTTTTGGGAGTTAGTCACATAAAAATAATATATTATGATTTTTTTAATATAATTTTGTAGGGTATGGTCAAGATATATAGACTTTAGTGGGTTGAATTATATAATGAATGGGTGCCCTTTTATAAGGGATGACGAGGACACACATGGAATTTTATAAATTATTAAATTATAATAAATTGATTCTCAATCCAAATGGTTTCAAATGAAATATATATTTAAATGGGATGAAATTTTAGACTATATATTAAAACATTTTAACTCTTTTTTTATATTAATGATTTCTATGTAAATTTATAAAATATTATTTTGGTTAAATATCATTACTATTAATTTTGGTACTATTTGTTAAAATTGAATTAAAAGGAACAAATACATAGTAGAATTATAATATAAATATTAAAAATAAATTAAATATGCAATATAAATGTATAATATTCATGAAAAATAATAAATCACTAAAATTATATTAGTTTTTACATTTTAAATCCTTTATTATAAATTTTATTAAGAAGAGTTTATTCCATAGGCGTTTCATAAGAATATATAGTCATTATATAATTAATAAAAATAGATATAAATTTCTTCTAGGAAAATAATTTCACTAAACATAACATTAATCTCATTATTTATTAAAAACTATTTTGTTTCTATATGTGAATACATAAAATACATTTTCAACTAATAGAGTGACACTTTTAAACATTTATTTTTTGAACTACTATAAACGTCATTTTAATGGAAATGAATCAATTATAAAAATAAATTTCAATCCTAGGGAGATAAGTGTAGAATTATGTTTATCCAATAATTATTTATATGAAATATTATGTTCATTTATCTTATATTGAACATAAATTAACCAAATTTACCCTCTACAGAGGTAAAAATTTATATTATAGTTGTTATTCACATTGAACCAAATTAAAAGGGACAACTTAATGAAATTTTAAGCACCTGATTGTAAGTAAGGAATAAATTTTATAATATGAAATACTTATAATTGGTAGATATTAATTTTATTATACATCCATAAAATGTTACAAATACAACTTTTTAGAAAAATATTATTTTAAGCATAAAACACTATTTTTTGATCTCATGCCTAGAAATATTTTTGATGAATGTATAATAATTTTTATTGAATATTATGCTTTTATATTTAATTAAATTAATTAACCAATAGTGATAAATTATATTAATTATGATAAAGATAAATTGTGCATGTAAAATAGTTTTCTTAAAAATAACTCTTTTTTTTCAAATGATTTTAATTTTCCTTTTTAATTAATTAACCACAACTGAATTAATTTTAAATTTTTTTAATAAATACATTTTATAAGTTTTGTTAGTCATATTCATATACACAAGTAAAATTACTTTAAGATAACATATTAAAATAATATTTTAATAGTGTATCGATGTTTGTATCAACTTTTTATTCTATTTAACAAAACACATATAAGAAATAAATTTATTTAAAAAATTTATATCATAAAATATAGTGGTATAAAAGAAACTATTTGAAATCCTCCCAAAATATCACACCAACTAGGATAGGGAGAATCACCTCATGTTTGTGGGGTGTTGGGAGTTGAGATTGATAGATTAAGGGGTGTTTTTTTCCTTAAATTGAAAAGTGTAAATTGATAATTCTATACATGCCATTATTTAAAAAAAGAGTACAAGGGTACACCACTACATAGTGTACATGTTATTTCATGGTATCCCCCTTGAACACTTTTGTAGAGGATCCCATGTTCCTTACTATGTTACACCCCAATAAGTAGAGGCCAGTGGCCCCAACTCCCATGCCTTCATGATATAGTAACTTTTGAATAACTAAGATTCACCCAAAACTAGGACTCCTTCATATAACCCATATTCTATAGAGAAACAACCCTCCCATGTTAATATCCCATTATATAGGTGTTAGAATATATATGTAAAGACTCAAAAATTTCAAAGAAATTTTTTTCTTAATTTTCTTTGGAATTTCACAAGAACACAGTTTCTGACGGCACCTGATTCCGAGGCCCGGTGTGCCCGGACTCATTTTCCGAAGATTAGCTCAGGTACGTTCAGTGAACGAACGAGCGAGTTTTCCTAACTTTTGAACCGGTGCTCGGAATAGAAATCTGAGGGCACCAATGGAATCGCAGCACCGGTAATTTCTTAGAAACACCTTTTCCAGAGTTGCGTTTTCTCGGGTGTGGTTATTAAATCTTTGGGTAATGTAAAGAAATAAAATAAAAGTGGTGCAACCAATTTTATTTTATTTAAAGAAGTTTTAACCTAAGAAAGGTGGATGAGTGGGACCAACATCTTAACTAATACACTAGGTAGGATATTATTGGGGTGGGGCCAACATGAGTTCCACCCTTTCAACTTCCTCAACCCCTCCTTAATTTCAGTAACGCACCCGCACCCCCCCCCCTTGACCACACATCTCAGTGTAACCAAGCTGGCCAGCGGACCGCCAGCTCGCCAGGCCGGCTGCCCAAGTCGGGTCGCGCCCAGGCTGGGCCACGCCGCGCCCAGGCCGGGCCAAGTCGTGCCCAAGATGGCCGGACCCTGACCCGGGTACGGTCGACCTGGTTCGGGCCGACCCAGGGGGTCTCGGGCCGGGTCGGTCCGGGCCCAAAACCCCCACTTTGGGACCACATCCGGTCTTTTGCCCATAACGTGGGCTACGGACCTCCGATCGACGCACCGTTAGCTGCGATGCGATTCTTGGATCGGGACTGTCGCTTCAGTATATTACACTCAAGGTTTTGGAGAACATTGGATATGGCCGAGTTGGTTCGAACACGAAACCAACCGGGCCCTCAGAGCGGAAACGCTTATATCTTGAGCTCCAGATGTCTGATTGATGTGCCGTCGACTTTGTTGGATTCATCTTAATGAGAAAGAACTTTTTTAATACTTATCCTGGGTTTTGGTTGCAGTTGGATAGTGGTCGGGTTGTATTGTACCCGTAATCCAACCGGGCCCCTGGAACGGAAAAGCAGATAACTTTCAGACTGAACGTCCGTTTAACGAACCGTCAGCGGCGTTGGTTTTCACGTTGAGAAAAGTTCCCTATGAGATTACCCTTTGAGAGTTCGAGGTACAGTTAAGATACGGCCAAGTTGGTCCGCACACGAAACCAACCGGGCCCCTGGGACGAAAAGGCTAATAACTCACAGACCGGGCGTCTGATTGACACGCCGTTTGTTGCGTTGAGACCCCTATGACAAGGCAGTTCTTTGAGATACTTCTTAGTGGGACTTTGAGATACTTGGAGTATCGACCTGTAGCTTGTGGATCAGACCCTCCCGGAGACGAGCGTACGGAGTACGGAGACCGTGTAGCCGACTGAGACCTGATGACTGCTTGATCGACTCGACTTGGAGTTAGTCGACTAGCCCAATGGAGGGAGCACTACTTTGATTGGGTGCAGCCCCATGGTGGACGGAGCACTACTTGTTTGGGTGAAGACCCGCGGTACTCGTCTGGAGAGTACCTCTGCAGGCTATTAGGGGGTGTGCACTACTGTGTTTGGGTGGCAGACCCCGGCGGGAAGCACTACTGTGTTTGGGTGGCTGACCCACGGTACTCGACAGGAGGAGTAGCTCAGCAGTCTTAGGATAGTGAGCAGTACCTCAGAGTTATGACAAGACCACTGTACACACCAGAGACGGGGCTCTTCAGCAGTTACGGTTTCGATAATGAAAATCCTAGTTTTAGCTGAGCCTATGACCTTTGTTTTTACGTCATGATTGAGATGGGTCACTTTATAACTTAGGTATATGTATGGGCATATACCTGGGTAGTGGTTATCCGTTGATTTCATAATCTCTGTTCTTTCCTCATGAATGAGATGGGTTACTTGATAACTTAGCTATATGTATGGGCATATACCTAAGTAGAGGTTATCTGTTGATATCTTCTTTGTGGTTATCCTTGTTGGTTTTAGTGTGACCTTGAGGGTCTTGGGGTCTCTACTGAGTATCGTTATACTCACCCCTGCACGGGCTATGCCCGCACCTCGTTGTGTTGGTTGCAGACGACAGACAGTGCTGGCGGAGGTCGAGTGTTTGAAGACAGGACGATACCCAGAGGTTGACCTCACAACGAGTCAGTATCAGGAGGTGGACTTCACGGTGAGACGTTACTCGGAGGAGGTTGATGGGAAAGAGCATTGTGGAGGCAATCTGTACCTACCTTTGAGGTAGGATTCATGGTGGACGATCCAGGAGTTGCGCTATCTGTACCTACCCTTCAGGTTGGATCCGAGGAGGGCGACCCAGGAGCTGCTTCCTTTCTTCCAATGGTTGTCTTTTTCTGTTGTAATTTTGTTCAGTTGTAGATGTACTTTTGATTGGGTTTGTATTATATCCCATTTACTTTTTAGCACTTTCTTTTGTTCTTAGTGTATTACATCCTCTTGTACTCTGTGTGTTTGATTACCTTTATAAAGGCAATACCATCCCAGTTATCAGGATTTACGCCTTTGGTGCTAGTTTCCATCCCCTGGCCTATGGAAGGCGGGCTAGGGGTAGTCATGGCACGGGTCCCGAGGATGGGTCGTGACAAATTTGTATCAGAGGAGTTCGGTTTTACTGAAGAACTTATAACTCTGATATTTTCTTTCTATGAAGAGACTGTGTTAAGAGTACCATGTGTGGTTTTCAGTTCAGGGAGTCCTGTGTTTGTGCAGGTGGCTGAAGTATCCATACAACAAGACCTTGACAACTGATTTCCGACTTTGTGCACGAAAACACTGATTTCATGTGTGTTTTCAATGGTTTTCCCTTAAAACATCTCAAACCAGGTCAGCTCACTAGGTAGAAATCTTTTGACCGTGTCACGTTTTTCTTCAGGATTCCTTTTCATGGATGAATAGATATATCCCAGAGGGATGTGCGTACTGACAGCCTACCGAGCGACGAGGCTTCGGTATAGGGCCTTCTTGCAGTAGAGGCAACAGCGGAGGCACCAACGGTACTACCATACGTTGGGCCACCGATACCACCAGCCCCAGTAGTAGGCGATGCATGCTGCTTGAGTGCGCTGCACGAGTTCCAGTGCCAGAGTCCACCCAGGTTCCGGGGAGAGATGGACCAGCAGGTGGCTGAGGATTGGCTGGAGGCTGTGGTTAGGGTCTTCAGGCTAGTGGGGACGCCAGCAGACTTCATGGTGATCTTTGCTTCCAGCCTTCTTCATGCAGCAGCAGGCAGGTGGTGGAGACACTTGTTCCAGTTTTGCAATGATATGACCTTCACATGAGGAGACTTCGATACTTTTTTAGGGTGGAGTTTGTACCAGTAGCTCTACACCCCGAGTGTGATCAAGATCTTCTGCCTTTACCGCATGGTTTTCCATCAGTAGAAGAGTCATCTGTAGGCAATAGATAGATGATACAGAGGTCCAAGAGGACCAGAGCCAGCCGTATGAGGAGCAGGAAGTGTTATGAATGCGGCAAGAAGGGTCACCTGGCATGTGACTATCCGACCCCCGCACAGTTGATCCACGGGTGTTGGAGGAGCCACAGAGGCAGAAGCAGCGGCGGGTTTTTGAGCAATAGCTGAGCACTGGACAAGGCAGTAGAGCTCCGGGAGCAGGTGGACAGGAGCGGAACTAGTGGATTACTTTTGTTCTTGGTACTTCTAGTTCCATGTTGCTGTTGTATTTGTGTCTTTGTACTATGAGATGCAGTAATAAAAAGACACTTATCTTTGTGATGTTTTCTTTCATGTCCTTTTGTTCGGTTGATACTGAGAGGTTCTGGTTAATATTTTTTGACTTGACCCTCACTTTCAAGATTTGTACTGGAGGAGACCCAGTGACCTCACATTGATGCTGACAGTGTGACTCGACCCTTGGAGGTGAGTGTGACAATTGGATCCCTAGGTAGTTACATCGAGGCCTTACGACGTGATCCATGGAATGAATACATCATTCATGTCAGGATTGACTGTATTAGGCAATGGGTGTGGTTCATATGAGGTATGAGACCAAGTTTCTCTTTTCGGAAAAGGAGAAATCTTAGTAGCTCTTACAGATCGTAGGCAAAGAAGGTGCAGATCATCCAGGAGCGGATGAAGACTGCACAGTGCAGTAAGAAACAGGAAATTGGTGCCAGTCTTAGAGAATCAGGTGTGTTAAATGTTTCAAGAAGAGAAATCTTTAAGGATACATGAGTCTACAAAGTAGCAGACATGGAGGAAGAGCTAGGAGAGCAGCATGAGGTGGTGTACATTTTAACATGCTACAACCACCCGCCTTAGTTGTCCCCGCCAGGCTCATGGAGCTGGAGGGCGGGTGAAGAGAGTAGCTGCATGTGGTTAAGGAGAGTGACCAAATGGCTCTAAGAATTATTCGAGGGACATTCTGTGTTCACTACTAGTTGTCGTAGTAACAGACATTGATACGAATCATTCCTTCCTTACACGAATCTTGTCCAAGACATAGAGTTTCCGGTAAGCCGTGGACTTGACCCTCACGTCTGAAGATACCTTGGGAAGAGACTCAATAATCACACTTACGCCGACGGTGTGGTCAGACCCTCAAGGCAATAGTTTCGGTTGGAATCTCTTGTTGGCAGCGTCGAGGCCTTACGACGTTGGTTTGAGTATGGACTGGGTAATCACAGTTCATACACAAATTGACGGAATTAGGAAAAAAGGTTGTGGTTTAACTACGACGTCGGGATGGGTTTTCCTTGGTCGGCGAACAGGAAGCCCCAGGTAGCACAAGATAAACTCATGCATAGGAGGGTGAGACCGATCACTATTGAGTCAATCAACCTTACCCTCGTGGCAGCAGTCGTTTTGAGTTTCAGTTCTAACAAAAATTGGAGACCTCTAGAGTTCGAGGATGACAATCACATCCTTATACGGGTCTCACCTTGACGAGGTTTATGGAGATGTGGACGAGGTGACAAGTTATCTCTGAGGTTCAACGGACCTTTCTAGGTCCTTATCAGGGTAGGCGAGGTGGTTTACCGCTTGACCCATCCACCTTAGTTGCACCAGGTGCACGGTGACTTCCATGTATCTCAACTGAGGAGATACGTGCTTGACCCAATGCATATAATCGACCATGGGGAGCTGGACTTTGGCGATGGGGTGACCTTCACGGAGGTTCTAGTGGGGATCGAGGATCGACAGGAGCAGATCCTAAAGGATAGTCGATTGCTTGGGTGCGCTTTCAATGGCAGTACGGGAACCTCCAGGTGAGCACATGGGAGCGGAAGGCTCAGATTCATGCTCAGTACTGCTTTTGTAACCCTAGTTTGTGTTAATGCTTTACGAGGATGTAAAGCCCTGAGGTGGGAGTAATTTAAAGACCTGGAAATTTCAAGGAAATTTTTTTCTTAATTTTCTTTGGAATTTCACAAGAACGCAGTTTCTGACGGCACCTGATTCCGAGGACTGGTGTGCCCGGAATCATTTTCCGAAGATTAGCTCAGGTACGTTCAATGAATGAACGAGCGGGTTTTCCTAACTTTTGAAATGGTGCTCGGAATCGAAATCTAAGGGCACCGATGGAATTGCAGTGCCAATAATTTCTTAGAAACATCTTTTCTGGAGTTGCGTTTTCTCGGGTGTGGTTATTAAATTTTTGGGATAAGTAAAGGAATAAAATAAAAGTGGTGCAACCAATTTTATTTTATTTAAAGAAATGTGAACCTAAGCTAAGTGGATGAGTGGGACCCACATCCTAAATAATCCACTTGGAAGGATATTAGAGGGGTGGGTCCCACACGATCCCCACCCTTTCATCTTCATTAACCCCTCCTTATTTTCAGTAACGCACCCGTACCCCCCCCCCCCCATTGACCACCCAGCTCAGTGTAACCGAGCTGGCCAGTGGACCGCTTGCGCATCGGGCCGGACCCGGACCCAGGTCGGGTCGACCTAGTTCGGGCCAACCCAGGGCGTCTCGGGTCGGGTCGGTCCGGGCCCGAAACCCCCACTTTCGGACCTCTTCCGGTATTTTACCCAAAACATTGGCTACGGACCTCCAATCGATGCACCGTCAGATGCGATGCGATCCTTGGATAGAGACGGTCGCTTCGGTATATTAAACACAGGATTTTGGAGAACTTTGGATATAGCCAAATTGGTTCAAACATGAAACCAACCGGGCCCTCGGAGCGGAAACACTTATATCTTGAGCTCCAGATGTCCGATTGACGTGCCGTCAACTTTGTTGGATTCCTCTTTATGAGACAGAACTTTGGGAATATGTCTCCTGAGTTTTGGTTTCAGTTGGATAGTGTCCGGGTTGGATTGTACCTGAAATCCAACCGGGCCCCTAGAACGGAAAAGCTGATTACTTTCAGACCGAACGTCTGTTTTACAAACCATCAGCGGCATTGGTGTTCACACTGAGAAAGGGTCCCTATGAGCTTACTATATGAGAGTTTGGGGTACAGTTGAGATACGGCCGGGTTGGTTCACACACGAATCCAACCCGACCCCTAGGACGAAAAAGCTAATAACTCACAGACCGGGCGTCCGATTGACGCGTCGTCTGTTGAGTTGAGACCCCTATGACGAGGCTGTCCATTGAGATACTTCTTAGTGGTACTTTGAGATACTTGGAGTGTCGACCTGTATCTCATGGAGTGGAACCTCCCGGAGATGAGCGTACGAAGTACGGAGACCGTGTAGCTGACTGAGACCTAACGACTGCTTGGCCGACTCGACTTGGAGTGAGTCGACTAGCCCAGTGGATGGAGCACTACTTTTTTGGGTGCAAACCCATGGCGGATGGATCACTACTTGTTTGGGTGAAGACCCACAGTACTGGTCTGAAGAGTAACTCTGCAGGCTATTAGGGGATGTGCACTACTGTGTTTCGGTGGAAGACCCCAGCGGGAAGAACTAATGTGTTAAGGTGGTTGACCCACGATACTCGATAGGAGGAGTACCTCAACAGTATTAGGTTAGTGAGCAGTACCTCGGAGTCGTGACAAGACCACTGTACAGTCCAGAGATGGGGCTCTTCAGCAGTTACGGTTTCGATAATGAAAATTCTGGATTGAGCGGAGTCTATGACCTTTGTGTTTACCTCATGATTGAGATGGGTCACTTGATAACTTAGGTATATGTATGGGAATATACCTTGGTAGTGGTTATCCATTGATTTCATAATCTTTGTGTTTCATCATGATTGAGATGGGTTACTTGATAACTTAGGTATATGTATCGGCATATACCTATGTAGAGGTTATCTGTTGTGATCTTCTTTGTGGTTATCCTTGTTGGTTTTAGTGAAACCTTGAAGGTTTCGGGGTCCCTACTGAGTATCGTTATACTCACCCCTACACGGGCTATGCCTGCACCTCGTTATGTTGGTTGCAGACGATGGGTAGTGCTGACGGAGGCCGAGTGTTCGTAGATAGGACGATACCCGGAGGTGGACCTCACGACGAGTCAGTATTAGGAGGTGGACTTCACGGCGAGACGTTACTCGGAGGAGGTTGATGGGCAAGAGCCTTGTGTAGGATATATGTACCTACCCTTTATGTGGGATCTGTGGTGGACGATCTAGGAGCTGCACTATCTGTACATACCCTACAGGTAGGATCCGTGGTGGATGATCCAGGAGCTGCACTATCTCTACCTACCCTTTAGGTAGGATCCGAGGAGGATGACCCAGGAGCTTCTTCCTTTCTTCCAGCTGTTGTCTTTTTCTATTATACTTTTGTTCAGTTGTCGATGTACTTTTGATTGGGTTTGTATTCTGGCCCATTTACTTTTCACCAATTTCTTTTGTTCTTAGTGTATTACTTCCTCTTGTACTCTGTGTGTTTGTTTACTTTTATAAAGGCAATTCCTTCCCAGTTATCGGGATTTACGCCTTTGGTGCTAGTCGCCAGCCCCTGGCCTATGGAAGGCGGGAATGGGGAGTCACGGCACGAGCCCTGAGGACGGGTCATGACAGTATAAGGGTAACATATGATACCTTTATTTATCATGATTGGGGGAAATCCATAACATAGTCAAATTTGACACATCAGGGAAGATTATGTTGTGTAATTGTAACCTTGGTTACCTTAATTCATAATTTATTAGGGTGAGGGATACACAATGGTGTATCCCTTTGGATACAATATTTCCCCCCTTCCCATGGGGAACCATATGATGTGGCCATTATGGTGACATCATATCCTTCTAAAAACACAAAAACAATAGAAAATCCATATTCAAAAAATGATCATTAAACTAAATACTAGTAGAAATAAAATCCCAAGATCTTATAACCAAAATAGATAAATAAAAGGATATTTTAAAAAAAATAAACCTGAAGGTGTAAATTTTTAGTTCAATAATAGTGCCTTTATTTTAGATAGGTAATGTTTAAATTATAAAAATAATAATAAATAAATTCAAGTTATGATTGGTTCATCTCAGTTTGTATCATAGTGGGGTTTAGTTAGTTTTGGGTATTATATTATTGATATTATAATGTTAAAACTTTTATAAATCATGGTTAAACTCATTGGGTTATATGTTGATCAATTAAGTCATAGTTAAACATAATGTATCAAGGGTTGAAATGAAGGTGATATAGTATAATACATTTAGGATAAAAATATCATATTCATATATTTTTTAATATTAATTTATAATATATTATCATGATTATCAAGGAATATTTTTTAATATTTGGATGAAAATGATGCAATGAAATTTGTGTATCTTAGAAATTCTAAGTCTTATAACAAACTAAGGAGGCATATTTGTCCCAAATAGTTGAAATAAATTAAAATATAAAATTTTACTATTATGATGTAAAATATCAATTTTTTATTCTAAATCATTATATTAATGTAGATTTCTCATTTGAAGTTATATATTGGCTACATACGATGATAACAATACCATAATCAATTTTTATTGGTGGAAGTAATTAAAATTATAACGATGCAATATTTTTGGGAAGGGGGTGTAACATCATTGATTTTAGAATTAATATTAATTCAATATGTTTTCTATTTTATTAATTATGATTAATAATAACATATTTATTAAATAAATCATATAAAAAATGTATCAAATTACCCAAAATTTATTCACTCATAACAGAATATGAAATCCAAAGAACATCAAACTGTTTACAAGATTCCATGGATTACTAGATTTTGTGAATCATTATATACTATAAAATTCCATAAATTATATTGGGATAATTACCCGAAAATATAAATAAATTTATTACAAATAAATCTCGAAGATCAACTACGCCAAATCGAATAACTATTAATGAAACTGAACAATTACTGAGTAGAAAAACATTATGTAAGAAAAAAAATTTAAATGCCTAATGTAAAATAAATTGAATGATAATTGTGACTTGTGAAGATATAATTGAATATAAATATAGAATTTAATGGGGGTTAATATTGTCATTATAAATTATGTATTGATGTTAAATTGTTTACTGTAATTTAATTACATCAAAAAAATTATTCATAAATTCATGGAATGATTTTTGAAATAAATTAATAATATCCATGAAATAAATAACAGACTAAAAGAAATAATAAATTATTCATTCATTCATAACAAAAAATATTTGGTTTGTGAATATTGTTTTTATTTTAATTTTTTTTTTAGAAAGTCAATTTTTAATAATTTTGAGTATGAAATTTAATGGAAATATATATATATATATATATATATATATATATATATTTATAATAAATTAACAACATTTAATATATTATTAATTTGTTTTAATTAATGATAAACTCATTTAATGTGAAATTGTTTACTTTTTTTGAGAACATTTTTTTCTATATGTCGTGTAATTTTATTTTAGATAAATAAAATGAATCTATATTATAGTATGTAAAAACATTTAACAAATGTGTATAATAATATTGTAGTTATTTTTGTTCATTCCCACTAATACAGTATCTAGGAGTTAACTACAATTTAAAATAATTATAATATTATTGTACCTTTTTTGGTATATGTCAATATTGTGTGCAACGTAATATTTCATAAAAAACCTGTCGTTGCATGTCGAGTACAATATAAGAAAAAAATTTCTTATTTAACATAAAATTAATATATTATTCATAAATATTAATTGATATGAAAACTAAATTAATCTACAAATAATATGGATGTTCTTCAAAATGATAGTCGATGATAGTTACTTTTTATACTTTTTGGAAAATTGATATATATATTTTATTGGCTGTATGTATTCATATTTTCCTACTTTTTTGCGACATGAATTGAGATATAATTTTGAAGGTGATATTTTCATAGCCATCGTGTATTTATTATAGTCTTTATAATGATTTATCATCAGTAAAATATTTATATTCTTCTTCTATTGATCTATATAAATTATAACAATATATTGTAATATGATAAGAGTGAATTGTCTCCCCACAAACTCACCATAAGCACTTGATTCTAGTCGGTATCCTCTAGCATACATTGAGATGTTCTTGAATTTATTTTACCCATTAGATTAGTGAACAATTTAGTGGCATTCGGGTTGATAGGTTATAATGATGGTGGACATTACCTCTTAAAGGACTCAAAATAAATTTTTTTCTCTCCATTGATCATCTGGATGTTTGGCATGATTCAGATATTGAGATTTTTTTGAGCATAGAAATGATATTTTTTATTCTGTCACTCACAAAATTAGGTTTCTCATAAAGAACATTTTTTTTATTATCAAATTCATTCAATAATAACATTATTCCTTTATGTACCAGCCATTTACTAAAACCAAAATGTATAATTTCAGTAAAAATATTCAAAATGGGATAAAATATATTCATTAAAAATATTTTATATGATGTTTAAATCAAGAAGATTTCATTTGAATCCTTCACACCAATGGTTTAAACTAGGTTATTCATGGGCATAATCGATTCTAATCCATCATCATGGTTTATAATAAACATTTATATTAACAAAAGAATTACCCCAAGATCACTAAACTAGTTTCTAAGTAAACACAATTTTCATATATGACGTAATGAATGATTCATGCCCGAAGTTACTTTTTTTGATATTTTAACCATAGGTACATCTTCTCAAGTACCACATGCACTTATACTACCCATATGTGATGTATTTATAGGTAATCCAAATAATATATTCAATTAAAGAACTTTATTATGTTACCAATTAATAGGTTTATCCTAAATATTTTCAATAAATATTTCTCATCCATGTTTCTAAAGGATTACTAAAACTATATTCTAATATGAAATTAATTACCTATAAATTTCATATATATATAATGTTTCTTTATTTTTGAATATTTTGTGCATTTCATAAACAAACACTTTGGGATCTTGATGGTATAGATTATTTAAAAAATTAGAATCATAAAAAACATATATATAGGTGAACTACATCATCTCAAACTACGTCTCTTATTACTAGTAACTTCATAGAAAAATAATACATAATACATATCATCATAACATAGGGAAAAGAAATATTATAAGGGTGAACTTAGATTCTCAATATGTGTAATCATGGGATATACATAAACATAGCATGTGAATAAGTGTATGAGAACATGAGAATTTAATTTGAAAACTATTCCCTATAATTATAATATCATAATATTGGGTCATGGAATAGTTATTAAATATTCATAATACATTAATCATAAGGGAATAAAAGAACATGATCAATGATTGAAAACCAAAGGCAAAATAAATCAAAAATTGGCATACACAAAAGCATAAAAAATCATTCCCAAAATAGTAAAGGCATGATATCTAGTCAATTATTGTGGAATGGGCATACTATAAAAACTATAATAGTAGTCATGGTTCAATCCCAAGTCTATCATAGTGAGAAAATTACTTTACTGAACTAAGGACACCCCATATTCCATTTCTATTTATTTTATGATATTTTAAGATATACCTAATGAATTGGAGGGATATGTATGATCCAACAATCACATAATGATAATAATAATTTTTCCCACAAAATATAAAAATGAAATAATTATATCATAACTGATTTAAATATGTGGGTATCATAAGCATTGTATTCTACCATAACCCCCAGAAAATAAATGGGGTTCATATACATTTTTTCCTAAAAAAACTCAAAGGAACGAAATGGATTATAAAAATATCATAATCATAATCGTAATCCATCTAAAGAAATAATAATGATGGTGTAACTGTATCATATCCTCATTAAAACATTAAAAACACTAATGGTTTTTGTCAATAATGATTATAAATTACATAACAAATCCTTAAAACACTCCTGAGGAAAATATACATTCCATTTTGAAAACATATTATTAAAATTAAAAAACACCAAAATATGAAGGAAATATTTTTCCTAGAAAAGAAAATTTTAACCATATAATTAATTATTCAAAGTATAAATTGGGAATCATTACATAAAATTTGAGTCATGTAATCCACTATAAAATAATCATTTATTTCAATTTTTAAAAAAAGTTAAAATAACCACATTTCAAAAAAGATAAGAATATTACTTTTAAAAAAAATTGTGAAAATTTAAAATGGGTATCAATGAAGATACAATATCATAGGGTTTTCATAATATATGTTTAATTTTTTTTAAATCATATATATAAATGAAAATTAATTTTCAATCGATGATTAAAATAAATAACATTTTTCATAAAAACATTCTTTTCATCTAATGAGTACATAAATAGAAGAAAAAAGAAGATAATATGTATTATTATAAAATTAACATAGTAAATGAATATTCACATTTTTATTGAGATAATAATAATAATATTTCATCATTGAAAACATAATCCTAAACAATCACGATAAACAATGGGAATGTTACAAAAAATATTCACCACTTTTGGTATCTTTTGAATTGTAAGCTCCGTGATATTGTAAAATAAAATTAAAAAATAAATTTTAAGTAAATATATATATTAATCATATACCATTCAATTATACTGTATATTAAACTCATAATATAATATTTTTTCATAACATATCTTATGTCCCAAAGAAGGAAATTTTAGGGGGAAATCCCTTACATTAAGTATCCAATGCATTCGTACATATTCAAAAATCTTATAGAATAAATATAACATAAATATAAATAAAATATAAAACCATAATCATATTTATCATACCTTATATTATTTACTTATGACATTTTTACATTTTCATCAACAATTCCTTGTTAAAATCACACTTGGAGAAATAACTTCTCTGATATTTTGTTAATATTTTTGTCTAGTATTTTCTATCATTTTACATTGATCATGGTTCCATAATGTATATAATATTAAAAATTACTTAAATATCACATAAATTTATTATATATTTATTTATGTAATTCATAAAAGTTATAGTCATACAATTAAATACAATGTTCAACAAGACAGCAGACCGTATATACGCATGAACATTGTTCCCATATTTTAATGGATAAAATAAAATAAATTAAATAATATAATTCCATTACAGAATAATATTTATGTCTTATATATAAAACATAAATATTAATTACTTCCTTTTTACATTCCATGAGAAGATTTGGTGGAAAACTAATCACATCACTTCTTGTGGTAGTAGATCGTCGTACATAGGAACGACCTTATCTTAGTCTATACGTAATAGAAAGTAAACATTTATGTATTTTATTATATATAAATAAATATTAATATATAATAAATATCATATATAGACATTATATACATAATTATTTCTAATTGGGAAAATGGTGAAGGAAAATGAATTTCGACGGTTCGTGAGGTTGTAGTTTTCCGTACACATGATCAACAATTTCATTTATTATATGAGGGAGGAGGAGATGGAAATTATTAAAAAACATAACAAAAATAAATATATGTATATTTTAGATTATTAGGTTTTTATATCATCAAGGTTTAATGATATTTTATTTATTTGGAGGAAGAAATAAAACAAAATACTCAGTTATGGATGTTACCAATTCTTCCGACAACATCATTTGGTTTGCACCAAAATCCAACTAAGGATAGATTTATGACAAAAACTAATGACACTAGGATTAGTAAAGGGTGTTATGAAAGTTATATTGGAATTTTTTCCAATAAACTGGGGTTTAAAAGAGGGTATTGGAGTGGAGAGGGGAGTCTTTCTATATGTGGCGGGAGAAGACACACTTGAATGTTTGGAAAATAAATAATTCTGACAATGTGTTTCTCATTAAACAAGGATAAAAATGATCTATATTAAAACTTGAGAAGCTATATTTTGTAAATATTACCATAAAATATAAATTATAAAATATTTGTGTCATTCTTAACACGTTAATTTTTTGTTTTATTCCCAAAAAACTCATTTTTTCCATAACTTTGGCAATTAGTTTTTACTATTTTTATTATTATATATGGTAAAAAAGTAATGTAACCTTATTATAAAATATAAATTATTATTACTACTAATATATAATTAATTTTTTTAAATTTCATGAAAATAAGTCGGAATATTTTATTTAAAATTAAACCTGCTGAAGTTATGAAAAAGAAATTCTCTAATAAGAAAAGTTTCAAAAGTTTAGAAATTATTTATGTTCAAAATAAAAATTTAAATAAATTATAATGAAATATATTTTCTTAATCGTAATATAATATATCTAATATTACTTTTAATACCATTTTTAAACTAAATTTAATGTTATTAATTATTTAAACAAAAAGGCAGTTCTCAATGAAACCCAGTATTTTTAACAATTTATTAAAAAATTAATCTATTTTGAAAAATCTGAAAATATACCCTAATAATGTTTTAAATGTTATTCCAAATATTAATATCAATTTTTAAAATAATTTTTTTACAATATTTAGAAAATATTTTAATTAATTTTTCAAAAAATGTAATGAAATATTTTTTTTGGGAAAATAGTTATTTTAAAACATATAAATACATTACAAAAAATTAAGTACATTTTTTTCAGTGTATTATTATTCCATAAAATAATTATTATTTTTAGTTAGAATTATTTTTATTTCAAATCATACTGGTTTTCTGGATGTAATGTCTCATATTTTTTGTATAATTTTTTTTTAGTATATGGAATTATTTCGATACCAAAAAATTTGACGGCATGTGATTATAAAGCCCATAGTGCCTAGAATGATCCATAAAAAAGTTAATTTTTAATGGGAATTCATGATTAGTTTTCCTGAAAAAGTCGAATAACTCAAAATGGGTGCTCGGATCTGAAATTTGAGGGATCTGTTGCGTTCAGGATGGCGGGTTTACACTAGTCGCGAATTATGTTTAGTCGAAGCATGCCTCTTGTGAGAAAACCCAAAAATGGAATAATTGTAAATAAAATAATTAAATAAATTTATTTTAATTTTAAAATTCATATAGATCACGAATGATGATGTAGATTAAAAAACAGAGACCCTCGCTGAGCTTGGGAGGGTATTCTTTCCTTACGCAGATCCTAACATTGGCCAGCAGGGGCCATCATTGGAAGTTATTTTTTGTTCGTATATAAAATAAATAAGTAATAATAATTTTGTTTATAAATCCTAGTAACTCCTAAATGGTGCCTTGAATTGTAAATCTGAGATTACCATTGATCTCGTGTGGGTGTGTCCCCCTTAGGCGGAGCCAAACCTCGACCAGCGCGGTTCAAGGGTGATTGTTAATGTTTTCTATTCTTTTTTAAGGTATATTCAATAAACGTGGAAGTATGATTTTCTATACTTGGAAATTATTCTTGATTTTAATATCAAAGGGAACCGTTGAATTCATAAGGTAGAGATTTTTCGATATTTGACATAACTTTGGTCGAAAATGTTTGAGCAAAAAAGGTATTTTTTAGAAACTTTGAGAAAAATAATAATATATTTTAGATGAAATATTTCATTTCTTTTCTCATTGTTGATTGGCATATAGTGATGTTGTGGTGCAATTACGAGGCGTCAACATGGATCTTTAATGAAGGGTCAATAATGGCTTATTTAAAACCACAATTCTATTATCTATATGTATCATTTAATATGGATCATTTAATTAACATCATTAATGGATGAAACATTGCTACATTTATTATTTTATTTTAAATAATTCTGCCTTTTGGAGTTTGAGGATGGAAAATGTGGGGATTATATAAAAAACCAATAGCAGACTTCCTCCCCAATGAAGAACAATGAAGAATTTCGGTGAGACTCCACCGACTTTGATGCACCTCGATGAACAAGGCAGGAAGTGACATCAACCCCTTGAAACCTCGAGAACAAAAAATTTGGCATAGAACGTTAAAGAGGTGGGTTTTAACTTTGTATTTAAATTACACATTCTTCATTCTAAAACAATGAGCGTATATGAAGTGACGAATTTTTTGATCTGAGGATCAGAGGTTTTTGTAGGTGGATGTTTCACTTTAGGGTATTGTGTTGGATTTGTCAATAGTATGATTTTTCTCCAGTACCTGAACATTCCCTTTCTATTTTACCTTTAACGATGAGGGCCTAGGCCGACATGAACAAGGCCCAAGCACCTCCTCTCGTTCAGTCTTGGTGGATGTATTCTCAGTGTAATGAAATGATGGATTTGAAGCCTTCATGATGAAAAGGGAAATAACTGAGGACCATAGGTGCATGTGGTTCGATGAACAGACCACCAGAGCATGTCTGTAGGTCCTCCAAGAAACCAGCCAGCGGTTGTAGTAGCCCGCACGAGTGGCCATAAGCATAGGATGGAAGCACATCCATCGATGTGACGCATTGGTGGAGAGTTTTGGCCAGCTGGCCATTGTGGTAAGGCGGTGTTGTGCCGAGTGGTGCCACGTGGAGGAGGGTCCAAGTTCAGCCATTCAAATGTGCCGAAGGCACGTGGTCTATCGAACTCATGAACGGGACTTGGTTGGCCGCTCTTCTAGCCTTTCTAGATGAATGTGCAGTTCCATATGGCACCACCGGTAGGATAATAGGATGTAGTTGAGCTGTTCCAGGGATGGTTGACCGTTCCGCTCCATCGGCAGGGTTTCTGCAAGTGGGTCGCGCCCCACCAAGTCGGCTGGAGCACCCGTAGACCGAACCTGCGTAGCCAGGCCACACCCCTCTACCGGGATTGCCCCATATTTCTAGGTTGGCTAGGATGGAGCCATGTTGGACCCCCACCGAACCCTCAGACCAACCGGGTCAGGTCGAACCAGCCTCGTTTCAGTAGAAATCAAATAACTATCAAACATGGCATCTAATTGACGTGTTGTCACCTGAGTTGGGAACCTCCCGATGATATGGTCCTTTTGAGATACACTACATAGGTTTTGGTAGATGTTATAGTGCATCTGGGTAGGATCAAACTCATATCCAACCAATCCATTTTTACCTTTTTTCCTATATCTTACAGATCGGGCATCCAGTGATGCGCCGTCTATCACATTGGAACACATACGATAAGATGATCCTTTGAGTTAATTCTTCATGGAAATTCGTGGAAGTTGAGTTACGACTGATGGTATGGGGAATATAATCTCTTGAACACAAACAAACCAAGTGAGAGAATCATTTTTCTGGCTATCAAGTGAATATCGACCCTCTATGGATCAGTATTAGAGAGACCCTCCATGGTTCGTCAGCAATGTTACCATCCATGGATTAGTAATGGTGTGACCCTCCATGTATTGGTATCAGAACAACACTCTGTGGATAGGTAGCAGTGAGACCCTCTGGGGTTCAGCTATAGTTAGACCCTCTCTTCATCAGTAGTAAAGCTACCCACTATGGATTTGTAGCAGTGTGACCCTCTATGGATCAGTAGTAGTGCACCCCTCTATGGATCAAAAATAGATAGACTCTTTGTGGATCCATATTAGAGAAACCCTTCTTGTATTAGTAGATGAGAGACCCTCTGTGGATCACCAGTAGTGAGACCTATTGTGGATCATTAGCAGAGAAACCCATATCGGATTAATACCTAAGCCACATAATATAATAAAATGGGCAAGCTTAAGACTAATCGTCTTTATTCTGGTTCTCTAAGTTGTATACCTAGTGTGAGCTACGTCTTTTAGTTTTTAATATGTGTTTGAGGACTTTCTTGGTGTTTTAACTCTAGGGTATTTTTCTTTGTGGTGTTTTCCTTCATGGATTACCGGTACACCTTAAGTGGTATCATGGTCCCTAGTGAGTATTGTTATACTCACCCCTACAAAGACAACACCCACACATGTTGTGTCTATTGAAAATGATCAACGTTTTGACAGAGGTGATCAGGGTGAAAGGACTAACAGACACTGTAATGGTGGACATGGTGGCCTATAACCAGGTGGGGCCTAGTTGGATAGGGTGGGTGGACATAAAACATCAGCTTCCAATAGCTTCACTACTCTCACGATCAGGTCGGGTTTTCCGAAGATAGAAATCAAATTTCCCTTTTCTACTTTACTATTTTCTGTTTCATATTGGGTTTCTATTAAAACCCACTCAATTTCACTTTTACTTGTATTCGGTCTTGTTTTAGCAGTATACATGTTTCCCCCATTCAATGTGTCAGGTTGTGGTTGTATATGTGTATATATAGGTTTAAATACAATTCATTTCCTTTTAGGGGTAGTCCTTTCTGTTGCTAGTCACCAACCCCTAGCCTATGGATGTTAGGAATGGGGTTGTCACGGAACAGGCCACCAGGGACAGGTTGTGACAAAGTGGTATCAATGGGTGGTCGATTATACCAGAGGAACTATTAGACTATATTTTAAATGGGGGAAATAGCATTAAATGTACTGTGTTTGGATTTCAGTACACGGAGTCCACAGTTGGTGCGACAACTGGCATATCCATACACGAGGACCCTAAATTATGTTTTCTGACATGGTACATGAAAACACTAGTTTCATGTCTTTTGAAATTGTTTTTCCATTGATCTATATTGATTAATATAACCTCGTATAAATTGTTGACTATACTTTATCTTGATTATATTTAAATATTCATCCATGAAGACAGCCACCCATGATTCCAATATGTAACAATGAGGATGGTTCATAGGGTGATGAGGCTTTAGTATAAGGATTGTTTCCAGAGATGGTACCATTGGTCTGTTTCCCTGCGATACCACTGCTCGTTGGTCATCAGTTACTTCCAGTGCAACCGGTAGAGGAACCATGTAGTCTCAGTTCCTTACAAGAGTTTTAGTTACAGATACCCTATAGGTTTTGAGGAGAGCCTATCTCACTAGAGGCAAAGGACTGGCTTGAGATGGTGACCATGATTTCATCTATCTGACGCACTATTAGATCATATGGCAGTCTGGGAAGTGAGAATTCTACGTTTCTCATTAGGGAGATGGCATGGTTTAGATTTCCCCTATCTTATATTGGGGTAAATTTTCTATAAATAGAGCTTCAAAAACATTCATTGATAAAGGGAATCTTTCCCTAAAAGGCTAAGAGGTATGTTTTCCCAATAGTATCTACAACATCAATAGGATGACACGATGGTAGATAAGTATTCTTCGATGCTTACAGACCATTCCTTGCACTCGATGAATACGTTATGACCAGTGCATCAGGGTTCAGACCTCTGAGTGACATATGTTTATGGAAATCTAAGCCATTACTATTCTTCTATGTATTCCTACTTATGTTTGGGTTCTAGATATAACCTTTGTGGTTGAAATATTATTTGGTTGAGTAGATATATCCAGTGAATGTTAACAGTGGAAAAGTAGGAAACAAATGTCATTCTCATAGAATTGGATGTGAAAAAGGATTCAAGAAGAAGAAGTTATAGAGATAGATGAATCTATATGGAATAAGATGTGGAAGACGAGATATGAGGGAATTATGAGGTGGTAAACATTTCAACATGTAACTACAAGCACCCCAATGTGGTCCCCACTAGTCTCAGGGTGTAACACCCCATGATTTTATGAGATATATTGTTTTTAATTTCTTTCATATCTTCTATTTTACAGTACAGAAATATTATCTTGCGCTATACGCAACACCATATTAGCTTGCAGTATATGCAAAACTATTCTTGGATCGTGTTACACACAATTTCATGTTCGTTTCATAGTAGTTATTCTAATTAACATTGAGTATATATATATATTCAATGTATAAATGAAATATGGTTGTATTCTGTTATAATTAACAACAAAGGAGTTTGGAACTACA
This sequence comes from Viscum album, assembly GCA_963277665.1. Taxonomy (NCBI): domain Eukaryota; kingdom Viridiplantae; phylum Streptophyta; class Magnoliopsida; order Santalales; family Viscaceae; genus Viscum; species Viscum album. The sequence goes on along the minus strand of OY728146.1, from coordinate 619,212,365 downwards.
CGCAATGCTGACATATCTTGCATTACACGCAATTGTGATCTTCCTCGATAGCGTGTGTTGTACGCAATACCGGGTTTCACTAAACAATGATATATTGTTATAATATTATTATGAACTAGCTGTTATGAATATTATTAAATACATTTTTAATTTTATAACATTATTATTCATCTTAAACATTTTCTAGAACATGGTATGACAACAAAATAAAATTTTCGGATAAAATAAGTATTTTTCAAAAAATGCAGTTTTGCCGCCTCTTCATGGCGCACCCACATTAAATCATGTTTTTTACAAGTTTAGAAGTTAAATTTTAAAAAATAAACTTCTTCTTCTGAATCATGATATAAAAATTTACTCTGGATAAATTTTTTATATTTTTTTTGATAAGGTTCTTATTTTGATGAATAGTAAAAATACGCTAAATTTTAATTAAAAACAACTTTTTTCATCTATATAATTTATATGGTTAAATTATAATATTTAATAGTTTTAAAGTTTAAATAGAATATATATTTACCACATAATATAATTTATGTCATTACCATTAATTTTAAATTGAATGCATAGGTAAAAACATTTCAATTTTTGGCAATGTTTTAACATTTAAAACCCATTTTTTTAACAATGGGATTAATTTTAAATTAATTAATGAAACTTCTGTGTTTTGAATTTTGAAAAATGGATTCCATATTTAAATTCAGTTGGACCAAATTTATTTAATAGGTTACTTTTGTGTTTCTTGATATTATGAATAGTAACTACGGAAATTTTTATTTACTACATTAAAGGTAAATTAGGTAATTTGGGGTAAAAATAAGATTATAAAATTAACCTAACACCTGAAAAAATTATATTGGATGCCTAAACGTCAACCCATATAACCTAAGGGTCGGAATAGATTAATGTTATGGACTTTTGAACACGAAAATAATTTAATTATTATTAAAACCAAACAAAGTGACAACATATCACTCGCTTAAATCTTATAAGTATAATAATTTTAATGTAGTGATAAACTTATTGAAAATTAAAACATGAATTGTATCCAAAAATATAATAAAAATATATTCATATTTTTAATTTATTTACAATTTTTAGGGATTAAATAATTATCATTAAATGTGGCACAATAGTGATGTTGAAATTATTTTATTGATTGAAATATCAAATAAATGGTTTTAAAAATATTAAAATAAATATCATATGATCTATTTAATGTGCTCCACTAATTTTATAGTTAAATATGACATGTTATTAATCTATTATTGATTTTATTTCGAATATATCTTCTGTGAGGATTTTATTTAAATTCCAATAAGAGAATAGTGTCAAAATTGACACTATTGTTATTTTATAAAAATAACATAATATAAAATTGATTAAAAATCACAAAAATATTCAAAAATTATAAATTAAAATCTATATTGTCTAAAATTTCATTACTTATATAATTATGGGCAATTCACAACACATATGTTATTATTTATAACAGTTTAAGATTTATAATATTATTACCACAAATAAAATTAAATATATTGAATAAGGAAAAATCAAGTTGATGATGTTTAAAATAAATTACCAACATGTCTAAATTTTATTGGTTTATGAGATTAAAACCATATATAATATTTTCTTTGTATTTGAGTCATTTTGGAAGTTTATAAGTGGGGTGTGATTTATTATAAATTAATATTTTTGAGGTTTCAAAAGGTGCCCCTCTCCTCACTTATAAAAGGCATTCTCCTCCCCCTCTTCTTCACAACACTTTGAGCCTTAAAACTCGGCCAAACCCTACCTCTTTCTCTTATTAACTTCCCTAGAAACATTCTGGAGGTTCTGGTCTTCTCAAAATACCAACTCTAATGCCTTAAGAGGAAGCTTAAAAGAGGTGCATCGAAGAAGAGGTAATCTCTTCTACCGGTTCTTTTTGGTTTCTTTCTTCTTCAACTTCTTCTTATTTAGTTGTTTCATTATAAAGTAATAACATCAGTATCAATAATATTATGATATGTTATTATAAATATTAAACAACCACATTTCATCTTCTATCCATCCTACGGAAAAAGAAATCACCTCGCGTGCGTACGTACGGAATACCGTCTCCACGCCACAGTGTAATCTGTTTTTCCACCACCACTTTACATGGATGGGTATAATGGTTTAAATAATAACTATATATATGTTAATTATAACATGATACTAATTCTTAGATATTATTTCATCCACTCTAATTCCACTCAATAATTATGGGAATGATATCATCGCTCGTTCGTACGTACGGATTACCGTCTCCACGACGCGATGAGATTCATTCTCCATGTTAACCATTAAAGAATGATTATAAAGTATATATATTAAATAATCCTAAAATATATGAAATAATAATGATACATAACTTATGTATATGTTATTTACTTACTTCTATTAAATTTAATAAGGAAACAAAAACAACATTCATGCGTACGTACGGCGTACCGTCTCCATGAACGGTGTATTTCTTTCCATTTATAGATCTATTATATATATGTATATTCTGAAAATAAATTATATATAAATCATGTTTTACATTATAGAAGTATGTAATCATGATCTAATTAATCATATGAATAATTACAAGTCAAAACATGGACGATAAATGAAACGATTTTACCCAAAATACTACTTTAACATGAATTTACAGAAGAACGGGTAATATAAAGTCATAAGTGAACCATATATGATATCATAACAATGAATATGATTCTTTAATAATTCAATGACATTATTTAAATCGTTATACAGTAGGTTAGAATATATAATAAGCATATCAGACATAAGGTAAGGGATAATTTTTCCAATCTCGTTTTTATCTGAGATGGTTTATTCCTAAGTATTTACTGGGGCTATATTTATCATCCATGTCCCTGTTTTTTAAAAATGGATTCATGTATGTTTAAAGTCCTTTTTACCCATTTTTTGACTTTTACTACAAGGTATGTAAGGAATCATTCTTTTTTTACCATATGAGGTATTTTTTTGACTTTTATGGAAAAAGTACGAGAAGAATGTTTTTGTAACTTATACGGCATGAACGGATTTTTATGGTTTCATAACACCTTATTTTCATGATGTTTACTCTACAATATTTCATAGTTATATTCAATAAAATCCTTTTATTTTAAAATTGAATGTCATTTTGTGAAAAGTAAATGATTTTGAATAAGAAATGATATTTTCCTCAAGAATTTATTTCAAATGTTTATCAAAACCATTTTCCATATAAGATGGAATTATTTCATATGTGTATGTTTCAAGTATAATGTCTCTATGATTTACATGGTTTCACTTTTCTTATGATGAAATGATATCCATTTTTTATATGGATTATGTTATGATGATATGATATTTATGAAACCCATTTTATTCATTGGGTAATGATGAATGATTTATGTTCATATTGTGGCACACGTAAGAATGATTTCAACATGATATGGGTGGGACCTATATCTCCCTTCAATGCATTGGGTAAAGATTTATATCTCATGAGATAGAAATGGCTGGAACTGTAAGTTAATACAGTTCAGTGATACAGGACTGGAACTAGGAGTGAACTCGATTCAGTAAGGGACTTTGTCCACTAAGATGGTCTTGGCAGCAATGCCTTGGCTACTATGGAAATCATAACATTTGATTAATGTATTCCACAATTACATGTTTTATTCCCATGCTATGTTATCATGATTTATGTTCCATTATGATCTATGCCTTATGTACTACCATGTTTTTTTGTCATTGCTCAGGATTTTGATGTTTAAACATTATGGTCATGTTTTTAAGTTCAAATGTATATGATTTGTTTTATTTTCTCCATTCTTACCCTTACTTAGCTTTTGAGCTCACCCTTTATTTGTTTTCTTTTCCCCAGGATATAAAGAAATCTTTTAGGTAAAAAAGCAATAGGGTATGATCTTTAGGGGAGATGTTGAAGATCTTTCACCATGATTAGAAGATTATGTTCCGTGTTTCCAAAGACACTAAACAATTACGATCCTTGAGATTTGGTTTTTGTTATGTATTATGTATTTTGAAAAAGTAATGTAATGTCCATGTACGTCAAGCTTTGGGTCTCTATAGTTGGTATTAGAGGAAAGGTTTAGTTAACCTTTGGAAACTAGGATGCGAAATATTTAGTGACATCCCTAGATATATTTCTAAGGTATGTCTAAGGATGTCTCTAAAGTTAATTATAAGTATAGGTTATAGTCCAAGAATTACAAAAATGATCTCAGAATTAAACCTATGTTGTTAGATATTAAAGGTATACCAACTTTATTTTGTTGTTTTCCTAGTATGATTTTTGCCTCTCCCACTATTCTTTTTAGGTTTTAGAAAATGGCTGGAAACAGGAAGATTCACAAAAAATGAGGATATGATAGAAAATGGACTGATATTCTTCATGAGAAACCAAATGAAATTGGATCTGGAAGTCCACATATCGTTATTAAACCTAATCAGCAATCTCATAACATGATCAATAATCTCAACATTGGTAAGTTTCTAGACTCACCAAATAAGTGAAATATGGAGTTTCATGATGATCATAGAAGAAAGAAAGTTCAATTTTCCTCAGGTAAATCATGTTGGGAGAGGAATCAAGGAGAATGTTTCAAAGGAAATGGAAGATGATTTGGGTGTGAAAAAGAATGACACAAAGCTAGTAATTGCAAAGGAAAAGGTTCAATTAACACAATGGACAAGGATAATGGTATTTCTAAGACATCAACAATGGTTAAATGTTTTAAATGTGGAATGTACGGACATTATGCAAACTAATGCTCAAAGGGAATGTCTCATGAAGAGAATCAGCATGGTCATTTGGGTAGTATTTATATCGATGATGATGAAGAGACTACAAATGATATGTGAGATGAAAGAATTGTTCCAGCTCGGTCGATGGTTTATGAAGGTAGTCGAATGATTATATGTTTATAATGAGTTATTTTATCTGGGTAATTTAATGGTATTATAGAATAAATAAACATATAAGTATTTTTACACTATTTTTTTCTAAATTATTTGAATGTACATGTTGAATGGTCCCGGTAACCATGAAGGGTTATTCAGATATTTTTATAAAGTAGATGACATGTGCATAATGAAGGGATAAGGTGATTATGAGATGTTTTATGGTATTAACAAGATTATGATTGATATAAGGACAAAGTGATATCATGGTTTGAGAAATTTTGGGCATTTGGTATGTGCAAAGAGTTCACTTTTGACAGCATTTATGTTTTCACAATGATCATTTGGTAATTCATGCTTCAAGAGGATACATGATTAAGGAATTCACATATTTGATATGTGACCAACCAGATATATCTTAGGATATATGGGGGATAAATAAGGGTATTGAATGCTTGTAAAATGACAGTTCTAGTAGTCATTTTATTTGTACTATGAGATCGGACAGAAGTATTTTTGATAAGCCTAAAGGTTGGAATGGATTAAGTTGAACATTAGATAGTATTGTTTTAGGATATAATTTTTTCATTATTATTTATAGAATGTTATAATTGTATAGTTTTAGAAAAAAGGACAACCCATAGGATGAGAGACAACCTGTCACATTAGACAAGGCTGTGGGAATCAAACCCACAACCGAAGTGCGACATGCCTTTATTGCATACCACTGGCCTACAGAAAGTCCCTGATTAGTATAAATTAGTTTTAATTTATTAAGTGCTATGATATATAATTTATAAGTCCATTTTATGAACCATATCTAGTTCCTTGTTTGTGGTTCGCGGCGGGGACTTCCTTGGCTCGGTCGCGATGATGGTGCGCTTGATTCAGCCTTCTTTCATGGCGGCGTAGGCGTCGAACGACTGAGTCCCAGAATCCGCGGGTTGAGGGAGTCTTACTGTTCGTGGTCGCAAGCATCTGGTGAGGGGCGTGGCTTTCGGGGGTCTGAAGGTTAGTGGCGCTAGGTTTCGGAACTAGATCTGGTTTTTACTAGGTCCTTTTCCGGTTTTGTGCGTTTTTCTGTTTTTTTTTTCTTTTTTTCCTTCCTGCTTCTGGTTCCTGGATGGGTGAATTTGGGTTTTCGTTTCATGGATGGATCTGGCGGTTTCATGTCGCTATTTTTGATGTTCATGCGTCTTTGCGAGCATGGGTTGATTCTGTTCCTCTTTGTTTTGAGGATGATGTTTTTGTGTGAGTGGTAGTTTCCGTATGTTATGATTTCTTCGGCCTCCACCGATGATCTGTTGTGCGCCGCTGATGTTTGTACCGGCGGGGTCGATGGATGCTAAAAGTCTGCGATTTTGGTGATGACGACGGTCGACGGTAGACGACGACGGTCGACGGTGGCCGACGACGGTCGCCGGTGATGGAGTCGACGGGATCCAGTGAACCTCGCCGGTGTCCCGGTGAAAGTGGGTTTTCCGGTCGCATTGGGGCCGTATCCCGAGGATGATGAGGAGGTGGCAGGTGATCTCGGGTTTCGAGGCGGCACGTGGGCTCGCGGCTCGAGGAGTTAAGCGGTTTTCAAATTGGACCTGTATGTTTTGACGTGGTGTGTGGATGTGGTGAAGGGTTGTACTGGGTACCGGCAACCCTCAAACCGGCCTTCAGAAAATGAAAAAAAATGGTTTGGCAGAGACAAATGGAATGACCTATCACTCTATCACATGATCTACTAAAACATTGCAAAAGACAAATTCGACTTCATTTCTTTAAGAGATGAAGTGGAAATTGTTTGAGGCATGAGCAACGGTGAGATTTTACCAAAATAAAGTAAGTAATTCTTATATTTCAAATTCTTCAACTTTAGGGAAATGATCTTGAAAACCAAAAGTTTTTTCCAATTTTCCTTATATACGATGAATCAGATGGTACCTTAGATCATCACAAATTTTTGGCATTGTGATTGTTGGATTTTTCATAGCCATGTTCTCTACCACTCTCCATCAAAACATGATGCGTTGATTTCTCCTCCATATACATATTTTCACCTATGATCTCCTATGTGGAAACACAATGATGAGTTAATTTGGGTAACCGTTATGTTTCATTCTTCTCTTTTTAAAAATAAGTTTTAGTATTCCTTTTTACAATGTGGGTTTCTATGAAATAAAACTCTCAAGTAATAAACCATTTGTAACCCCAAAGAATTTTGAGGGCGAAATTCATTTTAAGGGGTTAGAATGTAACACCCCGAGATTTTATGAGATATATTATTTTTAATTTCTTTCATATATTCTGTTATACGCTACACCATGATTATCTTGTGTTATACGCAACATCGTATTAGCTTGCAGTATACGCAATACTATTCTTAGATCGTGTTACACACATTTTAAAGTTTGTTTGATAGTATTTATTCTTCGCAACATTGAGTGTGTGTGTGTGTGTATATATATATTCATTGTATAATTGAAATATGTATGGATTATATTATACACAACAATAAAGTAATCTTGCACTACACACAACTCTGACTTAGCTTGCATTACACGCAATCGCGACCTTCCTCGATAGCGCGTGTTGTATGCAATACCGGGTTTCACTAATCAAATATATATTGTTATAATATTATTATGAACAAACTGTTATGAATAGTATTAAATAAGTTTTTAATTTTATAACATTATTATTCATCTTACATATTTTCTAGAACATGGTATGAGATCAAAATAAAATTTTCTGATAAAATATGTATTTTTCAAAAAATACAGTTTGGCCTCCATTTGATGGTTCACCCATATTAAATCTAGTTTTTGACAAATTTATAAGTTAAATTTTAAAAAATAAAATTCTTCTTTTGAATCATGATATAAAAATTTACATTGGAATTTTTTTTTATATTTTTATGATAAGTTTCTTATTTTGATGAATAGTAAAAATACGCTAAATTTTAATTAAAAACAACTTTTTTCATCAGGATACTTTATATGGTTAAATTATAATATTGAATGGTTTTATAGTATAAATATAATATATTTTTACCATTTAATATAATGTATGTCATTGCAATTAATTTTACATTGAATGCATAGGTAAAAACATTTCAATCGTTGGCAATATTTTACCTTTTAAAACTCGTTTTATTAAGAACGAGATTAATTTTAAAATAATTACTAAAATTTTATGTTTTTAATTTTGAAAAATGGATTCCATATTTGAATTCAGTGGGTCCAATTTATGTTAATAGGTTACTTTTATTTTATTTTATGAATAGTAACTATGGTAATTTTTATTTACTGCAGTTAAAGGTAAATCGTGTAATTAAGCGTGAAAATAAGATTATAAAATTTCCCTAAAACCTTAAAAATTATATTTTATGACAAAAGGTAGACTCATTTCACCTAAGGTTCGGAATATATTAATTTTATGGGCTTTTTAACATGAAAATAATTTAATTATCATTAAAACCAAAGAAATTGACAACATATCACTCTCTTAAATCTTATAAGTATAATAAATTTAATTTATTGATAAACTTCATGAAACTTAAAACATGAATAGTACCCAGAAAGATAAAAAAATTATCTATATTATTTTAATTTATTTAGAATTTTTAGGGAGTAAATAATTATCATTAAAGGTTACACAATAGTGATGTTGAAATTATTTTATTGATTAAAATATCAAATAAATGGTTTTAAAAATATTAAAATAAATATTATATGAACTCTTTACTGTGATAAACTAATTTTATAGATAAATATGACATGTTATGAATATATTAAAGCGTTTATTTAGAACATATCTTCTGTGATGATTTTATTTAAATTCAAATAAATGAATAGTGTCAAAATTGCCACTATTGTTATTTTATAAAAATAACATAATATAAAATTGTTTAAAAACCACAAAAATATTTAACATTTATAAATTAAAATATATATTGTCTAAAATTACATTATTTATCCAATTATGTATATTTCACAACACATATGTAATTATTTATAACAATTTAAAATTTAAAAATCTTATTACCGCAAATAAAATTAAATAGATTAAATAAGGATAATTCCAGTTGATAATGTTTTAAATAAATTACCAACGTGTTTTAATTTTATTTTTTGATGATATTACAACCATATCTCATCTAAGCCTCGGATTTGAGTCATTTTGGTTCTTTCTAATTGGGGATTGATTTATTATAAATTAATATTTGTGGGGTTTCAAAAGGTTCCCCTCTCCTGCCTTATAAAAGGGCACATCCTCCCTCTCCACATCACAATACTTTGAGCCATAAATATAGGCCACAACCTGACCATTTATATTCTCCACTTCCATAGAAACATTCTGGAGGTTCTTTTCTTCTCAAAATACCAATTCTAGTGCCTTAAGTGGAAGCTTAAAAGAGGTGCGTCGAAGAAGAGGTAATCTCTTCTACCGATTCTTTCAAATTTATTTCTTCTTCAACTTCTTCTTATTTATTTGTTTCATTATTAAGTAATAACATCAGTATCAATAATATAATTATATGTTATTATAAATATGAAACACCCCAATTTCATATTCTATTCATCCTATGGAAAACGAAATCACCGCGCATGCGTACATACGGAATACCGTCTCTCCGCCGTTGTGTAATCTTTTTTCCACCAGCACCTTACATGGATGGGTATAATGGTGTAATGAATATATATATATGTTAATTATAACATGATTATAATTCTTAGATATTATATCATCCTCTCTAATTCCATTCAATAATTTTGGGAACGATATCATCGCTCGTGCATACATACGGATTACCGTCTCCACGACACGATGAGATTCATTTCCCAAGTTAACCATTCAATAATGATTATAATGTATATATATAATATATAATAATAAAATATATGACATATTAATGATACTGAAATTATATATATGTTTTTTACTTACTTCCATTCAATTTAATAAGGAAACGAAAACAGCGTTCATGCGTACGTACGACCTACTGTCCCCATGAATGGTGTATTTCATTCCATATATCGATCTATTATATAAATGTATATTCTGAAAATAAATTATATATAAATCATGTTTTATAGTATAGATGTATGTAATCATGTTCTAAGTAATCATATGAATAATTACATGTCAAAACACGGATGATAAATGAAACGAATTTACCCAAAACGCTACGTTAACATGAATTTACAAAAGAGCAGGTAATATAATGTCATAAGTGAACCATATATGATATCATTACAATGAATATTATTATGTAATAAGTTAATGAAATTATTTAAGTAATTATACAGGAGGTTTGGATACATATGAAGCATATTGAACATAAGGTAAGGGATAATTTTTCCAATCTCATTTTTATCCAAGATTGTTTATTCCTAAGTATTTAATGGGGTTATATTTATCATCCATGTCCATATTTTATAAAATGTTTTCACGTATGTTTAAAGTCATATTTACCCATTTTTTGACTTTTTCTACATGGAATGTGAGGAATCATTCTTTTGTTTACCATACAAGGTACTTTTTGACTTTTCTAGAAAAATTACGAGAAGAATGTTTTTTAAAATCATACGGCATAAACGAATTTTTACGGTTTCATAAAGACTTATTTTCATGAAGTTTACTCTACAATATTTCATGTTTATTTTCAATAAATTCCTTTTCTTTTAAAATTGCGTGGAATTTTGTGAAAAGAAAATGATTTTAAAGAAGAAAAGATATTTTCCTCATGAATTCAATTCAAGTGTTTTATCAAAACCATATTCCATATAAGATGGCATTATTTAATATTTGTATGTTTCAAGTATAATTTCACTATGATTTACATGGTTTTACTTTTTTTATGATGAAATTATATCCATTATTTTTATGGATAAGGTTATGAGGGGATGGTGTTTATGAAACCCGTTTTATTTTTTCAGAAATGATGAATGATTTATGTTCATGTTATGGCACACGTAAGAATGATTTCATTATGAGATGGGTGGGATATATATCTCTCTCTCCAATTCATTGGGTAATGATTTATATCTCTTGAGATAGACAGGGCTGGAATGGCATGTTAATCAGGTTTAGTGATACAGGACTGGAACGAGGAGTGAACTCGATTCAGTAAGGGACTTTGTCTACTAAGATGGTCTTGGAAGCAATGCCTTGGATACTATGGAAAACTTTATATGTGCTTAATGGATGCCACAACTACATGTTTTACTCCCATGCTATTTTATCATGATTGATGGTCCATTATGATCTATATTTTATGTACTTCCATGTTTTATTTCATTGCTCAAGATTTTGATGTTTAAACATTATGATCATGTTTTTAAGTTCAAATGTATATGGTTTGTTTTATTTTCTCCATGATTAATCTTACTGTTCATTTGAGATCACCCTTTATGTGTTTTATTTTCCCCACGATATAAAGAGAGGTTTTAGGTAAGAAAAAAAAAGGGGATGATCGTTTTGGGAGATGTTGAAGATCTTTCACCATGATTAGAAGATTATGTTCCGAGTTTCCAAAGACACAAAAATATTATGATCCTTGAGAGTTGGTTTTTTTTATGTATTATCTATTCCGAAAAAGTAATTTAATTTCCATGTACGTCAAGATTTGGGTCTCTACACAGGGAGCTAGCGGATATGGGAAGGGAGTAGTTGCATGTGGTCACGGAGTATGACCCAAGGGCTCTAGGAATGATTCTAGGTACAGTCTGTGTCTTCTAATAGTTTTCATAATAATATACATTGGTACTAATAATTGCTTATTTTCACGAATCTTTTTTAGGACCTATTGTTTCCAGCTAAACTATTGACTTGACCCTTACGTCTTGAGATACCTATAAGAGGAGAGTCGATAATCACAGTAATACTAATGGTGTAATCAAGCCCTTGAGGCGAGAGATTCGGTTGGAACCTCATGGTGGAAGTTTCAAGGCTTTACAACATTAGTTTGGGTATGGACTGGTCATCTATATTTCATGTTTTGTAACAACCCAAGTTTCCACAGTACGTTTCTCTTTGAATAATATGGTAGTGTGAAAAGTACGCAACACCGAGTTCAAGCGCATCAAAACCTATCAAAATAGACTTTAAAAAAAAGGTTATGAATAATAATAAAAAAATAATAATTTTATATATATTATATATACATTTAACATTCATATTTTGTGTTTCATAGACATTATTTAATGAAAAATTAATGTTCTTAGAAAAAAGAAGTATTTTAAAAAATGCAGTTTTTTCTGCCTTTTAATGGGAACCGTAATAAATCCAGTATTTGGCACCATTATATATTAAATTTGATGAGATTAAATTCTTCATTTTAAGTGGGACATAAAAATTTAGTTTTGATATATTTTTGGTGTTTTTCTGATAACTTTCATATTTTGATGAATAGTGAAAATATACTAAATTATAATTGAAAAAAAAAAGTAATAAATATATTTTATAGTGTAAAACTATAAATTTGAATGGTTAAAAAGTGTAATTAGATTATATTTTTTTCATTTAATAAAATTTTTGTCATTTTATGTAATTTTACATTTATGTTGCCCATAATCCCATATAGATATTTTGATACTTTTTACTTCTCAAAAACACGCTTTCAGGTTTTGACAACATTAATTAATTTTAAATTAATTAATGCAACTTATATGTTATGAATTCTGTAAAATAGACATCATTTAAGAATTTTTAATATCAAAATTAACTTAGGCTGCTTTTTTGTATTTTTCTGAAAACATTCACATTTTTATGAATAGTGAAAAATACTGCATAGTACATAAAACCGACTTCTTAATTTAAATAATTATTTTTTATTTAAATTTATTTTATACTCAAAATAGATGCCTAATACCTATATTATTCTAATTTAATTCATCAGATTCATTTTATAATAAGATTAAATATATAAAATTTTATTGATGTTTTAACACCTTTTACCCACCTTCTAGCACATTTGTAAATTTGCATGAATCGTAATTTTACCGCTTCTATGAATTTAAATTAAAAAATTCAAGAGAAACGGTTGACATTTGTACGAAACATTTTGTTCAATAGGTTGGAAGTAATTTTTTTTAGAATAGTAGCATTTGAATGTTATTTACCCCTGTTAAAAATAAATAGGGTAATTAAAGGTAAAAATGATATTATAATTACCCTAACACATAATATGATTCTATTGGATAAGTGTATTTCGTCAAAAATAAACCTTAGGAATAAAATATGATCCTTTTTTGATCCACTTTTACTAGACTTTGACATTTATTATTATTTTATTCCAAGAGGAGTTAAAAGTGTAAAATTAAATGTTTAACTAATAAAACATTTTTAATATAGGGTAATACATAAGATAAATTAGACTATAAATATTTATTAGAAATTTAAAAATATTTTCTACATAATGGTATTTTATTTATAATTTTTAGATATTATATAATTAAATTTATTTATTTCATAATGATGATGGAGTAATTACCTTACATATGAATGATTTAAATAATTGATATTATAAATATCCAACTAAATTTTAGTTGAGACATTTTATTCATTTTCCTAATATTATACGTCAAAATGACATATTAGGGTTGATTAAATAAATTTTTATCGAAGTAATAATATTGTTATGACTTTCACAATAAAATACCAAATAGTGTCAAAATCAACATAAATGAGTTTTTAAAACAAATACTATATTATTGAATGATATAATATTCATAACAACATAAGGATTGGCCAAAGGACTAAGATAAGGTTAGATATTTCAAAACTTAACCACTTGGGGTTCTCTTGGATTCTTATAGTAAGATTATTAGCCATGTATTATAGTAATAGATGAATACATGGTAAAAGTTAAACTATTTAACTAAGAGTTAAATACAAAAGAAAAGGTTAATCTGGTGAACTAAACTTGTCTAAAACCTATTGGATGAAAATAATTTGACTCATACCCACCTTATCCTCAAAATAAATCTTTTTGGAGTCATTATAAACAGAAAATGATTTTATAATAAAATAATATTTAAAGTTTTCCAAAAGTAACCTTCACCTCTCTTATAAAAGGGAACTTCCCCATCTCTTATTTTCACACCTCCAAATCCGTTTTTCTCAGCCATCCCCTACTAAAAAGTCATCCCAACTACCCTCAATTCATCCAAGAGGCCTTATTTCGGTCATAAATCTAACCTATGGAGCCCTCTTGATGAAATCAAACGGTAGCACCCGAAGAAGGGGTAATGATTTCATCACCACTTTCAATGTTATTTTCATTTTCCACCAACTCCTTATTTTTGGTTTATCAACCAAATTAATAAATCCATTACCTTCTAAATATTGTGATGTTATTATAAATATGGTACAAAAATACCCATTATTCTATCTATCGTATGAATGACAGAGTCACCATACGTGCGTACGTATGACTTACCATCTCCACATCATGGTATAGTTTGTTATTATTTGGATGGGTTCAATAATTAGTATTATTGATTTAAATAATAAATATAACATGTTAATGATTCTGTATATACGATATACCATCTAATTAAATACGATTTCATAATCAATGGAATGATATTGTCATTGTACGTGTGTAAGGATTACCATCTCCAAGAACGCGATGATATTCATTAACTATACTGACCATTCCTTAATAATTTTCATTTTATGATTAAAAATAATTTTTAAGAACTTAATATAATTTTGTATATGAATTAAATACATTCTATCTATAACAAACATGAATTTTGTAACAAAACATATAAAGGAAAACAAATCTGTTAACACCCGAAATAATAATACTACTGAAATATTTTTTACAATGAAATATTAAAAGATAATATATGATATCATATTTAGGTATTTTGTTATTGTATAATTTAATAACCATGATTTAACTATTATATAGTAGGTTAACGTACTGTCGACAATGGAAAAGTACATGGTAAGGGTTTTTCATCTCAATTTTTATTCCCGTGAGATTTGTGCTATATTGCCAATATTTTCTTTTGGGTGGTGTATGTAATGACCATGATTGTATTCATTATGTAATATAAAATAATTTATACATATTTACATCTTCATTTTGTGATCCTTATTTCATGGTTTGTATTCTTTGAATGTTACCAAATCGATAAGGGAATTTCTAATTTCGATTTCCACCCATTTGGTTTTACGCAAACTTCAATGATTATTTTACGCCATGATCATGTGTGAAATAAATATTTATTTTTTTATGTTTTAATTTACACTTCCCATTGGGTGGATATTATTTTGATATACATAATTTTTCCATTTATAAAAACTCAATTCATCGATATGAACTTGATAAGAGTAATCTTAACTCAATTTCCATTCATTGAGTTAAGCATCCATGTCATTGGTTTTGTTTTTACAAGAATATATTTTAATGTCCTCTAATTGATTTAAAATGAAAATTAAATCATAATGAGTGTATTTATATTTTTCACACATAATTATTTCATTTATTTATCCTTATCCTAATGATACGATATTTATAATGTATTTCATCTCAATTTACATTCCTTTGAGACTTCTTTGTTGTTTTGCGCCAATTCACTTTTATATGGTGTATGTGTTTTACTTTAATATACGATACCATGAATCAATTTATTCTTATGATATTATAATGTTATTATTACCTCAATTATTTTTATTTATTCCCCCCCGTTTGGTTAGGATCTCTAACTAAAATATCATTTTAAATGTTTAACATATTTATTCTTCTAAATATTTCTCATTAATGCCCATGTTTTGAAAATGGGTTTCAAGGATTTATTTATATAGACATTAATGTTTTAAAATTAAAATTCATTTAAAAAAATTCAATGTTGTATGAGACACTTTGATACGAAAATCAATTTTAAACAGCTTCTAGATAAATAGTGAGACTTTTAAATGTTTTCATGAAAATGGGGATATTTCTCTAAAATGGTTTAAAGATTATTTTTTTATGTCAATATGATTCATTATTATTGATTGAGTTTAATTTATTATAATACAATCATCCATATTGAATTTAATGAGTTATGCTTGACAATGGATGTTCTTTTTTTATACCATTTATATTTTTTTGTTATAATATTGACATTTCGTATGATATTTTTAATACGAATGTTTAGATTATGATTAAAACTTTTCATATGTGGAATGCATTGTACATAGTTTTTGATGGGTGGAGCCCATTATA
The DNA here is from genome assembly GCA_963277665.1 of Viscum album. Lineage (NCBI taxonomy): Eukaryota > Viridiplantae > Streptophyta > Magnoliopsida > Santalales > Viscaceae > Viscum > Viscum album. Next base: position 619,196,200 of record OY728146.1, on the reverse strand, counting down.
TCTCTCATTTCATCGGTAGGTCTCATGCGACAAACTTGTGTCTTATCACATGACCTTGAAAAAAAATTATTTGTAGTCTTGGCACAAGGCCTTGAATATGTGGTTATGATATCCGACATTATGCATTCCATCGTTATGAAATTATATATTGATTCTAGATGTGATTATTTGACTAGTGGAATATCAATGTGAATAATTAAATGGCACTATTTGTTTTTTCCTTAACATACTATGCTGATGCTTAATTTTAGATGGCTTGTGTTTTTGTCTTATACATTACCTTCAATTTTTATGCTTATTTATGAATGTTTCCTCGATCTTGTAATCCTTATTGAATATATGAGCTCACCCCTTTCTTATGTTTTATTTTTATCAGGATTTTAAAATTTATATTATTTTTGAACTTCCGGGATCGGTTAAGGGATATGAGTGTGTTCAAAGGGGACACATTGTTGTTGTTGTTTTTATGATGTAATATAAAACATTTGTATGTATCTATTACTTACAAGGATACTAAACTAATTGGTCTTTAGAAACTTGATCTCTTGTGAAAATTCTAATGTTATGTAATAATGCACCGACTCTGGGTAACTGGGGTCAGGGCATTATAGTTAGCAGAGAAGAAGTTTAATACAAATTGTAGAAACTAAATTCAGATAATCTTTGATTAGAGAACATTACCCAAAGATATAAATAGAAGATTAGTATAGAAGAACATCCAAAAAAATTGGTAGTGTAAGTATTATGTGGGGTTTCCAAGAATATATATCCTTTTAAGGATACAAATAGGTAGAGGTGGCTCGGGAACAGATGTACCTAAAAGTGAAAACTCTGATAAGGAGTTTCAGGCTTGACCAGTAGTATCCTGGTACACAACAATGATCCTTGATTCACTGTTGATATTAATACTCCTGGGGGATATTCATAGGATAATTCAAGTTTTCATTATAAAACAATTTGAATGATTTTAATATATGATAAGAAAAAATAACCTTGAATAATCCTATGGTGATATAGATTGAAAATAATGTGTCATGATATTCTCTAAATTATTTTATGAATATTGTTACTCACATTATTATTTCTAGTTTTAGTCAACGGATGGATTCCAAGGAAGTCATAGAAACATTGAACATGATTACAATGTGGTCACAGTGGTGGAAATGTGAAACTAAATGGAATGTTGATAGGAATAAATTATATTATGTTCATGCTGAATCAATTTCCCAAAAATATAATAAAACACACAAACATTAACCAACTCCTAAACTCCAAAAATATGAGAATGACACAGAATGATAACATCAGTAATATTGGAGACCATAGAGAAAAGTAAGATCATTTTCCATAATGCATGAAATGTGGAAGGAGAAACCCAGGAAAGTGTCTCAATGGAACAAGGAAATGATTTTGGTGTCAGATTGAAGACATAAAGTAAAGAATTTTTGAGGGAAAATGAAGAGTACTATGGAAGAAAATAAAAATGATCCAAAGAATCCACATACAATCATTTTCCATAATTATAAGGGACCAGGGAATTACCTGTGTCAATTTCCTATTCTATAGGATAACCTATATGGCAAGGAAGATTCAATGTGGAAATAAATGGATGGAAAAATGATTAAAAGTATTAATACTCATTGTTAATGGGATTACTTTGGAAGGAATTTCTCTTGTATGTGTTACCATGGAGTTTGTTATGTGAAAATTCTATTGGAGGAACAATTATCTTTTCTTTTATAGATATAATTATAAATAAAAATTTCGGTTTATATGATCCTTGAATTTGACTCAATTACATGTTATTAATTTTTTGGAATAAAATGAATGTTATGAGATAATTTTTTTTTGGTTAAAATATGTTATGGTTATTTCTCAGGAATTTATCTCATTTTTGGGAATGTTATAAAAATATATAGTTTTTTAAAAAGGACATCACAGAAAATGTGTAACTTCCCCTCACATCGGACAAAGATGCGGGAATCGAACCTACAACCAAATTGCGACTGGGATTTTTCACCTACCACTGTACTATGTGATGTTCCTGTTTAGGATGAGTAATTATTTTTAGTTAAATGATTTTATGGATCAGGAATTTGTTAATTTTTCAAATTTATTATTTATCCAGTATAGGAAAATGAATTGGTGATAAAGTGAAAAATATTATTTTGGAAGATAGTCTATCTTTTGGGAACACTATATTCCTAAGTAAAATAGAATACTATGGGTTTTAATTAGAGGTTTAATGGTGCATTTTTATTTTGGAAGAATTTATTTTTGTTTATGGACTTAATGATATTTGTTTTATTTATGAAAAATGATTAACCAATCATTGAGAATATGTGAATAGGTTAATTACAGATAAGTATGTGAATTTAAGAGTAGTCAATATTAATTGGAGATAAATGTTATGATTTATTGTGGAATACTATGTAATCATATCCTTATGAATTTTTGGTTTCAGCATAGTTTGAATTATTTTGAATAATTTTAAGGACAATTGTTTCTTTTAATGGTCTTCGTCGATCTTTTGGTATTGTTTGTTTAATTTCTGAGATTAAGAGTTGTGTTTTTTCTATAAAGTATTATACTTTTTATGGATCATATAATCTTGTACTAACCATTTTGGTATTGGTTAATTCTTAAAGACAAGGGAAATATATATTTTATGTTATGTGGATTTTGTTATTCTCTAGAAGCTGATTCTAGCACCTCAATTGTGACCAAGTCATCTTGAAAACTTATCTTTTGGAGTGAAATATGAGTTTGTGGTAGAAATAAGTAAAAGTAAAGATCTATACTTTTCAAGTATTCCTTTTTATTATTCTATGAATAAAATAACACTTAAACTTTAGGTAAATTATCATAAAACTGAAAATGTGTTATCCTGATACCTTAAGTTTTGTTGAACTTATGATATTTTTAATCATCATAGATTTATGGATTTGTGACTATCGATTTTAAACTCACTTGTTTGTGATTGATGAAATCAATCACTTCCTATAAATATTTATCTTTTTCCACTAATTACAATTGCCAATAATTCTCTCTTATTGGAAATCCATATTTGGTGTTGACTTTTTCATTTCGCTTTACCTCTTATTATGACTAAATTTTATTAACCATATTTCTGCGGTGGGGTTTCCACAAACGTTTAATATATATTTTAACCTTTTATTTCTGAGTAAATTTTTTAAATTGATAGAATTAAATTTATTTAATGAGGTACGAATGTAACACCCCAAGTATCCAAGGTACGTTACTTTAAGAATAATACAATAGCGTGCGAAGTATGCAACACCGACTTCAAGCGCACCACAACCTATCAAACTAGCCATTTAAAAAGAGGTTATGAATAGTAATTTCCACATTTTAAATTTTATATATATTCAATATAATTTTAACAATCATCTTTGGTGTTTCTTAGACATAATATAAAGACAAATTCAAATTTTTGGATAAAAGAAATGTTTTTAAAAAAATGCAGTTTTCCCATTTTAATGGAAGCCATTTTAAAATCCATTATTTCACACCTTTATATATAAAATTTTATGAGATTAAATTATTATTTATACTAGGGAGATAACAATGTAGTTTGGATAAATTTTTGGTGTTTTTCAAATAATTTCGGATTTTGATGAATAGTGAAAAAAATACAAATTTTTTTTTGAAACCATCTTTTTAAATAAAAATATTTTATTGTGTAAATCTATAAATTTTAATAGTTTTGAAGAATAATTAGATTATAATATTATCCTTTAATTAAATTTTTTCATTGGGTGTAATTTTACATTTATGTTAGAGATAAACACATATCAATCTTTTGATACATTTTACTTCACAAAAACATGCTTTCTAGTTTTGACAACAGGAATTAATTTTAACATAATTAATGTTACATATATATTTTTAATTTAGTAAAATATATATCATTTTTTAATTTGGAATATCAAAATTATATTAAGCTATTTTTTTACTATTTTTCTGAAAACATTATATTTTTTATGAATAGTGAAAAATACTGCATAGTACATAAAAATGACTTTTTAATTAAATAATTATTTTTTATATAAATTTATTTTAAAGTAAATATAGATACATAATACCTATATTAGTCCAATTTAATTTATTAGAGGAATTTTATAACAATATTTGATATATAAAATTTTATTGAACTTTTTAACTTCTTTTACCCACTTTCTAGGCACATTGGCAAATTTGTATAAAATGTAATTTTACTGCTTATGTTAATTTAATTTCAAAAATAAAAGATATAAGGTTTACATCATTATGTAAAATTTGGTTCAATAGGGTGAAAATATTTTTTTGGGAATAGTAACTTTTGAAGATTATTTACCATAGTTAAAAGTAAATAATGTAATTGAAGGTAAAAATGATATTATAATTACCCTAACACATGTACTAATTCTATTTTATAAGTGTATTTAGACCAAAATAAACCTTAGTAATAATATATGATCCATTTTGATAATTTTATAATATTATAACATTTATTATTATTTTATTTAAAGAAGAGTTAAAAGTGTAAAATTTAATGTTTAATAACTAAACCATTTTAATATAGGGATATAAAGAAGATAAATATGATAATAAATATTCATTAGAAATATAATTTTCTTTTCTTCATAATGGTATTTTATTTATAATTTTTATACATTAAATAATTAAGATTATTTATGTCACAATGAGGATGCAGTAATTACCTTATTATTGAAAGATTTAAATAATTGATATTATAAATATCCAAATAAATGTAAATTGACGGATTAAATCATTCCACTAATATTAGAGGTTAATATTTCATTTTAGTGTTGACTTTATAATTTTTTTAACTAATAAAGTTGTTATGATTTTCAAAAAATCAAAATACTAAATAGTGTTAAAATTGAATTAAATGTGATTTTAAAACAAATACTATATTATTAAATTATATAATATTCATAAAAATATAAGGTTAAACGATTGTACTAAGAAAATTTTTTATATGTAAATAATGAACAACTTAGGGCTTGCTTTTATTTTAATATTAGGTTTATTAACCATGTATTATAATAATACAAGAATACATGGTAAAAGATAAACTATTCAACTAAGAGTTAAATCTAAACGATAAAGTTAATATGTAGTTCTAAATATGTCTAAAACCTATTTGTGGAGATTATTACGACCCATCCTCACCTTATCCTCGAAATAAATCCTTTTGGAGTGATTATAAATTGAAAGTTATTTTATAATAAAATAATATTTCAAACTTTTAATCAAGTAACCCTCACCTCTCTTATAAAAGGGTACTTCCCATTTTCTTAATTTAACACATCCAAATCCATTTTTCTCAGCCAACCATGACTCAAATATCATTCCAACTAGCCTAAATGAAACCTAGAGCCCTTATTTTGATCAGAATTTCAACCTATAGATTCCTTTTGATCAAATCAAGACGAAGCACCCGAAGAAGGGGTAATGATTTCATCACCTCTTTCAAAGTTCTTTTCTTCATCCACTTACTCTTTCATTATTGTTTCCATACCAAAATAATAACTCCTATAATTTCTATATAATGTGATGTTATTATAAATATTGTACAACCATACCCATTATTCTATCCATCCTATGAATGACAAAGTCCTCGTATGAGCGTACGTACGACTTACCATCTCCATGTCATGGTATAGTTTGTTATTCAACATTTTATTATTTTAATGGGTATAATAATTAGTATAATTTATGTAAATAATAAATATAACCTGTTAATGATAATTTATATATGATATACCATTGAATTACATATGATTTCACCATCAATGGAATGACATTGTCTCTCATGCTTATGTATAGATTACTGTCTCCACAAACGCGATGAGATTAGCTCCCCTTCGTAACCATTCAAGAATAATATTCATTTTATGATTAAAAATAATTGTTTAAGAACATCATATAATTGTGGATATGAATAAAATACATATTATCCATAACAGACATGAATTGTGTAACAAAACATATAAAGGAAAATGAATCAATTAACACTTGAAACAATGATACTACTGAAATAATTTTAATAAAGAAATATTAGAGTATCATATAAGATATAATATTTAGGTATTTTGTTATTTTAAAATATAATAACTGAAATTTAACTATAATATTGGAGGTTAAGGTACCCTCAACTAAAGAAATATACAAGGTAAGGGGTTTTAATCTCACTTCTTATTCCAATGAGATTCATGCTATATTGACACTATTTCCTTTAGTGTTGTGTATGTACCACCCATGATTGTATTCTTTGTGTAATATACATTAATTTATATGTATTAAAATCATCATTGTATGATCCTTATTTAATGGGGTGTATGTTTCAAAAGTTACAAAATCAGTAAAGGAATTTCTAATTTTGATTTCCACTCATTGGGTTTTTCAAAAACATCATTGATTATTTTACTCCACGCTTATGTGTAAAATCACTATTTATTTAATTGTGTAGTATTTTACAATTTCATTTGTGTGGATATAATTTTGAAACACATAATCACTTCATTGATAATTTCTCAAGTCGTCAATATGAACTTGATAATAGTAATCTTAACTCAATTTAGATTCAATGAGTTAAACATCCAAGTCATTGGTGTTGTTTTTACAAGAATTTTTTTGAATGTCACATGATTGACTTATAGTGAATATCCAAATATATTGAGTTTATTTATATTTTTGACACATAATTATGTCATTGATTTATCTTTAACCTAAGGATATGATCTTAATAAGGGATTTCATCTCAATTTTCATTCCATTGAGACATCTTTATTATTATGCGCCAATAAAAAATTTTCTGGTGTATATATTGTACATTGACATACTATATCATGAATCCCTTTATTTACAAGATATTATAATGTTTTTATTACCTCAATTATTTTTATTCAAACTCTTTCTTTTAGTAAAAAACTCTAACAAAAATATCATTTTAAATGTTTTAAGGATTTATTCTTCAAAATTGTTCTCATTAATGTCCATGTTTTAAAAATGGGGTTTAAGGATTTATATATAGGGGATGAATCATTTATAATTAAAATTTCTTTCAAAATATTCAAAGTCGTGTGAGACACTATGATACAAAAATCAATTTTAAACAACTTATTGATAAATAGTGATAATTTAAAATATTTTCTAAAAAATGGGATATTTCTCTCAAATAGTTTCAATGATTATTTTTATCTATGTAAATATAATCCATTATTATTGATTGAGGTAAATTTACTATAATACAATCTTCTATATTGTTTTGAATGGTTTTTTTATGACTATTGATGTCACGACCCGTCCTCGGCACCCGTGCCGTGACTACCCTAAGCCGCATTCCATAGGCCAGGGGATGGAGACTAGCACCACATGTGTAAATCCCTAGGAAGAGAAGGCATTGACTTTATAAAATGTAAACACACACAATCAGAGTACACAACTGGAAGCAACACACTAAGAAATATTGTATATAGAAGAAGTGATGGAAAGTAAAAGGGGCCAGAAATACAAGACCAACAGTAAAGTACAGGTACAACTGAAAGAAAGTACAACTGAGAGAAATTAGAGCAGCTATTGGGTCGTCCTCCAGGGTTCCTACCTGAAAGGTATGTACATATGGCCTCCTCATCACTCCATGTATGTATGTCTGCTCTGTGCACCGTGACTCCATGTGGTCCACCTCCGGGTACTGTCCAGTCTTGCTACTTTCTACCTCAGTCAGCGTTGTATGTCATCTGCAACCAAGACAACGTGGTACAGATATAGCCCGTGCGGGGTTGAGTATAACGATACTCATTAGGGACCCTAAGATCCTCAAGGTCTCACAATATACAACAAGGATTACAAAAAAGTAAAGAAACAATGGATAACCCTTTCTTAGGAATTTGCCCATACATATACCTAAGTTATATATTAACCAATCCCAATCATGAGGTAAACACAAAAGTCACTGAATTAGCTCAAAAGTAGGATTTTATTCTACGGGTAGTATCAAGTAACAACCCTACTCACACTGTCAGAACCTCAGCTGATGGTGTACTCCTCGTCTATCGTGTACGGTGGGCCTACCACATCGCACAGAGGCACTTACCACCTTCCTGGACTGTTATGGTACTCCTCCTATCGAGTACTGTGGGACTCCTGCGTCACACAGAGGCACTCCCCACTATGGGTCTGCTGCACTCACACAGTGGAGCTCCCCATCATATCTTGCTGAGGTACACCTTCTATTGAGTACCATGGGTCTACTGCGTCACACAGAGGTGCTCCCCACTGTAGGTCATCTGCGTCACAAAGAGGTGCTCCCCACTGGGCTAGTCCAAACACTCTAAGTCGAAAGGTCAACAGTCATCAATTATCATCCAGCTACAAGGTCTATATACTCTTCTCCCTCGTCTCCGAGAGGATATGATCCATGAGATACTAGTCCATACTCCATCTATCACGTAGTCCCAAGTAGAAGTATCTCAAAGGTATGCCTCTTCAAATGGATCCCAACACAACAGATGACGCGTCAAACATATGCCTGGTCTGTGAGTTATTGGAATTTCCGTTCCAGGGGCCCGATTTGTTTTTAGGTTCAAATCAACCTAACCATATCCCAACTATGTCCAAACCTCATGGGGGGTATTCCAAATGAACCATCAAATTCTATTATTTCTATCTCCATAGACGTTTCGTCGATCGGACACCAGCAGCCCAAGATATGGTCGAAGATGTGTGTTCGGGTCCAACGCAATCGGACTGGGGTCCGACCCAGTCCGCGGGTCTGACCTGGCCCGAGTGTCTGGCCCGACTCAAGGTGGAGGACCGGCCTGAGGACACCCCGACCCGAGGGGGCGACCTGTCCCGAGTGGGCGGCTCGGCCTGAGGCGGCGGCCCAACCAGAGTGGGCGTCCCGGCCCAAGGGGGCGTCCCGGCCCAAGGGGGCGTCCCTACCCGAGTGGGTAGCCTGGCCCGAGGGGATGGCTAGGCCCGGCGGGTAGCACGCGTGGATGGTGGGACACGTGGACGGCGGGCCACATGGCCGTCGGGCTGGTGGCCCACGTGGCCTGCTTGCGGGTGGCCCGGGCGGCCGGACGGCAGGCCGACAGGCCAGCGTTTCCCGACGGGCCCCGCCGTGGGGGGGGGGGGGGGGTTACACCCCTTGTCTTCCACAATGGCTGGCGCATGGCGCCTGCCCTGGTAACTATGGGACCCTTCAGGTCCCACCTGTAGCGCGCACCAACAGGCGGCTTAGTTGGTTTCCCTCTTCTATCCGTCGCGGTTCCCCTCCGGCGCGGTGCGACGACGCCATTGCCAGCCCGTCTGACCATTGCGTCTTGCATGGTCGCGACTACCTCTTCTGGTGTGGTGAGACGACCACGCACCCCTCTGGAACCACCATGGACCGCTTGGCCACGACCCGGTTCTCTACATGGCACGATGGTGGCGCACCCCTCTGGCGGCCCGACGGCCATTGTGCTGCCGACTTCTTCCGTGACTGGCTCGTAGCCAGTCCCTGCTTGTACCGCCACAGCCCGTCGGCCGCGGCTCGTTCCTCCAATGTGATATTCTCTTCTGGCGGCGTTGTTGCACCCACGCGGCCCTCAACAAATGAGAACAATCAAAGGGGGAGGGTCGGGTCGTGTTCGTGTGGTCTGAGACCTCCTCGTTATGGTGTTATCATTCGGTTCTCAAACCATAAATTGAACGATGTTGATCATGAATAAATTCAACTCAAATCCACCTACCTTATTTTGTAGATGATTGTTGACGAAGTCGCGGTATGGTGGCTCCGTTTCGTCGATGTCGTAAAAAGAAGTGGATAACCGTCGTTGACAGATGACTGTTCGGAGGGGATGAAGTCGAATAAGGTGTTCTTTACAGTCGTCTCCTTATCTTTTGGCATGGTTGAAGATCGATGAAGGAGTTATACGATCTTCGATGAACAATGAAGATGTGTTCTTCATGTTCTACTTTGAAAGGAAGATGTTCTCCAAATTATTTCTAGTCCTCTCTCAAAATCCAACCCAAATGACAGGTGAAATCCAAAATAAAATAATAGGTTTTTCTATTATTTAAATTTTGTAAAGGAGTCAAAATATTTCAAAAGGTGGAGTTTAATTAATTGGTGAAACATAACCAAATAAATGAAGAGGTTTGGCTCAAATAAATGGTGGAGGAATGTGAAGAGGCTCTCCACATAATTGGGGGTTCCAAGGGGTTAGAACCCCCAGGTGGTCCCCAACATGGAATATCCTCCCAAGGGAGGTTATGAGCAGGTGGGACCCACCTCCATAACCTCTCATGGGATGTTATGGTGTGGTGGCCCCCACCAATAACCTAATCTTGGATCTTTTAACCACCACAAATAAGAAGAAGTTAACACATTATTTTTATTCAATTTAATAAAAAAACCCCAAAATGTAACATCCATTCTTGACCATCTACCATTGAAGCGAAAGACTTCTTAAATGAATACTGGCACTACGAGCTCAATTGTTCCCTATAGTTTCAATTCCAAGCACTGGTTCAAAAGATATAAAATCTTTCTTGCACGTTTACTAAAAGTACCAGAACAAAACATCAGAAATTGATTCTGGGCACACTGGGCCTGAGAATCAAGCGCAATAAATTTTCTCGGACTCGTAAAAATCCCATTAATTTATGAAAAAAATTTCCATGAAATTGCCAGGTCTTTAAATTCTCCCCACCTCGGGGCTTTACTTCCCCGTAAGCTACAACTTGATCTAAGGGAACAAATGGGGGTATTGAGCACACATGTGAGCCTCCCGCTCCCATGTGCTCTTCTGCAGATTCTCATGCTGCCAGCAAATGTGCACCAGAAGTATCGACCATCCACGTAGGACCTTCTCCTGTCGATCCCCAATCACTAATGGAACCTCCATGAACGTCTTCCTGTAATTGATGTCCACCTTCCTGTTGTCGATGATGTGGGATGGGTCATGCACGTATCTCATTAGCTGAGATACGTGGAATACTTCATGCACCCGGTGCAACTGAGTTGGAAGAGCCAGGCGGTAATCCACCTCGCCTACTCTGCTAAGAACATGGAATGGTCTGATAAATTGCGGAGATTACTTACTTCCTCGGCCAAATATCTTTATACCTCATTGAGGTGAGGCCCATAGAAAGACATGGTCTCTATCCTTGAACTTCAGAGGTCTTCGTCTCCTGTCAGCATACGACTTCTACCTTTTCTGTGCAGTCTTCATCAGCTTCGGGATGATCTGCACTTTTGTCGTGGTATCATGTACCATCTATGGTCCCACTAGTGTTGACTCTCCTGGGTCTGTCCAGTACAGTGGCGATCTGCAAGGTCGATCATACAAGGCCTCAAAAGGTTCCTTACCGATGGTGGAGTGATAAATGTTATTGTAGGAAAATTCCAACAAATTTAAGTGATCCAATCAGCTACGACCAATGTTGAAAACACATGAGCGAAGAATTTCCTCAAGGGTCTGAATGGTCTACTCAGTCTGACCATTTATCAGAGGATGGAAGGCGAGGCTCAAGCGAAGTTGTGTCCTAAAAGCCTCCTCTAACACCTTCCATATCCAGGAAGTAAACCGTGCATCACGGTCGGAGACAATTGAAGAAGGTACTCCATTTAAATGCACAAAATCATACACATAGAGGCTTCCCAAGATCTCTACTGATCCCTACTCTCTAATCGGTAGGAAGTGGGATGACTTCGTGAGTTGGTCAAAAATTGACCATATTGAATCGTGACTCCTGGATGTACGTGGTAGACCTGTCATGGAGTCCATGGATGTCCCATCCCAATTCCACTCTGGGACCTCTAGGGGCTGAAACAAGCCTACTGGTACCGAGTGCTCTTCCTCCACTTGCTAAAAAGTGAGGCATCGTAAGAAAAACTCTGTTACTTCCTTCTTCATACCAGGCCACCAGTGCTGTCCTCAAAGGTCCTAATACATCTTCACAACCCCTAGATGTACCGCATGAGGGGAAGTGTGGAACTCCCTCAACACATCCTAATAAAGTGAAACTAGTACCATGGTACATCCTCTGAAGAGTATGATGTGCTCCCCACATTCAGAAAGTCCATCAGGTGTCTGCCCTATGGATATCAGAGAATTTCACATCTCACAGTCAGTGTCACCATGTTGTGCCTCCCTGACTAGCTGATGAAGTGGAGGAGTGACTATAATAGACTGTAGATAGGCTGCTCCATCCCTATCTACAAAGGATATCTGTAAGACATCCAACAGCTCAATAGCCTCTTCTAGAAGTTGTATACCAGATCATCTAATGAAATCATCTGCATCAATGTTCCCCTTCCCATGAGTATAGACTATCTCAAAGTCATAGTCCTAGAGGAACACAATCAAGAACTGTTGTTTCAGGTTCTAGTCCTTCTGAGAGAAGATATAACTGAGACTCTTGTGATCGGATTACACAGTAAAATATTCGCCCATAAGATAGGGCCACCACATCTTCAAGGTGAATACCACTACTGCTAACTCCCGGTCATGGGTAGCATTGTTCTGGCCATGTTTTCTCAGCTGCCGAGAACTGTACAAGATCATAGCTCACTCCTACTTCAGGACACACCCGAGTCTGGTCCCTGATGCGTCATATTAGACTACGTACCCTACGCCCTCTTATGGAAGCCTCAATATGCGGGAACTTATCATCCTCTGCCCCAGCTCCTGAAAGATTTTCGGGAATCTCTCCGACAACAAGAAAGTTTTTCCCTTCTCCGTCATGGTTGATAGTGGTCCTGCAACTCTGGAGAAGTCTTGAATGAACATTTGATAGTATCCATCCAAACCCAGGAATGTCCGTACCTTCTTTACACTCCTGGGTGGATCCCAAGAAAGTACTACCTCAATCATTGGTTGGTCAACTGTATCTCTGGTTTCTGAGATAACATGTCCCAAGAAGGGAGCCTCTCGAATCCAAAACTGGTACTTTGAGAGCTTTCCATAAAGCTGGTTCTCTCGGAGTGTGTCCAGTACTACCTACAAAGGGTAGGTATGCTCCTCCTTAGTAGTCGAGTAGATCAAAATGTCATCTATGAAGATCATGACAAAGCGATTGAGGTATGGCTGGAAGATCCAATCCATGAGACACGTGAACACTGCTGGAGCGTTGGTTCTGCCGAAGGGAATAACCAAAAATTCATAGTGGTCGTACCGACATCTAAAGTCCATCATCTGCACATCCTCATCTCGAACTATATGTTGGTGATAACCTGATCTAAGTTCTATCTTCGAGAACCATCATGCTCCCTTGAGCTTATCAAATAAGTCGTCAATACTCAGAGGTGGGTACTTGTTCATCATGATCACCTGGTTCATGTGAGGATAGTCAACATAGAGCCTCAAACTCTCATCCACCTTATAGGAGAATAGAATCGGGGCTACCCAGGGAGAAACACTGAGCCTGATGAATCCCTTTCCCTGCAAGTCTTCATGTTGTACCCGCAGCTCACGAAGCTTAGTGGAAGCCATCTGATATTTTGAAGTAGATATCAATGATGTTACGGGTTACAATTCAATGTAGAAGCCCACTTCACTGCGAGGAGGTAGTCCTGGAACAATGTTTGGGAAAACATATGCATATTGTTCCACCACTACAGGATAAGTCGGACTCTCCACATCTACTGATCCAAGGGTAAGTCAAGCCAATAGGTGAGTGATCGGCTACACCCTCCTCCGAGTAAGTTCTTCCTGTGTTGCAAAGGTACCCTTGTCGCAGGTGAAGGTGAACCTGGTACCATTAGTGTAGACACACCGCACTTTTTGCCTAATACAGTCAATCTCAGTAGGGACTATATATATCCAGTCCATACCAAATCTGAAGTCATAAGGCCTCAACACCGCTACTATGAGATCCAAGCCAAAGCTCTTCCCTCCTAGAGCAAGCTCGCACTGCCGGAACCAGTGTGTGATTGTCTAATCATCTCCCATAGGAGTCTCTATCCATAAGGATCGAACCAATGACTCCGTCGGAATCTCTGAGCTCTGAAAGAGGGTAGGGGAAATTATAGAGTGACTGGCACCTGTTTCTATAAGAACAACAGATAAGGTGGTGTAGACACAAATCGTACCTCGAATCATCTCCAGAGAGCCATGGTCGTAGGCCTCAGCTGCCTAAAGCTGCTCTCTCCCCTATCCCCCCATTCGTTGTGGTCGGGGTGGACCTCATGGTGGTGGTGGTAGTAATACCTTGAAACGTTATCCACCACCAGCTGCTTGACCAGCTCCTTTGCCACGTCCGCATTCTCCCTACGGACTGCCTCAATCGAACCTCTGCCTCTGCCTGGGAGGTCCCTCAACTGTAGGCTTATAATTTGAATGGTGGGTCAGACAATCATGTGCCATGTGACCCTGCCTTCCGCATTAGTAACACAACCTGCTCTTGGTAGGTAAGTCACTGCCTTGGGTGCCCTGCACAACTGATCCTGAGTCCTGCAGTCGTCCACCTGTGGGTCTGGTCCTCTTGGACCTCTGCATCAACTATCTTCTTCCAGTTTCAAAAGACTCCTCTGCATTTCGACTAGTAGTGGGTCTCGTGGCTGGTGATTGCTCAACCAAGAAACTCTCTTCTAGGAGGGCTCTCTCTAAAACCCTCGCCTACGTCGGGATGCTGAGGGATATCATCGATTCCCTGATCTCTTGCCTGAGCCCCTGCTGGAAGTTCTGAGCCCTGAAGAATAGGTCCCGCACCATATCTATAGAGTAGCGAGAGAGGTCAGTGAACCTTGCTGAGTATTTTTCTATTGTCATGTTACCCTTATGTAGATGAAGTAGCTCTTGTATATGTACCTCTTGAAGGGTGTATGGTACAAACTCTTCCCAGAACAGGCTCTCGAAGTCTGTCCGACAAAGTGTCACCTCGTCGTGGCCATGAAGCATCAAGATCCACCATCTGCTTGCTGCTTCCTAAAGGAGACTTGCAACAAGGATCACCATGGGGTATGCTCGTGTCCCTATCAGCCTAAAGACTCTCAACACAGCCTCCAGCCAATCCTCAGCCACATTTGGGTTCATATGTCCCTGGAACCTGGGTGGCCTCTTGCGCTAGAACTCATGCAATGCGCTCAAGAGGCATGCATCGTCTGCTGTTGGGGCTGGTGGAATCAGTGGCCCAACGGAAAGTGGTACCGCTGGTGCCTCCGCTGGTAAAGGGCCCTACACCGAGGCCTCATTACTCGGTGGGCTGTTAGATCATACGACTCTCAGGGATATGCGGGGAGGCATCCTAAATGAAACAGATTTGACACTGTCAAAAGATTGATAACTAGTGAGCTGACCTGGTTGAGCTGACTTAAAGAAAAACTGTTGAAAACTCACACACAATCATTTTTTCATGAACTAAGTCAGAAATCAGAAATCAGGGTCCTGGTGTATTGATACGTCAGCCACCGTACCAACGCTGGACTCCCTGAACTGAAAACCACACTCAGTAACCACAACACTATTGCTTCACAGAAAGGAATGGTCAGAGTCCTAAGTTCTGCGGTAGAACCGACTCCTCTGATACCAATTTGTGACGACCCGTCCTCAGGAGTCGTTCCATGACTAACCCAAGCCCGCCTTCCATAGGCCAGGGGCTGGAGACTAGAACCAAAGGCATAAATCCCTATGCTAGGAAGGCATTGCCTTTATAAAAAGTAAACACACATAATCAAAGTACACAACTAGAAGCAAAACACTAAGAAATAATGTATACAGAAGAAGTGATGGAAAGTAAAAGGGTCTGGAAATACAATCCCAACTGTAAAGTATAGGTACAACTAAAATCAAGTACAACTAAAAGGAAGTAGATCAGCTACTGGGTCGTCCTTCGGGGTTCCTACCTAAAGGGTAGGTACAGATGGCCTCCCCAGCACTCCATGTTCGTCTGTCTACTCCAGGCACCGCCACTCCATGTGGTCCACCTCTGGGTATCATCAAATCCTGCTACTCTCTGCCTCACTCACCGTTGTCCATTATCTATAACCAACACAACGAGGTGCGGGCATAGCCTGTGTAGGGGTGAGTATAACGATACTCAGTAGGGACCTCGAGACCCTCAAGGTCTTGCAATATTCAACACGGATAACCACAATGTAATGAAACAATGGATAACCCATACTTAGGTATATTTACATACATATTCCTAAGTTATCTAGTAACCCATCTCAATCATGAGGTAAACACAAAATTCACTGAATCTACTGAAAACCATCATTTTATTTTAGGGGGTAGTATCAGGAAACAACCCGAGTCACAATGTTGGAACCTCAGCTGATGGTGTACTCATCCTCTATAGAGTACGGTGGGCCTTCCATGTCTCACAGAGGTGCTTCCCACCTTCTTTAACTATTTTGTTACTTATCATATCGAGTATCGTGGATCTACTATGTCAAACAGAGGAGCTCCCCACTGTGGGTCTGCCACCCTCACACAGAGACACTCTCCCTCGTAGACTGCGGAGATAATCCTCCTGTCGAGTACCTTTGGTCTGCTGCATCACACAGATGCGCTCCCCACTATGGGTCTGTTGCGTCACACAGAGGCTCTCCCCATAGGGCTAGTAAAAAAACTCAGAGTCGAAAGTTCATTAGTCGTCTTGTATCATCCCACTACTTGGTCTCCGTACTCCACTCACTCATCTCTGGAAAGATCCACTCCACAAGCTTCTAGTCAATACTCTAAAACTCATGAAGTCCCAATTAGAAGTACCTCAATGTTCCACCTCATCATAGGGATCTCAACGCAACAGATAGCGCGTCAAACGGTCACCCAGTCTGTATGTTATTGGCATTTTTGTTCCAGGGGCCCAGTTGTTTTTTAGGTTCAATCCAACCCGTACATATACCAAATGTGTCCAAACTACAAGTGGGGTATGCCAAAAGAACCGTCTCGTTATATTCTTTCCATCGCCACAACCAGTTCGTCGACCAGACACTCGTAGCCCATGATATGGGCGAAGAGGTGTGTTTGGGTCAAACGCTATCAGACTGTGGTCCGTCCCTATCCGCGGGTCCGACCCGGCCTGAGGGTCCGGTCCAGCCCGAGGGGGTGGCCCGGGCCGAGGGTAGCCCAGCCAAAGGGGGAAACAAGGCCCCAATAGGCGGCCCGACTGAGGGGGCGGCCCGACCTGAGTGGGTGGCCCGGCCCGAGGGGTCGGCCCGGCCCGGGTGGGTGGCTTGGCTTAAGGGGGTGGCCCAGCCAGGTGGCCCGTGTGGCCCGGCCTGCTACGCCAAGGGGGGGGGGTTACACCCCCTTGTTGTCCGCAACGGTCTGTGCGTGGCACTGGCCCTGGTAACCGTAGGACCCTTCGGGTCTCGCCTATAGCACGCATCGGCGGCTGCCATAGCCAGACGCCCTCCTGTGTCTGCCATATCCTATGGTTGTGGTTCTCCTCTAGCACGGCGTGATGGTGTTGCGCCCCTCCAACAGCCCAACGGCCCTTGCGCCACTAGATTATTATGTGGCCGGCTTGTTTCTGGTCGCCGCATGTACTGTTGTGGCCCATCTTCCATGACCCATTCCTCCACTGTGATCCTCTCTTCCAGCGGCGTCATTGCACTGCCGCTGTCATCAACAAATGGGAACAATCAAAGGGGGAGTGTCAGGCCATGTTTGTGCAGTCCGAGATCTCCTTGTTATGGTGTTATCATTCGGTTCCCAAACCATAAATTCAGTGACTAAGATCGGGTATAAATTCTACACAAATCCCCATACCTTCATTTTTTGATGATCATTGACGAAATTGCGAGAAGGCGGTGTCATTTTGTCGATGTCAGAAAAATAAGTGGATAACCGTCGTGGGTGAATGAGTGTTCAGAGGGGACAAAGTCGAAGATGGAATTATTCGCAGTCATCTATTTCTCATTTGGTATGGTTTTATATTGATGAAGGATTTCAATGATCTTTGGTGAATGATGAAGAGGCTTTCTTCACGTTCTTCGTTGAGAGGATGAAGTTCTCCAAATTCTTCCAGGTCCTCTCTCAAAGTCGCACCCAAATGAATGTTGCCAACCTAAATAAAATAATAAGTTTTTCTATTATTTAATTGTTGGAAAGAATTAAAAAGATTTCAAAAGGTGGAGTTTAATTAATTGGTGAGATATAACCAAATAAATGATTTGGTTTGGCTCAAATAAATTGTGAAGAAAGGTGAAGAGGGTCAACACTTAATTGGGGTTTCCAAGGGGTTACAACCCCCGGGTTATCCCCACCATGGAATATATATCCCAATAGAGGTTATGTGGAGGTGGGACCCTCCAACATAACCTCTCATGGGAGGTTATGGTGTGGTGGACCCCACCACTAACCTCCTCTTGGAGCTTTTAACCAACACAAATAAAAAAAGTTAACACTTCATATTCAATTTAATTAAAAACCCCAAAATCTAACATCCATTCTCGACCATCTGCCATTAAGATGAAAGTATTCTTAAGAGAATACGGGTGCTGTGAGCTCAATGGTGCCCTTGGATTTCAATTCTGAGCATCGGTTCAAAAGATATAAAATCCCACTCGCACGTTTACTGAACGTACCCGAACAAAACATCAGAATTTTATTCCGGGAACATCGGGCTTCAGAATCAAGCGTCGTTAATTTTCATGGACTTGTAAAAATCCCATGAATTTAAGAAAAAAATTCCACGGAATATCCAGGTCTTTTCAATTTATGTGCTATTTTTATACCATTGATGATTTGTGGTTAAAATCTTGAAATTTCGTATGATAGTTTTAATACGAATGTTTAGATTATGTTTCGGCATTTTCATATGAGGAATGAATTGGACATAGTAAGTGATTGGTGGCGCCCGCTATAGCACCTCGATTCATCAATAGGCCTCATAAGACAAACTAGTATCTTGGTACAAGGCTTTGAAAAAAATCATATTTGTAGTCTTGGCATGAGGCCTTGACTATGTGGTTATGATGTCCGGTATTATGCCTTCCATCATTATGGAACTTTCTATTGATATTACATGTGATTATTCGACTTGTAGAATATCCATGTGAATAAGTAAATGGAATAACTTGATTTATCTTTTACTTATTATGCTTAATTTTAATTTTAATACTCTTATGTTTTAGTAATATACATTGCCTTCATTTTTATTCTTATTTACGAAAGTTTCGGCCTTATGTTTTATTTTTCCTTGGATGTGAAGAAGTATATTATGTTTTACATGTAGGGATTGGTTAAGGGATATGGGTGTATTCAAAGGAGACACATTTTTGTTGTTGTTTTAGGATGTAATGTAAATCATATGTATGTATCTTGTTCTTACAAGTCTAAAAAACTAATCGGTCATTAGAGAAATGATCTCTTATTTTCATGTCAAGGTTATGTAATAATGCACTGACTCTGGGTAACTGGGGTTTGGGCGTTACATGTTTATATTGATGGTTTTTGGAAAAAGGATTTGATATATCTGCATCATTGGAATAGGGGATTCCTTGGTCTATAAAAAAGGAAACACAGATTTCATGAGAAAAAATAATGTGTAAGAGGGTGCAGTCAATCAATCTTGAGTCGTCCAGTCTTGCCCTCCTAGAAACAGATGTTTTGAGTTTTCAGTTCCCAATAGTTGTGGAGGAGTAAATTAACATCTATTCAAATATTTTTCCAAGGTTACCTCCCAACAGGGAGAGAGACTTCTGCATCATTCTACATCATGAGACGGCATCTATAGCAACCTCAGTATATTAGAGGGATTTTGTAGAGCTTCGTAAGTATGGGGATTTGGTGGAATTTTATAGGAAGTGATTAGTAAGACACAATTTTTGAGGTTATGTGTGGACTACCAGCACCTTAACCAAGTGGTTGTGGAGGCAGAGTTCCAACTACCAAATGGTCAGTGGGAATGTCAATTAGTAATAGGGGAATCCTATTGCATAGATGGAAAGGTGATCATAGGCTTTCTAGCTGTTGAGATAGTGGCGATGGTTAGAGTTCCTCTAGGACTATGACCGTGAGATAGGATATACAAATGCGAAGGGGTCTGTGGTGGTAGATTTTCTATGCAAGTGGTCTATTTTATATCTATTAAATGAGGAAATAGAACAGCTAGTTGCATTGCGGATATCCATCATGGACGATGATAGAGCAGCTTAAATCTAGTCTGTGAGTATCACTACCCCACTCCATCATTGAGTTAGAGAGTCACATCTTGTGGATGTTGAATATGAGGCCCGACGTGCGGAGATATCCTTGGGACATGATCCTGATGGATTTTTGAATGGTGGGGAGCATTTAATCCTTTTCAGAGGACACACCAGGGAACTGGTGACATTACGGGAGGAGGTGTTGATGGAATTCCAAAAATCCCATTTGGTGGTACGACCTAGTAGGGAAAATAGGTACTAGTACCTCTAATATTATTAATGGTTTCTAGGGATGAAAAAGGGGTTGCAGAGTACGTTTCGTGATACCTCACTTGTCAGCAATTAAGAGCTGAGCATCAAGTTCTAGTATGCTTGAGGACATCTTTTTTCACCTATACAGATGGTCAGATGGAGCAGACCATACAGACCTTGGAGGACATACTTCATGATTGTTTCATAGATTTTCTTCATAGTTGGAAGGTCAACCCACCACTGGAAGAGTTTGTGTGAAGCAATATCTATCAGTCCACTATTGGCATGGAACCATTTGAGGCCTTGTACGTGCATCCACGCAGATCACCTCTATGCTAGACATACCCAGGGGAGTCAACACTCATAGTTCTAGAGTTTTATGGGATACAACTGAGAAAGAGTGGATCATATAGTTGTGGATGAGGACTGCACAGATCAGACACAATTCTTATGATGATAGAAGATATGTCCGCTTGGATTTCATAGAGGGAGGCATTGTTTTCCTTCGAGTCTTACATTGAAGAGGATTGTGTAGATTTGACCTGGGTAGATCATTATCTTAAAGGTTCATCGTACCTTTTTCAGATCCTCAGTAGAGTTGGTGTGCTAGAGTACCGCCTAAATATTCCCCCATAGATTCACCATGTGCACGTTGTTTTTCATGTGGTGCAGTTGAGGAGGTACATGCAAGATCTAACACATGTCATCAACTGGGGAGATCTGGACATTGATGATGGGGATAATTTTATGGTGTTCCTAGTGGTGATTGAGGATCGATATGATCGTTTCCATAATGTATATTTGATCCCTATGGTGTGAGTTTAGTGGTAGTACGAGAATCGCTAGGAAAGCATATCGGAGCAGGAGGCTCAGATTCATGCTCAGTACCCCCACTTGTTTTATTTTCCATTGTTTTGGATTTCGAGGACCTAAATCCATATGGGAGGGAGACTGTAATGTCTCATAATTTTATAAATTTTTTTATATGGGATTATTTTAAGACTACGAAATTTTATGGCACCTCATTCTGAGACCCGGACTGCCTGGAATGATTCATCGAAAAATGTTAAACTTTAACTTGCACATGTGGGAAGTTTTCATGAGAGAGTGGAATAACTCTTAATGGGTTTCTCGATTCAGAAATTTGAGGGCAATTTTGCGTTCAATAATCTAGGTTTACCCTTAGTGTGACTTAATTTTAGTCGGTGCATGCCTCTAGTGGGAAAACCCAAAAATCATATAACCGTAAATATAATATTTAAATAAAATTAATTTATTTGTCAAATTTTTATAGATCACGAATGGAGACAAGGATATAAAATCTTAAATAGCCACTGAACTCATGAGGGTAGGGCATCCTTAAGTAGATCCTAGTATTGGCTATGATGGGAAAAAAGTGGAAGTTAGTTATTGGTCGACAATAAAAAAAATTAAGTAAAAATAATTTTATTTTTAAATCGTTATAACACCTAAATGGTAACTCAATTTTGAAATATGAGAGTACCGTTGAACTGATGAGGGTGGGTTCCCATTAGGTGGATCCTAACCTCGACCGTTGTGGGTTGAGTGTGGCTTTTAATTTTTTATGAACATTTTTTATGGTACGTTGAGTAAACATGCAAGCAGTATGTTCAATCATTTAAATAGTTGCTCGAATAGCCAATATGAGGCCACCATTGATTTAAAAATTCCATGATTCACCTATAAGTGACATAACATTGGTAGACAAGGGCCGAGGGAAAATTTTATTTTTCAGACCTTTCGAGAAAAATAATAAAATATTTTCAAATAAATATTTTATTTCTTTTCTCACCGTTTAGTGGAGGACAAAGACGTTGCGGTGCACTGACGAGGTGGTGATGAGTCACATAAATGAATGGTCAATAATGGCTTGTTTGGAACCACAATGCTATTATCTAAATTAATCACTTAATATGGATCGTTTAATGAGATTCCTTAATGGGCGCAACGTTACTATGCTGATTATTATTTTTTGAATAATGTAGTGTTTTAAAGTTAGAGGGTGGAAAACTGTGCGGATTCTCTGATGAATCTCTCACTGAAATCCACCCCAACGAAGAATAAATAAGAATTCCAGTGAGACTCCACCATTATCGACTAACCATGAAATATAGATTAGGAAGAAACATCAACACCTTGAATCCTCGGGAATTAAATCTGCAGACTAGAACATCAATGAAGTAGGGTTTTACATTGTGTTTAAATTCCCCATTATTCTTTCTAAAAGAACATGCATGGAACAACCGACGAATGGGTTGATCCACAGATCATATTTTCTTGCGGGATGGTGTATCACTAGAGGTTTTGTGTTTTATTTTCCAATTGTATGATTTTACTTTGATCCCTATACATTCCCTTTCGATTTTACCTCTAACGCAGAGGGCTTGGGCTCACACGAACAGGGCCTGAGAACCTCCGCCCATGCGTTTATGGTGTCCATATTGTAAAAGTAATGACGAAAAAAAATTGAAGCCTTTGTGGTGATGAGGTAAATACACGAGGACTATTGGCCTAGGTGGAGAGAAGTATGGACCACCTGAGTGCATCTGGTGGTCCTGCAAGCAACTAGATGGTGTGTGGGATAGCAATGGGAAGAGGATGGTAGGGTGCCCATCGGCGTGACATGACCAGCTGACTGTGGAAGCGCCCGTTAGTGTCGCATTGAGGAGAGGTCGTGTTGGGCCCCTTGGACGCATTGAAGGCATGCATTCCATCTACCACGTGTGGGGGACTCATCCAGCTGGCTCGTCCATCCTTATTATACAAATGGGTGGTGTCATCTAACTCCACTGGTTGGATAACCAGATGTGTCCGAGCCACATCTGGGCTGGAGGACCGGCCATCTCTGCAGGTCGGGTTTCTACCGGTGGGTTGGGCCACCCTTTGGCTGGATCCGCACCATCGTGCCAGTCATGCGCCTCCAGGATGGACCCCTCTGTCAGGATGGACCCATCTTATAGGGCCAGAATCATGGGCCTAATAGGCCGAAATCATACTGGACCCCCGCCTGACCCTCTGACCGGGTCAGGTCAGGTCAGTCAGACCTGGATGGTCCAAACCCAGACCCAACCGGTCTCGTTTCACTAGGACACCTATAACCATCAGACCAGACATTCGATGGATGTGACGTTAGTGGTCTTGGGACCCTCATAGCGAGATGGTCCTTTTGAGTTACTCCACTTGAGTTTTTCCAAAAGAAGTAGTGCGGACGGGTACGATCAGACTCAAATCCAACGAGGCACTTTTTATCTTTTTTCCTATATCATACTGATCGAGCATCCGTTTGACACGTCATCTATCTCATTGTAACTATTACAACAAGACAGTCCTTTGATTTACTTCTTCAAGGCGATTCAAGGAAGTTGAAGTAATATTGATTATAAGGGGAGAAGAATCTCTAGAACTCAACCACACAAAGTGCAGGAATCATGTGGCTGGCTGTCATGTGAAGAGATATCCTCCATAGATCGGCATGAGAGATAACATCCATGGATCATTAGAAGTGTGACCCTACATGGATCAATAATGGAATTACCCTTCGTGGATCATCATTAATGAAACCCTAAATGGATCTGTTGTAGTGAAACCCACTAGGGATCGAGAGTAGTGAGACCCTCTATGGACTAGTAGTAGAGATACCCTGTGTGGATCGACAGCATTGCAACCCTCCATGGATCAGAAATGGTTTGAACCTCTATATATAGTCATGAGAGTGACCCTACGTGGATCAAAAGTAGTCTGAACCTATGTGGATCAACAGTAGTGTAACACTTTGTGGATTAGTAGTAGAACAATCCTGTGTGGATCAGTTACAGTGAGACCCCTTATGGATCGGAAGTAGTGTGACCCTTCATGGATCAGTAGTAGAGAGACCCATTGTGGATCGGTAGCTGAGCAACCCTTCTCAGATGAGTAGTTGAGAGACCCTCAATGGATCAATAGTATAGAGACCCTTTATGGATCGATAGTAGAGAAACCCTTCTTGGATTAGTAGCATATCCACTTAACAGAATAAAATGATCTATCTTGTGACTAATAATCTTTATTCATTCTTTATAAGTTTTATACATGGTGTCAGCTACATCATTTACATTGTTCTATTTGGTTGAGGTCTTAATTGTTGGTTTTACCTCTAGCGTATTTTTCCTTCTGGTGATTTACTTTCTGTATTACGGGGAGAGCATCAGGGTTCCTGGGGTCCTTACTAACTATTTTTATACACAAATTTTCATGGGATTCTCCCACAAGTGTTGTGTTTAATCCATATTATTGATGTTTCAGAAGAGGTGATTAGAGGGATTGGACTGATAGACGCTAAGATAGTGGATTTGGAGGCCTAGGACCAGGTGGGGAAATGTAGGACTGGGTGGAAAGATATACTAGTTCGTCTTCCAGTAGCATAACTACACTCATGATTAGGTCGGGATTTCTGTAGACAGTCATAAGAGATCTCTTTGTTTCATTACTATTTTTAGTTCCTTATTGGGTTTGTATTCTAGCCCACTCACTTTCACTTGTGCTTTCACTCATACTTGTTTTAGTTGTATACTTATTTCAACATTTTAGTGTGTTGACATGTGGTTGTATGTGTGTGTATATAGGTTTAAAGAAAACTCGTTTTCTTTTTGGGATACTCCTTTCTGGTAGTTGGGAAAAAAATCCCTAAAGGTGCCCCTTGGAATTTTTTGGGTGTAATATTTTTTGTTGAAAAATCTAGATGATTGAGAATGATTTCAACAAAGGAAGAGAAATGAGGTTCATGGGACATGCATAGTGTACTATTTTTGGGAAGAGTATGTGGCCACATACAAGTTTGCAGGAATGGTACGCAGGTGTGGTTCGTGAAACAAAAAATAGTTCATGGGGGAAGGTGGTGTAGTATGTGGATGACTTGATGCCAGCAGAGAAGATTTGATGCATATGAAGAAAGATAGTAAACAAACCGGATGGAAAAAACAGTTTTTTGGTGGCTAGCAGTTCGTGGAAACTGAAGGATCGGTATGTTGTGGAGGTTGAATTGATGATTTGGTAAATCGTGGATTTACTGATTTGGTGGATATATTTTCCTGTACAGGAATCTATAATCCCACTGATTACTGTGGAGATCAAATATCATTCAAGAAAACATTTTTCATTAGGGATTTTGGAAATGACCAAAGAAAGATCGAAAATGGAGGTTCGTGAAGGCTGAAGTGGTTTACGTGGAAGAGATTCTTCCAAGAGTTTTTGTAGAAAATTATACCCTGCAAAGGACATGGTACACGAAAGAATAAGTCACGTTACATTGAAGAATAAGGTGTGGTACGTGATAGAGGTTTGTGATGGATGTACGCAGATAAAGAACAGTTTTCATACAGAGGGTAGTTTTATGAGGTGGTTTGTGGAGTCGGTATGAAGAAGAGGTACATAATAGTGATGGTAGAGGCAATCAATGGACATAAGAGGTTTACGGAAGAGGTAGAAGTATGCATAGAATGCGGTCCACATACCATACCCAGTACATTGTATACAGAGGAGTATGTGGTTTGGGATTTTCAGAAGGATGAACAAAGAATCATGAAATCAGATCAAGAAGGGATTTTTTGGTACATATAAGTACTCGGAAAGGTGGACGCCATCTTTAGGTTAAAAGTAATATCAATAGATCATCTACCTATAGGTAAGGATACATGAATTCATGTTAATTATGGGACCTACATGTCCATAAACTCTGTTTGACCTAAAAGTCGATAAACTGTTAGTGGATTCCTTTCCAACAGTAGTGGGCAGTGGGAGAGGAAGACAATGACACATTCCACCAATAGTGATCTATAAAGAGGCATAGGTACTGAACCATGGGAAAGAAATGAGAGGACCCTAAACCTTGTATAGGTAGTGAGCCTGGTCATAGAATATCTAGTCCGAACTTTTAAATCATTATTTGTTGTGAGCCTTTGTGAATTAGGTACATCGGCACATCTCCATTATATTCTCCTTGGACATAGCCTAGTGAGGTTAATCCTGGTAAAAATCATCATGTCTGGTTCATGATTTAATATCTATTCATTTATTTGTGCTAGATGAAGAGATAATTGATCTTTTTCTAACAACAAAACAAGATCAAAATGAGAGAAATTTTTAATCTATAATACCCTTATTCACCCGCCCCCCTCAGGGTATTTGACCTACATGATCTAACACCGCTGGTAGTCACCATCCCCTAGCATATATAATCCTAGATTTGTGTAGTCAGGTAATGGGAATCAGGGGATGGGTTAAGAAAAATTGGTATCAAAGGGTGGTCAGTTCTACCAGAAAATCTAAGAGTCATTATTTTCAATGGAGGCAAGCGTGTTAAATGTCTTGAGTTTGGATTTCATTACAAGGATTCCATTTATTTTGTGGAGACTGATGTATCCATACACCATGACCTTGAGTTATGTTTTCTAACTCACTGCATAAATACACTAGTTTCATGTGTTTTAAAAATGCTTTCCTTTTGATCCCTTTTGAGTCAGATCACCATGTATAACTTATGGAATGTTGTTCATTTTGATTCACATTAAAAATTCATCAATGAAGATAGCCTTCCATGATTCCAATGTGTGTCTATGATGATGGTCCATAGATTGAAGAGGCCTCAGTACAAGGATAGTTACCTCAGATGGTATCTTCATACAGTGTCCCAGCGACACCACTGCATGTTTGACAACAGTTACTACTAGCACAACCTATAGTGGACACATGTAGGTTCGGTACCATACACGAGTTTCAGTTATAGATAACCTCGGGTTCTGAGGCAAGGATGACTTACTGGCGGGTAAGGACTATCCTGAGGTTGTGACTGAGTTTCCATCTTTCCAGGGAACCATTAGATCAGATGTTGGTCTTGGATGTGACCATTCTACGTGGCTCAGCTGGGTGATGTCAGGGATTAGAATTCCCATATCATTCTATGATATGACATTTCCATAGACAGAGCTTGAGAAACGTTCTCAAAGAAGGGGTCTCGTTCCATAAAAAGCTAAGGGGCATGTGTTCCCCAATGAATCTACTGCTTCAGTAGGATGACATATCTATAGTTGATTGTTCAATGAGGTGTACTGATCACTCCATGTACATGATTAATATTTTATGACTTTTCTATCAAGGCTTAGACCTCCATGAGATATATGTTTAGGTAAATCTAAGACATAACTATTCCTCTGTGCATTCATACTTATGTTAGTGTGCTTGAGAGAACCTTTGTGGTTTATTTTTTTTTCAATCAGATACAACCAGTGAATGTCAACACTGGGAATGTAGGAAACTGATGTCAATATCTAAGACTTGGATATGTAAAATGATTTGGAAGTGAAAGAGATATGGATTGATGAATTTTTAGGGAATCATACATTTAAGATGATCTTGGAGAGAATTAGGAGGTGTTATACATTTCGGCATGTTACTACATGTGCCCCAATGTGTACCCCACCAAGTTCAGGGAGCTAGTGGATAGGGGAAGGGAGTAGCTGCATCTTGCCCAAGAGATTGACTTAATGGGTCCCTAAAAGATTACTGGTATGTTCAGTGTCTACTAGTTGTTTTCATAATTAAATACATAGGTATAAATCATTCCTTATTGTCACAAATCTTGTTCAGGACCTTGAGTTTCTTCATAAAATGTTGAATTAACCATTATTTCTGGATATACCTATGGGATGAGACTTGATAATGACACTTATGATAATGGGGTTATCTGACCCCTGAGGTGATAGATTCGGTTGAAGACTCTTGGTGGATGTGTCTAGGACTTGTGATGTTAGTTTGGGTATGGACTGTTCATCCACATTTCAAGCTCAGGTTTACTATTTTATGCAAAAGGATGTTTGTATATCTCTAGTATTGGAATAGGGTTTTATTTGGTTAGAAAAAAAAGGAATCCTAGGTAACAAGGGATAAACTCATGTGTAGGAGGGTTCAACCGATCACTATTGATTCAGCCTACCTTACCCTCATGGTAGTTGTTGTTTTGAGTTTTCAGTTCCCAAATATAGTGGAAGAATGTGTGAACTTCCATTCAAAATATATTTCAAGGAATAACTCCATGCAAGGAGATGGACTTCTGTATCATTTTATATCCCGAGATGGCGCCGATATCAGCATCATTATATCAGAAGGATTTTGTATAGCATCGAAAGCTGGCGGAATAGGTGGAGTACATGAAGGGGAAGGGATTAGTAATACCCAATTTTTGAGGTTATGTGTGTACTATCAACTCCTTAACCAATTTTTCATGGAGGGAGTGTACCAAATACCAAAGGGTCAATGGGAACATCAATCAGTTAATGGGGGTAGCCTTTCGTGTGGATGGAAAGGTTCCCATAGTCTTTCCAGCAGTTGAGACATTGACGATGGTTGGAGTTCCACCAAGAAAATGACTTTTAAATATTATATAATCTTGGGAAGGGGTCCATAGTGGAAGACATGCTCAGTAAGAGCTCTAGTTTACATTAGTTGAGTGAGGCGATGGAGTAGCTACCCGCATTGCTGATGTCATTCATGGATGGTGATGGAGTACCTTACCTCCAGTTTATGACTATCACTCCCCCACTCCTTCTAGTTAGGGAGGTAAAACTTATGGATATTGAAAGTAAGGCCTAACATACTTAGATATCCTCAAGACAAGATCATAATGGATTTTGGATAGGTTGGGATCATGTCATTCTTTGCAAGGGACGCACCATGGTACTAAAGACGTTATAGGAGGAGGTGTTGAGGGAATTCCATACATCCCCTTTGGAGATACATCCTAATGTGGAAAAATGTAATAGGATCTCTAGTGTTAGTACTGGTTTCTAGGGATGAAAAAATCCATGACCGAGTTTGTTTCATGATGCCTCACTTGTCAGTAAGTGATACTTGAGAATCAATTTCTAGTACGCTTGAGCACATCTTTTACCCCCCAAGACAGATGGTCAGATAGAGAATACCATACATACCATGGAGGACATGCTTCGTGCTTGTGTCCAAGATTTTTTCCAGAGTTTGAAGGACCACCCACCATTATAAGAGTTTCCTGGAAGCAATAGCTATCACTCTACTATTGGAATGGCACCATTTGAGGCCTCATACGGGAGGCCATGTAGATCAAATTTTTGCTAGAAAGTCCCAGGGGAGTTAGCACTAATGGGTCTAGAGTTTATACGGGCTACCAATGAGAAGTTGTGGATCATCCACTAGTGGATGAGGACTACACATAGAAGACATAATCCTTATGCCAATAGAATTATTGACTCATATAATAAAATAAACTGATTAATTTTGGTTATAAATATTTTTAAAAGACTAATCACTCTCACTCTAGCCTTTATATACATCAATCTAAATCCAATAATTGGCATCATTCAGTTTGGTTTCATAAAGGATTATTTATCACCTATGTTTTTTTATCTGGTACTAAAAGACAAGTATATGAATCAAATGATCTTTTAATTGGAAATTTTAGTTTTATCATTATTTTTAATTAATGATTAAATCAAATTACTAGATGTGAAATTTTAAAAAATAAAATATTTTTTTCTTAATGATTGAAGATTTTATGCTCAATAAAGGATGGATACCAAAAAATCCATAATTTTTTGACTTATGTGAGTATGAGTACTATAAATATTGAATGTAAGCCTACCTGACGTAGTTGAGTTTAGATATTTGGATGATCATGGAAAAACCATATAAATCACTTGAAGCTAATATAGAGACACTTCTATGTAATGATATGGTAATGTATTTTTTGAATTATAATGTGAACAATATTTTTAATGTACCATTAGTAATAGTGTATATAGCTATGTATAAGAATCTATGATCACAGATAACATATGGGGAATTATACAAGACAATAATTATGGGATATTCATGCTCGAAAAAACCAAACTAGGAAATATATTAGTATAATACAATGATTTCCTGATTTTTGGATATGATTCAGTAAACCATATGTTCCACAAATTTTCATGTATTAAAAATTATATGAGTGGATTTCTTATATTAATGGAAAAAACATACATAGCTGAAAGAGTATTGGGATATCTATATAAAATAAGGAATTCAAAAAATGATGAGATAGATGAATGTAAAAAATTATATATTAAACTTTATATGAAATAATTGGTTCACTGTTGAAGTATAAAATTGAGTTAAAAAAATTTACGATAAGGATACTCTCAAGAGAAAAATAAAACTATTATGTCTAATGTTTATAATTTATCTAATTATTCTAAATTGATGTTATGGATTTTTAAAATGACATAAAACACATTAGGAATATGTTTTTAATCTTTATGAAAATCAAATATGGAATTTTATTGTTAAAAAGGATGGTCAAAAGGGATTACAATAAATATAATAATAGTAATAATAATGATGATTAAAAAATTTCATATTATGAGTGTAAGAGGAAAGAGAACATAAAGAAATAATTTCCCAAAATCAAATATCTAAATAAATATAATGAAAAAGGTTAAAAGTAATGAAAATTTTTATTTTTGGATATAAATTCATAGATGGGTTTGGCATAATTAGTAAATATTAAAGTGAATAGGAGATATGAATCCTTGATTTGATAGCTACTAATTTAGATGTATCTGATTGATTTTATAATCCTTTTATGACTCATAAAAAGTTTTACTATAAGTTTATATCTAAACATTAAAAGTAAAATGATTCTTATTCATCATATGATTATTTTTCTATTTATTCAAATAAAAAATAACGGCTGAATGAAAATGGTGAATTATGGAATGATAGATTCCGGATAATTGTACACTAGAATGATATAAAAATAAATATTATAATTATTAGGATAAATAAAATGACAAAATAAATAGGTAATGTGATAATTTAAATATCATTATTTCGTATACAGAGGAATATAACATGAATTTTTATTCTAAGAAGCTACAACTAATATATGAAAATGAAAAAAATAAAGTCTTTCTAGTAGTGACTGGTAATGATAAGGAAATAAGTTTTTATTATGTTTTGTTTGACATGAATATTTATGGGAATGACTATAGGATACTTCTAATAGAAAATATTAAATTGAAAAATAAAGCTTCTATATTTAATGAGAATCATCATATGGATTTAGAATCTATTAAAAAGGATAATATGAATTTTAACAAGGATGTTTTCAATACGAAAGAAACATTTTCAAAAACAATTCAAGGAGAAATGCAATATGAGAATATTATTTCCCTGATGTAACCAAATTATAAATATAATTTTTTTGGTTATAACATAATTTTATCAAGGTTAAATAGGAATATCATATTTATAATCTAAAAATCAAGTATCTACAGTGTATCGGGTTTTAAATATCGAATGGAGGGGATCTATTCCAATGAATATTCCCTAATATTTTTAATTTCATATGGGGATACTAAAATATTTATTTCTATATATTATTGTTTCTCTATATAGACCAAAAATGGAAAATTTTAACATCTTTTGATTAAAAAACATCTATTACTATTCTAGTTGGAAAAAGCATGTATAGGCACCAAAACATTCATCCTTATAAATTAATTTAAAAAAATATACATAGTGGTATCATTGAGTCATGGTATATAAATATATGGTGTTCTAAGAGCATTCTAGATAAAAGTTCTAAATTTCTATTTTTTAATTCATGTGATGGTGACCTAGTCACATTTGAGGAAAACACTAAATGTCAAATTTATTGTATTTTTGAGGAATTTTTATAGAAAATTATAATTATTTTAAATTGATTAATTAATTATGTATTAAAACATAATTTAATTAGTATATCACAGCTATGTGATGATGGATTAAATGTAATTTTTAAAAATCATAGATGTTCTATTTTGAAAAATAAATTTCTCTTATTTATATCATGTTTAAAGGAAAATGATTACACTATTGTTTTATAACCAATATGAGATGTTATTTTTTAATAGAAGGTAATGTCATTATATGGCATATGAGGTCAATACATTCAATTATCACACTGCTCCATATGTTTTCAAAGCATGAACAGGTTCGACAGTTGAAAATTTTATATACAATTATTTACATTGTGTGTGATTCATGTTTAATGGGTATGAAGTATAATGAATGATTTAAATCCATAATTGATTTTAGTACTATTATAGATATTGAACTGTTAAGCCTCAAATTATTTATTCCCTTAAAACCTAAAAATTTAGTTTGAAATAAATATTTAGTTGTAATAGTAGATGAATAATGTAAATTAATTTTTATTTATTTGTTATTATGTAAAAGAAAAACATTATTTAAATCATATGAATTCTGTAGGAATATTAAAAACATTGAAAATTTTCAATCATATCTAGACAAAGTGATAGTAGTGTTCATTTTATAATAATTTGAAAACATTGTTAATAAAGTAGATAAAAATATTATTTTCCTTCCCCTAGGACTCCATAAAAAATTGGGTGTGTGAGATAATGAATATAAAAAGTAATGTCTATATCAATTCTTATGGAATTAAATGTGTCTAAATATTTTTTGGTAGAATATATGAATAGAAAATTTCATTTTTATTGTAGAGTATCTATTAGAGTATTTTTATATAAGAGCAATTAATTTTTTTGATGATTTCAAACCCAAAATTAGATATTTTAGGGCATCTCAATACAAATATGTCACGACCCCCTCCCACCAATGATGCCCCTTCTGAGCTGGAAATGGTGAAAGGGAGATAATGACCCCCAAGTCTTGCCTCCAGTAGGCCCTGGAGTGGCAACTAGCACCAAGGGTATGAGTTTTCACAAAAATGGGAGGAATTACCCTTTTTATTATTTAAGATCGGGAAATAGAATTAGTCAAACACTAAAAGGAAAAGGAACAATTAAATGAAAATAATCCCAAACCAATCACACATGCATGTTTAAACAATTCTGGAACAAAGTAAAAGTACAAGAAAACTCAAAATTACATTACCAAAAGAAACAAGAGTACAACAACTGCAACAACTCCAATTGTCCTGACTAGTAGGGTCCCGCACGACCCTGGTAGTCCTCTGGGAAACCTGAAATTAAACATAGGGTGAGCATACAAGTATACTCAGTAGGGAAAACTAAAGCACTCGTTCACAGGTGGGGAGACATCCTAATGTCTCATGAGAACAATAGAAGAAACCAAAACCTAACAAAAAATTATATCCACCCAACCTCACCAGCCACTCTCACAAAAACACAAAACAACATGTAGTATTATATAAGAACAATAGTATTGGGTACCCCACACCATTTTCCCCCACTAGCTAGTTGCTCTTCCTAATGGAGAACGTCCTGACACTACCACACTCTTCCTTCCCACACACACCTGGGCCTCACAACCACATATCCCTCCCGCACACACCTAGGCCTCAGAAACCACATATCCCTCCCGCACACACCTGGGCCTCACAACCCACATATCCCTCCTGCACACACCTGGGCCTCACAAAACACATATCCCCCGCGCACACACCTAGTCCTCACAAACCACAATCACATCCCCACCCGAACACACCTAGGCCTCATCCTGAAGATTCATGGGAATAGTAAACCTACCTGAAGAGTCTTGATCTAAAATCACACAAATCGAAACCTTCCTAAAGAGTATTTGGTGTAAGGTTTCATCAAGACATCACATTCTAGGGAAGAAGGAGCAGGAAAGAGCTAGTAACTAAGGGGGAAACACCCTCTTTCATGAAATGGGAGTGTTCGGCACTAGGTGCTCAACATGGGTGGGGTGTGACAAAACACAAAAATATAGATACATATATGTATACCAATCACACAACCCAACCTACGTTTCTAAACAGAGAACTGAGGACGTGCCTCGGCACTGCTACTAAAAATCATGAATAAAACAAGAAAACCTAACCCCATTTAGGTTTTCATGTTTCAACATTATTAGTTTAGTAGTTCCTTAACTACTGGGAAAATATCAAATCGGATCAAGCGTTTCGTAGAACAAAACCCTGCCAACCACAAATCAAGTTAGATAGAACACAAGAAACACAAAACCAACCTTTTTCTCATCAACCAATCCCCATTGATTGTTCCCGCGTTTAATTCATTATCGTTCCCTGCAGTTCATTTATCAGCTTTCCACATTCCTTTATTATCACAACCCATTACTGCAGCCTTACTACCATTATAACCACATCTCTACAACTGTATCACAAAACAAGGCTCGTGCCACATCATTTCCCCTTTAATAACATTTATTATAGCCCTGCTTCCCACCCTATTCATAATAACCCAAGATTCACCCCCCCCCCTAACACACCATGTAACCAAACTAACACCCACATGTTCATTATTCCATTTTGTTCAACTGGGGTGATCACACAAGGGTTCCAAATTTTCATTTAATTAGTCAACTTTACGTGATTAACCAATTTCCATATTCCACAAATCTTCCATCCAAAAAACGGTCTAGAATGAGAGGGAAACATTTAATTGCACAAGAAAATCCCCCCAACGACCGTGATTTTCAGTAGGCATATTCTTATTCAATTCGCAACATAAAAATAGGATAAACAATGATAAACATAACAACTTTCCCCATCCCTGTTCTTTCATCCAGTTATTATCTTCATTAAATTGGTTCAACAATGTATCGTGAAAGCAAGAGGACACCCATCCTGCATGATGCACAAATTAGAGATATGAAGGTAATATCCCTACCTCAATGGTTTTTGATGGAAACCAAAACGGTCAAGGAACGCTCAAGGAACCCGGTTCGATTATCCGAAACCCCGCCTTAGATCTCTCCTCCTAGTAAGATCAAGAACAAGGCTCATCATAAACTACAACCACACACTTAGATCTACCGATATACCCATAACGGGCCTAGATCTAAGAACCCTAGAGAAGAGGAGGAGTAGATCTAGGTAGATCTATGAAACCAAACAAAAAGGATCACATACCTCAAGAAATTGGCTCTGATTTTCCAAGGGGAGCCTCTGAATCGCCTCCAAAACTCTTGAGATAGGTTCTTCTACCTCCAAGTAAGGGTAATCCCGAGTTATGGGAGATTATGGGGCTTAAATGAACAAGATAAAAGTTAAACGGTCAAGATCCTAAATTTTAGGATCTAACTTTATGTGCCCGCACGGCTTAGTCGCACAGTTTAACAAATTGTGCACTAAACATGCGCTAGCTTTTTCCTCGACAAACACTCCTTGCACGGTTAGTCCACATGGTTAGACAAACAGTGCGCTAACCATGCGTTAGCTTCTGCCTCCAACACCAACCTTTCATGGTTTGGCCGCACGGTTTAGCCAAACCGTGCACTAACCGTGCGAAATCTATTACCCTTAGCTCTCCTTAAAAGTCCACCCAAACACACCCCCAAGGAACCTCGATCTCCTAGCACACCTCCTGCACCACATTTTCACAATGGAATGGACCGGAGAGGTCCGGGCCATTACATCAGATACCTCTCATAACATTCTCATCCTCGAGAATTAAAAACCAACCCATATAAAAAGGAAAATTTTCGAACAACCACCCCGCAAGATACCTCTCATAGCTCTCTCCATAACAGAAACCAACCACTATCCTAATTATATTATTTAGGTAATTCCTTCCCCCATGTTGATATATTATCATATTTAGGTAGCACTGAATCGCCTACACGGGTTTAACCCTATCCACATTAATGCGTCTCAATTAGGGATTAGGTCCTCCCACATCCATATATTAGGATTTTTCAACTTACACTACCCCCAACACCATAAAACCAACACACTGTCTGAACACATGGCTTGGGGAATTCCTTCTCCCATGTCGATATATTATTCGATTTAGGCGGCACTTACTCGCCCGCATGGGTTCAATCGCATCCGCATTAATGTGTCTCGATTAAGGATCATATTTTTCCCTTTCCCAACACATCCAAACACGTTACACACTTCCAGAGAACAGGTAACCAAAACATCTCACAACCTACAATCCAAGAATTATATATATCAAAGGTATAGAGTATAACATCAAAAAAAGCTCAGAAGAACAAGGAAAAACAGAAGTAAAAGCAACTCCGGGTACTGAGTGTGCATCTGATCCTCCCATTCCCAAGTTCTCTCCTTGAGGCCGCCATGCCCCCACAACACACGAATCAAAGAGATGGTTTATCCATAGAGCACCTTCTCTTTACGATCCTCGATTCTGACTGGTTGTTCCTCAAAGGTCATGTCATCTCCCATATCTAACTCTACCCAGTTGATAAAGTGAGAGTCGTCATGTAAGTACCGACGAAGCTGGGAGACATGGAAGATCACATAAACCTTCTCCAACTGAGGTTGCAGGGCCAGCTGATATGCCAGCTTGCCGACTCGCCTCAGCACCTCAAAAGGTCCGATGAACCTAGTGGAGAGCTTACTCCTCTTTCCAAACCTCCACAACCCCCGTCGAGGGGAAACCTTCAAGAACACATGATCTCCCACCTCAAACTCCAAGGGCATCCTCCGACTACCAGCATTACACTTCTATCGGTTCTGAGCTTCTTTCATCCTCTCACGCACAAGCTGGACTTTCTCTGTGGTGCTCTGTATAACCTCTGGCCCAAGAGCACCTGTCTCACCGACCTCTTCCCATAAAATGGGTGAACAACATGGTCTTTTATACAAAGCCTCAAACGGTGACAAGCCAATATTAGAGTGGAATCTATTGTTGTAGGAAAACTCTACTAAAGTCAAGTGTCACACCCATGATCCCTTGAAATCTAGAACGCATGCTCGCAGCATGTCCTCCAATGTCTGGATAGTCCGCTCTGTCTGCCCATCAGTCTGGGGGTGGAAAGCAGTGCTAAGGTGTAGCTGGGTGCCAAAAGCATATTGTAACCCCCTCCAGACTTGTAAGGTAAACCGAGTATCCTAATCTGAGAAGATAGTCTTTGTAACTCCATGAAAATGCACCAATTCTTCTATGTACCTCTGTGAAAAGGTACTCACCGGGCCCGACTTCTTAATTGATAAGAAGTGAGATGATTTAATCAGTCGATCCACCACCACCCAGATATCATCAAAACCAAACTGGTCTCTGGGTAGTCCTATGACGAAGTCCATTAAGATGTCATCCCATTTCCACTCAGGGATATCTAAAATATTCAACAAACCACAGGGAACACGGTGTTCAGCCTTTACTTGCTGACAGACTAGGAACATAGCCAGAAACTCTGCCACTACCCGTTTCACCCCGGGACATCAAAACTATTCTCTAAGGCCTTGGTACATTTTTGAAACTCCCGGATGTACTACAAAGGCTGATCTATGGAATTCACGGAGAACTCCCTCACACATCACCTCCGGAATGAACATCCTTCCATCAAAATGCATCTGATTTCAGTTGTCCTCTGACCATCCTTCTGGAGCATTTCCATAATCGATATGATCCTGCATTACTTCCGCCTTGGAGTCTCCCCACTGAGACTCTTCCACCTACTGCAACAAGGAGGACAGTACCTTCATCTGAAACAAACAGCCTCTAAAACCCTCTACCCTTGCATCCAAGTTCAAGGCAGCCAACTCTCCCATCACATTCCAAGAATCAGTGATTTCTTGAAACACTTCCTTATGCAACATTTTTCTCAGGGCCTCAGCCACAACGTTGCCCTTACCTTCTGTACAAGAGATCTTGAAGTCATAGTGTTGGAGACACTCAACCCATCTCCACTGTCGTAAGTTCAGGTCACGCTGGGAGAACATATAACATATGCTCTTGTGATCTGAAAAGACCACGAAACTCTCCTCAAAGAGGTAATGCCGCCACAACTTCAGTGCGAACACTACTGATGCAAGCTCTAGGTCATGGGTGGCATAATTACGCTCGTGAGGGCATAACTTCCTAGACCCATAATAGATCACACCCTTCTTCTACATCGGTACACACCACAAAACAAGGATAGAAGCATCAAAAAACACCACATACAACAACCCTTCCTCTGGAAACCTGAGTACTGAAGCACTGACCAACTTCTATTTCAGGTAGTCGAATTCATTATGGCACTGCTCGCTCCATTGGAAGACCTGGTTCTTCCTAGTCAAAGATTTCAATGGAGCCGCAACTCAAGAGAAGTCCGAAACAAACCTCCGATAATAACCTGCCAAGCCCAAGAAACTATGAACTTATGACACGCTCTTGGGTGCTGCCCAAGAAACAACTACCACCATATTCGACGGGTCCACTGGCACTCCATGCCGAGACACTACATGCCCAAGGAAGTGTACTTCATGCATCAAGAACTTTCACTTCGACAATTTCTCATAAAGATGGTGGGGTTAAAGGACTTTCAAGACTACCCAGATATGTTCAACATGATCCTCCTCTGATCTTGAGTAGATCAGGATTTCATCGATAAACACAACTATGAACTGATCCAGACACTCTCGGAAGACAAAGTTCATAAGTCCCATGAACACCACTGGTGCATTCGTAACTCCAAACGACATCACTACAAACTCGAAGTGCCCATACCTACACCTGAAAGCCATCTTCGAGATGTCACTGTCATTTACCCTCAGTTGATGGTATCCAAATCGTAGATCAATCTTAGAAAACCACCCTGATCCCCTCAGCTGGTTGAAGAGATCATCTATCCTTGTAAGGGGGTAACGGTTCTTGACCGTTACCCGATTCAACCTTCGGTAGTCCATGCATAGACTGAGACCACCATCTGCCTTCTTCATGAACAAAACTGGAGCACCCCATGGCGACACGATGGGTCGAACAAAACCCTTCTCCAACAGATCTTCAATCTGAATTTGCAACTCCCGCAACTCTGAAGGTTCCATCCGATAACGGGCCATCGAAATCAGATGGGTACCAAGATGTATGTCTATCCTGAACTCAACTTCACGTCCAGGGGTAGAGTCACAACCTCATCAGGAAAAACATCGAGGAAATACCAAACAAACTATAGAACATCCATCATCTCTGTATCAGCAGGAACCACATATAACCCGCCTAACAAGGAAAGTGGAGGATTCACATGCTGACTTCCCCCCTAATATATCCTATCTACAACAAAATCTACATGTTGCCCATCCACGTTAGAGAACACGACTCTTCTTCGGAAGCAGTCGATAACGACACTAACAGCAAACAGCTAGTCGATGCCTAGGATGACATCATATAGCTGCATCTGTAGCAAAAGAAGATCCCAACTAGATCGATTGTAGGATCGAAATAATGATGTAGATGCTCAATATACAAGAGGGGGGTGAATTGTATACTTTAAAAATTCCTTTAGAACCTTTAAAGTTGGTTACAGATAACTATGTTTTCCTTAGATAAGGAAATTTCTAAGTTTAACAAAGTTAAACTAAGCTAATTCACAACACCTCTCTCATCAATTGAAAACATGGAATAAGGAATGAAGTTATAAACTTCATGTTCTATGTAATTGCTTAAAACTGGAAAGAGATTCCAAAAGTAGGTTTTGGAAATATGGATCCGGAAATTGAAACTTAATTAAAGATTACAATATGAGATTCTACCTTAAAAAGTATAAAATCAAAATGAAACAGAGTACAAGTAAGGAATTATAAGAAAGTTATAATTTCCTTATAATACAATATACAGCAGAAACAAACAAGTAGTAAAACTATAATTAACAAGATATAAGTCTTTTAACCCAAAGAGAAGGGTATCCAACAACCTTGGATAAAGTTACCTTGATTTATACTTTCAAGCAAGCCTGTCTTACCCACTCCAGGGTAAGCCCTCAATACGAAGATCAGAATCTCTATCTTGCTATCCCCGCAAGCCCTCATCTTCAAGGTAGTTGGAACCTCTGTCTTCCTCAGCAAGGAAGCCCTCAAACATTAAGGTAGTCGGCACCTCTGTCTTCCTATCCCCGGAAGTCCTCGAATGTAATCACCAACATTCGGAGTCACACGAAGATTTGAGAGTTAATAAGAGCCTCTCTCTCTAGAAATCACTTCAAGTATGTAATCACATGATTCGAAGATCAGTATCGAGCTCTTTCAAATGAGATCCTATTTATAAGCTCGGTTGACCTCCTTTCCAAAGGTCATATCTTCCATAAAAATTGGAGGGACCTATACACGTGTCATTTAACCAAAAGTTAGTTTATAACGAAATAGACGACATCATTTTATAATAAAAGAATTGTAACAGAAAGTACGACATCATTTTAAGTCTAACTCAAATGTTCGAAGTGAAGATTAAGAGTATAAGAAAAATATTAAAGAGTATACAAATTAAAAAAGTGTAAGAAAAATGAAAGTTCGGAGTCTAAGAAAAAATAATATTCGGAGTCTAAATAAATTCGGAGTGTATAAAGCAAAGATGATAAGATTCTATTTAATAGGATAATTCGGAATGAGAATTTGGAATGACAATTCATCATCAGAATTTGTAATGAGAATTTGTAATCAGGATTCGTCATTAGATTTCGGTGTCAAACTTCATGAGAGTTCGTATCCAGAATTCAGAGTGTAACTTTATTAGAGTTCATATCCAGAATTCAGAGTGGAACTTCATTACAATTCTCTTCCAGAATTCGGAGCCTAAAACAGAATGCTTCCTATCAAAGTTTTAAATGATTCCGAGAATATAGAAATGAATCCGATTGTTATACTTAAGAAAAATATGGATATAGATAATGAATATATGATAAGGATAATTTTCATTATAAAAGTGATTTTCCTTATAAAAGCGATTTTCCTTATAAAAGCAATTTTTCTTATAAAAGAAATTTTCCTTATAAAAGAAATTTTCCTTAAAGATAAGGTGTTTGTGATTTTCAAAACAAAAAGGAATGGAAAATTAATAAGGAAAACCTT
The DNA here is from genome assembly GCA_963277665.1 of Viscum album. Classification (NCBI taxonomy): domain Eukaryota; kingdom Viridiplantae; phylum Streptophyta; class Magnoliopsida; order Santalales; family Viscaceae; genus Viscum; species Viscum album. The sequence continues at coordinate 619,155,002 of OY728146.1, read as the reverse complement.
ATTTACTCAAAAATCTCCCCCTTTTGGAAAGAACAAACATCCTTACGAAAAAGAAAGACTAAGAAGAAAAAATATTAAGGCTTATCTCCCTTTGCTTATGGATGTTGATGAATACGACTATCTCCCCCTTAGGCTTTGAAACTCTAAGGATCGTATTCTATATTTCCGGAATGGAATTTCATTAAGAATAAGAATGTCTTCATTTAATGAAAAACTCCCCCTTAGATAAACTCTATTAGAGTTCTTTTTATTTCTCACCCTTTGTTACGGTTATTTTTCCTTTTCCCCCTTTGTTAGGGTTCTTTTTCCTTCTCCCCCTTTGTGATTTTCAAAAAGGATTCGAGGGAATGGAAAATATAACAATGTACCTGAAAAATTAGTAACAACAACAAAAGAAACAAGCAAGTAATATTTTAATTAAGTTTGAAAGATCAAAAACAAGGAATCTAAGATACAACAAAAGATCGGATTTGTCTATTTTGGATCTTTTTCCTTCGACATGAGACCCTTAAGAATAGTCTTTATCTTCTTCAAGTCATTATGGTCTTCTTCGTCTTGATTCTCTAACACAACTATTCTTGAACTTTGAACTTCAAGCTTTTCTTCCTGTGCTTCAATCTTTTCTTCCTGATCTTTCAAAATTTGTTCTTGCTTTAACAACTTCTCTTCAACCTCAATCCAACAATCCCTTTCATTCCTCCAGTTTTGAGCAACAGAATTCAGCTTCCCATTCAGATCTCAATATTCTTGAATCCGGGAATTCTTCTCATGTGTCAACATTTCTTCAAAGGAAGAAGTAAGATCATTTATCTTCCTGTCTTCTGTCTCAAATTCATCTTTAACATTATCTTGGATATCATCGAAGAACCTCATCTCTTCTAGATTTTTCCTCGAACAACTATTCATTTTCTTACAAGACCTTTTGTGGACTTCATATCCGACAAAAAAGGTTTTGAACTGAGCCTCAATCTCTAAAAATTTATCCATAACCATGGATACAAAGTCTGTTGTCTGATTCAATGTATGTTGGAGCATCTGGAATCTTGAATCAATACTAGAGAAGGTTGGAATAGAACCCACCAACCACTTTAATGACTGAACAACAAAGTCATGGCCCAACGAAGATGACTCCGAATCCGAGACTTTTCTTAGAGAAATTTCTTCTTCAAATTGCTCATCCTTCTTCTTAGAAGAATCACCAACTTCCCTTCTCTTTATAGCCACTGAGCTCGGGGTATCGACAACAAGTTTCTATCACTTGTCCTTTTTCGGAATGGATTCCTATTCCGGGGATTTTTGTTCACTATCAGACACTTGAACAACGTTGTCTTCATCATCAATATCTTTTTGAGCACCATCCTCTACATTCTCCATTTGAGAAATATCATGTAGAATATGTTCTTCCTCTGCATGATAAGCTACTTCTTGTTCTCCTTTCTCCTCATCCTTCCTTGGAGTGACTATCATAGAGGACTCAGCTTCTGAAGTTCGGAGAAAAAAATGTTCTGAAGGTCTCCCCTTATAGTCTTCTACTTTCTTGAATAGATCTCCGGTCTCACCACTACCTTCAGAAACTGTTCTTCCCCTTCCACTTGCTCAAACTACTCAACTTCCTCAATATGCTTAGCTTTTAGCTTCTTCGGAGTAACATAATTTCTTCCTGGAGTCTCAGGTAGAGATTCCAAAGAGAAAGATCACAGAACTGGAATGTTTCTGGAGGCCATCTCATTAAACTTCAATAAAGTCTAAACCACCTTAGCTTCAGACATCTTCTTCTAAAGATTATTTTGTTTCACTTGTTTTTCTAGTTCAGCCACTGTCTTTTCCTTCAAGGACTTAGCCTCCGTAGGGCCCAAGCCAAACTGAGGATCCCCTTGCACTCTCTTCTCCTTGACTTCCCTCTACTTAGAAACTACCTCATCAGGGTAAACTTTCATCTTCTTCAGTTTTGGAGTTGCAGAATGAACATATTTTGTTTTAAGATTCTCTACTTCAACTTCAACTTCATTCAACTTTCTCTTCTTCACTGGATTAGAAGATTCAGGTTCAGCACCATTTGGAACCGCTTCTTCTTGAACTGGAAAATCAAAAAACTCACCAGTCATCTTGTCGAAAGCAACGTTCATCCTTTTAAGGGTATCATCACTCACCAACATAATTTTTCAAACTCTTGGTTTAGACTTGAAAGCCTCCTTGAAAGACTCAAGGCACCGAACTATTAACTTCGAGATTATTACTGGATACATTACGATCTGAGCTCTCAGATTCTGTTTCTTAACATTCTCAATGGTAATAAGAATGTGTCTCATCAGATTAAACATACTTAGATTAATAATAAAATCTAGAATAAAGATCTCTCTCTTCTTCAAAATATCTTTTTCACCCTTTCTCGGTACGATAAAGCCTTGTACCCATAATTCTAGAATTCGAAAATTTGTAGACAGACTAGAAATCTTCGGAGCCTTGTCATCTGATAGTCCGAGAGTCTTCAAATCTTTTTCCTTGTCGAAACATACCATTGAATTCGGAAAAACATGAGTGATAAACTCGACTTCTCCTTCATTTTTCAGCCCAACCAAGCTGGCTTCCTTGGCATAAGAACGCTTATATGTCTTGCCATAAGACTTAAACGAAAATTTCTCCCGACCATCTTCCTTAAAGAAGGAAACTGTCTCAGAGAACTCTAAAAGCAACTCCAAATATACTTCATCTTGATTCCCGGGCTTAGACACAGCAACATCTTCCCATCTGTTAAGCTTTATGTTCTTGGATATAAGAGAATCATAATTGTTGAATAAATCAGGATGAACCAACCTTTCTCTATATACTAACCACTATGAAATTGGCTTAGATGTTGACATGTCTTGAGAAGCTACATCCATAGACATTCGGATATGAATACTTCTGAGAAGTTCGGAACGGAGATTTCTGAAGATCAGAACGACATTAAAATGGAGAGACAGAGCTTCGGGACGCTGGAGCTTGAAAAACCGAATGGGGACGACCATTTGGGGTCCCCTTTAAATAGGCAAAGAATTTGACCGTTGGTCTTCCATATCCATCTAACGGTTGAAAAAACTTTGAACTGATCTGACGGTTGAAAACCAATTCTCAAGAAAACTTGAATCCGATCTTTTGAGGTTTTTATTAAAACAAGGATTTAAGAAAACTAGAATTTGAAAACAAAATATAAGAAAATACCAGTTAGTAAAATATTATTATGAAAACATAAGGAAGGAAATCATACCTTTAGGATTTTCTTCGGAGGATTATTCATAATGGGTAATATTATTCATGAAGAAAAATTAACTACGAAAAATCTTTACTACGAAAATAGATATTTCGTAAAACTCACTACAAAAAAAAAACTCAGTACGAAAAGAATAATAAAAAAACAAAAAAATAATTCTAAGGATTTCAGTACGAAAATATCATTACCAGAATTTCAGTATGAGAATGTCCTTGTGAAAGTCTAAATACAGAAATCTTACTATGAAAGTCTCAGTACAAAAGTCTCATTCCGAACATTTCAGTACGAAATTTTTTAAAACTCATTTAAAAAATAAAGAAAATAACAAACATATGTACTCCCCCTATGAAAATGAGTTTATTACTATAAGTAGACTTTCTCAACAGAAAGTTAATTAATAAATATTACCTTACAGTTATCATTCCTAACTTCTGTTTAATGTATTCAAATCTATCAGAATAAAAAGATTTTGAGAAAATATCAGCAAGTTGATCTTGCGTTCCGATAAACTGAAGAATGATATCTCCTTTAAGTGTGTGATCCCTAAGAAAGTGATGCCTAATATCTATGTGTTTTTCATGATAGTGATGTGCAGGGTTCTTACTTAGTGAAATGGCACTTGTGTTATCACACAAAATTTGAGTTTTAGTTAAACTCAAGTCATAGTCTGTGAGTGTGTGTTGCATTCACAATAGTTTAGCACAACAACTTCCAACTGTTATATATTTGGCTTCAGTAGTGGAGAGTGCTACAAAATGTTGCTTCTTGCAAGACCAAGAAAATAGGGAATCTCCTAAGAAATGACATTTTATGGATATACTTTTTCTATCCATTCTACATCCACCAAAGTCAGCATCAGAAAAGATTTTTAGAACAAAATCATTTCCAGAAGTATAAAACAATCCTAGATTCATGGTTCCCTTAACATAGTTCTTTTGAAGAAAAAATCTTGTGAGTCTATCATAACATGCCTGTGGATCTTGTTTAAGACCATACAAAGCATTGGTAAGTCTAAAAACATGATCAGGATGTTTTGTATCTTCAAAACCAGGAGGTTGTTCAACAAAAACTTTTTCTTGAACATAACCGTTAAGAAAAGCACATTTCACATCCATTTGAAAAAGGTTAAAATTGGAGAATGCAGCAAAGGCAAGTAGAATATGGAATGATTCAAGTCTATCTAGTGGAGCATAAGTTTTTCATAGTCTATTCCCTCTTGCTGGTTATAACCTTTAGCAACAAGTCTAGCTTTATTTCTCACTATGACTCCATTTTCATCACATTTGTTCCAGAAGACCCACTTTACTCTAATAACAGAAGTTTCCTTAGGTCTTTCAACCAAGATCCAGACTTTGTTCCTTTCAAATTATTTTAGTTCGTCTTGCATATCTTTGATCCAATTATCATCACCTAAAGCTTCATCAGTGCTTTTTGGTTCTAATTGGGAATGAAATTCTAGATGTTCTATTTCATTTCATAAGGAATTTATGGTCCTTACTGGTGGATTTACATCACCAATTATACTATCACTGGGATGATTCTTAAGAAACACCTGACTTGGGTTTTGTAAAACCTGTTCATCAACATAGGGTAGAAATTCTTCTGGGGTAAATAATTCAGAAGTATCTTCTTGATCATTTTCATTATCAGATGGATCTTTTATCAAGGGTTCACAATCAGTTTTTGAAAACACATCCGAGGATGTAGGTTGGGATAGTTTAAAAACAAAAGGATCAGACTCATCAAATTTTACATGCACTGTTTCTTCAACAGTACAATTATTTTTATTAAAAACTCTATAAGCCTTAGAAGTTGTGGAATAACCTATGAAAATTCCCTCATCAGATTTTGGTGTGAATTTATGTAGATTATCTTTAGTATTCAAAATGAATACTTTGTAACCAAAAACCTTGAAGTAGGATAGTCTCGATTTTCTACCATTCCATAACTCATAAGGAGTTTTATTAAGAAAAGGTCTAGTCAAAACTCTATTTATAGTATAACAAGCAGTACTTACAGCTTCAGCCCAGAAATGTCTAGCTATAAGAAAATTCACTCAACATGGTTATAGTTATCTCTTGAAGAATTATATTTCTTCTCTCAACTACATCATTTTTTTAGGAGTTCTAGGTGCTGAAAATTTGTGAGTAATACCTTTTTTACTACAAAAAAGTTTCAAAATCAGAATTTTGAAATTCTCCTCCATGATCACTATGAATAGTTTTCAATGGAAGTTTTTTCTCATTTTTAACTTGTGCTCTAAAACTTTTGAAATAAGAAAAATATTCATATTTCTTTGCTAGAAAATAGACCCAAGTAAATATAGTGTAATGATCAACTAGAACAAACACATAGTATTTGCCTCCAATACTTCCAATTTGTGTTGGACCAAAAAGATCCATGTGCACTAACTATAATGCATCAGTCTTTGAGACTTCACCAATAGATTTAAAACTGTATTTAGGTTTCTTTCCATATTGACAAGGATCACAGACTTTAGAAGAATCAAATCTAAGCTCCGGTAGATCCTTAACTAGTTTCTTCTTAGAGAGTTTTCATAAGTTCCTAAGGTTACAGTGACCTAGTCTTCTATGCCATAACCAGGAAAGATCTTCCATTGCACTTAGGCAAGGTAAATCTTGGCTCATTATGTATTCTAAGTTCAAAGTGTAAACATTCTTTTGCCTATTGGATGAGAGAATAAATTCTTCCTTGGAATTGTGTACTAAGCATTTATCATTCGTAAAATTCTCAAGGTACCCTTCATCACATAACTGACTTATGCTAATGAGGTTGTGCTTAAGACCCTTAACAAAAAGAACATTTTAAATCAATGTTTTTCCTAGAAGAACAATATTACCAATACCAACAATTTCTCCCTTAGCATTATCTCTGAAAGTTACCTTTCCTCCTTTCGTTTTGATAATGTTTTCAAAATAGATTTTGTTACCAGTCATGTGCCGGGAACATCCACTATCCATGTACCATGTATTGTTGTTGGTACATCCCCTATCACCCTGAAAATAAGAAGTTAATTAGACTTTCAGAATCCAAACATGCTTGGATCTGGAATTTCCAGTCAACAAAATTTTAGGAACCCACACTTTCTTAGAAAAATAGGCTTTATGAAAACCTAGAGATTGGGTTTTGTTTAAGGAACAATTCCTTGCCCAGTGACCACCACATTGACACTTGGTACAAAATGGGTAACTTTGAGGAACAAAATAATTGTTACTAAAAATTGGTTTTGCATGGGTATAACCAAATCCAGATTTATTTCTTAAAGGTCGTAGTTGGGAATAAATTTTATCAAAATTCTCCTTACCATGGGTAATGTTTGATAAACACTTCTTTAAGGAAAAAATTTCGGAGTTGAGTTTTATAACCATGTTTTTATCCTTAAAATCATTAGTTTTAAAACTAGACCTAGGCACGAAAACAATTTTTTTTAGAAATTACTTTTTCTAATTCTTTAAAAAGCTTTTTCCTCTTAGAGCATACTTCCTCAAGATTTTTTTAAATACTTCTAAAATCAGAATTTTTCTTATCAAGATCTTTAGAAAGATATGATATATATTTAGTAAGAATATAATTCCTAGAGTTTACCTTATGATGTTTCTTATTGAGTTTAGAGTTCTCAATCTCAATATGTTCATCAAACCTAGAAACATTTTCATAGGTAGGTGACGTATTTTCTTCATCAGAAGAGGATTCTTCATCTGAGGAATTATAATACTTACTATCATTAGAATTTAAAGATACATTGGTCAATGATTCAGCATTTTGTACCTTAGCCATAAATCAATGATTGTCAATAGGTAGTCCGGATATAAGACCAAGATTCTTATGTCTTGATGATTCAAAATCAGAATATTCATCTGAAGAGTCACCACCACTGGCACACCAGGTATCACTAGCTTTCAGAACATTCTTAGCATTGGCTTTATAATACTTCTTCCCGTTCCTGTCTGAATGCCTTTCTTTCCTTTCTTTCTTTTTGAGAAAAGGAAAATCTGGTCTAATATGTCCAGATCTCTTGCATTCGTAACAAGTAACTTCTCAATCTTTCCTTTATTTCTTTTCCTTTTTCTTATACGTGGATTGGAAATTTCTCTAGATGACTATCTTTTTCATCCTTCGAGAAAGATTTTCTAAATCATTTTCTGAGATTTCACTTTCACTAGAATCTGATTGAACAACCATCTTCCTAGACTTGGATCTGGTAACTCTCTCAGGAGTCTTAGATTTCATATGATTTTATGTTGTTGTAAAAGATACAGTACCATTCCCATTCTTCTTTTTGATGTTGTCAGCATCTCTCTTCATTCTAGTTTCAAGTTGGAGAAGAGTTCCAAATAGATCATCAAGAGAAATTTGAGTGACCTTCTTGTTTTCATCTATAAAAGTTCTTTTGGATTCTCACTCATTAAGCATGATATCAATAATCTTATCCACAAGTGCATAATCATCTAACCCTTTCTCTCCCATAAAATGTAAACTGTTGACAATAGTCATAAACCTCTGTTGAAATTTACAGATTGGTTCACCATAAGGAAAATTGAATCCATTGTATTCAGCTCTAAGCATAGCTCTCCTAGTTTCAATTACTTTAGAAGTTCCAAAGTGTGTAACCTCTATCTTCTTCCAGATACAAATAGCTGCTTCAAAAGAAGAAATTTGGCTATATATATTTCTAGTCCTTGAACATATTAAAGTATTGCATACCTTATAATTGAGTTGATACTCATTCTTTTCCTGGTTAGTGAAAGATCTAACTTCCTTATCAGGAATTTTATAATCTCCAGTAAGCATAACAAAGTTTTCCACTCCAGTGTTGATAACAAATGTCTTCATTCGATCTCTCCAGTACTCATAGTCATTACCATCAATGATTGGTGGTCTTTTAGGATTTAGATTATCATTGGAACCAACATTGACTCCTACCATACTTAAAATAACTTTTGGCACACAAACTTGTTAGTAGAAAACGTTCGTAATCACAATGTTCAGAATGTCAATTCGTAATGACAAAGTTCGGATTGAAAAAGTGAGCAAGAAAAATTTATATGTGCGTATAATTATTTCAAAGATTTCCTCTGATACCAATTGTACGATCGAAATAATGATGTAGATGCTCAATATATAAAAGGTGGGTGAATTGTATACTTTAAAAATTCCTTTGGAACCTTTAAAGTTGGTTACAGATAACTATGTTTTCCTTAGAAAAGGAAGGTTCTAAGTTTAAAAAAGTTAAACTAAGATAATTCACAACACCTCTAACACCAATTGAAAACTTGGAATAAGGAATGAAGTTATAAACTTCAAGTTCTTTGTACTTGCTTAAAACTGGAAAGAGATTCAAAAAGTAGGTTCCGGAAATATGGATCCAGAAATTGAAACTTAACTAAAGATTACAATATGAGATTCTACCTTAAAGCGTATAGAATCTAAATGAAATAGAGTACAAGTAAGGAAGTATAAAAAAGTTATACTTTCCTTACAATACAATATGCAGCGGAAACAAACATGTAGTAAAAACTACAAGTAACAAGATATAAGTCTTTTAACCCAAAGAGAAGGGTATCCAACAACCTTGGATAAAGGCCCCTTGATTTATACTTTCAAGCAATTCTGTCTTACCCACACAAGGGTAAACCCTAGATACGAAGATCAGAATCTCTATCTTGCTATCCCCACAAGCCCTCAACTTCAGGGTGTTGGAACCTCTGTCTTCCTCACCAAGGATGCCCTCGAACATTAAGGTAGTCAGCACCTCTGTCTTCCTATCCCCCGAAGTCCTCGAATGTAATCACCAATATTCAGAGTCTCATGAAGCTTTGAGAGATAATAAGAGCCTCTCTCTCTCTAGAAATCACTTCAAGCATGTAATCACATGAGTCTAAGATCAGTATCGATCTCTTTCAAATGAGCTCCTATTTATAGGCTCGGTCGACCTCTGTTCCAACTGTCATATCTTCCTTAAAAATCGGAGGGACCTATACACATGTCACTAAACCAATGGTTTGTTTATAATGGAATAGAAGACATAGTTTTATAACAAAACAAGGGTAACAGAAAGTACGACATCATTTTAAGTCTAACTCAAAAGATCGAAGTGAAGATTCGGAGTGTAATAAAAATATTAAAGAGTAGAAAAATTATAAAAGTGTAAGAAAAATGAATGTTTGGAGTCTAAGAAAAAATAATATTCAGAGTCTAAATAAATTCGAAGTGTATAAAGCAAAGATGATCATATTCTGTTTAATAGGTGAATTCGGAATGAAAATTCATCATCAGAATTCGTAATGAGAATTTGTAATCAGGATTCGTCATTTGATTTCAGTGTCGAACTTCATGAGAGTTCGTATCCAGAATTCGGAGTGGAACTTTATTAGAGTTCATATCCATATTTCAGAGTAAAACGTCATTATAGTTCTCTTCCAGAATTTGGAGCCTAAAACAGAATGCTTCATATAAAAGTTGTAAATGATTCTGAGAATATAGAAATGAATCTGATTCTTATACTTAAGAAAAATATGGATATATATAATGAAAATATGATAAGGATAATTTTCCTTATAAAATCAATTTTAGGTATAAAAGAGATTTTCCTTATAAAAGCAATTTTCCTTATAAATGCAATTTTCCTTAAAGATAAGGTGTTTGTGATTTTCAAAACAAGAAGGAATGGAAAAGTAATAAGGAAAAATTTATTTACTCAACATCGATGTGGTCCCAACGTCAGCGCACATCCCCAGAAAACACAAGATACGCTGGTCTAACCTCCAACTGGTGTACTCATCCCCAAGGGTACGGAAAGTCTCTCTATGTCTAGACCCAAAGAATGGGCTAGACAGGGTGCAACAAAGGAGTGTGAAGCTCCTGAATCTAATAAAGAAGAAACGATAGTGCTGAACAAACAAATTGTACCCTGCACCACCTCTAGTCCTACCAGAGCTTCCAACACTGATGCGTGCAATTGTCCACACCCAGTGCCTCTTCCTATCTGACGTCGACCACCTCCCCGACCACGCCCTGGTCGAAGTCCCTGAATAGCACCCTGAGGTCATCCTCCTCTGGAAAAGTCTGCCCTCCAAGGAGCATGGTCCTGCTGCTGCTGGAAGGGCCTCGCTGGTAACTGGTGCTGCTGAGGTGGGCACTAAACCTTCCCACCTCCACTGTACAAAGCTCGAGTCGGGCACCAACTTTGAATGTGCCCGGAAACTCCGCAAGAGAAACACTTCAGTCCTGGGCTCATGAAAAATGGATGAGGACTCGAAGATCTGAACTAGAACTGTTGGGGACTGCTCCCCAATGACCTGAATTTGGAAGGTCCTATCGCAGGAGACCTACTGCTGACTTCCTTCCCCTTCGACGAATCTGGTTGGATCCCCTCTCGTAGTGCACCTCCCTGTGAGTGTATCCTCTCTACAACCTCTGCCTTCTTCTGTATTTCTATGAACATCGGAAGGGTGAAGGGGGTGACAACATACTGGGATGAAGGATGAAGCGCCTCCTCCAAACGTCTCGCCCGAGACTCCTCATCCGGAAAGATATCCAAAGCAAAGCGTTGGAGACACTTGAACTCGATCCCCAATTCACATACTGACATACTCCCCTGCTGGAGGGAATGTAACTCTTACTGCTTCTATGTCATGATTATGGAAGAATGGAATTCCTCTCGGAACTCCTTCTCAAAGTCAGCCCACAGAACCTTTTCCTCTGACCTCTCCCTATGGTAGAGTGTCCACCATTGACGCGTTGCACCCCTCAGCTGACAGACTGCTAGGGGAACCCAGTACACCCTCAGAGCACAGATCAAAGTAAAAGTGATCCCTTGCTCCTCAAGACACCCCTCTATCTCCATGTCCTAAGTACTACCCTCGTACGTCTTGAGGGTTTATCACTGGAATGAACGGAGAGTATTCTTCCACTGGTCATCTTCCTCCTCTCGGTCAATCCTCAATTGATCGACCGCCTGAATCTATTGGGCCTCGGCTGTCTGAGTCACTCGGGGATGACGTCCAGGTGCCATAGCTATAAGTTAAACAAATATCACCTAAGACCAAGTAGTAAGGAAATTTCTCAAGGTTTCATTTTATCACTTTATTTCAATTTCGTTCCAAAAACACCCAAATCAAGTAAAAAACAATCATGATGATTCATGTAATTTCCCTAGGGTCTCTAACCTGCAATCAATGTAGTCTCACTTGGTCGTTCGGTAGGCTCAGAGTCCTTGCATCGAATCATGGGGGGGGGCTAAAATCTCGTGTCCTAGCCGGTCTTCCCTGACCTATGTCACACACCAAGATCAACTAACATTGTTCCCTACCATCCCATGAAATCCTCACTGTGCCTAACTCAAACACCATTATATCTCTCAACCATCACCTTCGATACCATTCTGTCACGACCCCTCCCACCAAAGATTCCCCTTCTGAGCTGGCAATGGTGAAAGGGAGATAATGACCCCCGAGTCCCGCCTCCAATAGGCCCTGGAGTGGCAACTAGCACCAAGGGTATGAGTTTTCACAAATATGGGAGGCATTACCATTTTTAATATTTAAGATCGGGAAATAGGATGAGTCAAACATCAAAAGGAAAAGGAACTGGTAAATGAAAATACACCCAAACCAATACCACATGCATGTTTAAACAATTCTGGAATAATGTACAGGTACAAGAAAACTCAAAAATACAATATCAAAAGAAACATGAGTACATCAACTGCAACAACTCCAAATGTCCCGACTAGTAGGGTCCCGCACAGCCCTAGTAGTCCTCCTGAAAACCTAAAAGTAATCGTAGGGTGAGCATACAAGTATACTCAGAAGGGAAACCTAAAGATCTCGTGCACAGGTGGGGACACATCCTAATGTCTCGTGAGAACAACAAAAGAAACCAAAACCTAGCAAGGAATTCTATCCACCCAACCTCACCAGCCACACTCACGAAAAAAACAAAACAACAGGTATTAATATATAAGAACAAGAGTATTGGGTACCCCTCACCATTTCCCCCCACTAGCTAGCTGCTCTTCCTAATGGAGAATGCCCTGATGCTAACACACTCTTCCTGCCTGCACACACCTGGGCCTCACAACCACATATCCCACCCACACACACATGGTCCTCACAAACCACATATCCCGCCCGCAGACACCTAAGCCTTACAAACCACATATCCCACCAGCACACACCTGGGCCTCACAAACCACATATCCCGCCCGCACACACCTGGGCCTCAAAAACCACATATCCCACCCACACACACCTGGGCCTCACAAACCACAATCACATCCCCACCCAAACACACCTGGGCATCATCCCGAAAATTCTTGGGAACAGTAAACCTGCCCGAAGAGTCTTGGGATAAAATCACACCAATCAAAACCTACCCGATGAGTCTTGGGTGTAAGGTCACCTCAAGCCATCACAACTTATGGAAGAAGGAGTAGGAAAGAGCTAGTAACTAAGGTGAAAACACCCTCACCCATGAAATGGGAGTGTTCAGCACTAGGTTCTCAACATGGGTGGGGTGCGACGTAACACAAAAATACAGATACATATATGTATACCAAACACACAACCCAACCTACGGCTTCTAAACAGAGAACTGAGCACGTTCCTTGGCAATGCTACTACAAACCATGCATAAAACAAACAAACCCAACCCCATTTAGGTTTTCAGGTTTCAACAGTATTAGTTTATTAGTTCCTTAACTACTGGGAAAATATCAAACCAGATCAAGCGTTTCGTAGAACAAAACCCTGAGAACCAAAAATCAAGTTAGATAGAACACAAGCAACACAAAACCAACCTTTTTCCCATCAATAAATCCCCATTGATTGTTCCCATGTTTAATTCATTATCATTCCCTGCAGTTCATTTATCAACTTTCTACATTATTTTCTTATGACAACCCATTACTATACCCCTGATGCCATTATAACCACATCTCCACAACCATATCACAAAACAAGGCCCGTGCCACATCATTTCCCCTTTAATAACATTTAATGTAGCCCCACTACCCACTCTATTCATAATAACCCAGGATTCACCTCCCCACCCCCTTTGCACACAACACATAACCAAACCAACACACACATGTTCATTATTCCATTTTGTTCAACTGGGGTGATCACACCAAGTTTTCGGATATTCATTTAATCATCCAACTTTACGTGATTAACCAATTTCCATATTACACAACGTTCCCATCCACAAAATGGTCTAGAAAGATAGGGAAACATTTAATTGTACAAGAAAAGGCCCCCAACGACGGTTATTTTCTGTAGGCATAAGCCTATTCAATTCACAACATAACAATAGGATAAACAATGATAAACATAACTCCTTTCCCCATCCTCGTTCATTAAGCTAGTTATTATCTTCATTAAACTGGTTCAACAATGTCTCGTAAAAGAAAGAGGACAACCATCCCGTGTGATGCACAATTTAGAGAGACGAAGTAAATATCCCTACCTCAAAATGTTTTTGACGGAAACCAAAATGGTCAAGGAACGCTCAAGGAACCCGAGTCGATTCTCCGAAACCCCACCTTAGATCTCTCCTCGTAGAAAGATAAAGACCAAGACTCATCATAAACGACATCCAAAAAACATAGATCTACCCATAACAAGCATACATCTAAGATCTCGAGAGAAGAGGAGTAGATCTAGGTAGATCTACGAAACCAAACTAAAAGGATCACATACCTCAAGAAACTGGCTCCGATTTGCCAAGGGGAGCCTCCGAATCGCCTCCAAAAGGCTTGATAAAGGTTCTTCTACCTCCAAGGAAGGGTAATCATGAGTTATGGTCGATTAGGGGATTAAACGGGCTAGATAAAGGCTAAACAGTCAAGATCCCAAATTTTAGGATCTAAATTTAAGTGCTTGCACGGCTTAGTCACTCGGTTTAACAAATAGTGCGCTAGCTTCTACCTTGACAAACACTCCTTGCATGGTTAGTCTTCATGGTTAGACAAACCCTACGCTAACCATGCGTTAGATTCTACCTCCAACACCAACCTTGCACGGTTTGGCCACACAGTTTAGCAAAACCATGTGCTAACTGTGCGAAATCTATTGTCATTATCTCTCCTTAAAAGTCCACCCAAACGCACCCCCAAGGAACCTCGACCTCCAGGCACACCTCCAGCACCACATTTTCACAAAGGAATGGACCTGAGAGGTCCAAGCCATTAAAAAATATGTTTTCTTAAATGAAAATTAAATTTAGATCTGATTGATTCTAAAAGTGTTGATGGGATTTTTTTTTATATTTTATGAAAAATTTAAAAAAAATAATTATATTGATTCAAAAAAAGATGATTTTGAATTTATGGAATTTTTTTTGCTCAAGATTTGGAGCAAGAAAATGATAAAGTATCATTCAATTGGGTGTATATCTATTCTAAAAAAGATCACACTTAATGGAAATACCAAAAAGACGATCTTATTGAAAATTTAATTGGAAACATTGAATCCGGTATAAAAACAAAAAAAATATTTCAACGTTACAGCCTTGATTCTAATTTTGTTGTTGATTTTGTACCTATTAAGACTGATTATTCTATAATGAAATCAAATTGGATTGATGTACAATATGATGAATTAAATAAATTTGAAACAAAAAAGAATGGAATTGGGTTGACCTATCAAAAGTTAATAAAATAATAAAAACTAATTTATTTTTTATAATATTCTTGATGATGTTGGAAACATTGTGAAAAATAAAGAAATAAAATATGATCATGTTTATTTTTAGGAAGACGAAATTGAATATATCTATTTTCTCTACATTCTAGGATGGAGGAAATTAAGATCTTACTAACATTTTCATTTTTCAAATTACCTAATTATTTCAAATTGATGAAAAATGTGAAATTATAAATATAATAAATTATGATGAAGTTTCTTTGAAACAACACATGGGATTGAAAAATGATAAAATATTTAAATCATGTTTATAAAAAACAATAAAACATTATATATTCATAATATAGATCATAGGGTTGGAATTAAAACTAACTCAATTTTTTTACTAAACTTTTTATGGGTATTTTTATCCTACTTTGTAAATAAATTGAGATTCAAATTATATTTTCATTATATAGATTTACATTGATGATATAAAATATGGATATCCAAATTATTTTTTTGATAATGAATTTAATATAATAATGACCAGTGAGTTTTATATGATCATTATTGGAGGATTACTTTTTTATATACTGAATCATTAATAAACGAACAATTCTATTTTCCAAAATAAGTCTTCCAAATGATAAAGAACATGTAAAATGTTTTATCCTTGATTCATGTAAGCCTGTGATAACACAAGTATGTACTAATTCCAAATACTATTTAAATGGATCCATAAAGTGTGTGTATAATAAACTGTATTGATCCATGATACGAAGCTTATGGTATATGACTACATCTAGAAAATATATAATATTTTCAATATATTTATGTGATAGATTTTAGTGTAACATAAATGGAATTAATCTTATAAATGTTAAGAGAGTTATTAAATATATTAAAGGAACTACTAGAACTGGTTCACTTTATTATAATTATGTTTTTTGAATTATTATCTTATTTTGACATTGAATTTTAAGATAGTTGGCTTGTCCAAAAATTCATAGTAGGCATGTGTTATTTACTTGTCAATAATTTAGTTTTATGGAGTTTTAAGAAAAAAATCAGTTTAACTATCTTAAACTGTGGAAGAATATATTTCTACTGCTTATTACTATTCTCAATGTATGTGAACTAAAAACCATTATATTATTTTAATATCTGTTTTGATAAAATTCCATTATTCTATGATAATTATAGCGAACTTTTAATTTCGAAAAACCCATTCAAACACTTTAGAATGAAATATATGGATGTTATATTTAATTTTCTAAGAGATCATATAACATAATTGTATTTTCTTTTAAAAATTTTCATACTAAAAAATAGCTTTCTTTCATATTCACAAAAGCATTAGATTCTGTAAATATTTTGAAAATAATGTTTGGAATGGGTATGTTGGAAGTTTATTATTTTTTTCATTATAATTACTTATTTTTTAACTATATATAGTTTTATATTTCTACTAACATGAATATAGTTACTAAAGGTCAATTTAAAAAATGATACTTATGTTGATAGTATTATCTATTTATACTGCTATTATGTAAGAAGGAGGTTGTTTATGGGATTTAGTTTTCTTTTTGATAAATTTAAAAAAAACAGAATGTTTGGGAAATTTGAAATAATTAAATGTTAGGTTTTGTAATTTTGAAAATTTGGGATATTTTTAGTGTTTGAATTTATATTTTAAAAGTTTAATATTTTTGTTTTGATTAATTACAATTTCAACACATTTAATTAAATTCATATAGTTGAAAATTTAATTCCTTAATATTTTTAATTTAGATATGTTGTATATATATATATGTTAATGTTTTTAATATGTTAACATTAATTTAATAATTTTTAAGATTACATATAAAATTTATTCTTATTCAATTTCTTTTCTATGATTGTAAATGATTTTTTAATGTCATAGTTTTCAAATATATTTGTGTCTATATTTTTTAAGTACATAATATATATAATTAATATATATATATATATATCATTTTATATGTACATATTCATGTTTATATATATATTTTTTTACAATTCAACCTTATTCTCTAATTATGCACACACATTCAATGTCAGTGGCTTATCTCCGTAGGAATGAAAACAGTTCATTGAGCACTTCAAACATCGTTGTCTCTACTATGTCTTATTTGGATTGACTATTATTAATGAAAACACAACCTATGTTATGGAATGCCCTTGAAAGAATCATCAAACTTCCACATTAGTGGCTCTCCTATGTTGTATTCAATAACATTCTAGTACAACAGTTCCACTCATGCTCCATCACAGCTCCTTGTAATGTTCTTGCTTTATTTCACCCACAAAACCAATTGTCCCGACCTTAGAAAATCCATACATTAATGGAAATGGCTCGACCATTCCCTGATTATTCTTCCAACATCTATGATATAATTTATATAATTATAAATTAATGTAGAAATTCATAAGAAAATAATATTTCTTCCTATAATTTTTCATTCTTTAGTTTTTATTAGTTAGGGGTTATCAAAAAAATGAAAGACCATTGACCTAATTTTTATCATTTTATTTATTTTAAATGTTAACTTTTATTCTACAAATATTTTAGAAATGGTTTAAATGTATTCATTTCTATAACATAAGATCACATTAAATCCTTGAAAATGAACAAACTATTTCAAAATACATGTAACGATAGCATTAAATTTTATTATTCTTTAACACCTAGAATTCATTGATTAGTTATTTAGACCTTCTTAAAAAAATCATGAAAATAATAGAATTAGTTATGGGAAATCGATCCATTCGAATGAGATAATAGATAGTGTGATAAAAAACACAATACAGTTTATTTAGAAATTGATCTTCGATGTAATACCCATTTGATTAATAATATTATATTGGGAACTTCTATAACTATTGTATTATTTTTTCCTAAAAAAAATTCAATTGTATAGTTTTTCACAATTGAAGTGATCAAGATCAATAAGAGATGTCATCGTCATATCCTAATATCTATTCTTCTTTAATTTCCTTCTATTTTTAATCATTTTAATTTTTCTTCAGAATTTAGATATTATACAAGTTTATCCTTTTTCAATAAAAAATTGACTCAATTATTCAAGAACTATAAATGTCGATATTTTGTTGTTACTTCCATATAGAATTCAAGGTAAAATTGGTTTGTTACTCATGAAAAAATACAGGGTTATGACTCCCAAAATTGTAAATGGAATCTTCATTAATATGTTATCATAACATTAAAATATTCTTCTTATTAGTGGTTATATATCATATTAGGGAGTAGAGAATAGAGAATGGTATATTAAGATATTTTTTATATGAACTACTATAAACATAGTTTGTTTACATTTTCTTTTTCATTACACAATATTCTGAGCACTTCACCAATAGTTGAATCATATAATAAATTACTCTGATTAATTTAGGATATAAAAGTTGTTAAAATAATATTCATTTACTACTATGGTATTAATATCCATAAATCTCCATCAAAAAGTATAATCAATGACATTGGGGGAAGTAATATGTGTTCTGTTATTTACAAATGAATAACCCCTTCTTTTTAGTGCTCTACATCAGTGTACTGAGATTTATAAGACTCAAAAAGTGAAATACCACTATACAATACATACAAATTATATTAAATAGGGTATTTAATCTTTTATTGATAAGAAAATGGAATCTTTGAATGAATACAATGTAGGGTCCTTCCCAATAAGTCATCAAAAGATGTTTTCGAGATGACTACCATGCTTTTAATGTCAAAATTACCATATTTGAGATTATTTTTTTAAATTAATGCTCCCAAATATCATTTTATTAATTTTTCATGTACATATATAAATATGTTATATGGTGGTAGGTCAGTTTTATTATAGCCCAAATAGTATATGGTTTGAATTTTTATGTGATTGAATTTGGAATGCTTGTCAACTAATGATTTGTAAATATCATTATCATCAACCAAATCAAATACATGTAAGTGTCATATTTTCCCATGAATTGAAGCTTACTATTCTTGTTTAAGGAATTTTAAAACCATGTGACATTTCATAGATACCATTTTTTAAAATTATGATTTAATATTGGCCACAACATTCTTAAACTCTTTGGGACTTGTGAGGGCCTCTATGAGGACTTATCCATTTATATTAATGGGTTTCGTATAACCATAAATAAGTTTTTAGTAGAAATTATTCATATATTTTATGAAATAATAAATTTTAGGGGTAGATGTTTCTATATTCAATGGTTTATGTATTCAATATCGTGAGTCCTGAAGGCCTTAGTTTACTCTACCTGCAAATCCCATTGCTCAATGGAACTAGGGTTTTTCCTATTTATTATGTGGTGGAACTATAATAATCGCATCTCATTGTTGATAGGATAAAATTTTATATATTAGTTAGTATACTAGTAAGATCATACAATAGTGATCTATATATGGTTTAATATCATATTGGTATTTCTGTTGATATTTTTGAATACCTATCTTCTGGTTTCCACTATGTGTATGGCCTCAAAAGAAATAATAACAAATAATATGTGTCAATACTGATATCAAATTCATATCCAATATATCCACATCCAAGATTATTAGTATGTATCTTGAAGGATTATTACTTCTTCAATTTGGTAAAGGGGTTTTTCAGGTGTATTAAATTAATGGATTCATATTTTGGTTCTATAGTAAGATAAAATTTCATTTTGTGGGAGGGGGGGTCTCGTACTATCAATTATAATGAAATGAAAATAAGAATATTATAGAGTATTTTAGTATCCCATGGGGGATTGATTATTGTTCCCTGATCCACTAAAATTTCATTCATTTAATCTTTGAAGGCAATGATGATGACAATATCACCTTGGTATCTAAAGGATAATTAGGTCCAGTAATCGTTGATTAAGTCATGAAGTAATGACTCTGTGGACATAATTGATCAATTTTATAGACATGTAATCATAATATATATATATATATATATATATATATATTCTATACTTCCTTCCACTCTTCTTCTTCATTGGTAATGGTATTAGATCCATAATTAAAGTTTACTAGGGGATTTCCAAACATTAAATACCCAATGACTATCAAATATTATATAATTTCCATGAATATAATTCATTTTTAGATATTGTGTCCCATCATCTAATTAAATGGGTAGTAATCAAGATGATCATTCACACCAACATCATTGCGTCTATGGATCTCTAGTGATGTAACCATGTGATTCTCGATTTTATTCATGAGAAATCTAGATAACTTATCCTTACAGAAGGAATTTACTATTTTCTTGAGATTTTTATGTTATATAAAATTTTATAGATCATCCCATAATGATGATGAAATTTTTTCTCTTTTTTTATTCATGATTATGTGTCGTGTGTTATTGAGCATAGTCAAGACTTAGATAAGGAGTCAGTGTTTGTTTTTGATAATTATGCTTACAATTTATTTGATACTATTTTTCTTCCCATGTTCAAGGGAATTGAAATAGATTTAACTTTGGAAAAAAGTCATATTATAGTCACTTTGATAATAATACAAGGACTTTGATTCCACATCAGAGTTTCATGGGAAAGATAAGTAATTTTATATCATCTAGGATATTCATAATACATAACATCAGTAGCTAATCATGTTGAATACTCTTATTGTGGATGTATTTTTATTCATTACATCATGATATTAATCCATAATCTGTATAATTTTCTTTATATATTACATTTAATTTGGCAATGATAGTTTTTCCATCCTGATCAAGATGATTTAATAAAGGAATTATCATCAATGGTCTTCTTAGTTAGTAACAAAACTGAATGAATGATTATTTTACCATAAAAAAACTAGGCCCTTTAAGGGTTTTTATGATGATATTGAGATTTTTTGAATCTTATTGATCCAATTTTCCCATAATAATTCCACACCATGAAAAACATGTGTGGAATTCTACTCTGTATTTTCCATATAATTAAATTTTGGGAAACTGGGATTCACAATGATTGGTATAGGAGTAAAGTACACCAACTCTACATATAGATTCATTTTCAATTAATCCAGAACAAACCTACTTATATATATTCCATTCTATAAATTAGTTATTTCAATTATTTAAGGAAAAATATAACAATTGTTTATTAATATGATTCTTGAATTCAAGAACTTGGAAGAACCCAATATTGTTGGCTTGTTTTTACTATAGTTGATAACCTGATTGATTCAGCTTAGTGAATATCATTTTACATAGTGTTTCTCATTTATCTAGTAAAATAAATTATGGATAATCCATAGCTACCTAGTTTATATAGACTAGTTATCTAGTCTCTAGGTTGGCTAGATGATAAGATTCTGTTCTTTTTCAATATGTAAATCCTTCTTATTGTAGGATATTATATGAAAATGAGATAGTGTCATTGGATTTAAATTTTCACCTAGTAGGTATATTACCTATGATCTATTTTTTTTAGTTGCATCAACTTATCCAACAAATATTCATTTAGGGTAATCATCCTCTTAGTGTAAATAGTCGGTATTTTGTTAAGTGGTTTATAGGATTTAGATTTTGCAGGACTATTTAAATTTTATTAATATTAACATCACCAATTGTGTGGGAATCATATATTTGTAGGAGATACCATGTTTTGTGTCTATGATTGTTGTTTCATACACATATTTTATTCTCACACTTTAGTGGGAACCATTTTTTGAATATATGTCTCCACATCATTTTCTTTTACACTAGTTTCATGTTCCAAATTAATTTTTAGGATTAGATCAATAAAATTCAACAATTTGGTTCTTACATGGTGAACTATATCATCATCCAAAAAAATAGTAAAGATTATCACCCATCTTTGAGCACACATTCTGGGGAAAGTTGTGATCTTCCTATAGATTTTCCTTTAGATAAGATCATTTTTATATTCTATTAATCTTTGATTTATTCATCTCCATTTAATTTTCCCCAAAAAATAGTTTTTATATATTAATCCTAAGAATGTTTCACATGAAATTCATAGATAAATCCCTTAATGTGGGAGAATAGTTATAAAAAAACTATTGAGAAAATCATTTGGATGTCTCGTATAAAATTCCACTTATAATTTAAATCAACGACTTCCTTGAAGTATTGGTGTGTTTGAAATTCCATCACCCCTAGGGGATAGGGATAACCTCACATTTTTTACAATCACAATTATACTTACTGAGTGTTTTATGGTTCATGGGGAAGTTGTCTAGATAATGAAATACCCCATGTTAATTGGTTTGGAATGCTCAGACATATGTATTGAGAATTTTTTCATGTATCTTTTTATATTTTGGGATTTTATTATAGCATCATACAAATTCAAAAAAAATATTCAGTTGAAAAGAAATTACCACTATAGATGATTCTACCCATATAGATTTTTTTTTTAAATTATACACATATTTTACCTTCTTAGTGTAA
The DNA here is from genome assembly GCA_963277665.1 of Viscum album. Classification (NCBI taxonomy): domain Eukaryota; kingdom Viridiplantae; phylum Streptophyta; class Magnoliopsida; order Santalales; family Viscaceae; genus Viscum; species Viscum album. The sequence continues at coordinate 619,132,641 of OY728146.1, read as the reverse complement.
TAACGAATAATCCTATAAATGGATCATTCATAATAGGTTAGTCTCATATGAGATTTCAGTAGATAAGGATTTCATTTGACTATATAACTATCATACATGAACTAAGGACCTAATATTGGGCATCAAAATATAAAATATAGAGTTACCCCATTAGATAATCTTCACTTACCATTGATGAGAGTGAAATATATTTTTATAAATTCACCCCACCCTATAATAAACATGGTGGATACAGAATCAATGTCCAATTATAATATAATATTTGAACCACTTAATAAGTAATATAGGATATAATCATATTTCTTTCCTATTTAATGATATTAAGACATCAAAAGGATGGAATGGTCAATGTGGTGGCATATATCCAAAAACACCGTGAGATAGTTGACACATTCTATGTTGTGATGATTATTAGAATTCATATGATGAAGAGACTCTTATATGGATTGAGGAAGATAATATATAATTTACTATATTAATATTTATGGGATGTTATGACGGGGAGTTTTTATGGGAGGGAATATGACTACTATTATATTTCTATAACATTCTATTAACATAACCATTGCCTTGTTCATCCTCAATGAGTGATTATTAAATATGGATTGACCATAAAGGTCGTATTTATCTATTTTATTAAGGGTAATGAGATTATTGTGAAAACACTTAGCTCTATTCAAGGGAATATGTATAAGTGGAGGCACTGATGATTATCATTAGGTCAGGTTGAGAACTAACTATGTTGAAGAACATGTGATTAGTGATGAAGGGATCAGTGCAATCAACATAAGATTCTAGTGTTAATCCTAGTATTATGAAAAAATAAAAATATATTTATCAGAGGGATTAAATTCTTACTAATGAGACAATTCATCATGGGGAATTCCTTCATAATAAAGGAAATAGGGAGGACCTCTATGGTTTTGGATACTATGTTAATTATTGTTGGGAGGTACTCTACACTAAAAAAATAATTTTTTATATAGAGGAAATATAAATAATTTACCCTGGGAGGATTTACTATGATATAAAATTGATTAAAACATGTATCACCACCGTGATTACTAATTTTTTTCATATTTTATAGCGAGTATATCTATGTTGGCTGTTTTCTATTTAACCATCATGGTGTGCACCTCCATGGTTTCTAATTATCAATTGATCGGTTGGGGGGGGGGGCGCATTTCCTTTCAACCATTACTTTTTACAGATGTTATACATCGTTATAGCCATGAATATTTCCTTAATGGCTATTAATGAAATTGTTTTAGGGAGGAACATTGTAATAAGGTATCATGGGAGGGTCTCTAGTTCTTTCATGCATTATATTACTATGAGGAGGACCCATATTGATAATGTTTTATTACATTATACCACCCAGGATTCATTTTTTGTTGATATATTATGTTTATCATGGAAGAAAAGTATGGGGGGTCCTCTATAGAGGATCTCCAAAGTCATTTTTATGGTGTTATCTAGTGGCACTTCATAATTATTACTCTGGGGTGGACCTCTAGATATAGGTATTACAATACTATAAAAATGACCAAACAATCCATGATGACCTTATACTATATATAAAATGATAGTGGATGTTCCCCCTATTAAAATGAACATTGACATTTGACCATTCTTCGTATGAGTGGAACTACACAGTCCCTAATATAGCATTGGGGTATGCTGATAACCCATAATAATTCCAGTTCCAAAAATTGATAGAAACCAACTATTGGACTACAACTGTAGAATACACGCCACGATCCATAATTATGAATATGTATAGGTATTCAAATACTTTCACAAATTCATTAATAGTTGAGTTTATAAAATGTGAGCCATAATCTTGAAGAGTATGATCTCTCCTTGGAAGCTTAGTGGCTATCATAAGGATATGCTAATGATCTATATGGATATTGATGTGAATTGGTTTATAGAAAAAAACCCTATATTTAGTGGTATAATACACCCTATGGGCCCTTCACATATCTTTCATGTCCAAGATATCTAGGTTAAATATCTTCAATGAAGCCTCCTACATACAAAAATGAAAACATAGGGGTATTATTAATTAGAAACATCTATTATTGTTGAGTATTTACTAGGGTATCTCCACATATGTTCAGGGGTTTTCGGAATATCCTCCTTAACCTCCATGAGATAAGGTAAATGGTTATTTCTACTCTAAAGTTTGAGACTCTATAAAGTGGTCCAATATAAATGTTGGGGAGACTTACTTTATGATATCTAGTATTTTTTAGATGAATTTAGGGTTTTATATCATGACTTTTTCTGTGTAGGGATCAAGGATTAGTATGAAACCTTTAAATTTATAAATCCACGTGATAAAATCCACCACATAGAATTAGAGATGATGGGTTGTTGATTTAATTAATAAATAGTACATGGATGAAATGGTCATTACAGTCAATGTGTATGTACAATGCTCCATATACTAATGATTTGTAGGCATCTAAGCTGACGATTCATTGCTGCTCTATTGGATGGATAATTTGATACATTCTAGTAAGTTATGTGATTATTATATTTATATTTAAGGGATATAATAATGAGAAACTCAAGTGAAAGAACCATTTAATTTATTATAAAAAGAAAATAAAAATGATATCAATCTATTTATTTTTTACATAAAGGAAATCATGTTGGTTTCACCCTATTGTTCTCCATTTTCATTCAAACCCACCATCATTTATATATGAAAAAACATTACAAAGGTAGTTACTCATTAGGATGATTTAATTACACTTTTAATTTCACATCATGGCTGAATGGATATGAGAAAAACTCATCCTTTGAAGGTACATATTTCCAAGTCTATAAATATCTTATTGATTTAAGGCATATCAATGAAATAATACTGTATAATAATACTAGTTACTCCTATTGTGAATGTGGTAAATTTCTTCCATTCATTGTAATTAACATCAATATGTATCAATGTTTCTCTATCATTCTCTTCCCAAGAGATGGTTTCACTATGTTTTCTAGCCATTCTGTCACTAAATAAATAATTTATCATCATACAAAGAGGCAATTGGGTTTTTAATGTTTTAGATCAGTCCAATGAGAGGGTATTCCTTCATATCCACCATAAAGTGGGAAATCAATGTAGTTTCATCTTAATTAAAAGTAAACACAATACATTTTGATTTTTTTGTGATAAAGAGAGGTATACTTCCTTTTATGTTTATAAATCTATCAATAAATGTTTGAAATTTATGTTTTTTCATCCCTGACCAAATATATTTATTTTAAGGTCATTAGTCTAGGACCATATAATTTTCATTCAAATTCATATATATTAGACCATAGAAGTAATTTTTTTCTTTTTTTGTCTAGGACAATGTCATTATATTTTTTATGATCAAGAAAAAATTACATATTCGAAGTAGTTTAATGTCAAATATAATTGTTTTCGACGTGAAATAATCCAAAAATGGTTAATATGGGACATATTCATGAGTATCTCGTCAAGATTCAACCTATTTTATGGAAACTAAAAAACGAGAAGGTATATTGGTGGATCACATCATATAAGAGGCCCCTTATATTCCTACTCACTCCATTTATGCTCAAAAATATATGAGGATATAAGGATGGAATCATAGATAAAATTACCTAAATAGGAAGATTTAAGGAATATAACTAATTAAAATCCTAAATATATGTCTATATCATTATTAGTCATATGGGAGATCCATTGAAATATCAATTGAGTTCATGTTCTACATGACACATGATTAAGAAATTTGAGTCAAGTTAGCATAGAAGATTGAGCTAGATAATCTTTTTGTGGTCCTCTAAAAGATAGTGTATTTTTATTAATGGAATACATGATTAATAGAATATTTAGGCTTCTTATGATTAGGGATTAAAATGTTATGATATCAAAAATTTACTTTAAATAGAACATTAGTCCCCTAGAAACTACCTTCATTAAACAACTGTGATATCTATGGTTTATCTCTAAACTCCTTGTGGGTGAGTTCAACATTCTACTAGATTGAAATTAATTCATGTTTTTTTATATCTTCTATATTCCGTAATCATTAACGTTGTTTTCTATGGGTGGTTCTATGGCCAAAGAATCAGTCTCCCTATTATATTATTTTTTACCTTCCACATCATGATAGTTCCCATCATGGTTTCATGTGTTGGTTTTAATGACTACTATGGGTAGTTATTGTGCAGTGTTGGATAATATTATTTTATCAATATTTTTTATGGATTTTATATTTGGTCTAATTTTTTTTACTCATCTTAATAACATTTTTACATCATTTTATCCACCTATGGACTTTTTTCATGATCCAGTATATTATAAAACAGTGTACATTGGAATTGTGTATGGAATGTGATTATGTGGGTTGTGTGATTATTGGTAGTTCATTTGTGTGCATTTGTTTTCTAATTTATTCCATTTAATTATAAATCTATAATTTTTCCTTTTGTGTGGATGTGTATCTTGATTTTTTGGTTTATTTATTATTTTGATCCATTGTGATCTTGTATGATTTTTTTTATTTTTATTACTTCTTTTTGTTGGTTTGGGTGTGATGGTGTAGTTTCAAGGTGGATACTCTATTATAAGGGGATGTGAGTTCTATTTATTGTGTCCCTATAGTCGTGATTTTTAGTATCAATCCTTAGTTACTCTAGTATTTTTATATATAATATTATTATGAAGTTGTTTCTCTTCATAGTTATTATTTGTTCAATTTTTTCTGTTCACATGGGAATAGTTCATATTGGAATTTTGTTTTTATTCATTATTCTTGGTTGTTTAATATTAAATCTATGGTTCTTGAAATACTATTGGTATTTTAATAGTTGTACCAGAAATGAGATATAGTGGATATCTTTTTCATTAGGTGGTGAAAATATAGTCATTGTGTGATTTGTAATTCTTAAGGGTTTTTAACCAATCAACTATTAAAATCTCATCAATTTCAATATTTTAAATCATATTTGTTCATATGGGTTTAGGTTTTACTATATGGATAACGATTTGTATCATGATATACTAGGTTTCCCACATCCCTTATTTTTGTTTTTTATAAATTTTATTTTTTCTATTTAAAGGTATTAAAATTAAGGGATATATAATATAGGATTCTTTATTATCGTTAACAAAATAATACATTGTCAAAATCTGGCCTAAAAATATTAATTTTATTGTGGTCATGAATTTATAGTATATTTGGAGGATTCTATAATGGAATATAATTTTCAATGATTTGATCTTAGGGAATGGAGAAGGTTTAGGTCAATTAGGATGTTGATTGAACTTATGAATGAGAGGTAGGAGAATAAAATATACTTTACGATGTATTTATATTCATGACATAGATCCCACATGAATTATTTGACTATAATATCTCGGTTTTTTTTATTATTATTTTTAAATATTGTATGGAATTATTTCAAGACCAGGTCTTTCGACGGCATCCGATTCTGAGGCCCGAAGTTCCCAGAATAAATGTTTGAAATAAATTAAACATTTAAACAACGTTCTTGGGTGGTTTTCCTGAAAAAGTTGAATAAATTTTAAACCAGGACCCAGATCATAAATATGAGGGCACCATTCCATTATGAGCAATGACTTTACCCTAGGGAGGTCCAAAAATCGGCTGACACAGTTCAGCTGCAAAAGTTAGTTTCTGGATAATTTAATTAAAATAAAATAAATTGGATATTAATTTAATTTAAATGATTCCTTTTCCTCATAAAGACCTAATTTATACCCCTTAAATACATTATTATGACATGTTCGCTGGGTTAGCCACATGACCCTGTGAATTTAAAATTTTCTATTGGATCTTTGGAGGAGAACCTGTTGGCGTATGATGACGACGTGATCGATTGATTCATCTCGGGTTCGACAAACCTCACCAACAAACGCAACACGACGATCATTCTTCATCCCAATAAATTAAAAGGGTTTTATTTCGATTCTTCTTTTCCCCATTTTTGGATTAAATTCTGAATGTAGATCAACCCACAAATAGGGTGATCCACGACTCATTCATTCTGAAAGGAGGGTGTCCATTTTATTTTCTTTTGAGGTTTTTGATTTGGGATTTTATTTTATGATAATTTTTGAATTGTCATTTTTATTCACTTGTTAAACCTATTAACGTGATCGGATCGACGTTGTAACAAATGATGGTGGAGGTGTGTTCCTCCTTTATTTATTGTTTTTCTTCTTCCCCTTTAACCTCGTGTTCTTTGTAATCTTCGAGGTGTCACGAAAAATGGACTGTTTCACATCCATTTTGCAATGAAACGATACCAAATTTGAGATTGTACATCGCGACGACCTAGCTGAGGTGTGACGATAATGGAGATGAAAAATCATCCTGGATCAGGAGAAGATTTCCATCAAGTGTTCACCGCACATATGGATCAATATGTGTTTTCAGGGCCGATCAGAGGCCAAAAAACAATGGAAACCACCTTTTGGTTTCGAATCAACCTTGAATCTAGAGATTTGTGGAAAATGGACCATAGGAATGAATATTGGAGCTTCTCTGAGTCATGGCGAAGCAGTTCTGTGATTCTATAAATTTTTGGAACACATGACATGTATTCCAATGAACACATCATGTGAACCGTCAGTGGAATCTAGGGTTTTCATGAAGTAAGTGATTAAGAACATGGTGCTCCACTAGAGAGACACAGTGTTTGGGACCCCCCTAGTGGTGGCTGGATTTCTGGGTGACAGGAAGAACTCAAAAAGTATGTGACCATTGTCACACAGCGTGTGGGTCCTTACACGGACTTGGCGTGTATCTCGGAAGAAACACGGATGCAGGGTGGGTACATGGTCGTATAATCCACCACACGACTAGACCTGGATGGTTTCATAGGATAAACTCTTTACCGGTGACATGAGATTGCAGTCACTGGATGAAATGTATACTAGCACACAACCACGTACAATGAGGGAATCCCAGTTACTCGGACATAGTGTGTGGTCCGTACTACACAATGTGTAATTATATTTCTACACGACATGTTCGTATGGCTTGTTTTGTTTTACCCAAGTAGTACCCAGTGTCAAGAGACATGGAATTTGACCCTTCTACATGTTGTGTATACACAAGAACATTTCATGAACCTCTTGTCCACCTTATCGTGGATAGGTTTCGTATGGGATAGTTCCCCATTTTTTCCCATGAAGGTAAGGTATTGTTTCCATAAATAAGAGTATGAATCCTTTTGTCATAACATTTTGATATAGAGTTAGGTATTCCTCCGAGAGGCTCGGAGTGAGATCCCCTATCCATTCTTGAACCTAGTTAGAGTCCGATATTGATGTGACTATTCCTACAGGATTCCAATCCATTACATAGAAGGTGAATCTGGATGAGTCGTGATATCCTCTAAGGCACTGGTAGTGATTCTAATCTATGTATCATGATCTTTCCCCACTCACGAGTGTGTTCTACTGGAATGAGTGTATCTATCTCTCATGATCCTCCTCATTTAATAGCACTTCCTAGAAGGACGTCATCAGATCCATCATACTCATGGTGTGATTTCTCCTAGACGAGTGCTTCATGGGACCTTCGAATATAATCCCTAGTGGTGGGATGTAGTTGTGTGACTTTCCTCTATACTGTGGGTTTGAGTTTCAAGTATATTTGGATGTGTTTATCTTATTATCTGTTTCTTAGACATATATTGTGTAGAGGAGACTTTACTTCTCCTTTTTTTATTTCATTGGTGTTTTTAGGGGCCTCTACTTAGTATAGGTATACTCACCCCCACACTAGATTTTCCTTTATGTGTCGTGTCTTTTGTAGATGAGAGACCTTTTGAGAGAGTTAAGGGTGGACCAGGACCAGACAGAGCATTATGCGTTCCCTAAATACCATGGTGTTCCTACTACTATGAGAAGTATTCCTAGTAGCTCTTTGTATTTATAGATTGATATTTGTAGTTTGAAGACTCTTGTTTTTGGTGGGCTTGTATTCTGGCCTAGTTTTACATTTTTCACTTTACTTCATTGTACTGTGTTCGTTGTTTTTAGTTGTATTATTTTATTTTGTTCCTTAGTGGATTTTCATTACATTTCATCATTTTTGGGATTGGATATGTGTGTGTTTGTGTACCTGTACATAGGTAATGCCTCCCAAGTTAGTAATATGCTTACTCGGTGTGACTCACTAGCCCATTGACAATTGGAGGCATGCTTGTGGAGTCGAAACACGGGCCCAGCTGATTCGGGTCATGATAGAGTGGTATTAAAGGGGGTTGTTTCTACCTTAGGACCAAGAGTCCGTGATATTGTTTGGGGAAATAGTTTTCATAGTTTTGCGCTCAGCATTCGGGCCAGAGACTCCAGCATTGGTGCGGGTAGCCGATGTATCCATAAACCACGACTTTGATAACCTGAATTTCAAATCGGTACATGAAAAAACAATTTGTGAGGAAGTAAAAATATGGTTCATTCATCATATAAGAAAGGGTTTTTTTTTACATGCCTTTTGTGTCAGCTATCTAGATATACTCCTTAAACATGGTACATCTTGTTTCCTTACAAGATGTCATCGCGATGCATACCCACTAGGATTCAGCAGTACAATTACGAGGATGTCACCCGCAGTGATGAGTCTTAGATATAGGGACCATCTCCATAGGAGTTACTTCTAGGTGGTGAACCTGTTATACCACCAATAGTCGAGAATCCCATGGTACCTGCATTACCGAACGCCAAGGGGTGTAGGTTGAGCGTGTTCCATGTGTTCCAAAGATAGAGATACATCAGGTTCAGAGGCCAGTCCAACCCTCAGGCATATGAGGATTGGCATGAGGCTGTGACTAGAGTTTTCTGTCTAGTGATGAAACCGATGGACAAGATGGTGATCCATGGTTCGAGTATTCTTTAGGGTTCAGCGGGATGATAGTGGAGTCTGACCATGTTCAATCATGATGATGATAAACGTTCATGGATGGAGTTCGAGGGACTCTTTCTGAAGGATTTATCTCTGATTTCATTGAGAGTGGTGTGTATCCAAGAGCTTCATCATCTCTAGCAGTGTAGTTTGATGGTGGATGATTGTTCGTCGTGGTTCACCAACCTCACCAGGTAATCAATGGATATGGTCAAGGTTTAGTAATTCAGAGCTCAGACCACCAAGCAAGGTCCACGACGAGACATTCGATCTAGTGTCCTACCTCTATGAAATTTGACTTATGCTTGAGTGCCCGAGCGAGACTTGGTGATTGAGAGCTTCTTGGCATATAAGAGATAGTGGAATAGTGTCAAAAGAATGCAGGCATGTGGGGAGACCTTGATAAAAGGGAGTTGACGTCTGGCATAGGGACCATGACATGGGAGATGTGATAGGAGGACCTAGGACAGGGGATCGACTGTCCATGGATCTTAGGCTGGATCCAGTCATCCTGGGGAATGAACATTCTTCTTTTTCCATGGTAGGGGACATCTCACTAGAGACTGTCTAACCCATCGACCAACTGATAGGGAAGTGGGGGATAGAACTCCAAGCAAAAGTTGGAGAGTGGATCATACATACCCTCCAGGTAGCAGATGTGGTAGAGGATCAAGGAGGGATTCAGGTGGTGGAAGACACATCGATCTACTTTCACCACCACCCCAAGGAGGTCTGCACCAGGCTAAGCGAGTTGGGGTATAGGGTCAGGGACAACTGCATGCAGTTGTGGAATAGGATCCAAGGACTCGAGGGATAATTCTAGGAACAATATATGTCTTATCTACCTTAGTTGACATATTTATAGACATAGGTTCTAGTCATTCCTTATTCACCCCATGTCTTGTGCGACTCCTTGAGATTAATGTAGATCCATTGACTTTAGCCATACGCTTGGAGACCATTACAACAGAAAACATGATGATCACACATCATTGTAGTTAGTGTGGTCATACCATTGGAGGTGAGTGTTTCAGTTGGAAGCAATTTGTGGCAATGTTGAGGCCTTTGGATGTAATTCTCAGTATGGATTGGTTATTTTTAGTCCAAGCCCCGATTGACTTCTTTAGGATAAGAGTGTGGTGTGTCTGAAATGATGAGATGAGATTTTTCTTTGTTGGAGAAAAGGATACCCAGGCATCACAAAATGAGCTCAAGCATAGGAGGGTACAACCGATCATTCATGAGTTGGCCAGCCTTACCCAAACAGTAGTAGATGTTGTGAGATTTCTGTTCCCAGAAGTATTGGTAGAGTACGAGGAAGTATTTCCCAAATATGTTCTAGGACTACCTCCACACCAGGAGATTGACTTCTGCATCAACATACACCCTAGGACGGTCGAAATATCCTCACCAACATATCAGATGGCTCCGACAGAGCTATGTGAGATAAAGGTGTAGATATAGGATTTGCAGAGCAAGGGTTTTGTAAGACCATGTGTTTCACCTTGGGAAGACCTAGTTTTTTTCCAATAAGGATGACGGTAGATTGAGGTGGTGTGTGTATTACTAGCACCAAAACTAGGTGATGGTGAGGAAAATGTATTCACTAACAAGGATCAATGAAATATTTGATCATATGAGAGAGGTACAATGGTTGTTTAAGGTTGACCTTTAGTCTGGTTACCACCTGTTATTAGTAAGTGATGAGGTTATACCAAAGAAAAAATCCAGATGTTGCTACGGTCACAATGAGTACTCTGTGATGTCGTTAGATGTGACGAATGCCCCTAAAATGTTCATGGGACTTATGAACTGTCTTTTTAAGCCATACGTTGACCGATTCTTAGTTTTATTCATCAAGGACATCCTTATGTACTTAGCATTAGAGGAGGAGCATGGGAGACACCTACAGATGGTTCAAAGTGTACTTTGAGAGAACTAACTTTATGGGAAGCACTCAAAGTTCAAGTTCTAGGATATGGAGGTCCACTTTCTATGACATGTCATCTCAGCATATGGGGTAGATATGGACCCATCTAAGGTAGATGAATTTTTAGAATGAGATCCTCATCTAATGGACTTACTGTGTTTCCTTGGGTTGTTTTGATATTACTGAAGATTCATTCCTGATTTCTCCCATATATCAGTACAGATGATATCCATGAGAAGAAAGGGTCTACCCTTCACCTAGATAGAGAAGTTCTAATAGATTTTAAAGAATTTGCGGTAATGTTTGAAGAGCACCTAGATTTTGAGATTTCTGAAGGAGGGTGTCATGTTCATTGTTTTCTTCGACGCATCATAGACTGGGCTAGGTTGTGTCTTAATGCATAAATAGTTTGAGATTGCTTATGGTTTTCTCCATCTTAGGCCACATGAGCAGAACTATGGAACCCATGATCTCTAGTTGGTAGTGGTAGTCTTCGCATTGAATATGTATCCACACAACCCTATGGTTAAGCGGTTTGTCACCTACTATGAACACAAGAGCCTCAAGTACATCTTCTTGCCGATGGATCTGAATCTAAGACATAGGTGTTATGATATCGAGACCATATATACTCCTAGGATGGGGTAAAAGGTGGCAGATGCTCATAGTAGGAATCGAGCTTACAGTTGTTGAGTGATCCAAAAGAAAAGTTGGCCTCGTTACAGTTATCCATCCTGGAAAGAGATGATGCAACTTAACTTTAGTCAATGGTTGTCACTCCTCTACTCTTACAATAACATAGGGAGGCACAACTTGGGGATGTCGACTATGAGGCTTTACGTGCTCAGTTATCCTCATGGCATGCCACTGAAGGATATTCTCAATATGGGATGCACATGGTTTTTATAGAGGACACACTGTTTTACCAGTGGAATTCCTGGAGAAGGTTCAAATGGAGTTTCATGCATCCCCCTTGGCTATATATCATGGAGTGGAGAAGTTGTAACGGTATCTCCGATGATAGTTCTGCTGGTCAGGCATGAAGAGGGCAGTAGCAGGGTTCGTTTCTCGATGCCTTACATGCCATCACGTGAAGGATAGGCACCAGGTTGTAGCAGGGTTAGCTAATCCCCTGAAGTGCTAGACTGGATGTGGGATGGAATATCGATGGACTTCATAACCCGAATTCCATAGAAATCCAAGGGACATGATTCCATCTGGGTGATCAATAATTTACTCACTATGTTAGCCCGCTTTCTATCTATATAAGAGCAGAGTTCTGTAGATTGCATGGGAAGCCTCTACATTCATGAGATAGTCTGGATTCATGGTTTCCCTTCGACAAATGTCACATATCAAGATGCTAGATTCAAATCCTGGTTGTGGAAGGGATTGTAGGAGGTTTTAGGTACCCAACTACACTTGAGCACAATATTCCATCCCCAGACAGAAGGTCAGACTAAGAGGACCATTCAGGTTTTGATGGATATGTTGTAGACCTATGTCTTGGAAATTGGTTTTAGTTGGGAGTACCACCATCCACTGGTGTAATTTTTGTACAATAGTGGTAACAACTCCAAAATTTGTGTGGCACCATTCGAGGATTTATATGTGATGCCCTATTAGTCACTGCATTGCTGGACCGACCCTAGAGAGTCCACACTAATGGGTCTAGAGTTGGTGTGAGCTACCACCAAAAAGGAGCAGATCATCTGAGATCATATGAAGACTGCACAGATACGGATGAATTCTTATGGAGATGGACGATAGAGACCTCTTGGGTTTGAGGAGGGGGACCATGCCTTCCTCAGGGTCTCACCTCGATGAGGGTTGTATAGATTTGTACGGGGTGACAATCATTCTCTGAGGTTCATCAAACCATCCCTGGTACTGATCAGAGTTTCCGAGGTGGCTTACCTCTTATCTCTATTTCCATAGTTTCACCAGGTAAATGATTTCTTCCACGTTTCGTTGCTGAAGATGTATGTGCATGCCCCATCGCACTCCATTGACTGGGGAGAGTTGGATATTGGTGATGGATCGACCTTTGTTCACTACCCAGTGGAGCTTGAGGATCAGAAGTAGAGGATCTGTCGTGGGAAATTGATTCCCTTGGTGATCGTCTGATGTCCGCAAATAATCTTCAGGAGAGAATATGGGGCAGAAGGTTCAGATTTGTGCCCAGCACATACATATTTTTGAGTAGCCCCTTGTTTTGGCTTCCCAGAACATAAATCCTTATAGAGGGGAGAATGTAATGTATTTGATTTTCTAGGTATTAATTTTAGATATTAAATATAATTCATTCCAGACATGGATTTTCAACGATGTGGGATTACGAGGCATGGAGTTCCCGAAAAAATTATTGAATTAAATTAATCATTTAAGTAGCGTGCACAGGATATTTTCATGAAAAAGTGGAATGAATTTTAAACTATTTACCAGATCATAAATATGAGGTCACCATTTACATCAGAGAACTGACATTACCTTATGTAGGGCCTAACATCATCTAGCAGGGGATAGCTGCAAAGGTTAGTTTTTGGACTTTTTAAAGGAAATAAAATAAATTGGCAATTAATTTATTTTAAATATTTCTTTTTTGTGAAATGAACTAATTACTCCCCTTTAAATACATGCTTATGGAAACATTGTAATTTTATCTTCATAACCCTATCAATTTTTAATTTTCCATTGGATCTTTGGAGGATATCCCATTGGCGGACTACAACGATGCGATTGATTGACACATCTCGGGTTCAACGAACCTCGACAACAAATGCAACGCGCTGATCGTTATATAATCGAATCGAGGTAGGGGTTTTCATTTTGATTATTAATTTCCTAGTTCTTGGATTAAATAACGAATGTAGATAAACCCACAAATAGGGTGATCTATGGATCTTGCGCTCTTGTATGTGGGTGTCAATTTCTTTTTCTTTTGGGATTTTTTATTCGAGAAATGATTTATCGATAATTTTTTAATTGTTATTTTGATTCGCCTATTAATCGTATTAATGGTAGTGGATCGACGCTATGAATAATGATGGTGTAGGTGTTTTCTTCCTTGGTTTATGGTTTTTATTTCTCCCTTTTAACTCCCGTTCTTCGCAGGGATACGAACAACATATCGCTGCACATCCATTTTGCATCACAAAGATCCCAAACATGAGATTTGAAATCATGATGACCTATCATAGGTGCGATGAAGATTGAGGATGATGAAACTATTAAGATCAGGAGAGACTGTTCTTTGAGCATTCATTGCACTCATGGATCAATATGTGTTTTCTTGGCTTATTAGAGGCTCGAAAATAACGGAAATAGCATTGCAGCATCGGGGTGACCTAAAATATGGAGTTTGATAGAAAACAGACCATAAAAACAATGATCAGAGCTTCAAAATGGCACAATTATGACATTATGTGATTCTATAAATTTTGGAACACATGGAATGTATTCCGATGAACATTCAGTGTGGACTTGTGGAGATGGCTAGGGTTTTCATGTGGAATGCAATGAAGAACATTGTGTGACTCTAGAGAGACATGGTGGGTGGGTCCCACCCGGCAGAGGCTGGAGTACATGGAAACGAGAAGCACCAACACGGCGTGTGAACATTGTAACATAGAGTATGTGTCCTTACACAGATTCATCGTGTATATTAGAAGACACATAGACACGGGGTGGGTACACGGTCGTGTACTCCACCACACGGCCAGACCAAGCTGGTTCCATGGGATGACCCATGTACCGGTTACTTGGTATGGCACACATGGGTTTGAAATGTGTACGGGCAGATGACCATTTACACGGAGGTAACCTCGATTACTCTGACATAGCGTGTGGTCCATAATACACGATGTGTATTTAATTTTCTACACGGAATATTCTTCTGACTCCGGCCGTTTTACACGGGTAGTACCCTGAGTCGAGATACTAGGCATGTGACCATTATACACACCATGTATACCCTATAACATGGATTGAACTTCTTTTCCACGTTATATTGGACATGTTTTGTTTGTATTAGAACCCCCTTTATCATTCTTCTGAAGGTCAGGTATCGTTTCCATCCATAGGATTATGATCCCTCCAGTAGGAATTTCTGAGATAGTGTTATGTATCCCACTTAGAGGCCTTGAGTGAGATCCTATATCAATTATTGACCCTAGGTAGAGTCAATTATCAACGTGAATATTCCTATAGGACGTCGATCTTATACTTAAAAGGTGAATCCAGATGAGTCACGATATTCGTCAAGGCCATGGCAGTGATCCTCATATGTGTATTGTGATATTTCACCCACTCATGAGTGTGTTCTCCCAGAATGAGTGTACCTATCTCTCATGATATTTCCCAATGAACAGTACTTCTCGGACAGACGTCATCAGAGCCATAAGACTCATAGAGTGAGTTCTACCAGATGAGAGCTTCGTGAAACCTTAGAACTCATTCCCTAGAGGAGGATGCGGTTGTGTGACATGTCTCAAGACTGCGTGTCTATGTTTTGAGTATATCTGGATGTGTTTCTCCGGATATCTATTCATTAGGCATATACTGTGTAGATCCGACAGTACATCTCCATTAAGTATTTATTTGTGGGTTTAGGGTCCTCTACTTAGTGTTGTTAAACTCAACCCTGCACGGGGTTTTCCCATATGGGACGTGTCTTGTTCAAACAAGCAGCCTTCTAATGGAGTCCATGGAAGACCAGAATTAGAATGATATTTCTATGTTCCTTACAGGCCATGGGGTTCCAATGACTACAAGCAGCATTCCCAGTAACTCTTTGTGTTTATAGGCCGGACTTTGTAGTTTACAGAATCTTGTTTTTGGTGGGCTTGTATTCTGGCCCAGTTTTACATTATGCACATTACTTCAGTTGTACTATATCGATAGGGTTTAGTTGTATGATTTCCTTTTCTTCCTTGTTGGTTTTTCTTTAAATTTCATAATTTTTTTTCTTGTATATGTGTGCATGTATACAAGAACATAGGCAATGCCTCCCATGTTTGTAATATTCCTACTCAGTTCTATTTACCATCCCTTGGCCTATTGGAGGTGGGATTGCGGAGTCACAGCATGGTCCCCATTGGGACGGGTCATGACACTAATGATTGGTAGAATATTTTACAGTAAAAATGAATCGAATTTGGAAAACATACACTTTTCAAACCCTAATTATTATATAGATTAGGGTTTTATATAACTTGGTGGAGTTCAATAAAAACATCGATATTTGAAAATTCATTAAAATTCTTGATGACATATTGTATTTCTTGTCAACAATGATTCGAAATCATTATAAATTATTGAAATTGTTTTTGATCTTATTGGGGATTCCTTCAGATGAATTTAACATGTTCTAAAAAGTTTTCACATGTTTTGGAAATCTATGATTAAAACTAAAAATACTAAATTTTATGTTTTAAGTGGATAGACACATGATAGTAGTTATATTACTAATTTTTAGGATGATCATTTAGTTTAATTAGTTTATAAATTATATAATAATTTACCTTTCATACAATTTTATTAATTAAATTAATTATAGACTATAATAAATGATAAATTTTATATATGATTGTTACAATTTAAAAATGTGTGGGTTTATTTGAGAATAATACTAGATATATATGGTCTTACACTAATTAATAATATTTTTTTATAAAAATAAAAAATATATAGTGTATGGGTATTCAATGATCTGAAATATAGAAAAACAATATTGATGTTATGGAAGAAGTGAGAAATATTTAATGTTTTTTTCTCAATAGTAAATATAATTATTATTATTTTTCATGAATAGGTTGGCACACTCATATTAATTTTAGTTTAATTCCTGAGAGATAGATGATCATCTATGGAAGGACCAACTTTGAATCTAAAGTGATCATAGTCAGTTCTATTTTACACTATTCACTATAGGGAGTTAGACTAATATTCAGTATAATTATATCTGTATTAGTAAATACCATTTTTTAGAGGATGGGAACTCCCCTCACCAATTGTAATTGTTAATTTATTATAGTGGTGAATCAATAATTATAATAGAAATTGATAACAAGAAGGGGTTAGGACCGATATTGGGTCTAATGTATGTAAAAATTATATATTTTTATGTTTTTTTATTTCCATACATTCTTAGGGAAGGATGAGTTTAAATAATTGATTTTACCATATCCTAATATACCACCATGGATAATTTTAATGCAAATAAATTATAAAACTGTCACAAATGACTCAACCTCCTACTCCAAGTCTCAGTGGTATAAACAATATTAGGACATTATAACTAGTTTCAAAGCAAGCTAAGGATCCCTCTATGAGTTCCTCTATCTATTAGATGTGGATAATATAAATCCAGTCAATGGTAATGGTATACCTATATTTTACAATATAAAATTTCACAAATTTAAGAATAAGATGTTACTCTATATTATTTCATATATCCTGGATGTCTTGGACTCAACTTCTATGGAAATTACAATAATTCAAATGGTTTCAGAAGAATATTTTATTGAAAGAATGAATTATAGGGTTATATAGAATTTGTAAATCCTATTATTTCCTCCATATCAGATAATGTATATAGAAATATTAGGATATAACAAATGAAAATGTGTTCTGTAAAATTCAAAAAATTATTTTGGAAGGAAATGTTAATACGAAGAAGAAAAACTAATAATATGGAAAGTAGATTTGCGGGTGTAATATTTCATGATGAAAAAAAACTAATGAATATTTAAAAGTAGTGATTTCAGTATTCATAAATATCATGTGAGATGGTGATTATATGGATGGCATCAATATTGTTAAAAAAACTAATATTTAATTTTCCCAAAAGGATTGTTCCTAAAATTTCTAATATTGAATATAGATAAGATCCAACATTTATTGAACTAAATAACATTTTTTATCATATAAGATGAGAAAAAACCCAACATAAAAGAAATAATTCAAATATTATATCCCATATGGTGGTATTATAAAACTGAAACTAAATGAAAAAGAAGATAGGATCACACATGTCTTAGAAGATGAAGAAGAAATAGATTGAGAATATAAGAGAATTATAGATGCAAGATAAATAAAATTTAGAGAGGGTTAACAGAATTTAAAAATTATAATTCCCATTAAAATTATATAAATGTGAAGGAATTAGGAATTTTTCATGTATCTATATAAATAATAATGTTCATAGTATTTCATTGATGAGAAAGTGAAAAAACCCCAAATAAATAGATTGTGTCAGAGATCAAAAGAAGATAAAAAATATTTTGAGTGTAAATTTTTATTCATAGAAATTAAAAAACAAATCAATTTTTTAATGAATAAAAATTATTTTTCTCTTCAATTAGTTATTTTTAATTTGAGGCCATTAAATAATTAAATAACATCATGAATAATTTTCATTTACTCTAAGAAACATCAAATAATGATAAATAAGAATGTGATGAAACATATAAAAAACATATGATTAATTTATAATGAGATTTTTTAATTGAGCAGAATATGATTCTCAATAAATAAAACAAGTTGTAGAATAATGATAATGGAATGAATATATAAAGAATGTAAGGGTTTATCAAAATAGAATATATTTATATTGAAGATATTAAAAGGATAAATATAAATAGTGTAGAGAGTGATAAAATAGTGAAACAACATACTGATAAACAAGGTATACAGGAATAAAAATTTAAAGAAGACACAATCAAATTTCATTGAAGAAAAATATATTGGATGAATAAAATATTGTACATTAATAATGAAGTGGAAATTAGTGTTAAATAATCACATGCTGTAGAAAATGTGTGCCCAAAATGATAGGTTACCTCTATAGCTACTAAAATGAAAACAAACACTATTATTTCTAATAGTGTAAGTTTAAATAAAAAAATCAGAATGTTTGGGAAAAATAGTTGATGAGGAATAATTTTCTACATTAAATAAACAAATATATGAATAATATCTTACTCCAAAACAAAAAAGGGTAAATTATATCTAACATATTGAAAACTAAAATTGGATGGATATAATTTTTATCAGGATAGAAGAACAAAATTTTGAGTTTATTATTAGTTTTGTGTAAGTATTAAGCATAATTACTATTCCTGTTGGTCTAATATTTCACTTATATAGAGAATAAATGAATTAATAGGGTGAATACTGAAAACTATTAGAAAACAGTCATTGATAAATAAATCTGTTAAAAAATAAATCATGATTAACTAAATAGAATAGATTTGAGTTCCTATAATAAATATGTGTAATTTATGGCCAATATTTTTATTTTTTTAATTATTTCATGACTAATACTTCATGGTAATTTCTCTAAATTTATGAAATACATAGAAATCATAAAATGAAAAAATTAGACAAGTAACTCATTAATGATGTTTCTTCTAAATCTTGTAAGATAACCATGTATTGGATTTTCTATATTGGTTATTCATAAAATAATTCAGTTGGTAAAAAATTACTAAAAAACATTATTGACCACAAAGAAGGATATTTTTATTTTTTAAATTACTATTGTCTAAAAATTTGAGAATTTTTTACTGAAAAATTTAATGACCAAATTTTGGTATCGAAATTTTTCCATTCTATTGATGGGATTAAAAATGATCTATTGAGTGCCATAAATATCTGTAATGATGTAAATGGGGTTTATTTTGATTAAAAACTCATGGTACATTGAAATATCAATGAATATAATGAGCATAATATATGGAAAAATAATAATTAAAAATTTGTTCCAAATTTTTGTTCCTTGATATTTTTATTATTTGAGTTACAGGCATGAAATATTTTTCAAGAAAGAAGAATTTTCTAATTTAATCAAATAAAAATGTGTAATTTTTTAATATATGATAAGGTAATACACCATCCCCAATAGAATATGGGTAGAGTGAGAGATACACAGAATGCGATGTTGGTTGTGAAACTTTTTAGAATGAGGAATTTTTTTAATTAATATAAAATTGTGAATATTCAATCTACATAACCACTTGATCCTATTAATATTTACATAGTCTAAATTATGACAAAATATGGTACCATATGTAATATAAAATTCATTCCAACCACTAATTATTTCTAAAAGGTAAATGATTTCATGATCGTAACGCACAATTCTAAATTTTTGGATATGATCAATGTTATTAAAAGACTGGTTGAAAAAGAAATATCAGTTTATATTTAAAATAGAAGATCTAATAATTACTGAGAATAAGAAAATAATTTTTCATAAATATATTTTTTTAATAGTACAATCAATTATGAATATTTCTCACCCTTTTTTTCCTTGTGGAATTGAATAGCAGAAATAATTAATTAGAGTTTGGTTGGAATTAAAAAAACAAATAATTATGATCCTAAAATCATAAAATTATTTTTAAGGGATGTTCTTGGTATTTACATTCATATAAATATTATATTATTTCTGACCTCCAACTCATACTTGATACCATATTAAATTTGGTATAATGATGCACCAATAAATGAGTACTTTAATGATTATTTTACTAATTTTTTACGATAATGAAAATAATGATTTATGAAAATTCATGGTGAAATAATAATAAGGTTTATTCATAAGATAACTATTATATAATAGAAGATATGGTCGCTATAAAAAAATGTAATGCGTGATATTAAATGGTTTTGATAGGAAAATTATTTAAAAAAATCCAAATTTGATATGAAAAAGGAAATGTATTTTTGAAATATTGGATTAGATATAATAAATATTTCTGGTAAACAAAATGTAAAATAAGATAAAAATGAAAAATTATAAAATTATGAAAATTTTAAACTATCTTATGATGAGTATGAATCTATTTTAATTGATAATTCAAAATTTCATAGATTGAATAAACATGTTGAAATAGAAAATATTTTTATATTCAGGAGTCTCAAGTGTAGAAAAAAATGAAAATGAGGACTCGAAATAAAAAAGATCTCATTTTGGAGATGGAATAATCATGTTTGATTAGAAAATATATTTTTTCTAATCAATTGGTTTAAGTGAAAAAAACGGATATTGAGGCCCAAAAATAAAGTATATCTAATTTAACAAATTGATCTATATTAAACAAAATAAGTATATGAACTAAAAAATTAGTTACAATAAATATATAAAGGTCATTTCATGATAGAAAATAATTCCACTAGGTATATTTTTCATAAAAATGATGGTAACATGTTATATATACTATGTGTTAAATAAAAATAAAATAGATAAAAAAGAAAGGTTTCAAGAAACCTAGCGATACTATATTGGAAAATGTATTCTTAGACGGAAGTGATTGAAATTAATGATACATTTTCACTCATTTCAATACATAATCAATTTGAATATTTCTTAGGTTTTACTTCAAAAAATCTAAAAATTTTATCATATAGATGTGATATATTAGTTTTTAAATGGTGTTCTATAAGAATATTTTTCCTGAATCACATAAATTTTTATTTTTTGATTGTGATGGAATCAAGCCTAGCATATTGATGAGGGCACTATATTGGGTAAAAAATCCCTATGATTATCGTATTTTATATTAGATAATTTTATGAGGGGATATATATTTATAAAGTGATTTTTGATATAAATATTTAAATGAATATATATCAATAAGAAATCCAATATTCATGGTTAATATTAACTTAATAATTACTAAAAATGACAAGAAGAATACATGGAAGGTTATTTAAAAAAAACAATGATTCATATTGAGATATCATAAATGGGTGAAATGATTTACATTATGGGGTTTATAATTATCTAAAAAACAACTAAAACTTTATATATAATGAGAATTATGGTAGTTAATTGTTAAATGAATTTTTCATTGAAGATATTAAATATGTATCAACACCCATAAAAATAGAAATTATATTGAGAATAAATGCGTCTAGATGCAACGTCATCTATAATGACTTTATGGAAATCATTATAGGTATTAATTATATATTATAATCATGATAAATAATTGAATATGTTGACAGTCTCTATAAAACAAATCAATGTGATCCAAAACAGTCTAATGTTTTATAATTAAAAAGAGTAATTAGATATATAAATGGTATGTGGAGCTATGGGTTGTTTTATAAAAAACATTGAAAAAGTAAATCTATTATAATTTATATATGAATATCGAGGTACTGATTGAATAAATAAGAAATAGACATCATGATAGACATTCATTTTAGCTTAATACTATGTGTTATTGTGTAGTATGAATAAAAATTTAGTCAATATATAAAAATTAGAGATGAAATATATCTTTGGAGAAAAAGAGAATACTCAAATTATTATGATGAAAATAATGCTGGATGATCTAAAATTATAAACTAAGAAGACATTTGGGATTCCTTGTTACAATAGATAAAATATAAATCTATCTAAAACACAATATATAATTATTGATCCAATCACATTAAAATTAAAAAAACACCTCATTAATGAAATATTGGAGAAAAATAGATGTAAATATCAAATAGGTTTTTGAAAAGTACATGTTTTAATGTGTGTTTTAAAAAGTAATACCAATATATGTGTTTTATTAGTTAATGATGATACTTCATGTTCATCCAACCCCTCTCAATTGAGTATATTTTTGAATCCCCCCCACACAATTATTTCGATTATTTTTCCAAATAGTGTAGAATTGAATAACACATATTATGAGAGAAATGTACACAAATATTTATATATCAATTGAAAATATATTTATATTTTCATTATAAATAAATAGGGTACATTATTATTGAGTGAAAGGATATAGAGTGAGAATATATAAATCACTTGGAAAAGATATTATTTTTCACCAAGAGATTAAATTTCCCAAAATCTTTTACTTATCTAATAGTTTGGTGTCAAGAAACTTCTAATTGTGAAATTATATTATTTTATGTGATTTAGTGTTGAGTTTTTAATATTGGAAAAAAATATAATGATAATGATTGGGGAAACCAATAACTAATAAATTAATAGTTATTTGTTTTCAACAATGAGTGATGGTATTTGGAATTTATGAAGTTGTTTTTTTAGATGACTGAATATTCCATAAGAATTAGGGAATATTTTATGATGTGTTTTACATTAATTTGGGAATTGTATATTTGAATATGAAATTGGAAATTTGTTCAGTTCAACTAAAAAATAAATGTTTTTTTAATTTAGATGAGTAATGTAAATTGGTAAAGGTGTGTAATATGTCATATATTTGTTTCTAACTCGAACCAAATTAATTGGTAAAGGAAAGGGGGGATATCCATGTATATATAAGACAATTCATTTTATAAATATGATATTCTTCATAGATTATTAATATTTCCTATGAATAGAGATGTTGTAAATTTACACGACATCACTATTATGTTTATAATATTTTATGTGATTCGTAATATATGTGGCTATGGTGAGGTAGCAATATCATCGAATACATTCTATGTGTGAAAAATTTAATTTTATGCAGAATATTTTTCATTAGAAGTGTAGAAATATAGAAAATTCATTTGATTATAGTTATGTATAATATTTATAGAGTATACATAACATTTATTTTATTTTCAAATACAATTTATACTATGTTATGTATCTTACACAATTTGTATGGTGATTGGGTTTATATATAGTTTATAACAAGTTATGTAAGAAAATTTTTATAACTCAAAATTAATTTAGAAAATTAGAAAAAAAATAATCAGTGATTATGGAGTATAAAATCTTCTGTATGTATATTTTATTGAGAAACCCTTAATGGAAAAACCACACACATGACCATGATTAACAATAACATATGAAAAATATTTATATAAAAGGATTTTTAATCACAAATATGTTACAATACATACATTAATAAGTTAATTTATTGGATTTTTTATCATTATTTAATTAAAATAGAATTTAATTATTAATATATATTTCAATCTAGGAATGTGGAAGATTAAAATTATACATAACTAGTTTTTTATTCTGTAATTTTAATTTTTAAATATTTGAAATTTATTTATAATGATCAAAGAAGGTTAAATATATTTGTATATTAACTAATTTATTTATGAAATTCTATATTTAGTGAATTTGATATGACAATAATGGTTACAAACATAAGTGTTTATTTGATAGGAATGTTTGTAGAGTACCATGTAATTTAATAAGTTATGAGAATATCCTAGAATCGATTATGCACTTGATTTTTGAAATTTAAATAATGTTTTCGTAATAAAAAAGTATCAATTAATAAAAATATACGTTTGAAATGAATTATTTTTTATTGATATGAAAAGAATATTAGAAAGGTATGGCCAGATACTATGACTCAAGTGTTTAGTTGTGTAAATAAAAAACAATAGATCATGAGTATCATCCATCTAAAATATAGAAGATGAAAATTCACATTCCTGAATATGTGATCATGGATGAATAATAAGGGTTTAATAATGAATATTATATGTATTATTTTTTGAATTTGTGAGAACATAAATAATTTTTTGGAAAGAATTATATTATAATCATTATTTGTTTCTATAAAATAGCTTAATCTCATGTTCT
The DNA here is from genome assembly GCA_963277665.1 of Viscum album. Classification (NCBI taxonomy): domain Eukaryota; kingdom Viridiplantae; phylum Streptophyta; class Magnoliopsida; order Santalales; family Viscaceae; genus Viscum; species Viscum album. Next base: position 619,108,229 of record OY728146.1, on the reverse strand, counting down.
CTTAATCACAGAGTTCTATTTTACTACACTGGAGGATGACACTTTATTAATATTTGAGATGTACATTTTTAAGACAAATAACATTTTGTATAAGATGATACCTTAAATTTCAACATGAAAATTTGTTATTCATTCATCTATTAACTCGATAAATCAAGATAATAGTAATAACAATAAGAAAATAGTGACTTGGCCCTAAATTAAATAGATATTATATCATTTTCTATGAATATTCATTAAATTACATTATTAAACACCATAAAATCGTAATAGTTTTGTTTATTTGGAAAATTGGAAACATAAACATTACATCCATAGGTAAACTAAAACATCACCCACTACATTCTTTATAGGCAGTAACTTTCTTAGTCATATCATATGTAATACATTTATTCATTAATTTTTGAAGGGAGCCATATGAAAGGGTGATTTGAAATTCTCAATAATGGTAAACAAGGGTGATAAATACAAATAACATGGACATAATGGTTTGAGGTTTTGAGAATATCATTTGAAAACTATTACCATCATCTCAAATATATATATATTGATTCAATACATTATTATTATGTTAAAAACCCCATGATGGTTCTTTTGGGTTTATTGTGATTATTGTCAAGGATTGAGGTTTTTGGAAAATGATAGTTTTCAATGAAGGCACGATGATTTATCATGAATGTTGGATCTCATAGAAAGTGTGAATATCTAATCTTGAAAAAAATCACAAATCTTAAAATAATCTTGTGGTGTACTAGTGTTAAACTGTTCACACAAATTTCAATTGATTAACTAATATCATTGATCCTAAATGATGAACTAATCTTGTGTATAGTTAGTTTTGAGCTACTCTCATAGAGTGTTTTATTTTTGATCAAAGAAATGTTATTGAAGACAATGAAAAATATAGAAATTATATAGGTATCTTTTGATTATTCAATATATTGAAATGTTCATGATGATAAAGTGTGATTCTGAAAAGATCTTTTGATGATGTCTCATGAATCACATTATTGTATTTGGATCTCAAGATGGAATCTTCCTAAACTCCCATGGTCATTATTGGAACTCATGATTGGTAATGTGATGAACTATAAGACAAAATCATTGATTGTCACAATACTAACATTGATCTCACAATAATGAATCATTGAGAACTAGTTCTATGATCGTGAACTGAATGTTGCTTACATTTTCTAGAGTAAAAGTTTTTTATTTGTGACCATAAATACCCTATAAACCTTCCTTAAACATTGAATATGTTTTTCATAAAATATTTCTCTGAAGAAATATCAAGGTAGATTGTTCATGGTGAGATCACACGAAATAAGTTCCTGTATATATCTCATGAAAGAGGATTTTGGAGGGGTAACATGAAAGTGAATTTGTGATTAACATATCCTATATCTTGTTCATGGTTAGAAAAAGGTATTTCATAATTTCAGAATACTGACACACAAAAGAGGACTCGCAAAATAGTACTCACTGAATGGACTTGCATAAGGATCTTGTGACAAGGCCTTTCACCAAGGTCTCAAGCCATGGTATCACGTTAGGGTCTCATTACAGGATCTCAAACACGGGGTTATGTTACAATATATTATTCAAGGGATTTTAAAACAGGGTATCATGTAGTAGTATCACACTATAATTGTACACAATGAGATACAAGCCTACATTTCAATGTAAATAGTATAATTGTCATATCTATATTCTGATGGGGGAAAAAAAGAAATATATTCTTCTCAAATCTAAAATACTTATTGAAGGATCTTATTTACTACTATATCCAAGTAATTTAATGTAAGACTTGTAATCTCATGAATATATTTCCAAATATGTGGTAATTGTTATGTCTGCAGTAAAGATAATTATATTCATGTTGTCTTGAAAATGGATGTCATTTATCAAGGCGTTTTCGCAGATGGGATGGAGAATCACAAAATGTTATTACAAATATAATCATACTAAAATCGAGGATTCAATCGTTATTGATAATGCAGGGACCTATATGTCCGTAAACTATGTTTGGATCCTTTTTGGAGCCCTACGAAATGGAAGAGGAAGAAGGTGATCCTTTTCACCTTTAGTGACCCACCAAAAGAGAGTTAGGGATTGACCCTTGGGTAGTAGTGAGTTTTCTCTAAACCTCATAATGTTAGTGATCCTGAGAATAGAAGTAATCTTTCATAAATGTTATATTTTGGAAATGAACCTCAGTTTATTTGGTATATTGACACATTATCATTTTATGCTCATTGGATGTATCCAAATGAGATTGAACAAAGTGAAATCTTTGTGTCTCAGGCATTCCTTAATTTATATTCATACATTTTAACAATAAAGGTAGAGAAGGTTTTTTTGTTTGATAAAAAAACAAGATCTAAAGAGGTAGTTATTTTAATTCATCAATGCATGATTCACCCCTCCCTTTCAGGGTATTTAACCTAGTTGGTCTTACATATTGGAAGTTTATAATACATAAATCGTATAAGAATCAAATTTCATGATCCATGTGAAAATAAAAATGTAATAAGATATAAATTTTTGGAATAAACAAAATTTTAGAATATTTTATGTCATGGATACTCACCAAAACATTCGTAAGCTATTAGGATGGGATTAAGCATTCAGGTACCTACATCGGGCTTGGTCTAACAACCATTATACCATTTTTTGGTTCAGGATATACAATTTTTACCCACCTTTTTAGGTATTGACTGACCACACATGTACCCTCTAATATAATAGATCATTAATCACTACCCAATGAATAATAATGTGATATAGGTCTCACCCATCAATAATGAAAATCTCATGTATGTGTGGAACAAGGTCCTAAAATACTCATTATATCAATAGCCATAAAATGAAATGGGTATCATAATCATTTCATAATCACATAACTTTTTGAAAAGGGAATGTTTTTAAAATCCCTTTATAATATCTTTATGGAATAAACCATGTAAAATAATATAGGTTTTAAAATAATTTAATCATGGAATAATTAATGGATGACAATTGTGTTTCATAAACATATTTTCATTATTTAAAATTCAGAGAAAGAATAAGAAATGTATCCTTGGTTAATATCACCAAAAAACATAAGTTACAAAAAATTACATCATATTAGGTGGATAATTATTTTTAAATATCACTTGGAACATTTCTTGATGAAATAAAATTCCCTTTGAGAGTCACTTTTTAAATATATTAATTCATTAGGCATGTATGAATTATTTTTCATTGAAAAAACTTTTAAAACATAAAAATATATCCATTAAAAATAATTTAAAAGATATATTTAGGAAAATATCCATTCCACATCTAAAACACTTTATAAAACATAAAAACATTTGAAAACATTGTTAAAATACGTTTTTTGTGAAGAAAAACGGTTCTCGATCGATGTGATACATAATGTCAAATTTTTGTTAAATTTTTTTTAATGAATACAGTACTAGAAGAATGTAAAATTAATGTAAAACTGTAATTATATATAATTAAATATTGAATATGAAATTTCATTAGTTTTTTTGAGATGTAGATCAGATGATTTAATCATTGGAACAATATTTAATTGAAATCCCGAAAAATGATGATATTGTAACAGATAACCCTTACTATATTAATTACATTGAAGAATAATCACCATAAAAGGATAATATTAAGTTAAAATAAAAATAATTTGATTAAGAATTATTTCAACATATTACATTTCAAATGGGTTGTATATACTCCTCGTAAAAATATATTCGTGCAAAACCTTGCATTTGTTTTAATGGGAGAAAATTGTGCCAAAAATTCATTACAATATTAGAAACCAGTGGAATTGTAAACCCCTAAAAATAATTACATTAAATGAAACATTATGTTTAATGAATATTATATTCTTTAATGATTATCATTTCAAGGTACAATATATACACTATATGGAGAAATTAATGATGATTTTTCATATGTCTTCTAAAAATAAAAGAGAGACTCCAAATCCCATACCTTATGTCTTGAATTCCATCATACAAGATAAAAAATAATATATAATAGATTTAAATTTATTATCCATATATTATATATAAATTATTATATATATATATCATGCCATATATGATTTACTTTTGACCATTTTCTATGTTTTTATAAATAATTCAATGTTAAAGTTACGTTTTGGGTAATGACCACTTTTTCATATTGGTTTTGATTTGTAATTTTCCCCTAAAATGACCAAGATTTAACAATATTTAGAATTTTGAAAATCATTTAAATTATATATATATTTGTGTTGTTTTTAGTTATGGTAATTCATAAAAGATAGTGACATCGAATTAATTACATAATACATGGAGTCAATATGTCTAATGTATGTATGAAAATTGTACACATTTTCTTACTGTATTCAAGGAATGAAATTTAATTAATATATTATCATTAGTAATACAATTTTATGTTATATATATTACAAAATTTCTATAAAATAATCTTTTTACCTCCCATGTACATCATGAATGAATCACATAGCTTTGTTATGTTGGAGACCGTCGTACACACACACAACGTTATCATATAATAAAAAAATTCAAAGTAAGAAGGTATGTGAGAAATGAAAAATACAGAAACATAAAAATTTAATAAATATAATATATAAAAAATAAATACATAATTATCTCTATATAGAAGAGGTTGTAATGAAAAAAATTAATGACATTTGTTCGCAAGGTGGTAGTCCACCGTATACACAATTGATGAGTTCATTACTAATTTGAGGGAAATAGAGATGACTTTTGGTCATGAAAAATAACATAAAAATATCTCATTATAATTATGGTACTAATTTTAATATTTGATCATGTTATGATAAGAATTTACAAATGTGTAGAAAAAAATAAAACCATAACAATCAAAGATGAACATTATTTATTTGTTAGTTATCTGACCTTGGTTTTCACCACAAGTCTCATGTGATGGATTTATTTGGGAAAAAGTTTTAGAGGATGAGATAAGTTAATTTGGGATGTTTTTTAAATAGGTTATGGCAAATAAAAATTGCTTGATATTGGTTAAAATTGAAGAGAGGGGTGACCTTTTATAATTGAGGAATAGTGGAGTTGTTGTAAAAAAACCAAAAAGTATTAAATAATAGAAGGTCACTATCACCTAATGTGAATAATAAAATTTTAAATAATATTGGTAAGATAATATATGTCAAAACCAAACCCCAAGAAAAAACTTGTTTAAAACATGTCATTCTTTAGTTTTTATGTTTACTCCCTTTTACCACTTTAGTTTCTACCAAGGTAATTCATTTTTCTAACATAGGAAATTAAATATTTAAGCCTAAAATAAAATGAAACACATATGAAAATTTTAAACTACTAATTATTTAAATTAAATAAATGTTTTAAAAAAAATTATTTCTGTTGTATATTATATTTAACACAATTTTATTTTGTGTGGAAAACACAGCTTCTAACGTGTACAATGCTATTACACTTATTAATATTTAATTGTCAGTATAGTTGAAATAAAATAATAATTGGTCCATTAATAAACTATATTTGATATTTATTCTTTTTTACAAATAAAATTGTATATAATAGATCTTTAGTAAGTTTAAATAATTTATCAAAGTAAATTTTATAATAAAATACCATTAAAGTCAATTATGTCATTATGCATTAAATCTAAAATTAAAAAATCATGATAATGATGGAATAAGAATATATTATTTCCACAAATTTAGAAAATTATATATTTATCTAAAAAATAATTTTTAAAAATAATTCATCAAATTTATTTTATTATTAATATTCTTAGTATCATTTATTTTAATTTTTTAATAACTAAATAATTAATTAGTTGGTGCTTCATAATAATTTAATGTAATTTCATGATCTCAAAAAATTATAAATAAATTATCATGATAAAAAAATCATATTTATAATTGAAAATATTTTTTATAAATGAAAATTTGTTTACCCTATATTAATTAATTATATATATTAAAATCCAAGATGGTTCCTTTTTTGTGTTTTATTTACTTAACCTATTATACTGGTCACATTCAATGAAATGTGTCCCAAAATGACATAATAATAGATCCTATGGATATAATTGTATAAATATGGCAATCTAATTTGTTATGAAAAAATTAGTATGTTATTTAATCCCTTTTCTTCGAAGCTAAATCAGATGTAAACCCATTTCCACCATAACATTGGTAAGTAATTTTTTTACTATTTAAATATTCATTATTGTCAAACTTTATGTTGATAATATTAGGAAATATAAATATTTATTTTTTAATTTTTTAAAATTGTATTATAAATTCCATTCATATAAGTAAATAAATAATTTAATATTAATCTAGTATAAGTGATTAGAAAGCAGTTTTTTAAAGAGAAAATATTCAAACATTTAAAACGTTTTTATATCAAAATTCAATAGGGAAATGATTATAATGACCTAAATTAGATCAATTAAAATATAATTGAACTAATTTTATTTTAATATATCTTTAAAATATAATTTACATTTATTAATAATTTTAAATAAATGGATGTTCTCCCGTAAAATTATGTATTTTCTCTACCCATTGAAAATTTTTAATATTTACTGAGAATTCTAGAAAATTATCCCTAAGAAAATTTTTATATAATAATATCAATAAATATTTATTTTTTAAAAAAATATTTTCATTATGTGTCAAAAATTAATTGTATGTATCTTCACTAAAATAAACAAAATTCTGTTTCTGTAAGAATTGTATTTTAGAGTTTTTACAAAAAAAATTAGAAATTATTTATCAAATAACAGGAATTAAAAAATATATATATAATTAATTTTTTCAATGTATGCATTACTATTTATATCTCTAATTTTAACATATAGGTTATGATGGACGCATTTAAATAACTATATTAATAACATAACATAATATTATTAAAAATCAATGTCTTGTGTAACACAAGATAACCTAGTCTTGCATATAGTGAAATCTAATATGGGTGTTGTGTGTAATGAAAGATAAAATCAAAACATTCTATAAATAAGTCATTTATAAAATATTAAATTTATTTGAAATCTTTATATTTTTTAAAATCTTTATATGTTACATTATAATCTCGATAAAATAAATTTCTTATTTGAAAATAATCTCTATCCTCAAAGGTTTAACATTTGAATATTAGTTTATAGAAACCCACATAATAAAATGGGTTAACAAAAAACCTATTGAAAAAGATAAAGGGATGTGAACAAGTCCTCTGGAATAACACATATCAGGTTTCTAAATATGAGAACATTGGAGGGTAGTGAAATAATGGATATAAAATAAACAATTCAAATAACCATATACTAATAGAGTGTGATAGAGAATATTGATCACAATAATTTTGGAGATCTCAATAAGGTTAACTATAGAATACCAATAAAACAAATATTACAGAAAAATATAATTGATATCATAAGAATGTTTACAATAATAAAAAATATTATTAAAAGATCTCATTAATAATATTGCGAAATTCATTTTCCATCTAGACTGATATGATATGATACTATATATAATTGATATATGTCAATTAAATAGGGAGAATACTTATACATTGAGTTTTCCTTAAAAAATTTCCAATTCTTTTTTTAATCTATGATATTTAATTTCATCAGGTTTTAATGAATAAATAAAATATATAGATTAATGGTTTGTCATTCCTTCTATCACTTGTTAATAAAAATTTAACAGTAGTTATCAAATTTCAACAATATTAATATGGTGAAGTTATTCATTAATCTCAAAAGAAATTTCCAATGTTCACAATAAACCATTCCACAAATGATTAAACTTATGAAACTTCCAAATTATATATTTATAAAGATGGTCACAAAATTACATACATTAAAAAGTAATCCTCCAAATATACATATTCAACTATTAATGGTCACATGAAAAATATACGAATTCCTTTGATAAAATATTATCCTAAAGATAGGAAATTACCAGAATTACCATAAAACCTAAATTAAATCAATAATTATTTTTCATTTATTGATTTAAAAAATAACTTATTAAACATATTAAATAAATATAAAAATGTTGTAATCTTTAAAAATGATAGCATACAAAACTTTGTCATCAAATCATTAATCGGATTGAAGGTCATCAATACTATCCAATTTAACTAATTCATATACAATATATATTTATCACAAAATCATTATCTAAAAAATAGGAACATGTTATTCTTATCATCCCATAATCATGTTTTTATGTAAAATGTAACATTTATATTAAATCACATTTCATTGTCATTAAAATAATTCAACATATTCATCTTACTCATTTGAAAAATTCAATTGAACAATCGTTAAATATTATATTATTCATATGAAAAAATACATTATTTCCAATACATACTCACTTAAACCATTCCACTACGTTCTTAAAATTTTACTTATGATTCATCATCTTATTTATTAAAACATTTTTCAAATAATATGAAATACAAATCATGTTTTATGATTGGAAAACCTCAATTTAATAACATTTATTATAGTTCAAATAAAAAATACAATTATAATAGCCCAAACCTTTTATATGTTACTTTTGGATTGTTCATAATCAACATAATCACAGTTACACATACCACCTTTCCTATTCTACTTATGATATTTCCACATAGTAAATTGATTTTTATAATTCCAAAACATTCCACAATGAAATTTTTTCAATTTACAATATCATAGAAAGACAAATACGACCTTCCATTGTGTTAACTAATCAATTAAATTTTACATAATAATAAATTACTATGTATACTTCTTCTCTATATTTAAAACATAATTTTTTACTTTTATATATTCTCTAGAGTTCTTCTTTTCAAATTATTAAACTATATAGAATTATATCTTCATTCCACCATGTCCTATATTACCCAAACTCTTAGGTAACTCTTTCTATATCTTCTATAGTGGGTCCGATAGTTGGTTACGGTTAATGTTGTTCATAAAATATCATGATAACTAATTATCCATAATCACAACATCCTTCACTCATGTAATCATCCCAATTGGATTCACATATAAAAAGTATCCCACAAATTCAATATTAACCTAGTTTATTATATTCTTTCCATCAACTATAACCTAAAATCCTAGTTTAAAAAACACTAATCCCAATGTAAAATAAATTAATCCGAAAAAACACAAATTTTTATCAAAATCATAGAACTTTATTTTGAATCTATGACACCATAGTCTAATCCTACATTATCCATGATCATAATCTATTTAAAGACTTCATAATGGTTCCCAAAGAGTCTATATTTTTAAAAATATTATCTGCTAAGAGTGAAAAAACTAGGAATTAAGAATGGTCCATCTCCATGCAGTATGGGAGGATCAATTCCTTATTTATACATCATTTTTAGTGTTATTACCTATCTTTAACAATGTTCTAGAGCCATATCCACCTGTAGAATCCAAATAGAAATGGAATTTCTTTGAAACCTATTTCTTTGTCCATTACCAATGTTTCGTGATATTTTTAATCATTGATTCATTGTTAAATTTATTCATAAAAACATCCCTAAACACATCCATAAAAATATCCTAAGGGATATCACTAATATTTTATCACTATTTTTACAAAGGTTAACTAATCCTTTCCAATAATACCAATTATATAGACCCATGCTTATCACACATTGAAATTAAATCATTTTCGATAAGTATTAATTACATTAAATAAAAACATGCCGAAGAACCTTACTAGTTTTTGTACATTGGAAACATGGAAACATTAACAAATCTTACATATATAAAATACATCATCTTCCTCTATTTTCTTCAAAACTGTCACCCTTATTATAAATATCAAATATATCAAATTTCTACAAAACCTAGTGAATTGAAACATAAGTAAGGGCATGATTAGATTCTCAATAATGTTAAATAATGGTGATATGTTAAAATAATAATAAATAAGCGTATAATATCAATGTAATAACTTTTGAAAATCGCACCATTCGTAAAAACTATCAAAATCATGAGTCATGATATGAATATTGGATATTCGTAAGACATAAATCCTCAAAGAAACAAAGAACAAGAGTCATGAGAGGATAACATGGGCATAAGACATATATTCTTGGAATACACGTCATCATAGGAAACCGTATGTAAACACTACACACTATGAAATTCATAACATGATAGTATTGGGATAACAACCCTTGTACATGCTTCGAGCATGGTGTAACAACCAAAATAACCAATTTTTTATGCATGGGAAAAACACCCATTTACACATTTTGAAATTTATCTAACCACCCATGTACCCTATAATATCATAGATTATTTATCATAACCCTATAAATTGTATGTAGATATAGGATCCACTTGTCACATAATGAAAATCAAATGTATGTGTTCCATAAGGTCATACAAAATTTATGATATCATACCCCATGAAATAAAATTGATTTCATAAAAATTTCATCATATTAAATCATTTTATAAATTTAAATACTTCATAATAATGTAATCATTTTATCATAGAAAAAATCCTAGAAAATAAATTATTTTTATTATAATTTAATCATTTTCTAAATAGTGGAATAGAAATTGTTTTCATAAATATATTGTCATTATAAAACATTTAGATAGAGAATATGAATGTTATCCTTGGTTCATAACCCTATAATATTATAATTTACATAATAGGATATCATATTATATAGAAAATTATTTTTAAAGATCATTGGAATCATTTTTTGTTGAAAATTAAATTGGTTTGAAAATCTATTTTTAAATATAATAATTTAGAAATCATTTTTAAAAAAATTAACTTTGAAAACATATAAATCAGTTTATAAAATTCAATAAAAAAATTTTGGGTAAAATATCCATTCCAATTTGGAAGTACATTTTAAAGCATAAAATATTTTGAAAACATTTTTAGAAAACACCATTTTTTACGAAAAATGTTTTTCAACATAAGTGAGAAATAATGTCTGATTTTATTAAAAACATTTATATTGAAATCATGAGTACATAAAGAGATTAAATTGGAGGAAGAAATTTAATGTCCATAAATAACAATATGAGAAAAACTTTTCATTAGTTAATTGAGATATATATCATAATATTTAATTATTAGATTCATAATCATTAGAAATCCAATTAAATGATGAGATTATAACTTAACACACATGAAACTATGGTAACATTGAATTATAACACCCATGAAAGGATAACATTAAATGTAACATAAAATATTATTATAAAAAATAATTTCATGATACTACATGTCTTATGGGATGTATATAAACCTCATAAAATAAGATAGATGCATTACATGACATAATTGTCAAAGAAGGAAAATTGAGACCAAAATCTATTATACTTTAAAAATAATTTGAATCGTAATTCCATGTAAAGAATATCATCAAATGAAACATTAAATATAAAGAAATTTACAAGGTACAAGACATAAAATTTCAAATTATATTATATAGATGACTCAAATTAAATGAGTGGCGAATTTTCAAATGTCTCCCATAAATAAAAGAGAGACTAAAAATACATACCTAGATTATTGAATTCCTTTCTACATGTTAAAAAAACATGATTAATAAATCTATTTTTATTTTTTATTTATTAAATAAACATATATATATATATATATCACAAAACTTAATATTTACTTTTGTCTTTTTATTATCCATTTATTAATAATTTAATGTTACTGATATGTTTTAGGTAATAAAAACATTGTTTTCGGTATATGTTTTCATTTTATATTTTTTGTTATCATACATTGATGATGATTTAATACATTTTAGTTTTTTTTCAAAGATAATAATATCATATATATTATGTACATTTTTATTCAGATTATTCCATAATAGATAAAGATATGAAATGAAATACACCATTCATGAAGATAGTAGGCCATAAATACGCATGAATGTTGTACACAATTTATCAAATTATTGATTAATTGTAAGGTAATAAATATATTATAATTAAATAAACATTTTTATTTAATATATCTAACCATTTATTAATATAACCATCTCTATTACCTGCCATGTAATGCATGAATAAATATCATCGCTTCGCGAGGTAGAAGTATTCAATAAACATGATAAATGTTATTATATCCCAAAAATAAAATTAAGAAGTTATGTGTGTTATTATAATTATAGAAGAATAATAATATCATAAATACCATATATACATAATATGTACCTCATTATATCCAACCAAAATATGTGGTAAATGAGAACTGAATGACATATGTTTGTGAGGTGGTATACTTCGATATACACGAATGATGAATTTAAAACCAAATTGATTGATGTGGAAATGGTTTTAGGTCATGAAATTAAAATAACAACATCCCATTATATGGTAAATATTGAGGTTATTATATCACCCTATTATATTTAGAATATAAGGATGTGGCATAAAATATAATATAAAAAATGAATGTTGATGAACACTACAAATTTTTCATGTATTATCCATATGTTTTCACTATAATCTTATTAGAAAGGATTTATATTCAAATTAAGGCTTATTGGATGAGAGTAGATAATGTGGAAAATGATATTGGTTGCATCTGGTCAAGACAAGTGTAATGAGTGGTGTGAATAAGTGAGGAGAGGGTGTGACCTTTTGTAATTGAGGAGGAGTTTCATTTTTTATAAATACCCAACAATATTAAATAATGGGAGGTCAATATCACCACATCTGGAACTAAAATTGAAAAATAATGTATTAGAGGTATGATATGTATGAGACACGCCTATAAAAAACACATGTTTTAAACATGTCATTCCTTAGTTGTTATGATTAATCAGTTTTAGTACTATAGTTTCCACCATGGTAATTAGATTTTTTAAGAAGGTTAATTAAATATTTAAGCCTCAAATAAAATATATATTATTAAATAATTCATACTTTATTATTATAAATACTAAAGATAATTATTCAGTTAAAAATCCATTATGTGTTGAAAATTAATATTAATATAAGTACATGTGACTAGAAAAAACAATATGTTTAACCTTAGAACCCCCTACATCCTTTTTACAATTTAGGGGATTATATAGACACTATAAAATAACAATTTGTCCATTATGAACCATATTTCATATTAATTAATATTTTAAAATCACATTCAAGTAGATAATATTTTTTAATAATTTAAAATCATTTAATGGATCGTTATTTATTATAAAATGACATTAATTTCAATTTTGACATTATCCATTTAATTTGAAATTTTAAAAATAATGAAAATGATGGAATTATAATATAATATTTCCAAACGTACACAAAATGTATTTTTATCTAAAAAATTGATGAAAAAAATAATTTAGTGAATTCACATTATTTTAAATTTTTTTATTATCATTAATTTTATTTATCGATTAAATAAATAATTAATAGGTTTGAGTTTATTATTAACTTATTGTTATTTGAAAATCTCTAAAAATTAAAAATAAATTATAATGGTAAATAAACTCATTTATAATTCAATATAATATTTATAACTAAACATATGTTGTTTTTTATCTTAACCCAATGATTTATATATATTAAAAGGAATTGAAGATTAATTTTTTCTTTTTTCATTACATAACATGTCATATATGTAAACATCATGGAATAATGTTGGAAAACTCATAAAAATATATTTAAAGGAATTTGTTTTCAATATGTGTCTTGAAAATATGTTTTGGAAAAATTGGTTGGTCATTGAAATGCTTATCTTCTTAGGTTAACCCTTGGTAAACCATTTTTTCACCTTAACCATGACGAATAAGGTTTTTACTATTATCGATATTCATAATGGTAAAAAATAATTTAATCTTATGGGAAAATAAAAATTATGACCATTCAAAGTATGAAATCCATTTTCTAAATTCCATACATAGATGTCGAAAATGTTATTTAAAATTATTCTCTTAAAGACACAGATAAAGTAGGTTTTTAAAGAGAAAATGTGTTACAGATTTCATGGTTTTAAAATTGATATTTGATTTGAAAATTATTCCAGTGACCTAAATTATATTTATAGATAAATTATTGGTCATATCTTAATTTAAAATAAAATTGAATTATAATTTATATTAACAAATAATTAATTTAAAAAGGCAGTTTTCTATTAAAATTTAGTATTTTTCCATATTCATTAAAAAGAATCTTTTCATAAAATTATTAAAATATGACAGAAATATAATTTTGGTATCCTAAATTCATGAATGATGTTTAATTTACCATTTTTTATTAGTAAAATTTAAAAAAAATCATATTAATGTAAAAAATTGTAATTTTTTTTGATAAAATACTATTTTAATGATTTTACTAAAAATTAAGTACTTTTTAATCAATATAAATGATTTATATTAAAAAATTATAAATATTATTTAGGAATTATATATAAATATTAATATCACTATGTTTAATATATAGGTTCTTACTTTTTCATTTAGGTAACTATGTAAATAAAATATCCTGGTTTTGTTAAAACATTGGGTCTCGTGTAATTAAGGTATACCCAGTGCCGTGTATATTAAATGATTAACATTGGACTGCATGAAATACAAGATAAAATCAATTTTCAATATAATAAAAAAATATAGAATGATTAAATATATTTTAAAAAATGTATTTAAAAAGATCATAGGGTGTTTCAATAGAGATAGTACCGACATAGGGATCAATTCATATAAAAATTATGTGTTCCAGGTGTTTTTTTAATACTATACACATTAATGTACTAATTATTTTTAATACTTGAGTTGATCAGTTCCTAATATATCCAACACCTCAGTTTTATGAGAACAAAATTATAATGGGATCACAATTGATTTTACTACACCTCCCTACCCCATTTTTGATGGTATAAACTATTCATAGTCATTTAAACTGGCATCCTAGAATACCATGAATAAGAATTTCAGATATTCTATTTAATGAATATGTATAATATAAATATATACCTCAGTATAGGTATTCTATCTCTTTAATTTTGAAAACTTTCATTTCTAGAAGAACATGTCATTTCCCAATATTGAGTTCTACAACCTTACATTTAATGATGTAACTACTCTTTAAATTATAATAATTGAAATAGATGTTCCAATTCCATTTATATATGATGACACCTCACTCTCCTGGCCCTCTATTGAGCCCACCTAGGGTTTCGGAATTCCCCGGCGATGATGCTTCCTCCATGCTGCTCCTCTTGGATTTCTCTGGGGTCGATGCTTCCTCTGCGCTACTCTCTCTTGCTTGACTCTCCTACTCTATGATGGCACTCTAGTTTTCATTCTGTCCACCTCTTTGCACTGTGATATGGGGTTCCCTAGCTCCTCCCTAGGTCGGATTTGGATCATGGGATACACTAAGGTTCTGGGCTAGCGGTTTGGCGGACGATAGATCTTCGGGAATTTCCAAAGTTGGAACTTCTTCCTAGTGTTTCAATACCATGTCCTGTTTGGGTTTTATCCCACTTTCTTATTTCTTGTTATGGTTCTCTCTAGTTCGGGTTCCCCTTCTTTGTTTCCTTTCATTCGGGTTTCTCACTAGGGTTTCAATCCCAAATACCTTTTTGGGTTTTTTTCTCGCGTTCGTCCTCCTCTGTTTCTTGTTTTTTGAACTCATGTTTTCTGTCAATGTTTTTTTCTCAGTGTTTTATGCTGGTCGTTTCTATTGGTGTTTTCAATAGCGTGGACGAAGTCAATGATGAAGTTCCTCTGTGCTACAGTAGTGACGATGGTGTCTTCTCTCGGTGTCATCGGATGGTGTCTCTCGACGGTGGCATTCTTCTCTGTTCGACAATGGCGTTCTTCTCTATTCGACGGTGGCTTCTGGCGTTGCAATGGGGTGGAGATTATGGTCTTCTTGGCGGCGATAGGGTCGGTGCCAATGATTCTGATGGTTGTTCTCATTAGACTGGATTCAGTTTTTTGGCGACAATGAGGACGATTTTTTTGTGTTTTTTTATTGGGAGTTCCTGTAACAATTGTGAAGATCTTGTCTTGTTGGATTTACGGTGTTCTTTATGAAGTTTCATCGGCGGCGACGTAGGATTCCGGGGCGCATCTCTGCAGGCTGGGAAAGTTCGATGGTCTCTGTCGATTGTCGGCAGTCTGGTGTGATGTTTGGATGTCATTGATGACAATGGTATAGGATGGTGTCGATGACCATGGTGGTTTGTAATGATGATGGGCAGGCGATGCGTCACCGACTAAGGTGAGTGAATCCTGGATCACGATTTTCTCAGTTTATTTTTTCACAATGTTTTTTTCTAAATTTCGAATTTAGAATAGGTCTTTTGTATATGTAACCCGCCTGATGTATCCCATCTCAGTGAGATGGTTTGATGGTTACCGCTCATCCATAAAGAGGGTTTTTAGAAAATCAAAAAAAAAAAAAATGAATTTTCACGAAAAAAATTCCTTTTTTAGATAAGAAAAATTTGAATGGTGAGATAATATATATATATTCTATTTATGTAGCCTTATTAGGAACAATGTAAATAATTTTTGGGGAAAAAAGTGAATGGAAAATTAGGCCCATGTTGTATGGTATTTTTGAATGAAATTATAAATTCAATAAAGAAATGTTAAATATATGGAGTAGCATATTTGAGAATGTAATTATGGATAAAGAAAAATAAATTGTCGATTATTTCATAAGGATGAATGACACAGTCAGAAATATCACTGGCTGTGATGAAATTATGTAACACATTTTTATTGATAAAAAAACTAATGAGGAATTTAATTGAGATGTGTGGTCTTATATTTTATTATTTATATGTCACATTGGATGTCACCTTTTCTAAACTTCAAACAACCCATATTGATTATGATATGAGAAAACTCTTGAATTTAAGTATTATATAATTGTGTGGTTAGATTTTAAAATAATGTGAAAATTCAATATCAATATGTAATAAGATGATAACATAATGGATTCAAAAGATAATTTTGAAATATTTAAGGAATATAAGATTATTATGGCTCTTATCTCATGAAACATTAAAAAGAGAAAAAGAAAATATAAAGGGAAAATCCCACATAAATACTTTAAATTAATAGGAATTGATAACTTTTTATTTAAAATTTTCATATAATAATGGTGGTAAGTTTATGATATATGAGAAATTAGAAAAAAATCAAAGAATGAAATGGGTTTAAAACCCAAATGAAGCTAAAACAACTTTTGAGATTAATAAAATTATCCCTAAAATATAAATAATATGTAAGATGATAAATAAAGAATATGGTTACTCCTCTTCTTGTTAGTATATAAATGATAAAAATAACACTTTATTTATCAATATGAATCATATAATACAATTTTCAAAGATCTCCAATTCATGAAATACGAAAATTTCATATAAATTGACATGATGAATACTGTGGTGGATGTGTAATGTTCACCAAAGATAAGAAACATCATATTTGTTATCCATAAACATCATCAAATTTTAATAATAATGATCACTATATGGAAACTAAATTTCATCCTATTATCAGTGGTATCGATGGTTAATGTGGATCATAAATTTTTTTTAACATATCAACACATTCAAGTTCGTCAAATGATGCTGATTTTATTGAATAGGAATTTAGTTAGTTCTGTAAAAAATAATAATAAAAAACCTCTAACTATTGTTATCAAATGTAACGGAATTTAAATATATCCAAAGGTTCTCCTCAATTAATCTAGAATTAACATACTCATTTATAATGCATGATTTAATTCCAAATAACAACTATAAAACACATATACGAATGAATCACTTCCCTTACATTTAATTTTACGAATGAGTGCCTTAAATAATATCCAGGGTGATGGATTTCTTGAGTTTCTATCCATTTTATTGATGGAAGTGAAATAATATTCCATAAAAATGATGTAGGCATGCATCGAATATTATTTATGTCTTTAGGGGATATATCTAATTAAGTTCATGTTTTCAATTGTAATTTAGCGTCTTTTGAAATATTATTAAAATTCATCAATCTTGTTGAAAAATTAAAAGAAACCCGAAGAAATGAAAAAGAAAAATTTATGGAAATAAATATTGCATATATTTAAGTAAGATCATGATCTTATCATATTTAAGCACATTTTCTTTTGAATAATGATAATGTAAATTATAAATCCTACAAATGGAAAATATATAAATATAACATATTAAATGGTTCATGTTGAATATTGTTGAAGACAACCTATCAAATGACCATAGTGGTAAACATGATCTTAATGAATAAGAGATAAATAAGACACAATTATGTGTCTTAATGATTAAATATCCATAAATAATATAAGATATAAAATAAAAATGTACATAAATTGAAACATGAGTCTTCACATATTGCATAAATGGTGATGAAAAGGGTGGTTAACTCTACACATGCTTAAATTAATAGAAAATATATCATTTCTACTAGTAATGGTTCAAAAACCATTCATAGGAAAACATGGGAAATAAAATTGGATGAATTTAATTTTATACATCATATAAAGAAGTAAATATCATAAGAATATATTATTCATTAAGATAAAAAAAAATCAAAATATATAAAAGATTGACACACCCACCTTCTATTTTTTTATCAACATAGAAGAATAATATTTAAATATTATTTGTGGAATTTTTTAGTATTTGAGAAATCATCCTACTCTTTCAAGGGAAATATGACACTTCCATGGAGAATCCTTGCATCACGGGGAGCAATGCTGGGAATAAGAAAAGAGATTCTTAGAGGAGTAATGTTTTGAAAAAAATTCCTCATGTATACCTATAGAATACATGTTTGATTGATTGAAATAAATATATAGATGATGTTACAAATAAGTTTATTTTTCTAAAGTGTGATTAATAATATTCTAGGATAGTTTCCCTATATTGATAAATGATATTCTATTCATTAGATGAAATTTGAAAAAAAAAATCACTAATTGATGTAGTTTATTTGAAATATTTTTAGTGAGATTTTCATTTTATTATTGATAATGTGTATTCCTCACATATTAAATGAAAAAAATAGTTTTAAAGAATAATGAGGAACATGAAAGAGTGTTATCTACTTTTGCTAATGATAGCTCTTTTAAATTTTTATCTTATGGGACTACTTAAATTGAATCCCATATGGTGAAATCGAAAGATCTATTTTATAATAATGGTATTAAACAAATTATATTGAGTGTAAAATAATTATCTCTTTTTTAAAATGTGGTTATTTTAAAGAAACACAAACTTATTTTTAAAATAGTAAAGGATATAAGGATTATAAAAAAAGAATAAAAATAAGTTAAAATATATTCCAAATTTTTTATCCCACCAATTCCAATAATTTAATTTCCAATGATGAAAGAAGTTTTTGGAATTGAACAAATGCAGATCCTAGTAAATAAAACATGAGTAAAATTTTTCATTATTATCTGGGGGAAAAATTCTTCAACTGATGTGATCAATATAGTTATTTAACTTGTTTGAAAAGGATAACGGTTTAGCAAAGTAATAAAAGAGTTGATATGTAGTCTACTAAACAACACGCGGTTATTTAAAAGTAATTATGTGAAATTATGTGAAAAAATATACCATATATGATATTTTTTGTTTAATTCATTTATAATTTCACCTAGATGAACAATTTCATGTTTATAAAGAATATTTTTGATGATGTATGAATGTCTAAAATTTTCAGGTTTTAGTTGAAAAGGAATTTCGGGACTACATACAAATGTTGGGATCTAATAATGGTAGAAAATACATATTTATGTCTTCTGAAAGAGAAATTACAAGGGAAGGAATATGTTTAATAATAAACTATACCCTATACTCCGCACTATAATAAAATAATATAAATTCAAAACATAAGTTTATTTAAAATGAGAAAAAATGCTCCCTATTGACAATGTCATAATATTTTACATGTGGGAAGTAGTTTGTATCAATATTCATATTAAAAATAGATGAATTATTTGATTTTATTCACATATGAAAAGACGGAATGGCTCCTTTTTCCCCCGGCTCTCCCCCTCCCCCTCTCAGCTTCAGCTAGGGTTTCGGTGAAACCCTTGTCTTTGGGGATGGCGGCACATCTGAGAACTGTTTCCTCTCCACCTCTATCACATCTGTCTCTCTTCTTCTCTCATATCATCTCCTTGTTTCCTCCTTCGTGTCGCTGTTTTATTTCTAGTATTATGGTTTGGGTGCTTTCATAGGTGACCTTTGATCTCGACGATGGCGGTGCTACATCCCCCGATCGGTTCGTCCCCTCTCTGACCATGTGTTCCTTCGCTCCTATCCAGGATAGATTTAGAGAGATGGTTATGCAACAGTTTTTGGATAAGTGGAACGACAGTCGAGGTATTTCCAGACGCTCTTGTGTCGGCGCGTTCATGGTTTTGGATTCCATCATTTGTTCAGGAGAGAGGTCATCGCTTGGAGGCACCAGATGCTCTAATGCTTTCCCTGACCCTAAGGCCCTCTGCTTCTCTCTGGGTTGGAGCTGGAGCGGTGGTTCCTCAATGGTTCTTGGAGGTGGGATATGGAAATAGTTGTTTCTTCTCACACGACGTGTTTCATATGGCTTTGGGGATGATGTGTGTGGTCCTTCTTCGGCAGTGAATTTTTATAAGTTGTGTTGTTGAAGACCTTTGACTCCCAAATCACAGCTCTGACCCCTCATCTCCTCCGTGACTCTCCATGTCAGATCTGGAGTGGCGGTTACACAGGGGTTTTGGGTTACGAGGTTTGGTGGTCTTCAGTTTTCCTTGCACTCCTGTATCAGATTCAGTGTGTGGAACTGTGATGTGGTTTTACGGTTCTTTGGGATGTGAGTTTGGGCGTTATTCAGCTTTCTAGGCGGTATCTCTCATGATGTCGTCATCATGGTCTTTGGTTTCAGTAGGGTTGATATGTTCAGTGTGTTTAATTTGGTTTCTCTGTGATGGTGCTTTTTGTATTCCCGTGGAGGCGTTGTTTTCCGGTAGCTGTGGATGTTTCATCTCACCGGCAGGCGCTAGATATAGCTATGATTTTTTCTACGGACGACGATGGGTGTGTTGTGATAATGATGACGGGGTTGTGGTGATGAAAATGGTGGTGTGATGACGCAGTTGCCTCAACGATTCAAGATTTCTCGGACGAATGCGGGTTTTGCGGGATTTGTCGTCGACGCGACGGTCCCAGGGTGATGCACTGTTTTTTGAATGTTGTTATTGCGTCTTCATTTTGAATTTTGAATGTCATGTGCGGTTCCCGCTTTATCCTCAATGTGGCTTTTATGAAGAAAAAAAACTATATGAAATGTGGTATAAAATAAATGCAATAATTAATTACATCAAAAACTTTTATTCCATTTTACATGAAGATTAAAGACATTCATCAAAAAACACGAGGAGAATGAATACAAATTGATATTTACAGGATATATATAGAATAAAAGAGGATATATATAGCCAGAAGGTTCCAAAGGAGGACATTCCTTCTTCTACGATAAGTAATTCAAAAATATAAAAGTACCACAGAAGTCAAAATATGGGAGCATAAAAATTATGGATGTGTGTCTCTACACGACAATCATCCTAAACAAAACTCGAATAATAACCAGGAATGAAAAATTACTAGCTTGAACTATCCTCCATAATGGTTCTCTGGGAAAGAGTATTAGTAGCTTGATTGGACTCACTGTAAGTGTGCATTACATCCAGATAGATCGATTTAGAAAGATAAAGTCAAGAGATCCATGAAGGCAATATCCTCCAAGGTACATTCCCTGAGTGGTCTTCAACTATTTTCATAGCAACAGATGTGTCCAATTCTAACCATAACATACACCAGACATAGTGGAAAACATAACTTATCACCTTTATCATATCCGAGAGTTCCACCTCAATTAAAAATCTATATCCAATTAAGTGAAAGAAGTAGCCCTTATTGAGGCCCTGATTGGTGTGAAAAATGCCTCCACAACCTGCATGACCTTGTGCACCAGATTCCATCCCATCAACATTGATCTTTATCCAACTAGATATTTACAGAATCCACCAGATACATTTCACCACATGTATTTTCTTTTCCATTCCACTGACTCCAAGGGACCTCAAAATGATAAGATCATTAACATCATTTTGCATTGATCAAGTTTCAATCTTAGATGCACGTCTGATCCCATGATTAATAACAAATATTACACCATGGAATGAAGTTTAGTGTTCATTAAACCCCAAGTCATTTCATGACATCCAAATGTAAGATAATACACAAATAGTAGCATCCAAAAATATTGAATACACTTGTTAATTATAGGCCACATTGTTAATAGATGCCAGTAGTACCTCAATGGACAAGAAGATGAGGCAACATCGAAATAAGTTTTGAATATAGCTCCAAAATCGGCTGGTAAACCAACAAGAAACAAATAGATGCAGAAAGGACTTCTATACACTCAAGCAGAAATAATAGGCTGAGGCAAAGTGAAGCCTAATCTAGTAGAGAAGGCACTGAATAGGAAGCTTTATCTTCTAGAGTTCTCAGAAAAGCAGCATATCACTAGGTGAAATAAATGGCTTACAAAACCCATCCACCCATGATGGAAGACCAGTCATGGTTCCATATTGAAGCCTATAATATTCATGACTAGAAACTATTCCATCAAGAATAGGCATCCAGACCAATATGTCATAGTCAGAGTACTCATACATGGAAATCTCCCTAAAAACCTGTATGGGAAGGATAAAATTAATATTCAGATTACCTTATTGCTTTGCTATGGTGTTATTCTACAGGGTTAGAGGAATGAAAATATCAACATTAATGGGATATTACAACCAATGTGTTGTCAATTTTTTTTGATGAGAATCCCTACAGACCACCCATTGTGAATTCTTCATAATATCATAATAATCCTTCTTAACTAATGGCCATATAGAGGATTGCATACACAAATCATACCCATTATGTGACCTGTTATCAAATCAAATGACTATAAACTCCATTAAAAAATTCTTCATGGAAATAATTCTTGATATGAAGTTTTTTAGAAAAGTATCAAGGAAAAAATTTTATATATTTAATTCCCAACATACCCATACTCACCAGTTTAACACAATATTTCTAGGAAACATAGACCAACATCCATTTATAAATTGATACATTCTAGAAAAATTTTATTAGCCATCCCCTAAACTATTTGACAAGGTCCATTGGCCATCTATAAAATGAAAAATGGTAGACAAACCTTTAGGTAATAATAGATTTGAAAAATAAAATTATACATTCATAAGACATAGTCTTCCCTTTCTAACATGCTAAATGATTAGTAATTTTCAAGGAAATTCTCTTTAAATAGCATCGTTTCACTATTCCCAAGAAAAGACGAACCCCAATATAAGTGAAGAGAATTGAACGTATTTTCACACGAAGTCATATAGAAATCCTTTTTTTCTTCATGATTAAAACTCCTTTTCCAAAAAATAAAAGACTTGTTCTAGCTGATTAAGTCACCTGGATCCTCTTCATAGTGTAAAAAATACTCTTAATACAAGAGACAATATGTCTATCAGCCTTACTAAATAGTAAAATATCATTAGCATACTACAAGTGTGATGGTGCAAATCTATCCCTCCCAACCCTCATAATTTGATACATTCCAGTATTAACAAGATCATGAAGGCTACAACTTATATATTCCTGAACTATAGCAAAAATCATTCCGGATAAAGGGTAACCCTTCCTAACCCCTATTGAGAACTGGAAAAAGCCCCCTTGGAACCCATTGAAAATAATAGAATGGTTGGAAATTTTCAATATGGAGTGAAATAGACAAATAAACATCAGTGATAACCCATGAATTTGTATATTTTTTATATAATTGTTTTGAAAATTAAACCTACACTATTGTGAAAAAAAATATATTTTGAAAATTATTAAAGTAGTATAATGAAGAAAGTTTGTAATTAGAATAATTTTTTTTTAAATAAGAATAAATTTAAAGTGATGTTGATTCTAAAAAAACAATTGATGAGAATGATGTTGAATAAATGGGAATTCAAAACATCATAATTCAAAAGAAACATGTAGAATAAAAAATTTTACCAGAAGACAAGAGGATCTAGCATCGACTAGGAGAAGATTAGGATATGAAAATATAAATCTATCTTTTCAAAAAATGATCCCAAATTTTTAGATTATTATATTTAATATAAATAGTATATATTGTATATGAATGAAGATCATGATCGAATAGAAAATTCTTCCACATGAGATCTTTTTCATATACCTGAAGTAAAAAAATATATGGGTAACAAGTGGATATTTTGGAAGAAAGAAAATGAAAATAGGGAGGTTTTATGAAACAAATCTATAATAGATTGAAAATGGTATTCATTGATGGAAGTGATTGTCTTTGAAAAGCCTTTTCACCAAGTTCAATAATTTTAAGCAAAATTATTCTTCCAGTTTCATATTTCATAATCTATATGGTTTATTAAATTCTTGTGAAGTTTACCTTTATGAATGGAGACTAAGATGAAGAATATTTTATGGAAATACCTGATGGATTTATGTTTTAACTTAATGAAGTAATGGTAGAAAAATACAACATATGATGATGAGCCCGTAAGGGGCCTCATGACTCTAGGTTTTCCCCCTACCACCGCCTTCCTCTCCACTATTTTAGATCTGCCTTAGCTTCTCCTTCTTCTCGGTGTGCTCACGGTGTGCAGGATCGTCTAGTGGTAGTGTCATGTGTGCTTTCCAACACTAACGAACCTCCTCGCTATGGCACGAGGCCCCTGTATTGGATAGGGCTCCCCATGGCGTCACGATGTTAGTACTGTGTGGGTACAGATGATGCTTTATAGGGGTTTCCATCGCGATTCATGTCTTCTACTGGTGTGATGGGTAGAACTAGCTCCTGGAACGATTTTGAAGGTGGAAATGTGATATATGGAACAATTTTGTGAAGTGGTCCTCTTCTAGTGAGATCTGGCCTGGTTTGTGTTTCTATGATTTTGTCTACGTGTTTTTCTTTTTTTGGGGGTGCGATGTATTTGGTGGTGTCCGATGTTGACTCTGCTTCGATTTCGGCGTCCAATGATGGACTATGGGAGAATGAAATCTTAGTTTGGGGTGATGTGTGACGTTTTGCGATGGCTTCACGGTGGCAGATCAAGATTGAAGGGATTTGTTGTGGGAACATTGCAGCATGATGGATGGATTTTTGAAATCGTGGTTTGGTTTCCTGATGGTGGTTTTTGTGAATTTTTTGAATGGATAATGGCTGTTTGGATTGTGGTCTATGGTGTAATGTTGGAGTTCTCTAAGACAACCTGAGAACAATGGAAGTGAATTTTGATGATTAGATCGAGAGGTGGAAGGGATTGGAAATTGGGGTTGAAAATGGTGATATGACTGATATTTTGTAATATGACTTTGTAATCCTTTGTGTGAACTTTGTCTTCGAAATAAATTGTTTTAGGAGCAAGTTATCCTACCTCTTGACCTTTATGGTAGTGGTGGAATGGAATATAATCCATGGAATGTAGTATATGGGGTAAGATACACCCCTAGAGAGCAGAATTCTATACTAGATAGCTATCTGATAGAATTTAAATTTACAAAAGGGTGGGTTGATAACAATTTATACATGAATTAAATATCCACATTCACATTTATTGATTGTTTTAATATTAACGGTATAATATTATAAAGTAAAAATAAGAGTTCCTATACTATGTTTATAAAAAAATATGCATAGTGTTATATCAATGATGGGTGAATATAGCTACTTTATAGGATGGTATATTTCAAAAAAACCTAACTATATCTTCTCATCTAAAAAATTTATTCAAGAAAATTGTTCACGAAATTTTTAATAAATAATTTGAAGAATATATCAACAACTATAGTAGTTGTAATGATTTTAAGAAAAGAAATTTTTTAATGTTGTGTGAATAATGAAAAATTTAGGATAATCAGTGTAGAACTTATATATTTAACTACATCCTTTCCAGACATATTTTTTGCAATGACTTCGAATGGATGATATTCAAGTTATCCATTATTTTCTAAAATACTTGAAGAAATGTTTATCTCATATATTATAAAGATACATTAAATTATGGTCTATTTTACATATATAGTGAAAAACTAAGTATTTTCTCTTTCATAAATGTATATTTGGCTGGTGAATGTCTTCTTCCAATATTTGAGAAATACTGATGCAACAATAGGGATGTACATTGTATAAAAAATTCATCTTCTAGTTTTTAATCCAAATAAAATAATAATTTGATTGAAAATACATATTTTTCCAATCTGCATTAATCAATGTATATCATATGAAAATGAAGTACATGAAATGTAGAAGTAAAAAAAATTACAACATAAATCTATATTATATTAATGTAATAATCACAATATAAAGTAATGAGTCAATGTTTAAAACAATTTTGACGTTTCAAATGACAAATTGAATTCATATTGAACGGACTAAGGATTTTTTTGTATCAAAAATATTTTTTTTAAAAAAATTATATAATATCCTACAGATACAAAATAAAGATAAAACCAAAAAAATTATACCCATAACAATGAATATTACATCATTTAGGTAGGAAAAAAATTAAAATTCAAAAAATTACAACTAGACAGAAAATATAAATAGAAATCCTAAAATGGGAATGTATAGATCATCCCAACATGTTAAAATAATCGCTTCCATAGAAAATTATATTGAAATAAAACGAAATATTATTATACCAATCAACATTTTATGAAATAGAAAATATAACCATACGATAAATTGTTGTTAATTTTGAGTGACATTATGATGTGGTATTTAAAGGTTTTAAAGGAAAATGTGACTGTTGGGAGTTTAATTCTATTTAAACATTGGTAAATATGACCTTTGGTTAATAATACCATTAGTAAATAAGATAGTTGGTTAATATAACCATTATAACTATACCCGTAGTGGATAATTTTAACAATATAATTAGTGTTTATAAGTATTAATGGCAAATTATAATTGTTACGAAATGGATAATTGACATCCTCAAACAGTAGAGTTATGCTGTTTAAATTCAATTTGTCATAACATATGAGGGAGTTTTCTTGGATAGGTTTTTCCTTTGACCATTCCCTAGATCAGCATTGATATGTTAATCATGAATGAAATCACCTATTTGATAATTTCAATTTAGTGGATATTACCACTCAGTCGATGTTTGTTGATCCACCCCATGAAAGTATGAAAATTTCAAACCTCACCCTTGGGGAATTTTTATGTGTAATAGGGTCATCTAAGTCTAGACCCTTGTTATATAATAAGTAAATTCATTTGTGTAAATAGAATGTTTATTACATAAAATCTCTTGAGAATAGTTTTTTAAAAAAAATTATTTTATTTGTTGAGTTGAGCTTGATGATTATGTTTTTTAACAAAAATAAAACATAATTATATTTTCTAGAAAAAATATAATTTTTTTAAAAAACCATGGTTTTATAAATAGTATGTTTTAATTTAAATAGTATTTTAAAACACATTTATTTGAATAATAAATTATTAAATAATTTATTACTGGCCTATAATTTTTTTATAAGTGTTAGGAATTTAAATGTGGCTTAAAAACACTAATTTTTAATTAAATATTGATTTTTATATTAAAAAGTCAACATTATCATTTTTAGAGAATTTTATTATAAAAAAACATTTTATAAAATATCACATCAAAATTATGTGAGGGTAAATTTATGAGTATTTTCTAAATACATTATTTGTATTGTTCAAAAGTATAGTATTTGGGTTTCAATATATTTTATTAAATCATATTTATATCTTAATGATGTAATAATTTATTAAACACAATCCACAACCTAAAATATGTTATTTTATTAATATTATGTATTTAAATTTTTTTTTTCAACTTCAAAAAATATAAGTGACTTTCCAATGACTAAAAATGAATGTTCAATTTTTTAGACATTACTTTGTGGAACCATTAATTTCCATGCAAAAAGAAGTGATAAAATATGTTTTAATGATATGTTGAATTAAAATAACTAATATGTTTTCCAAATAACAAATACTATGATCCAAAATCATTTTTATACCGATATGTTTTTTTTATTTACCACAACCTACTTTTCAAAGGCCAGTATTTCGAAATTATTAAAAAACTCATTGACATATTTTATAAACACCCACCAATTTATCCATTTACATTCACTCCAAATCCATTATACACAAATTTATGGTGATTTTAACTCTCATTTAGTCCCCCCAATGTGTTCTCAGTCCCCCAAGGTTTCTTCCTCATTATTTTGGAACAACTCTTCAAGGTATGGAAATTCTACACCTCTCACCTTCACTCAAGTTCCCTCTTTCTGGAATATCAATTAATTTTAAAAACCAATTCTTATTTGACCAATTATTATTATCCCAATACTATATTAATTTTTTCTTACGAATTAGAGACCCTTTTTTCATCTCATTTCACCATTTTTTATGACTATGGTTTATACTAGTCATGATGTCGAATTAACCTCTCAATTTTCCCTCTTTTACATGAGAATTTATCATTTCCTCTTTTTTAATACCCAAAAAAATTTTATTTTCAGTTCATATTCAAATATATTTTAAAATGAAATTAATTTGTGGGCTTAAATATATGATTTTGGTATTTCCTTCCGTGGGTTAAAAATGATGTAAAGATCAAGTCTTTAAGCCCATTTGTATGAAAAAGTTTATAAGAAACTCATTGATTATTCTTCACAAGTTATTAATGAAATGATTTATTACGATCTATGTGTCTCACATGAAATTAAGACATATGAATTATGGGGAATGATATAAGTCTAATGAATTGGGTAAAGAATTTAATCTCTATAGATGACATGTTGTACCATACTTTAGAGAATAAGCTTTGTAATTTTTATTTATGACACCTCCGTGATAAAACATGGTGATATGATTATGAATGATTCATTTAAATGTCATAGAAACATTTCCATTTCATGGTACATGTTATTATTATTATGATATTCATCTTTTTATTGCCTCGTTTTTATGACTCATGTTATTTATAATATGTCACTTGATCAAAAGCTTTTTATCTCTCATGCATATTCCGGTCTTCATGCTAATGTCATTCATTTGATGTTTGTCCCCAAGACATGATTTGAATTTAAAGGGACTTAGGGTGAACCCATAAATATGTTTTTAAAGTGTATTTTAGAAGGAAAACTTTTGTTTATATGTATTATATACCTTTTTTGTTAAAAAAAATCATTAAAAGATCCTCTATTTTTACCATGTAATGAAATTTTATGTAATAAAAAAGGCGGGATTCCATGGTTGGTACCAAGAACAGTTTTATTATTTTTGGAAATTATTATTTGAAAACATTCAAAATATCCCTTGGGTAATTATTGATATAGTAAAATATCAAAGTATTTTGGTTAGTATTTGGTTAATTATTTCCAAAAAATACTCCCTCTGGGGATATTTCTTGTGGATATGGCTCTGGTATAATTGTACCATGGTGTAATAACTGAAACATTTTCTATGAGATAATATTGAATAGGAATCAGTGATTGAAAAAGTGACATGTTGCACACATGGTTTGAAACACTTAGGGTATTAGTTTCATTAATCATAACATTTTTATGAATCTTTATGATGGATATATAGAAATTTAATTATTATTATAATATACTAACAACATATTTAGGAATGTTGATTTAAGATATGAAATCTCTTTAGAATAAAAAGATTTGTAAAAGTAACACATTTCTCACTATTGTGTTCTTCTTTTATAAGAATAGTAGTAAAGAAGAGGAAGCATATAGATGATTAGTGCAGTGGATGATGCACTAACAACGTTCCAATAAATTCTAGAATGGAAAAGTTCATGACAATGATGAACCAACTAACTCAGTTATGAACAATAACTTGAATCAAGTCAAGAGACTAGATTAACCTTGAAGGGAACAACATTTTGATGAGTCCTTCATGAATCAATGTCCAATTTCTTTCAGTGGATCTATCAACCCATTGATTTCATACAAAAATGGATAAGATATATAGTTTAGATATTTTCTCCACTATATTGTTCAAATAATGGTAATGTCCCCATTGATGTATAAAACTTATTACGAGAAGCTGATTTGTGGTTGAAACAAATGAAAAATGAATCCAAGAATGAAGGATGATGTTGTGTACTGGAAAGAGGTCATGGGAATATTTTTCAATAATTTTTCCCCACTATATTCAAATTAAAATAGACAATGAATTAATACATCATAATCAAAAGTAAAATGAATCATTGGTGGTCAATGATATGAATTTTACAAGAATTTATCAATACACCTCTATATTTTTATGGATCCTAAGGGAAAGAATGATAGATTCTTTGGCATACTGAGACCAAAAATTTTGAGGAATATAAAAAATTGATTCTATGAAATCAATGAGGAGATAGTGCATAGATCTACAAAGGCTTAATTGGTGTTTGGAGATACCCAGTTGTCCAATAAGTCTAATGAATACAAAATATAAATAGAGACAAAATTAGGGAGGAACATTGATCGTGTAAGGTTAGGAAAGAATGTACAAAATAAAATGAGAAAAAAAATTGTGATGATAAATTTTGGGAACAAGTTTCATAAGCATGGAAAGTGATACTAGTGTATAAGATATGGACATATAGTTTGAATCATTCATAGTGAGGTAAACCCTCAATATCTCAATGCTAACAAAAAAGGTAAGATAGTGCAATCCCAACAAGAAATTATATGATTCAACAGTCAACATCTTAGGGACTTTTCCAGTAAATGAACAAAGCAACTGATAATGGTTTGGGAACCACCATAAATGAGATCCTAGGAAGATATATAAAGGTCTGCATATTATCTATAATAAATACTTATGTGGAGGATCTAAATGATGTGGTCGTATGTACGCATTTTGTGATATCAAAGCATTCAAGTAATTTGTTTTATTTTGGTTCAATGATTTCCTTTTTTCATCCATGATTCAAAATAATGTGGAATAAACCCTTGATCTTCTAGATGTTATGTTATTGTTCAAGACACCCAGAGGAATTGTCCTAGAATCAAAAATTTATAGAAAATCTATTATTATATTTGGTGAGTAAAATATCATCATAAATATAGTATTCATTCCCATTGTGGAAATCAACAATATACTAGGGATGAAATGACTCTAATAATATAATCCTAAGATCAACATCAGAGCCATGGAAATGTTAGTTGTCTTAAATGAAAAACCAATAGTCATTTTCAATAGAGATATATCTCTTCCAAGGAATTATCTAAAATAACCTCACATACCCTTTATTATATATAAGACCTAGGAAGTGGTAGATGGATATTAAAGTATCATGACAGAAAATGTTCTCATAATTCATCATACCTGGAACCATTTCAAGAATAGTTACCTAGAAATCCCCTGGAAATAGAGGTAGAGTTCACCATTGAACTCATAACTAGATCAAACCCAATATCAAAGAACCTATATAGAATGTGAAATATAGTGTTTGTGAAATTAAAGAAACATCTTCAATATCATCAAGAGAAGGGATTAATCCAATAGAGTTCACCTCCTAGGAGAAGTAATACTCACTTTGTGAAGAAGAAGGATGGGTAAATGCATCTATGAATTGATTATAGAGATCTTAATGGGATCACAATGAAAAAAAGTACCATATTTCAAGAACTTAGGGTTTATTTTATGAGTTTCATGGGGATCAATTATTCTACAAGATTTACCTCTGGTCTTGGTATCATAGATTTTGGGTGATGAAAGAAGGTATTCCAAAAAATTCATTTAAATCAATATATGGGAATTATGAGTTTGTTGTTATACCCTGCAATAAAACTAATACTCCGTCTATATTTATGGGCTCGATTAACAGATTCTTTGAGGACTTCATTGATAAATTGTGGTAGTTTTTATTAATTATATTATGATATATTCCAATTTTCTTGGTGAGCATGGAGATCATATAAGGATAGTTTGGGGAACTTTGACGCCGAAGGATATTAAAAAAAACACCATATGTAAATTCTGGTTAAAAAATGTTGTATTATTCAGAAATAGTGTATCTAATGAAAGAATCACAATTCACCATGTGAAGGGAGTGGATATAGAATGGTGGGATCAACCAACATTATTAATTGAGATTCATAGTTTTTTTTGGTTTGCAATGATATTATTTTAGGTTTCTTAAAAAACTCATGAAATTCTAATCCACATACCTTGTTAACTCGAAAAGGGGATATATTCATCTAGAAAAAGGAATATAAATTATGTTTTAATGAACTGAATAATAGATTGGTTACTCCACCTATACTAACTCTACACACTCTCAAAGTAGGATTCTTCATATTAACAGTTGCATCTCTGATAGTCATTAGGTGTATCCTCGTATAAAATGAAAATTTATTTGATTATTAATATTTATTTCTTGATCCTTATAATACAAATTAACAATCAAATTACCCAAATCTAAATGTAATAATTTCTAACTAATAATATATATGCACTATAGTTTTGTAGAGAAATATGATGTATACATAGACCACCAATGTTTAAAGTATAATTTCATGCAAAATTATTTGAAACTAAGACACATTAGAATGTTGGATCTTCTTATGGACTATGAATACTAATTTATTTATCACCCCAGAAGGTGAGACCTATTCACTGATTAATTCAGTAAGAAAGACCTTGTTGTCCTAAAAATGATAAGGATTTAATGTGATCCTTTGATCAAAGACCCATTAAAATAGGACACAGAAACTATATGTGATGGGACATCATAAACATTAGCAAAAATGATTCTAGAAACCTAAATTCTAGATAAGATCAAGAGATCTCAATGATCAGACCCATTATTCTAATAGAAGACAAATAATATGAAGAATGGGGTGTTTCCTAAAATTAATATTGATCAAGAAGGTGTACTAAAATTTCATTCACGACTATATATCCCATCTATCCCGAATATAATGAATGTGCTTTTGTATAATTCCAATAGTATTGAATTCACTATATATCATATAATCACTAAAATATATAGGTAATCTTGTGATCATTATTGGTGGGAGAATATGAAAATATAGATTACTTATTACACTGTAAGGTTATCTATATGTCAGTAAGTGATGGTATAGAGACAAATTCCTAAAGGGTTATTGTAACCAATACCCATAATAGCATGTAAGTTTTCCAATATCCCTATGGAATTCATCACAGGTCTTTCAGGATAATTCATAGGATGGAAAATATGATATGGTTCATAGGGAATCAACTCACATAGAATTCCCATTTAATCACTATTTAGGAAGATTTCTATGTTAGTCAACTTTCCATTATATATGTGAATAATTATGGAGTTTCATTGATTTTTAGATCATATCATTTTTCACCGTGATATAATGTTTAAATCAAAATTATTATGAACTATTCAACATGATGTAAATAATGAATTGAATTTTAGTACGACCTATCACCCCCAAACAAATATTCAATCTGAAATGACTATTCAGATTCTTGTGGTCATTCTAAAAACGCGGTCAATGAAATTTAATGGTGGATGGGATAAAAAACTCACATTAGACTCATATAAAAACAACATCCACTCATATTTTCAAATTTTACGGTATGAATATATATATGAAATGTGATTCCAAATTTATCCTTATTGGGATACATTTGGGGAGGGGAAAATTCCTAGTCATATCCTTCTGCAAGCGATGTCAGAAATGGTTCATGTCAACCAATAACATATAAAGTATACATAAATATGAAAAAATATCCATACTAATAATCATTTAAGGGACTTGAATTTTGATGTTTAGGAAAATTGTATCCTATTAATATCACTATGGAATTGATTCATGTGATTTTCCAAGATAGATAATCGTAGCCCTAGGAACATTGGAAACTTTGAAAACCTTGATCGCAAAAGAGGAGTAGCCAATCACCTAGAACATTACCTAGATATTGATAAAGTTAATGATGTGTTACATGTATCTATATTGAATAAGTATATACCAGACACCTCACGTGTATTGAATCTATAGGAGGTACAAGTGGAACCTGACCTCTCTTATGAGGAGTAGAAAGTGGATATATTGGATCATAAAGAAAATATTATCTGAAACATGACTACCCAACTCTTTAAGGTTTTGTGTAAGAACCATAAATAATAAGTACTGACATGGGAACCATAATAGATAATGAGATAGATGTACCCTCAACTTTTCTAAACATATAAAATGTGTTGAAATTATCAGGAAACATCTATTTAATGGTGGAATATTGTAAAAACCCATAATTGTTTTAATGATTTCCATTTCCTGAATAATTGTTCGTTATATATAATATAATATCATAAAATTAGAAAATAGAGATAAAAAAATACATTTCATTTCATTAATAATGAACATTAAATTACTCATATATGAAACCAATTAAAACTCCAAACATTAAAATAGGATAAAAATTATAAAATAAAATACCTAGAATGGGAATATATGGATCACCTAAATATTTTAAAACCATTTCCCCATAGTAAACACTATAAAACAATATATTATTAAACTAATTAAAATATTATGAAATAGATTATTTATTCTTAATACGGATTTTATTTAAATATCAATTAAATAATGAACTGGTATTTATAGGGTATTAAGGGAAATGTAGATGTCGGGTTTCGTCTGTTATAAGCCTGTTGGTCAATATATCTATTGGTCAATATGACCATTTGATAATTTACCCTTAGTTGATATTATTAACAATAAAATAATTGTTTATAATTATTAATAGAAAAGGGTAACACATAAAAAAATGAGATTGATAGACTCAATCAGAAGAGTCACGACGTTTGAATCCCATTTATCAGAACGTGGGAGGAAATTAGCAACACTAGGGATTACCCTTGACCAAGACCAATCTGACCTTCAATAAGATAACATCTAATTGAATCTATTATAGGATAATTCAAAATTAATACAGATTACCACTCATTCTATGTTAGTAGATCCACCTCACAAAACTACGACAATCACACACTTCAACACCTAGGAATATGGGAGTGTAAAAAGGGGTTATGTGTCCAGGATTTATATTCCGAAATTGTGAATACCATTTTATAAATAACATGTTAATTACATCAATTTAAACTACGAAATTGTTTTAAAATAAATTTTTTTAATTGAGATGAATTTTATAATTTTATTTTTGGTCATAAATAAAACATAATTATATTTTTCAAGAATTTATATAATTTTTTTATAATAATCTATTATATTATAAATATTTATTATTTTAATTAATTTTTTTTAAAACATATTTTGTAATGATAAATGGTATAATAATTTGATAATATCCTTGAAAAATTTTATATGTGTTAAAAATTTGATCATTCCATAAAAACTACTATTCTTAAGTAAAGAAAACATTATTATATTCGAAAAAATAATTTATCATATTTAGATAATTTTTTTGATAAAATAATCATCATTTGTTAAGTAAGTGCATCATGATTAGGTTGGGGTGAATTTTTTAGAATTTTCTAAACTAATTAATTTTTTTATGATTAGTAAAAAATATAGTTATAGGGGTTTGGTATATTTTATGACATTATATTTCTATCCAAATAATGTAATAAGTAATTAAACATAATCCATCAACAAAAATATGTTATTTTATTAATATTTTCTATTTAAATAATTTCCAATCAATTTCCCAAACTATAATTTACTTTCCAAATTCTAAAATGGAAATTTTGTATTTCTGAAAACATTACTTTGTTAAATAATTACTATCCAGATTCAAAATAAGCAATAAAAAAGATATGTGGTTATAAGGGAATAAGATAGCT
This sequence comes from Viscum album, assembly GCA_963277665.1. Lineage (NCBI taxonomy): Eukaryota > Viridiplantae > Streptophyta > Magnoliopsida > Santalales > Viscaceae > Viscum > Viscum album. The sequence continues at coordinate 619,072,274 of OY728146.1, read as the reverse complement.
TAAAATATGAATTAAATTTAAACACCCATTAGCTAAAACTATGGGTAGGCTAATGGTATTTCATTTTACACAACCATTTTTTCCAAGGCTTATATTTCAAAATTATTTAAGAAATATTCCACTTCTCCAATAAATACCAACATATTTCTCCATATCCATTCAATCCCAATGCATAATCCAAGAACATTTTTTGATTCATCCTCTTATGGAGTCCTCCTATGGAATCCTCATGAATCCATATTTTCATCCTCATGTTTTGGAATAAAACGATTAATGGTAATGTAAATATTCATTTCTCCTTTTCCGTTCATGTGGCCTATTTTTAGTATGTATTATATTTTTTCAAACCAATCCATTTTACAAAAATATATTATATAATTAGTATACGAATATTATTTTATGAAAATTATACCCTTCTACCAACTCATTTTTAAATTTTCTAAAACCTTTTTTATCCCTGTTCAGCTGCCGAATTCAATTATCAAATTTTCTTCTTTTACATAAAAATTTTACATTTCATTTTTATTTGAATACCCAAAAATATTTTACTTTAAATGGTTATTAAAATATATTTTAAAATGAATAATTTATTTTTTGATTTAAATATATTAATTTCATATTTCCTTTCACGGGTTAAAAGTAAAATATTGATTATGTCATTTAGATCTTTTGCATACAATGAATTTTTTATAATAAATATATAATTTCTATCCCACAGATTATTAATGAAATTATTTATTCTGATCTATGTGGCTCAAAATAATTTATGAAAAATTAAGGGTGTCCCATGATAGATCTATAATGATATGGGTAAGGAATTTAATCCCTAGAGATGACATATTTTATGACACCTTTGTGAATAATGTTCGTAATTTTTATTTATGTCTCTTTGGGGGTAAAACATGGTGATATATTTATAAATGGATTATTTACATATATTATCAACATTTCCAAGTAATTCATTAGGTTATTATTATTATTAAATACATCTTGTTCATGCCATACAATTATGCCTCATGTTCATACTAAAATGTCTCATGATCACATGATTTTTGTCTCTCTTTCTTATTCTTTTACTAGGATTCATGCTCACACCTTTCCTTTGATCTATTTTACTAGGATCTAATATTAAGTAAAAGTAACTTTGGATTATCCCATGAATATGTATTTCAAGTCTATTTTAGAAGAATGTTTTATATTTTTATATATTTTATACATTTTCTTCAAGAAACTAATCCATAAAATATCCAATGTTTGTACCATGTAATGAAAAGTTATATAATAAAAATTCAGGATTCCATACTCTTAAGGAATATTTATTATTATCTACATAAAATTTACAAGGATATTTAACTTTTATATAATGAAACATGAAAATTTATCAACCTAATTATATGAATCCTAGTTCAAATCCCTGAAATTCCTAGACTATAAAACTCTCAAAAAGTAAAAATTCCAAAAATCAAAACATCATTGACTGTAAGATCATCATCAACAAATGATAGATTATTCCCCAAGTACCTAATTAATATGTTTATAATAATAATATATGCACTTTTAAATCATCAAAAATATAGATATACGGTAAAACATCACAAACTCAATCTCTTTGTTCTGAAATGACCAATCAAAGAATCTTCCACAACATGGTATATACTTAATCAGGATGGTCTAAAAAATTAATAATTTAACCAAAATATAAAATGAAATTTTCAATAAGTCTCACCTAGAAAAAGATCTTATAAATAAATATCTAAATAAAAAATTATGATTCTCTCAAAGCTATGATATGTTGAATGACATAAAATTCAAAAAAATCAACACTATGAAGTCATTATATACTATTATTCCATAACACTATAACTAAATTTATAGATTTATATTTTAACAAACAATAAATTTTGGATTCTATGAGCTTTTTGATCTCTTGCAATAGCATTGGATGTAGATATACATATTTTAAAGAATAAAACATTAACAATAACATATGATGAATTCATTTATCATCCCATCACAATGGAATAAATCTCTAATAAATATTTCTCAGTGCAATTTTTTATTATGTTGGAATAGAGGTAGGTCTAATAGGTTCAAAAAATGTTGATTTATTAGAAAATGAACTCACAAAACATTAAAATATTATATCAAAATAAAAATGAAATTAACCCCACAATAAAGTGTATTATTAATAATTAAATTGTAGATATGAAAGTGGCCATTAAAAAATAACCTCAATATTTTTTATAGTAAGATGAAACGTAAAATAGACAAGTTTAACTAAAAATATAATGAAACACATATTATAACCTCCAATGAAACTATCCCTGAATTTTTCTGTAAAATAGAATAATTTTTAAAACTCTTCCACTATGTTCAATAACAGGACACAAAACTACATCCCAACGGTTAAACTACTAAAATTAAATACATTAATAATATTCATAGAAGAATAGACATATATTCTAAAATTAGCACCACTATTATATTAAAAAAATCAAAGATGTGAAAACTTAATATTTTGTATAGAATAGACACTATTTTAAAATATATTTGAACAGAACATAATTTTTCTGTGTATTACATTATTAAAATCCCTATAAAAATTAATTGAGAAAACTAATATTTCTCTTTTAAGAAACCATGTATGTTCAGTTGGAATAATCAATCATAATTTCAAATAATATTCATTATTAATCCTATTATCCCCCTTAATCAAATTTCCATCCTTTAAACAAATTATACCATTTCATGGAATAATTAATGAAACCATAATGACTGTGTACCATTACAACTCCTTATAATTACAATTATAGGGTTATCCCAAAAAACAATATAAAACCTCCCTATTTTTTAAGGTCAAAAAACCAAAAAAAGAAGAGTTATGAGAAATAATTAAGAGTGTTATTTTTAGTTTAGATAAGAATGATAATTAGGAACTTCACTGTATCTTCCATGATATTTATAATGAAATAGAATAGGGTCATCATTTTTTTCTTAATTTTTTTTAAAAAAATGTATTTATCTCAATTACTAAAATAATAATGTCGAAAATGGTTTAAATTTTTAATATTATAGAAAAAAAAGTGTAAGTTAAAAAAATTATAGAACGATGTGATTAAAAAGAGTTAACCTTCTTATTGTTTTCTTGAAATACAACCCGATCAGCTGGTTCTGATGAATATTGTGGTAGACAGTGTCTAAAATAGATTCTCTTATCTTCCACAATATATATTTACATAACTAGATAATAATGATATATATAAATTAATTATGAGTTAATAAGACTATTATATATCATTATATGTGTAAAAATAGCCCATGAAATTAATAAGAGTAAATATCATATGAAAAAAACTAAAGAGAATAATAGTTTGAAAAATATTTATGATATTTAAACATTTTTTAAATGATATTAGAACATTGAAAAAAAATAACCCGTAAGAAGAAAAACATGATGTTAATTATACATTACATAATATAATTTCCATTATGGGAGAAATGATATATTCTATTAGGTGTAGTTCTGGTAAAAGTTCAATGTTCTTTAGATGAACTATATTATGTAAAATCTAATTCATTAGACATTCATTATAAAAAATAACCTAAAAAATAATCACAATTTATGAAAAATAATTTCATCCTCCTTTATCAATGAATTTTTCAATGTCATAAGATCGTAAATATTTGGATAAGAAAGAAAGATCAAGTTTCTTTTATCATACATAAATTCAGTATTATATATTCAACCCTATAAAAATTTAATGTTAATGTGAATTTGTGAGATTTTTTTAGTGATGAAAATGATGTGATTAGTATCTAATAATTGTATATCACTAAGAAATAAGTGATTTCTAATATCTATGTATTTTAACGCAAGTAATGTGTTTTATTATTATATAATTAGACCTTAAATATGTTGTAAAAGTAATAAAACATTGTATAAAAAATATATATATGTTTTTGTTTCATCCATAATAATAAATTGTACCAATTTACAACAACCACATAATTAGCTTTAGTGGGCTAAAGGGGAACTGTAATTTTTTTGGACCTCAAAAATATAGTATCTCCATTAAAATGATAATTTTCAGATGTTCCATTTTTTTCCTTTCTATAACTACCATTTATAAGATCAAAATATATTTTAAGAGTAAAATTAGTTGAATATGGATAAAATAAACCATGTTCTGATGTACCATTAAGTTATAATAAGAAAAAATTTATTGCATTAAGGTGATATTCCTTTTTATTTAATTGAAAAAAAATTCCATATAATATATAGTAAATAATCATTATTCTAATATCCTTTAGGTAACATAATACAAAAACAATTTCATTGAAAATTTCATCATATATCTGTTTCCTAGATACACCAATATCACGTTTACAGATAATAGATTCATTTTTAAAGTGAAAACATTTAAGTAAATAAATTACATACTTCTGTTAGAATAAGAATACTATATATGATACTTAATTTAGTTTAAATATATGAAATGTATTAGTTCACTCATTATTCACTTCTTAAATATAATATATATAATCTTGAGAAGCGATATATGATATTTATCTGAGTTGATCCAAAAATAATTTAATTGATATAAATTTAAATAATGATAGAATTCATAAAACTTTTATTCAAAAAATATATTTTTATATGTATTTTAGGTAACCATATTATCTTAACACATAAAATTATGAAAAATGATCATACAAGAATGTTAGATATTTTATATGTCTACAGTTCATTGGTATATCAATAACGTTTGTAATTTTTTTAATTTTTTTTTAAAAAACCTTTAGTTTTTTCATCATAAAACTCATTATAAGTGTAAATATTATTGAAATCACTCTATATATCCAATTTAATAAAATAAAAGTTTATTTGGGGATAAAATGATAGATTTATGAAGATGGTATTATTCCAAGGGACATGAGAAAACTTCTCTCTATAGTCTATAACCTATTATTATTTTTACCCTTTTCAAACATTTATTATTCTTGGAAATAATACCATGTTTTTCACACTTATTTAAGAACACATAGTTAAAACATATTAACAAAATATCATTTAGATGATTGATAACGTTCCAAACCTTGTTTATTTTTAATTCATTTATATCTTATTGTATAAAATCTACAAATACATCATCACATAATGAATCATCTGTAGTTTTCAGTTCAAATAGAGATAGGAATGAAATAATTTCACATTTATTTCGAAGACTTCATAGAGTTATTAATGCTTGATCTACACCACCAATGATATAATCATTGGGATGATTCATTATGGTTGATTTATTTTTAGGTAAATAGGATTCTCTTTTCATGTAGATAATATGGTTAACATTTGTGAAATAAACTAATAGCATACATTCATCCATCATTATATATTTAATTATGTTAATTTTATTAAATATTGTTCAATTAATGTTAACGAAATATAAAGGGTTTCAAAAACTCAATCTGCTATGTATTTTGTAGATGTTTTTAATTATCATAAAGGCCACATTCATTATAGTTATTATTTATCATATGAATATTATTTTATGTTCATTTCTCAAATACTAGATAAGATTTACTAAAAATAGAATTGATAGTAAAATTTCACATATTACGTTTTGGGTCCAATTAAATAAAATGACAATGAGTATTGAAATTGAATACGTTTCACCCAAATACTTTTACATATCAAATTTATATTTTTTACCAATCCTTAATTAGTAAGGGATATGATCCAACACCTGAATAAGAAACACATGATTTTTAAAATTGTGGGATATACACAAAGAATCCACCATAAAAAATTGTACTATCTATTATTCACACCACAGTTATGCGGTAATTAACTAAAGATTTCTATTTAATTTTTCAACAATAATATTATATTATAGAGTTATTAGTGTCATTAAATTATGAGTTGTACATATTATCTTATAAAAAAATTTCAATTTCATAATTTATAAATTCAATACCTTATTAATTCTATACAGTTTTTACATGATGTTTTATCATGTCTTGAACTTGATAAATGTTTTAAAAAATTAGAGTGATTCTAATATATTTTCTAGAATGTAAGTCCAAGATTATCTACAATAATCTACTAGATTTCAAAAAAACTTTTTTCTTATACGAGTTGAAATTTTTTTGGTCAAAAAGTTCCATGTCCGCTAACATTAAATCTGTATATGTTAAAAATACACTCATATATTTAAATATTTTCTAATGTTATATTCCATGTTATCACGGGTCACAAACTATGTTAACATTGAACCAAAGTTCATAAGTTCCCTCAAGAAATATTTCATTGAAATTTTATCTATGTTTTAGAAGTTGATGTAGCTGAATATTATATACCATATCCAGGAATAATCTTACAATGTACTATGAAAAGTTATTCTCTATAAAGAAAATTATTTCTAAGTTTTTATTTGATATATAATGAATCATATCTTCAAATAAAGTATGCACTTTATCTGAATAAAAAACAACACATTTTCCATTGCCAATGTCCATTGTTTTTCCATTATAGAATAGAAAAAATATTGATAATTAGGCTATGATTAAGTCCCAAATAAATACAATAAAATTTAAATATAGACTATGGAATGTAACAACCCTAATACATATGATTTGATAGAGGCAATTTTATCCAAAAGTGACTCATCATTAATTCACATTTTATATGTTTGGGAAATAATATTTTCATTATATCATATATTGATAATAATTGTGGTCCATAATATAAGGCCCCAGCCTTAAACCTTACTTAATCTTGAGTTATTACAAGATTACACATTGAGGATCTTTTCGGGTTTAGAGTTTTAAAGAATTAGATCATAAAACTTGCATTACATTCCACATATAAACAAAGTGGTTACATAAAGATAGTATTCTTCATTCCCATCAATAGAAACACATTTAAAATAAAACATGGATTAATTCTTGACACATCCTTGACTCTATCATCTTATCACGTACCTTTCCCTTGACCTGTGAAAAACATTTCAAAAACTTGGGATGAGCATAAAAACTCAGTATGGGTTATAAAAAAAAAACATGGAAAGGAAACATGAGTTCATATACACATAAGAATGAAATCATACTTTACCCATAAAACATTGGCACTTTAACACACCTCATAAAATCATGAATAAATCATAGAAATCATAAGACATAAAGGTAACTTGAGGCATTCATAACATTCTTACGTAGGGAGTAACCCTCTTGGTTACGTTTGGAATAACCATCACAGTATATTCCCTAAATCTCTTCGGAGAAACCTTAACATTTCACTCCTTCGCGTTACCCAATGCATTGGAGAGATATAACGGGCTCACCCGCCCTTAGTTTATCACGGAACCACCCTTCTTCATAATAATGACCAAGAACCATAACATAATCATATCACATAAAACATGCATAAAGGAAACATAACATTTCCACATTTCAATCACGAGATATCAATACAACACATTGATATAATAATAAAATTATGAAAACCATTTTCAATACCAAAATAAAAGAAAAGTAAAACATGGTATTTATTTTTCTTTTAAAAAGAAGGTATGGCTTGTAGAGGAAGTCGAAACTCAAATAACGGTTACGACGGCGGAGAAGTCGTTGTCGCCGCATACGTACGAAAAAAACATTCCCTTTTGTCGTTTAGTAAACGCTTCGTATAAAAAAGAATCCTTTTGAATAAACGTAAAAGTCAAATGGGTTTATACACCGTATAAAAGAAAGTTGTGTATAAAATAAAATATGCCTCAATGAAAGGAGATTGAGACGAAGTCCCATACCTTGTATCCGACTTGACCCGACCGTTCTTTAAACTCCTGAATAATAAACTTGAGTTAATCTCTGCTTGCTTATGAATCTTTTTCAAGATCATTATTCCTTTTATACCCTGTTATGAACATCATGTAATCATTTAAGTTAATAATGTTCATTTTGTCGGTATTTGGTTCTTAAGTCAAAAATAGACTTCTTATACTTACATGTTGTTAATTTGGTCAAAGGTTCATTATATCCAGAATGGTATTCATGATGTAGATATCATATATGTCATATATATCCAGTACATACATTCATTTATAATATTACATCACATTTAGAGGTAAGAAATGAAATGCACCGTTCATGGAGACGGTAAGCCGTACGTACGCATGAACGCTACTTCCATTTCTATTTCATATTTTCTGGAATGGAATCATAATGATATAAGAGTATATTATAATTCCAGTATAATAACATATATAATATCATTAACTTTATCCTTTACTCATCCCACATATGGTATTAACGAATCAAATCACTTTTAGGGGGCGGTAGTCCGCACTTCCTAAAATGAAGATATCGTGTTTTACCCATAATGGAAACCATAAAGGTATTCCCAAAATGAAAAAACAGAAGATTAAGTAAAAAATAAACATATTATATATCATATATAAAAATAGTGACATCATAATGGCCACCTTTGAAGGTGTTAAATGAGTATTGAACAATCATCGTTTCGGGAGGCAGAATTTCGCCATCCACGGAAACCGTATGTTCTTTAACCATTTTATGTAGTTGTGTGAGAGTGTAGCTCAAATATATCTTATAACAACATCCTATTATATTTAAGATACTGGTGTTGTTACAAAAGAAGTAAATAAAAAGAGTTTAGGGGGTTGGAGAAGCAAAATAAAACAAATGAACATGAGAGAATGAATTACCTTAAAAAGTGTAACTCCTTTGGAGTTGAGCCTAAAGGCTTCCTTTGAAAGGATTCTGCCCAAAGTGAATCCTCTAGGATGAGGAGAGGGATGTGGAGAGAGCAAATGGGCAGGTGTTGGCCGAGCCAAAGGCTTGAAGAGTGTGTGAAATGAGGTAGAGGTGGGGGCCTTTTATAAGAGGAGAGGAGGGGTACTTTTGGAAAGTAAAGAAACATTACTTTATTTGAAAATGTGTTTCGGTTTTAAAAGGTCCCACATTGAAATAATTCGTGGATAAGGAGATAATGGTTCTAAATCCACTCATCCAATTGGTTTTGGACATGTGTAGTTCATAGATTTTACATTATCTTTCTATTTTATTTAAATCGTCAAATAATGATGTCATCGATGCATCATTATTATGTCATAAATAATTAAATTTATTTAATGTCTAAAAATTATAAACAAAATACTATGATATAGGAAATCGTTTTAGCTTTCCAATGACTATTTATAATCAAAATGTGGACTTGTATAACCCCACTTAAAAATTGTTTTCGCAAAACATATTATGTTTGTGTCATTTTCACTTTAACATTAAATAAAAAGTAATTTATGTTATTTCCCAACAAAAGTGTCTCCATGGGGTCCCCAAGTTGACCCATGGCTTGTCTTGGTCGGCCATGACACAACCAATAAGGTTGGGACATGTGTCTAGGTCATTTCCTATTATTAAAGCATTATTTATACCTTAAACTACCCTAATTACCACTAATCGCGATTAAGAACTTAATAAGTTACTATTCACCAAAAAATTATTATAATCTCATTGAACCACATTTTAATTCTTAATGACAACCATGTATGTCGGATTTTCAAAATTCAATATACATCAGTGGTAAAATTTCATTTAACTGAAAAATCAGTTTGCTTGATTACCACTTAGTGGTTTCACTATTCATCAAAAATTGAAGTTTTTCAGAAAATTACCAAAAATTCACCCTAATCTATATTTGATATTCCAAATTCAAAAATGAAGTCCATTTTACAAAATTCAAATCATATAAGTCACATTAATTAATTCAATAATTAATTCCCGCTGCCAGAGCAAATAGCGTGTTTTTATGAAACAATAAGTATCAAAAGATTGACACCAGTTTAAGTCTAATTTCAAAGTGAAATTGATTCCAATGACCACCATTGGATAAAATGGTAAAAATATATTCTAATTACACTTCAAAACCAATTCAAAACATAATCTAATCATATAAATAAATTAGATTAAAAAGCAGTTTTGATGTAAAATGCAGTATTTTTCACTATTCATTAAAAATGAACATTGTCAGAAAAATACCAAAAATTCACAGAAGGTAAATTTTGATGTCCCAATCATAAAGGATAAGTTTATTTTGACAAAAATAGTTTATAAAATTGTCAAAATATAGATTCAAAAATGGTTTTCCATCAAAAGGCAGTAAAACAATCTTTTAAGAATATTAGTGTATTCCATGCATAGGATTGTATTTATTTTCATTTTAAGCCTCTATAACACTATCTTAATCATTAAAATACATAGATAAAAATATCTATTATTCATTACTTACTTGGGATGTTACATCCTTTCCCCCTTTATAAAATCGCGTCCCCGCAATTTATTTACTTATCGAATAAATGGGGGTACTTATCCCTCATTGCATTTTCAGATTCCCATGTTGCCTCTTCAATCATGTGGTTTTTCCACAAAACCTTTACCTGCTTAATCACCTTATTCCGTAACACTTGCTCCCTGTGGTCAAGAATCTGGACCGGTTGTTCCTCATAAGATAGGTTCTCTTCCAGCTGAACTACCTCTGGACTCAAAACATGAGATGGATCTGGCATATACTTTATCAACATCGAAACGTGAAAAACATTGTGTACCTGAGATAAACTCGGAGGTAAAGCCACTCGGTATGCAACTGATCCAACTCTCTCCAGAATTTTGTATGGTCCAATGAACCTTGGACTCAACTTTCCTTTCTTACCAAATCTCATCACACTTTTCCAAGGAGAAACCTTGAGAAAAACATGATCACCTACCTCAAAAGATAGATCCTTCCTCCGGTTATCCGCATAACTCTTCTGCCTGCTCTGAGCTGTTCTCATGTGCTTCTGAATCAGCTAAACTTTTTCTGCCATCTCTTCTACCAATTCTGGTCCCATCAACTTCCTTTCACCCACTTCATCCCAGAAAGCTGGAGTTCGACACCGCTTCCCATATAATGCCTGAAATGGTGCCATCTGTATACTGGAATGAAAACTGTTATTATATGAAAACTCAACCAAAGAAAGATGTTGGTCCCAACTTCCCTGATAATCCATAGAACAAGCTCGTAGCATATCCTCCAATGTCTGAATTGTTCGTTCTGACTGCCCATCTGATTGAGGATGAAAAGCTGTACTAAAATTTAATTCAGTACCCAACGACTTCTGAAGGCCTTTCCAAAAATTAGAAGTAAACTTGGGATCACGATCCGATACAATGGAGAGAGGAACTCCATGTAACCTGACTATCTCTTTAAGATACAAACGGGAAAGTTGATCAAGAGAGAAAGTATCTCGTATAGCAAGGAAATGAGCAGATTTGGTCAAGCGATCAACAATAACCCAGATTGCATTATTACCTCGAGATGTCTTCGGTAATCCAACAACAAAGTCCATGGATATATTCTCCCATTTCCACTCTGGCACTGGTAAAGGCTGAAACATCCCTTTCGGTAACTGCCGCTCTGCTTTAACCTGCTGACAAGTCAAACACTTCACAGTAAAATCAGCAATATCTCTTTTCATTCCATCCCACCAGTAATACTCCTGCAGATCTCTATACATCTTAGTACTGCCCGGATGAACTGAAAACGGAGAACTATGAGCTTCACATAACAACTCTCTCTTCAACTGCGAATCACAAGGCACACACAATCTCTTCCCAAATCTCAAAACACAATCATTATCAATGTTGAATTCAGGCCACTTACCTTTTTGAACCAGCTCTACCTTTTTCTGCAACTCACTGTCTTGCTTCTGTGCTTGCTTGATTCTATCTGATAGAGAAGATCTCACTGATACCTGAAACAAAACAGAAGGACTTCCTGCACCAACAACTTCTATGCCAAAGTTCATCAAATCGTTAACCAAAGGATCACGTTCCAAACGCAACATTGTTAATGAAGCATTACTTTTTCAACTCAAAGCATCAGCCACTTTATTTGCTTTTCCTGGATGGTAATGAATTGTACAATCATAATCCTCGATTAATTCCAGCCATCTCCTTTGTCTCATGTTTAACTCTTTCTGAGTGAATATATACTTTAAACTTTTGTGATCGGTATATATTTCACACTTTACTCCATACAAATGATGCCTCCAAATTTTTAAAGCAAAAACAACAGCAGCTAATTCCAAATCATGTGTAGGGTAATTTACCTCATGAGTTTTCAACTGTCGTGAAGCATAAGCAATTACCTGATCATTCTGCATTAGGACGCAACCAAGTCCTTTCAATGAAGCATCACTATATATAACAAACTCACCATTCCTGGAAGGTAGTGCCAAAACTGGAGCATTCACCAATCTTCTTTTCAATTCCTGAAAACAATCATCACATTCTTTTGTCCAGATAAACTTAACACCCTTCCAAGTTAGCTTAGTCATTGGACTAGATAACCGTGAAAAATTTCTAACAAACCTTCGGTAATAGCCCGCCAAACCAAGGAAGCTACGAATCTCGGTTACATTTGTGGGTCTTGGCCATTCTTCCACAACTTTTGTTTTTGCAGGATCAAAAGTTATTCCATCTTTAGAAACAATGTGACTAAGGAAAGAAATTTGTTGCAACCAAATCTCACACTTGCTGAATTTCCCATACAATTTCTTTTCTTTTAAGGTTTGCAAGATAACCCTTAAATGTTTTTCATGTTCCTATTTACTTTTAGAAAACACCAAAATATCATCAATGAAAACCACCACAAACTTATCCAAGAACTCATGGAAAATTCTATTCATTAAGTCCATGAATACAGCAGGTGCATTGGTTATCCCAAAAGGCATTACTACAAATTCATAATGGCCATATCTCGTACGGAACGTGGTCTTCGGAATATCTGCCTCCTTTACCTTCAGCTGATGGTACCCCGATCCCAGTCAATCTTTGAAAAAAACTGATCTCCCTGGAGCTGATCAAACAAATCATCGATATAAGGCAAAGGATATTTGTTCTTAACAGTGATATTATTCAAGGCTCTATAATCAATGCAAAGTCTCATAGAACCATCTTTTTTCTTAACAAACAAAACAAGAGCACCCCATGGTGATGTGCTAGGTCTAATGAAACCTTTCTCTAATAAATCTTGCAATTGCTCCTTCAACTCTAAAAGTTCAATTTGTGCCATTCGATAAGGGGGTTTTGAAATTGTCTTAGCATCAGGAACTAAGTCAACAGTAAACTCAACTTCCCGATCTGGTATTATTCCAGGAAACTCATCAGGAAAAACATCAGGATACTCATTTACCACTGGCACATCATTAATCTGAACAGTTCCTTTATTTTCAACGATGTGTGCAAGGTAACATTCATTTCCATCTTTTACAAGTTTCTCGGCCTCTTGATATGTTATCAAAAGTAAGGGTTCATTCTTGTAAACAAACTGAAAATCTTTCTGAAAAGAAACTTCTTTTGGATCTACAGTCAATCTTAGCATGGTAAATAGAGAGCCAATCCATACCCAGGATAACATCAAACTCTACTAGAGGTAGAACAATAAGGTTTGCAAGTAGGTTCTTTCCACAGATAAGGATAGGAAGATTCTTATAAATTCTTTTTGCCTCGACACTTCCCCCAGGTGTTTTTACCAAAAGTTCAAGAGTCATTTCTTGAGATGGTATTCCCATTTTACTAGAAAAGGTTTCAGAGATGAAAGAATGTGTAGACCCCGAATCAAACAACACACTGGCATAATCTGAAAAAACAAACAAAGTACCTGATACAACTTCATTTGATGGCCCGACATCTGCTGAAGTAGTTGCAAAGGATTTCACCACCCCTTTCTGCTTGTAGTCTAACTGCTTACCATCACTCAAGCTCCTTGTCGGACACTCGTTTGCATAGTGACCCATCTCATTGCACTTATAACATTTCACTAACTGTAAATCAAATTTGTTCTTACCTTCACCTTGATCCTTTTTAGTGCAATCACGAGCCTTATGTCCCATCTTACCACATCGGTAGCACTTCCAAGAATTCAGAAGACATTCCCCAGCATGCCTTTTGCCACATTTATCACAAGCTGGAAACTTAGTTTTCTTACCATCAGACTTTTTTGAAGAATTCTTACCTTTCTCCTGCCACCTCGGTCTCTTCTTCTGCTGGTTGTTATAGAAAACTTGGTCATCGACAAACTCCATTTCCACCTTCTCAGCACATCGAACAAGCTTTTCATAACTTTTAAACTCACGAGAAGCTAATTCTCTTCGATACTTTGGATTTAATCCTGAGTAAAAACGATTGATTTTACTATCAAGGTCTCGGATAAAATTTGGAGCATACCTTGCCAATCGAGTGAACCTTTCTTCATAGGCAGCCACTGAGTCTTCCTCTTGCCTCAATTCCAAGAATTTCTTTTCCATCCTAAGTCGAACAGCCTTAGGAAAATACTTCTCAAGAAACATACCTTTGAATTCATCCCAGTCAAGAGAATCAATCTCATCGGCATCCCTGATATTTTTAACCATAGACCACCACTGATCTGCTTCACCCTCCAAACGGTAAATAGCAAGACTAACCTTTTGATTGTCTGAACACCCCATGACATCAAAAATCTTCTCCAGTGCTTTAATCCACCCTTCAGCTAGCACAGGGTCAGATGATCCTCTGAATGATGGTGGATGTTGCCTCATGAAATGTTCCACCACTGACATGTTCCTCTGCGGTTGATCTGGCTGATCTTGTGCATGGATACCACCACCATTTATCGCTTGAGTCAACTGCGCCATTACTGCAAAAAACTGTTCAGTTCCAATTCCGACCATTTCTGGATGCTGATTCGGAAGGTTATTCCCTTCTGTATGCCTTCCTAGCACTGCTTCCCTGTTTCCTCTACGGAAAACCATTCTGAACAAACATGTCTTAGATGAAGCAACATGGTAATATTTAAATGCTATATCATTTCAAAAAAAAAATATTTTTGGATAATCATTTAATAGAATTCTAACTCCTAAAGTTATCTAAACCGACCTCTGATACCAACTATAAGGCCCCAGCCTTAAACCTTACTTAATCTTGAGTTATTACAAGATTACACATTGAGGATCTTTTCGGGTTTAGAGTTTTAGAGAATTAGATCATAAAACTTGCATTACATTCCACATATAAACAAAGTGGTTACATAAAGATAGTATTCTTCATTCCCATCAATGGTAACACATTTAAAATAAAACATGGATTAATTCTTGACACATCCTTGACTCTATCATCTTATCATGTACCTTTCCCTTGACCTGTGAAAAACATTTCAAAAACATGGGATGAGCATAAAAACTCAGTATGGGTTATAAAAAAAAACATGCAAAGGAAACATGAGTTCATATACACATAAGAATGAAATCATACTTTACCCATAAAACATTGGAACTTTAACACACCTCATAAAATCATGAATAAATCATAGAAATCATAAGACATAAAGGTAACTTGAGGCATTCATAACATTCTTACGTAGGGAGTAACCCTCTTGGTTACGTTTGGAATACCCATCACAGTATATTCCCTAAATCTCTTCGGAGAAACCTTAACGTTTCACTCCTTCGCGTTACCCAATGAATTGGAGAGTTATAATGGGCTCACCCACCCTTAGTTTATCACGGAACCACCCGTCTTCATAATAATGCCCAAGAACCATAACATAATCATATCACATAAAACATGCATAAAGGAAACATAACATTTCCACATTTCAATCACGAGATATCAATACAACACATTGATATAATAAAAACATTATGAAAACCATTTTCAATACCAAAATAAAAGAAAAGTAAAACATGGTATTTATTTTTCTTTTAAAAAGAAGGTATGGCTTGTAGAGGAAGCCGAAACTCAAATAACGGTTACGACGGCGGAGAAGTCGTTGTCGCCGCATACGTACGACAAAAACATTCCCTTTTGTCGTTTAGTAAACGCTTCGTATAAAAAATAATCCTTTTGAATAAACTTAAAAGTCAAAGGGGTTTATACACCGTATAAAAGAAAGTTGTGTATAAAATAAAATATTACTCAATGAAAGGAGATTGAGACGAAGTCCCATACCTCGTATCCGACTTGACCCGACCGTTCTTTAAACTCCTGAATAATAAACTTGAGTTAATCTCTACTTGCTTATGAATCTTTTTCAAGTTCATTATTCCTTTTATATCATGTTATGAACATCATGTAATCATTTAAGTTAATAATGTTCATTTTGTCGGTATTTGGTTCTTAAGTCAAAAATAGACTTCTTATACTTACATGTTGTTAATTTGGTCAAAGGTTCATTATATCCAGAATGGTATTCATGATGTAGATATCATATATGTCATATATATCCAGTACATACATTCATTTATAATATCACATCACATTTAGAGGTAAGAAATGAAATGCACCGTTCATGGAGACGGTAAGCCGTACGTACGCATGAACGATACTTCCATTTCTATTTCATATTTTCTGGAATGGAATCATAATGATATAAGAGTATATTATAATTCCAGTATAATAACATATATAATATCATTAACTTTATCCTTTACACATCCCACATATGGTATTAACGAATCAAATCACTTTTAGGGGGCGGTAGTCCGCACTTCCTAAAATGAAGATATCGTGTTTTACCCATAATGGAAACCATAAAGGTATGCCCAAAATGAAAAAAACAGAAGCTTAAGTAAAACATAAACATATTATATATCATATATAAAAATAGTGACATCATAATGGCCACCTTTGAAGGTGTTAAATGAGTATTGAACAATCATCGTTTCGGGAGGCAGAATTTCTCCATCCACGGAAACCGTATGTTCTTTAACCATTTGATGTAGTTGTGTGAGAGTGTAGCTCAAATATATCTTATAACAACATCCTAGTATATTGAAGATACTGGTGTTGTTACAAAAGAAGTAAATAAAAAGAGTTTAGGGGGTTGGAGAAGCAAAATAAAACAAATGAACAAGAGAGAATGAATTACCTTAAAAAGTGTAACTCCTTTTGAGTTGAGCCTAAAGGCTTCCTTTGAAAGGATTCTGCCCAAAGGGAATCCTCTAGGATGAGTAGAGGGATGTGGAGAGAGCAAATGGGCAGGGTTTGGCCGAGCCAAAGGCTTGAAGAGTGTGTGAAATGAGGTAGAGGTGGGGGCCTTTTATAAGAGGAGAGGAGGGGCACTTTTGGAAAGTAAAGAAACATTACTTTATTTGAAAATGTTTTTCGGTTTTAAAAGGTCCCACATTGATAGAATTCGTGGATAAGGTGATAAGGGTTCGAAATCCACTCATCCAATTGGTTTTGGACTTGTTTAGTTCATAGATTTTACATTATCTTTCTATTTTATTTAAATCGTCAAATAATGATGTCATCGCTGCATCATTATTATGTCATAAATAATTAAATTTATTTAATGTCTAAAAATTATAAAACAAAATACTATGATATAGGAAATCTTTTTAGCTTTCCAATGACAATTTATAATCAAAATTTGGACTTGTATAACCCCACTTAAAAATTGTTTTCGCAAAACATATTATGTTTGTGTCATTTTCACTTTAACATTAAATAAAAAGTAATTTATGTCATTTCCCAACAAAAGTGTCTCCATGGGGTCCCCAAGTTGACCCATGGCTTTTCTTGGTCGGCCATGACACAAACAATAAGGTTGGGACATGTGTCTAGGTCATTTCCTATTATTAAAGCATTATTTATACCTTAAACTACCCTAATTACCACTAATCGCGATTAAGAACGTAATAAGTTACTATTCACCAAAAAATTATTATAATCTCATTGAACCACATTTTACTTCTTAATGACAACCATGTATGTCGGATTTTCAAAATTCAATACACATTAGAGGTAAAATTTCATTTAACTGAAAAATCAGTTTGCTTGATTACCACTTAGTGGTTTCACTATTCATCAAAAATTGAAGTTTTTCAGAAAATTACCAAAAATTCACCCTAAGCTATATTTGATATTCCGAATTCAAAAATGAAGTCCATTTTACAAAATTCAAATCATATAAGTCACATTAATTAATTCAATAATTAATTCCCACTGCCAGAGCAAATAGCGTGTTTTTATGAAACAATAAGTATCAAAAGATTGACACCAGTTTAAGTCTAATTTCAAAGTGAAATTGATTCCAATGACCACCATTGGATAAAATGGTAAAAATATATTCTAATTAAACTTCAAAACCAATTCAAAACATAATCTAATCATATAAATAAATTATATTAAAAAGCAGTTTTGATGTAAAATGCAGTATTTTTCACTATTCATTAAAAAATGAACATTGTCAGAAAAATACCAAAAATTCACAGAAGGTAAATTTTGATGTCCCAATAATAAAGGATAAGTTTATTTTGACAAAAATAGTTTATAAAATTGTCAAAATATAGATTCAAAAATGGTTTTCCATCAAAAGGCAGTAAAACAATCTTTTAAGAATATTATTGTATTCCATGCATAGGATTGTATTTATTTTCATTTTATGCCTCTATAACACTATCTTAATCATTAAAAGACATAGATAAAAATATATATTATTCATTACTTACTTGGTATGTTACACATAAAACATATTCCCTATCTAGAGTATATATAAAATTATTTAATCAGTTTATGGGAAAACTTTTATACCCAAACATACATGGTTATAAATTTTTTAGAAAATGTATCTTTTAGAACTCAAATTTTATAAATATTCAATATTGTACAACTAGAAGTTATTTTGAAATATAATCATTATAATGAATAATATATTAAACATTATTCAAATGAAAATATATTCTATAATGTTCTACATCTTTACACTTAGAAAAAAATGAAAAAGATATGTATAAAATAATTACATTAAAAATAATACATTTCAAATGTAAAACTGATTGAAAAAGATATAAAATATGGATTTATCTACCTTATTTTTTAACATCTACAAATTAAATGTAAAATAAAATAAAATCCTCTATAGATTTTTATTTTTATAATTTATTTTTTAACCAAATTTTTTCTCAGTGTGATTTGAAGAATGTTTTATTTTTACTCAAGCTCAAAAGTAAGTTTCTAAATTTTAGGTGTAAGTTTATAAATATTACACTCAAGTTTAGAAAATGTTTTATTTTTCAAATCATCTTCTTTCGTAAATTAATTTATATTCAAGAATTTCATAGGTCTATTAATTTATTCCAATTGAGTAATATCACGCTCAACTTAAAATAAAGTTAAACATATTTAATTATCCTAATGTTAATGAAATATTTAAATTAAGAGATAATTTAGAATTTGAATCAAGTGTTACCATTACTATTATGAATAGATAATTTTGAGTAACTTTCTCAAGAAATCATATGATATTCCATCCATTTTTACTCACTTAATAACTACTTCTTTAAGATGATGGATCCTCACTGGTACCCAAAAGTTCATTGATCACTCTAACATCTTTACCTTCCTTTATCTTTGATGATTTAAATTGTTTAAATTTACTCATTAACATAATATAATTTTATTTTATATGACATATTTTATTAAATTTCTAACAAAAAACAACAAAATAATCCTTCCACTGATATTTAACAACTATCATCTTTCAATAATCATAGTATAAATTATTCTTTTTGATAACCAGGTTAATAAACCTCATTAGTTATGCAATTTCTCTTTCACTCTCTTGTGAATTGCTAATATCATATTTGAATATATATTCATTAATTAAAATAATTTTATAATTTTATTTCTAAACACCATAAATTGGAGGACTAGAAATATATGTAATTGAGACACCATTCTTCTTCTTTTCCTTCTTATCATCTCCCTTTAACCGATTCCCATATCTCGTGAGAGTCCAATGATCATATAGAAGGATAATATTTATCAAATTCTTAGCTTCACATTTAATTGTATGGTAAGATTCCCATTCATTAAAATAATATCAATCGACTTCTCTATAATCTATTTATCTATAATATTATTCTCACCCTAAGGTCATTGTCTATAAATAACATTTTGGAAATACTAATGCCATAGTTCAAATATTTCACCAATTATAAAATAAATGGTCAGATAATCAACAAGAATCATAGATCAAATAGTATCATGATATTTCTATCTTATAGAATTTGTTACTTCCAACATTTTACATATTTCATTAAATGTTTCACAAGATGATATTTGAATATATATATTTCTAATCATTGAAACATTTAATCAATTTTAACCATTATTAGATTATTAATACCCTATCATCTTTTCATGAGTAAACAACTAAATTTCATTATATGGAATAAAATTTTTTCTAATCATAATAAGAAAATAATCAAAACCCATATTGATAAAACAATTTCTTCATTCCATTGCATTGATATTCAAATTCCACACCATAAATGATAAATGACTTGATAAGATATAAATTACATATATTTTCAATTAGATTTATTTTCACATAAAAAAATATATCATTCCACTACATCACCTTAGTGTAAGAAAACAAAGATAAATTTAATGAAAATGTTTAATTTTAAATGAAGGTCATTATCTATCATACAGACTTTCTCTAATACCAAAATTGCATTATTATAAAAAAGAGATAAGTTTCAAAGCATGTACAGTTAGTTATTATTAGAAAAATGTTTCTATAAAAAATAGATAAGATTAAATGGAAGGTAGAGTAAGGTTATAAAACCAAATATTGGTAATAGATAAAAATATAAAACATTCAATGCAATCAACAGTTATACTATAGTAAAAATATATTTCATATAAAATTAAATATAGAAGCTTTAAGAGGGAGTGAATTGAAAAAAAAATCTGTCTTACAGTTATTTATCCAACTCAAATATTGTTTTCATAATATCATTAGGTTTTTTAAATTCCTATTAATCAAAGTATACAAGGTACTAATGGTGTATACTCCCAATAAAAATAATATTTCTGTCATAATACACTAATGAAAAAAGTAATATAGATAGGGGAAATGAATTATTTTTTGAAATAATTCTCATTGTATTGAATAATAATTTGAATACCCATAAATTAAATTTTTACAAATATAATTCTCATTTTTAATAAGATTTCAGTCTCATATAATGTTTTAGGATAATCTAAAAATATGATATAAGGTATTCTAATTCCATATATGGATCATATTTTACTATAGAACCATCGTAAAGAAATAGATTCCAAACCCAATAAATATTCAATTAATGAATCATTAAAAAAAGTGTATCTTTATCCACAATCACATAATTTATTCAGTGATCTGAGGAAATTAAAAGACATAAATTCCTAAAAAATATCATCGGAATAGATACATTTGTATATAAAATAATTTAAATCACAAAAGGTCTAGAGAAACAAGAGTAGGTAACTTATAGAAACCTCATACACATGGAATTAGGAAAAGAATAAATAAAATATCAAAACAAGATATTTACAAAAAACCTCATCAAAACAAAGATCTTAAAAAACACAGTAATGACAAAAACAAAATCTCTTATTGTACTGAAATAATTCATGACATACTTTTTAAATAATTATTCACTAGGATATCATTATCTATTACCATTCAAAAATGAAACAATTTTAATTAATAGAGTTTTGTTCTAACAGACTCAATTGGTATAATTCTGAGATCTTTAACTTATGTTACAGTAGAATAAGACGAAGATCAACATCTTTCAATGTGATTAGACATTAACTCTATTAACAGATAAACCCATTTAGTGTTCTATCAAAATAATATTTGTTTTAATTAAATATATTTTAGTTATACATCTTAATGTAAGGGAATATAGGTACATATAATTGGTTCAATTAAATTAAAGAATAAAACCCCTTAAATTATAAACTTAAATTAAAAAATTCAAGTTAAATAAAACTCATAATAATGTGTATTTTGATTGTAAAAATTAATGATTTTTTTTCTTATACCCAATAAATTCCAATTATAGGAAGTATACATCATATAGAACCCTCATATTAGGTTAATTATAATTTTTAGGAAATTGTATGAATTGGTATTCTATTAATTTAAGAATATCAGAGGATAAATATATAACAACAACACATTAAAGAAATTCAATAATTTTGTTGAATTTTCAACCAGATGATCATCCATTAGATTTTTATAATCTATTTAGGAATTATTTTGAATATATAAATATTATATACCGATGAGAAAATATTTTCTTGTATTTAATATTTACGCAAACTGAAAATTAAATATAATTTCATCAAAGAAACAATGGGAAATTGAAAATTGAATTTGAATTATGATTCTATAAAGTTTTTGTTTAGATATGTGTTATCAGAAGTAATGTAAATGAATATTTTTTATTATTTATGTATGAAAATTAATGCTCACCCTTCCCCCCACACATGAGGATATATTGTAATAACCCTTAAAATTCATGGATTAGTTTATTAAAATGAGATATAAATTTAAAAAAACCTTATGAGATTATGGTTAAAAAATATTTCATTATCATTTCTAAATATGAAATCTTTGATATTAAATATAATTTCGATAGAAGATTAATGCTTAATATTATTTAGGGGCATAGATTCTTATTAAATTGGAAAAATATTTCTTGTCATAGTGGGATTAAATTTTCTCAATTAAATTTTCTATATCTAGAATTGTAGTGTTAAGAATCCTATATTTGATAAATCTAACGATTATATGATTCTTTTTTTGAATTTTTTGTGTTTAATGAAATTCCATAGGGGATATTGAAGATCTATTTTAATTGTTTTAGGTATAATTTATTTGTTTTCAACTATGAGTGATATTCATTGAAATTATTGAAATTTTTTTTATCTGATTGATGATACATTTAGTAGTATTAAATAAGTTATAATATTATTTCTATAATATTTATAAATTTTTTATGTTTAAAATTTTAAAAATGTTTATTTATCCTATTTACACACGTTTTTTATAGTTAAAAATTAGGTAAATCATAAAATTCCTAGAATTTTAAACATATTTGTTTATAACTCATATAAAAAAAATAAATATCAGGAGTTAATTACCTTGTATTCATAAGTTACTTATTTTTAAACATAACATATTATTCATAGATGAATAGTATTTTTTTAGAAGAATACTTTTGTAAAATCATAGAGTCATTTATGATGAATTATTTAATTTATATGATACATAATATTTTTCTATGATGAGGGGAAATCAACTTATAAAATTTATTATAGCCATAATATATTCCATCATATGCGTAATATTTTTCCAAAGAAGTGGAGAAATATGGAAAAGGTGAGGGATCATAATTAATTATAAAATATAATTAGAATAAGAAACATATTTTTTGCGACCCGAATATTAATGTGGTAAATTCATAAATATTATGCATTGTAAAAGAAATCTCGCCTCATATAGAAAAATTATAGAACTAGTATAAGAATATTATTATGACTCAATAGAAAATGAGTAAAATTGAAAAATCATACCCAACACATAAATATAATAAAATCTTATTCATAGGTCTATTTTTGAGAATTTTTAAACTGAAAAAATCTTTTGTATGTTCTTGATGAGAATGTAGATGTGTACATTTTTATTGTTAGAAAAATGTTTAATGATGATAATATCATGATTAATCATCTAAAAGATAACAAGTATTATGCTGTGGAATAATTCACTTAAAAACATTATGTCCTTATAAAATTTTTATTCACTCATATTTTCTGTACTATTAAATTAAGGGCTTCGTAATTGATTATTTTCACATTTTAAAATTAAAATATATAAATAAATATTCCTGGTGATCAATGTTAGAGAAATTCATGAGTAATTTTAATTAACTGTCTTAAATGTTAAATTTTTTAATATTTAAATATTATATGAGTATAGTGGGTAAACAAAAACATGAATAATTTTATGTTGATTTATTTGTGTATGATGAACCAAAATCAGTTAATGGGGTATTTTGGAATTGATCGTACGATTTATTTAATAAATTTCATTAATTTTGGATTATTGGAAAATTCTTGATTAATGTAATGATAATTTAAATCAATACAATAATGGATTAATATTAAAGGAATATTATATTGAGATTCTAAGAGGCTAACTCCCATAATTTTTATAGAGTAAAAGATATATATATATATATATATATATCCAAGGTATTCATGGATCTAAAATTGGGAAGAGGAACAATAATTTTTTTAAAACAGTTAATAAGACCAATGGGATTGTAATCAATACTAAATATTAGAGGTAAATTTTCTGTATGAGGTGATACCATAGAAACTATATGTAACTAGAAGAAAATCACCATTTTTTTGAAAAAACCATTGAAACTTAAAATATTTTACTCACCATATTATTTTTTACTCTTTTACCCAGAATCAATAAATTGTATATAGAATATGATTTTGTAGTTATTGTGAGAAACCTTTTTCTAGGGGATGATACCTTGCTCCAAAATAATTAATTTTTAATTGATTCTCGTTTAATATTTATAAATTAAATAGGAACTAGTCCTTTCAATGGGGTATGTTCCCACATTGTGACCTATCCTTGTAAAAATTATGTCTACATTTAATTGTCTTCATAATTTAATGTATTAAATAATAATAGATTATAGTGGTAAATTACATGAGAATTAAAATTTAAATGTATCACAATATTATTAACCCATTGGGGTATGGGCGATACTTTTGTGGGAATTTTAGTTTTTATATCTGGACACTGCAAATGATTTATGGGGTAAATATCCCTCAATGAAAGATTAATTTGGAAGTATTTTTCAATGAGATTATATATGATCAAACCACAAAATTATTATTGGGGAAAGAAATCACCATGTACATTTTATGTATGAACCAACTCACTCTCAAATTATTAAATTTGAATATTACATTTTGACTGTTTGAAACCTTTGTTAAGAATGTTTTTTGAAAATGATGTTATTTTTAATTCATTGTTTATGTCGTTGATTTTTTCATCTCCCAACAATTGGTTTTATGTATCGTATTTATGGTAAATCTATTTAAATACTCTTACTAATTTTATTATAAATGTTTCATATAGAAATTACATGACCATATTAAATACCTACACTATCATCATAAATGAATTTGAGCCTCTGTCTTTGTAAGTGGTCCCAAATAAATTTTACATTGATAATATAATAAAAAACTACCCTATAATTTTCATGTTATTGAAAATTATTTCTATATCAACAACAAAAGTTATTCCGTAGCCATTAATATCACTCATTTGTCAGCTGGTTCTATGTAACTCATATGAAGAGAGTCTATCTATTGTGTTATATTAAATTTATTTATGGTATAGAATTTTCTTATATTTTTGTATTTATTTTATTCCTAAAAAATGTCATTCATCTATTTTTGGATCAAATATGTGGTTTATTAAAAATAATATTTAATAGTATAGTGGGTAACCTAAAATATATATATATATAAAATCCCCTATTAAATCAAATTTCGGGATAGAAGATGAGATGAGAGTAATCTCTAAATCTCACCAGTAATTGGCAAACAGTTGGCCACTAGAACTGAGGGTATAGAAAAATATAAATGGAAATGATTACCCTAAAAAATTGTAGGAATTTAGTAATAAATTGAAAATAAAATACATATTAAATAATTTTAAACATAGCATTTAATGAATTTTAGAGTGGAATAAAACAAGTCTTCCAAAATTAATAAAAAAACACACATAAGGAAGTAAGACCATCATTTATCATGATCCAATGTTGTCCATGTTGATCAATGATACATTACAAGAATATAATAAAAATAATATATATATAAGGCCCCAGCCTTAAACCTTACTTAATCTTGAGTTATTACAAGATTACACATTGAGGATCCTTTCGGGTTTAGAGTTTTAGAGAATTAGATCATAAAACTTGCATTACATTCCACATATAAAAAAAGTGGTTACATAAAGATAGTATTCTTCATTCCCATCAATGGAAACACATTTAAAATAAAACATGGATTATTTCTTGACACATCCTTGACTCTATCATCTTATCATGTACCTTTCCCTTGACCTGTGAAAAACATTTCAAAAACTTGGGATGAGCATAAAAACTCAGTATGGGTTATAAAAAAACATGGAAAGGAGACATGAGTTCATATATACATAAGAATGAAATCATACTTTACCCATAAAACATAGGCACTTTAACATACCTCATAAAATCATGAATAAATCATAGAAATCATAAGACATAAAGGTAACTTGAGGCATTCATAACATTCTTACGTAGGGAGTAACCCTCTTGGTTACGTTTGGAATACCCATCACAGTATATTCCCTAAAATCTCTTCGGAGAAACCTTAACGTTTCACTCCTTCGCATTACCCAATGCATTGGAGAGCTATAACGGGCTCACCCGCCCTTAGTTTATCACGGAACCACCCGTCTTCATAATAATGCCCAAGAACCATAACATAATCGTATCACATAAAACATGCATAAAGGAAACATGACATTTCCAAATTTCAATCACAAGATATCAATACAACAAAAAAACATTGTGAAAACCATTTTCAATACCAAAATAAAAGAAAAGTAAAACATGGTATTTATTTTTCTTTTAAAAAGAAGGTATGGCTTGTAGAGGAAGCCGAAACTCAAATAACGGTCACGACGGCGGAGAAGTCGTTGTCGCCGCATACGTACGACAAAAACATTCCCTTTTGTCGTTTAGTAAACTCTTCGTATAAAAAAGATTCCTTTTGAATAAACGTAAAAGTCAAAGGGGTTTATACACCGTATAAAAGAAAGTTGTGTATAAAATAAAATATGCCTCAATGAAAGGAGATTGAGACGAAGTCCCATACCTCGTATCCGACTTGACCCGACCGTTCTTTAATCACCTGAATAATAAACTTGAGTTAATCTCTACTTGCTTATGAATATTTTTCAAGTTCATTATTCCTTTTATACCATGTTATGAACATCATGTAATCATTTAAGTTAATAATGTTCATTTTGTCGGTATTTTGTTCTTAAGTCAAAAATAGACTTCTTACACTACATGTTGTTAATTTGGTCAAATGTTCATTATATCTAGAATGGTATTCATGATTTAGATATCATATATGTCATATATATCCAGTACATACATGCATTTATAATATTACATAATCATTTAGAGGTAAGAAATGAAATGCACCGTTCATGGAGACGGTAAGCCGTACGTACGCATGAACGCTACTTTCATTTCTATTTCGTATTTTATAGAATGGAATCATAATGATATAAAGGTATATTATAATTCCAGTATAATATCATATATAATATCATAGTTCCAACCTTTATATTTCCCACATATGGTATTTAACGAATCAAATCACTTTGAGGGGGTGGTAGTCCGCACTTCCTAAAATGAAGATATCGTGTTTACCCATAATGGAAACCATAAAGGTATGCCAAAAATGAAAAAACCAGAAGCTTAAGGAAAACATAAACATATTATATATCATATATAAAAATAGTTACATCATAATGGCCACCTTTGAAGGTGTTAAATGAGTGTTGAACAATCATCGTTTCGGGAGGCAGAATTTCGCCATCCACGGAAACCGTATGTTCTTTAACCATTTGATGTAGTTGTGTGAGAGTTTAGGTCAAATAAATCTTATAACAACATCCTTGTATATTGAAGATACTGGTGTTGTTACAAAATAAGTAAATAAAAAGAGTTTAGGGGGTTGGAGAAGCAAAATAAAACAAATGAACATGAGAGAATGAATTACCTTTAAAAGTGTAACTCCTTTTGATTTGAGCCTAAAGGCTTCTTTGAAAGGATTATGCCCAAAGGGAATCCTCTAGGATGAGGAGAGGGATGTGGAGAGAGCAAATGTGCAGGGTTTGGCCAAGCCAAAGGCTTGAGAAGTGTGTGAAATGAGGTAGAGGTGGGGGCCTTTTATAAGAGGAGAGGAGGGGCACTTTTGGAAAGTAAAGAATTATTACTTTATTTGAAAATGTGTTTCGGTTTTAAAAGGTCTCACATTGATATATTTCGTGGATAAGGTGATAAGGGTTCGAAAGACACTCATCCAATTGGTTTTGGCCATGTGTAGATCATAGATATTACATTATCTTTCCATTTTATTTAAATCGTCAAATAATGATGTCATCGCTGCATCATTATTATGTCATAAATAATTTAATTTATTTAATGTCTAAAAATTATAAAAAAAAATACCATGATGTATGAAATCCTTTTATCTTTCCAATGAATATTTATAATCAAAAATCTGATCTTTATAACCCCATGTAAAAATTGTTTTTGTAAAACATCTCTTGTTTGTGTCATTTTTACTTTAACATTTAATAAAAAGTTATTTATGTCATTTCCAAACCAAAGTGTCTCCATGGGGTCCCCAAGTTGACCCATGGCTTGTCTTTGTCGTCCATGACACAACCAATAAGGTTGGGACATTTATCTAGGTCATTTCATATTATTAAAGCATTATTTATACCTTAAACTACACTAATTACCACTAATCGCGATTAAAAACTTAATAAGTTACTATTCACCAAAAAATTATTTTAATCTCATTGAGCCACATTTTACTTCTTAATGACAACCATGTATGTCGGATTTTCAAAATTCAATACACATTAGTGGTAAACTTTCATTTAACTGAAAAATCAGTTTGCTTGATTACCACTTAGTGGTTTCACTATTCATCAAAAATTGAAGTTTTTCAGAAAATTACCAAAAATTCACCCTAAGCTATATTTGATATTCTGAATTCAAAAATGAATTCTATTTTACAAAATTCAAATCATATAAGTTACATTAATTAATTTAATAATTAATTCCCGCTGCCAGAGCAAATAGCGTGTTTTTACAAAACAATAAGTATCAAAAGATTGATACTAGTTTAAGTCCAATTTCAAAGTGAAATTGATTCCAATGACCACCATTGGATTAAATGGTAAAAATATATTCATATTACACATTAATACCAATTCAAAAGATAATCTAATCATATAAATAAATTAGATTAAAAAGCAGTTTTGATGTAAAATGCAGTATTTTTCACTATTCATTAAAAAATGAACATTGTCAGAAAAATACCAAAAATTCACACAAGGTAAATTTTGATGTCCGAATCATAAAGGATAAGTTTATTTTGACAAACATAGTTTATAAAATTTTCAAAATATAGATTCAAAAATGGTTTGCCATCAAAAGGCACTAAAACAATCTTTTAAGAATATTAGTGTATTCCATGCATAAGATTGTATTTATTTTCATTTTAAGCCTCTATAACACTATCTTAATCATTAATAGACATAGATAAAAATATCTATTATTCATTACTTACTTGGGATGTTACAATATATCTATAATGTAGTGAGAATGACTTTGTACTAAATTAAATCCTCAGTAAAATAATAAGTAAAAATTTGGAATAATTATACTAAATCTCTATGGTATAAATATTCATACCAAGTCATCAAATATAATAGGTCAATTTCTACCCATACTCACCAAGGCTCAGTCACCAAATATCATATTTTCGTGTTGTAAAAGGGAAAGTATTAGAATAATATATCATGAAAATACCCCAAAACATATTCTCCACATAGTTAGTCACCCCTAACCCCCAATGGCCTATGTCTCGACACTCATACCCCCTTCATAACTACATGAACACATTTATCCATCTGGAAAAAACTACATATTCATAGCCACATATCATATACCTCAAAAATTACCACATCTGCATCATACTACAATTACAATAAAACATAATATCAACACATCATAATTGCATATCAAATCTACAACATAATAAAAAGATGTAGTTGTGATGAACATCATCATTTTTTCCTCTTATTGGCATGTGTGTTCCCCACCATGCTTCAAACAAAAACCAAATCATAGGTATATTAAAAAAATCCATAACAACCCTTTTATAATCACCATAGGCTATAAAAAGGTTCTATGTGTCTGTAAGAGAGATCGGAAATGGTGGATTAGTAATCTATATGATTCCTTTATAACCTATATATTTGAAAAAAATCATGGAACCCATAACCATATGGGTGTTAATAAGGTTACCCATCTTCAGTTGGGTTTCATAACTAAAAATAAACCAAGACTAATAAGCCATACTCAATGGTCACATTATTAAAATGGAACTAGATACAATGAATCACATACCGAATGAATGAATATATTAGTAGCATTAAACTTAGATAATACTTTAATCTCATATTTAAATAGAAAAAATTAAAATACAACATATTATTTTCACTTGGAAAACAATTATTGCTATTATAATATCACTACATATTAATCAGCATAAATGTCCTAATCATATTGATTGGAAATATAATAAAGGGTTGATATCATAATCTTAGTAAGGGTACACGTATAGTGGAAACTATCATGAATAAATAAGGAATAATCAATATTCAAGGTATGTATCTGAAAACCTATTTCATTTAATCAATAATATCTTTATGAATTATAATATGGAATGAATAAATGATAATAAAAATTATCATATACATTCTAAAATGAAATTGAAACATACCTATGGTTATCATATCTAATTAAATAATAACAACGACAACAAAACTAGTCCCGTAATTATGGAATACATAATGTCATCTATCAAAAATATTCATTCAATGCCTCATGCCAAAACATCTGACATAAATGTGTACAAACTCATCCAAATATAAAACCCATTTTTTATAATGATACCTACCAATTAATTGAGGTATTATATCCGACCACACATTTCACATACTATTCACAATGGATTCCACATATGAATGCGATGAATGATTATCAATGTAATCATTTTATGTTGAAAAAGTAGCATACAAAATGTAAATAATATTCAAAATCAGAAAAAATCATAAAACATCCTGAGTAATGTGGATAATGGGAAAAAATTAATACAACCCTATTAATTCATAACATTTACCCATAATGTTGACATAATTTAATTTACATTCAAATAATCACTTGAATATTTCATGAGGAAAAAGTTGTTTTCATTTTGGGACAACATATTCAAAGTAAAAAAATTCCCAAATATTAAAAACAGAAGATTATTTTAAATTTACTTCAAAAAAATTAAATTTTTTCTTTAAATCATAAGATTTAATAATGATTTAATATTTTATTCATTTTGTAAAAGTTAAAAAAACACTCCATTCAAACATTTTAAAAAATCAAAAACTAACTTGTTCAAAAACTAACCATAATATCCCTTTTAATGTACTTTGAAAAAATCATATGTATAAGTTGTTTTAATAAATCACAAGATAATATTAAAAATATTCTTCAAAACATTATATGGACAATATAGATATGAAATAAAATGATTCTTGGCCCAGTAGATAGAAAAATATGTTTTTTATTAAAAACATTGTTTCAGTATTTTGAGTAAATAAAGAGTTGAAAATGAAGGAAGACTTGTAATATAAATTAATAACCTATGTAAATAAAAATATATTGGGTTTATGATTTAAATATAATTAACTTATTGGATACTTTAATATAAACAATCTCAAATAAATAGGATATTGTTAAATAAACTCTTACCTCTAAACTGACTTCCTTCATGTGTGATTGTACCACATATATAATAAATATAGATTTATTATAAATTTATTAAATAACCATAATCACATATATTTATATAGCATACCTTGTATTATTTACTAATAATCTTTTTTTAATAGTTTAATTATAAGTCATATCAATATCATTGTTTAGTGTAATAAATCCTAGTTTTTCATGTATTCATTGGTTCTCTAGTTTTTTCCCATGTATTTTTATCATGATTACATAAAATGAAAAATTATAATCCTTATATAAATATCGTATGTATTCATTATAATCATATTTATCATCATCCATTATATTTTGTGATAGATAAATTCATTACACCGTTCATAGAGATGGTTGGTTGTACGTACCCAGGAACACGTTTTCTATTTCTTCAATGGAAGAAATGAAAGAAATGTAAATGTTAATTCAAATTTAATTAATAAATATTATATAAAGTATATATATTATTATCAATATATTTCCTTATTATAATACATGTTAAATTAATATAAAAAATGTATAAAATGGCATCATGGAGGTGGAAGTCCCCACGTACACATGAGATATGGTTTTGTTTTTTGACATATTGGATAGTATGAATGTTGGTGTAATATGATTATTCCATATAACATTTTAATATAAGTAATATATATATATATAAGAATTAAATAACTCATTATATCCATTTATGAAACATTTTAATGAAAATGAATTAGATCAATAAACTCACTTTTCAATAACAAACAATATTTTTTAATATTCATTGAATATTTTTTATTTTCATTAAATTCTAAAAAATTCATTTTAAATATAATTTTTAAAACATATTCCAAAAGTTATTTTCGTATATTTAAATATGATATCTTGAATAAATAAAAATTATTTTTAAAACATGTACATAAAACAAAACAAAACATATTATTAGAAAATAAAATTTTAAACATAAAAGTGGATTTATCCCCATGATTTGAGAAAATTTTAAATGAACACTAATAAACTTTATTTGATATATAATATATTAATTTAGTAAAAATAATTCTCAAATATTAAATAAATTTAATTTTTAATTATATTATCAAGTTTCACACATCAAAAATGTTTTCCAAAATAATTTGTTTTATTTATAAAAAAATTTTATTTCAATTTGAAATTAATTGATTACAAATTATTTAATTTTATAAATGTGTAAATCATTTAATTTTAATAATTTAGTTATTCAAAATCTTTCCAAACAATTTAAAATCAAGGTTATTATAGTATACTATATCACAGTTCATTTAGACTTGAGTTTGTGTGTATAGTATGATATAGAAGAGATGAAACTAATTTAAAAAGTAATATATCATAATGTATTTGGGTGTTACAGTCTTCCATCCTTCAAAACAACCATCCATGAAACATGTATAATGTCACCTCATAGATATATTAGAGTTTTTTTTTATTATAATTTTATCATGTCCTAATATTTCATCCTCTATATTATGATTTCCCAAAAGCACCTTACTAGACAAGTCATCTGATTCCTAAACACATGTTACCTAGTGACCCAAATCGAGATAATCTCTTCTGAGTATGATATATCATGTTCTAATTCTATTTCCTCATTGAAAAAAAAATGTTTTGGGTATATTATATACATCCATAATAATGATCTATGGACCACATCATATACATTATAGATACTTCGTGGCATTCCCAAATATAAATCCATAACTCCAATTATATCAAAAATTTATAAAAGTGATGTGAACATGGAGATCATATTTCCATGCATACTGAACCTAGTAACACCACTCCATGGATATAGATGAAAATGTGACCACCCCATGAAAATCCAAATCATTCCCCCAACAATAGACATAGCTATTTTATATACATTGGCATACTTTTATATGATTTTGAATAGTATTTGCCTTTTTCATTGCATCCTCCACAAGTTCTTGGCCTACAAGCTTCCTTTCACTAACTTTATCACTCAAATTTGAAGTACGATATCTAGTTACATATAATGATTAATAGAGAACCATTATAATACCTATGTAGTAGTTAATATAGTAGTAAAACTCTACCAAATGTAAATATTAATCCCACATACCTTGAATGTAATTATTTAATTACCACATCATGTATTCTGATGCTTGAACAGTCTTTTCATACTATCCAATGGTCTATGGGTGGTCAGTGATGATCAAATGATGTTTGGAATCTATACAATTCAAAATGTATTTCCAAAATATCAATTTAAATAACAGATACCTATCAAATTCAATTAAAATAGGTTCACCCTATTGCCTTACAACATCATTAAAATAAAACCATGTAATTATTTCATACGGTAAATCTTATTTTATAGAATGGAAATGTATATTTAGAGCGGTGATCAATAAAAACCTATATTGAATAATTCTTTCTTAGTGTAATTGGTATTATATTCAAAAATCTCTAAGTAATATCATCCAATTTACAAATTTGAATAATCAGAGGTTATATAAATCCTCTAGGATTTTTTCCCTCATATTTAACTAATTTAATCGACAATATTTTTGACACATAATGTGAAATTTCCCACATCATATTATGCTTCCAAAAATGTTCCTTTAAATATATATATATATATATATATTGTTGCAACCATGGTATATAGGGATATTTAAAATATAATTATCATCAAATAATTCCATTTTCGGATCATGTATATATGGAAAACATTGACTCATTTTAAATTTTGTAATGATATCTCCACAAATGTAGTTTTCCAATTTTATATCATTAATGGATTTAATGTTTTTTTGAAAATTCTCATCATCTGGATGAAGAAATATTTATATACTCCAATAAAAATGGTTTGGATATAATTTGATACATGGGTGATGTCCCCAAACACTAATAATTATCATATCCATCTTTACAAGATATAAAAACATATGATCCTTATTGATCCACAATCTGGTCAGTACTCAAGGATCATTCCTACTCAAAGAATCTTATACCATTTTTTCATCCCTAGGTGGTAGTTTATTGATAAATCATAATCCATGATTATTTTGAGCAATATCCTTTGTCTTATATTGGTTTCTATTTTATGAAAATATGTATTAGAGACACTATTTATCAATATATATTTCCCATATTTACATAATGATAATTTCTCTGTATTTTCAATGAAAAGATTATAGATTCCATCTAAAGATCATAAGTTGGATAGATTTTTCGACCAATATTTAGCTTCCTCGATGCATAAGAAAAAATTATATCATTTTGTATAAGTACATGAACAAGTCCCTTCCATGAAGAGTCACTACATATAACAATTCCCTAATTTCGTGAGGGTGGAGTCATAATTGGAGAATTCACCTGTCTCATATTCAGTTTTTCAAAAAAATCATCACATTCCTTTTTTCCATATGAATAGAACCCCTTTATGAGTAATCTAAGACAATGTTATTGCCTAATCAGAAAACATTTGAACAAATAATTGATTGTAAACTTCCAATACAATGAATCTATAATCCTTGGATATTTTTGTTGGTTTAAAACATTCATGTACTACCTTTTCCTTCATATGATCAATTTAAATTCCATAATTGGAGTCAATTGTACCCAAAAAGTATAATTTGTAATGTTTGAATTTAGACTTTGAGAATATCTCATAGAAATCATGTCATCTATGAGTCTCAATAATTTTTCCCAATTGATTCTTATGGTGATCATATATCTTAGATTACACCATGATATCATCAATAAATATGATAAAAATCATAATTATATAACTCTAATAATTATTTTATTATATACATAATAAAATATGGTTAATTACTCAATCAAAATAACATTAATATAATCCTTTAATGTTCATACCATATACAAAATATTACCCTTGAAATAACATTTTTATTTTCTCATAATTGACAATGCCCATTCTAAAAGTCAATGTTAAAAAATATTGAGCTCCATAGATTTGATATATTAAGTCATAAATTTGAGGAAGATGATACATTTTATTTATCGTAACTGGAATTATTTACCAATAATTAGTGAATACCCTAATATATACATCTTTCTCCATTTTTAAAATAATAGGAGATTCATACAATGAAGCACAAGGGTATATAAATCCATCTTCATAAAAAAGCATCTAGTTGATTCATTGTGTCCATTAATTAGGAAGAGTTTATTCTATTGGGATCCTTAGACATAGGTCTTTCATTAGTGATTAAATCCATATAAAACCCAACTACATTCTCTGGTGGATATCCATGTAATTACTCAGGTGATACACAACTATATTCTTGTATAATATGTACATCCTCAATTTGGATATTACCTTTTCCTTTTTTAGTTTTCACCTACTCTTCTATCTCAATATTCTATTTCACAATGGTTGTAGGGAAGGATATTGACATTAAATAGATTTTGATGTCACACCTAAGAAAAGGTATATCACATATTCATCATGAATCATAATATTAATATCCATGAAAATATATTTTCATTTATATTTTTAATTTTACTCTGTAACATGTATTATATCAAAATCAATCATAGGTATAATAGTAATTTCAGCTAATGTGGGACATTTATGTATAATAATGTGAACTGACTGACACATTCTGGTATCAGTGATACGCTTACTAAGAATCTTGATTGATTACTCCCTTCCTAAGGTGTTATAGAAATATATAATTTTCTTGGAAAACATGGAAGATATTAATGAATGTGAAGATTAATGATCAAATAAAGAATTATCTAAATTTAAAGATATAATTAGTTTACATACCACCATATCTTTAGGAACATCAAACTTTTATCTTGTGAACACATAATCTTGGCTTTACATCCTTTTTTCTGGGGGAAATTTGATTCACACTAGGGACAATAATTTTATAGTGCCCCATATTCTTACAGTTAATTAATTGAACATTTAATGATTCTTTTATAATCTTATAATAAAATGACTAGGGGCCTTTCTCTATAAAATTTACAAAAATACCATTCCTAAAAAGAATATTTCACATTGTTACTTTCCATAGTTATTAAAAGTTGAAATTTCCACCCTTACCTTATTTTCTGTTATCATATATCCTATTATAGTTTTATAATAGTATAATATTTTATATTTATTTCCATTGATTTTAGAAGACTTGTATATTCTCTTATTTTTCATGATAACACATGACATTGTATCTGAATATGATGAAAATGTTTTAGGGAATTGTTCCCTATGAATTATTATCTTCATCCCATAAAAAATAGTCAATATTTCTATGTAGAATATGTATATATTACGTAGAATTCCAATCTAAACTTTTAATGTGAGATTTATATATAACAATATTTTCCACTTCTTTTTATGTCAAACTCATTAATAATCTCTTCATATCCACTCAAATCCCCTGAGTAAAATATTTTCTCATTAATAACACCATAAAACCTTTCGATTCCATGACCATTATTTACTTATCATCGATATTGTCTTAAATCATTAACCACTGATAACATGTATCTCCAATGAGATGGAAAATTTACATGGAATACTTCTCCCTTTCATTATATCTTAGAGTATGAAATATCATATCTAATGAACTTATCAACTACCCAGATATGAAATTATTTCTAGTCTCATTAAATGACAGAGGATACTGATGCGAGAAGTGATATAAAATTGGTACATATCATTTTCGAACAATATACTACACTATTTCATAATTTTTTTTCATAACCCGTGTTACCTAACCCAGTATGGTTATAAAATGTTCATCTTTCGATGCAACTCTATTGGAAACTTTAATAAATTACTCAGGAGGGAAATACTTAATTAGATTACATTCATTGATATGATTCCCATTCCATAAACATTGTTACATTTATAAATAGTTTTATAATGGATAATATGTCATCATATTATGAATTATAATGTTTAATTCCAAAAACTGGTGAAACTATTGACATAAATTAAACAAATTATGCAAAGATAATCTCAAAATAACAAACATTGTTTCTTTTGGAATGTTTTCAAATCATAATTTTATTTTAAAATCCATTATAATGATGGGTAATAAAAATAATAATTAACACTTGAATAACTCTCAGGATTTTCAAACTATGTTTTCCATAAGGGTACACTAACTATGAACTAGACTAATGGTTGAGATATAGTAAAACCAACTCTTTTTTATCCTATTACCCCTATATGAATCTATTACAAAACCATATCCACTTTTAGTATCTATATAGGAATGTACTTATAGGTAAGACACATTATATATACCATTAAAAAATTAAGATGTTATTATATACATAATATTGTCCTAAAATTCTATCATAGTGTTATACACATAACTCTTTGTTTTACTAAATCTAATTCATATGATTTCTTCTAAAATCCTTAAATAACAATTGTGAAGACCCCAACCCTGGTATCATATAGTCAGTTCTTAAATTATTTCATTTTACCTAGATACAACTAATAACATATTTAATGACAGAATAGTTTAGTTATTTTTGATACCATGATAAATATATTAATCTCTCATTATAATTGATAACATAAAATAAATTGTTATATTTTAATTAAGAAGATCATTATAAAATTTATCATATACCTATATATAAGTCATAAAAATCTTCTTATAATTATTGGGAGAGGAAAAAATCAGAATAGAGTGAGAATATATGCTCATTAATGGCATGTATATAGAAATATCTATCCTGAAGAAATAAGGAATAATAAATATGGATAGGAAATAATCTGGAATCACATTACATTTAATCAATAAAATGGCATGGATAAAATATGGAAGGAATAAATAATGATAAAATAATTCAATATAAATATTTACATAATCATGGATCTTATCCTAGGGTATCATAATTAATCATCCAATCGCAATAGAATTAACAAGTAGTCTAGTAGTTGTGGAACTGATAAATTTCGACATTTTAAACATACCATCAAGGCATTATATAAATAAATCACTTATAAATTGGTAGGTAATTGTCCAAATAAACATTAAATTTTATCTCATGTGACCTCATGACGCATGAAAGAGATATATCAACCCAACCAATAACATACTAATTTAATATATTCCTTATATGGAAGGGGTGAAGTGTATTCAATATAAACAGTTTTATTAAGTTACTGGAATATGAAATATTAATAATATCAAGAATCAATAAACACACTAATAAAATATACATAGTAAAATGGTTAATGTTATGTATAACATCCCAAGTATTTATTATAAATTAATATAAGTTTTATTAAAAAAAATCACTTATTACTACACTGAATATTAAGAGATCTAGTGTCTTTGACAAGTAGGTATAAAACAAAACATAGTGAACAAGGGTTAAACAAATTATTAAAAACATCAATAACATGATCATAATATTCCAATGATCTTAATTCTACATGGGATAAATTGGGGACAACATAAGAATGGGTGTAGAAATAAAGCCCAGTAAGGAAAATAAATAAGGAATAACCTGAAGAAGAAAATATATGCTAGATAATAGGCATATCAATATATAAAAAGGAATATGAATAATAAGGCCTGATATTCCCTGACTATTATTACATTGGAAATGTGTAAACAACTTAAAACATGATATAAGAAAGAGTCAAGGATCATTGAACATAGAGGATCATGAGACATGGTTAATTTCACATGGAAGAGAATGATATTAGGCTAGATTCCAAGACCATTTCATAATATTTATCATGATACATAACATTACCCAATGAATTAGAGCACTATCAAATCACACCCTTCATAATCATTTGATTCTCATCCTTAAGTGTGCTGCATAAAACACACAACTTAGATTTATACATCATAATTTTTTATTCCATGATAATAGAGTGTGGAATTCATACTTGTAAGTCCCCAGTAAATTAGTATATTTTTATAAATGTGAATAAATTTATAGGGAAATTGGTATGGTATTCACCAAATAATTACTTTTGCATAGAAAATCATGGTTCAATTTTGGTATCATTACATCATCATATAAAAGTTCATAAAAATTTGTTTCTGAGAGGGAAAGAGGGATCTCATCATTTAAACATGAAAAGTACAATAGAGGATATTTAATAACATATCTCAACAAATGAATAAAGGAAATTATATGAAATAACAGAAAAGAAATTCTTTATATAATAAAAGGGTGGAAGATTCTATATAGAATTTCAGCATAGGAATGACTTTGGGAAGGGTCAAAACGATAATAGGTAAATGGTATCCCATTAATGTAAAATCAATTTTACAATAAGTTAATGATTATAAATTAATTACAATATAACCAATTTAAAATAACAACAATAATTTCATAGAATTTAATTGAATTAAAAGGAGGAGGGAAATGCAAAGATGACTTACATGAAAGTGTGACTTCAAAGGCTTCAGAGAATTTTATAAATAACATAGGGAGACATGGTATATCTCTAGGGTGTAATGGGAAGAGTTTGGTTGTGCATAAAAGATATTTAGTGAAGAGAAATGAGATATTGGTTAGGTATATATAAAAAATGAGAGAGATTTCTAAATTATTTCTGTTTTGGATACTAAATAACATAATATTAAAAATGAAAAACAATCCAGTACTTTTCCCCAAGGTTTTTTCCAAATGGTAGTGGATTAAATTATTTTATAAGGAAAGGGGTCAATGATAAAATAATAATGTCTTTTATTATGCGAGGGCAAGTCACACTCTCAATGAAATGATTTCAAAATCTTCAA
The DNA here is from genome assembly GCA_963277665.1 of Viscum album. Classification (NCBI taxonomy): domain Eukaryota; kingdom Viridiplantae; phylum Streptophyta; class Magnoliopsida; order Santalales; family Viscaceae; genus Viscum; species Viscum album. The sequence goes on along the minus strand of OY728146.1, from coordinate 619,031,959 downwards.
ATATATTATATGTTTAGGAGGATTCATTAAGAATTTATAAAATAAATAATATAACGAAAAAATTAAAATATTTTAATGGAAAATTATATATTTTTCTAATTATATATTTTTAGTATTTATTACATAAATATTGGAACATTATGATGCCATAATACAAAATGAATATTTATAAGGTATTTAATGTTAACCTGAAAATTCGACTATGTAAGAAAATAATGAAAAATTATTCATTGCATAATTTATAATCCTCGATTCCAATAAAAATTTAAATTTTATTTAAATAATTTTCTATATATATTAATTTTTACGTTTAAAATAAAAAGATAATTTATTGATAATGATGGGTTTTCTGAAAATAATTGTTTTTGAACCCCAATAAAAAATTACATTTCACTTCATAAAATTTATATGAGTATTTATATTTAATAAATATATTTCATTAAAATATTATTTATTTATAAAATCCATTAACTCATAAATTCATTAATATAATTTGAATATTACCATAAAATCCAATATTTTATTTGTTGAATCAAAAATAAAAAAAATTATAACGTAATAATCGGCTGAAAATATATTCATTATTCAATAAAAAATAATGTATATATTCCTATTTCTATGTTCTTTGTAAATGTCCCATCATTTCATTCAGCATATTCCCTAAATACAAGGTGCACGATGGAGGGATTTTAAGGGGTTGTTTAGTAAACATGGTTGGGTTTTTGATCTTGATGAGCTAGAACATATCCCATAAAGGGTTTCCCACATGTTTAAGTTGTTTGATATAAACTTGGGGTTTGTCTAGGGAAAATAAAACAAATTATATCTCCCTCAAAATCTCATATAAATGGGCTTCAAAGGGAATGATCCTACTGGTTGAGGCCATCAATTCATTTTTCTGTGACAAATGGATTTGATAAAACCATATATTTAAACTAGTCATGTTATCACTATTCAAAATCGATTTTATTAATGGTAATGATAATAACTAGTCATTAATATCTAATTGAATATAATAAAAATATTAATTTCATGTGTTTTCTAAATCAAGAAGACATTAAATTAAATAAAAACGGGGAATTGTATTCATAAAAGTTCAGGTCATTAAAATCATCCCCATTTTAGAAATTTTCCCATGAAATTTTCTTTTCTCACACTAAAACTGATTACGGTAACTATGCATCATCATCTACTCTAGTTCCTGCATCAATTTTTCAAACATGTGGTTTCTCGATAACAGATTAATAAAGGGTATTGTCTTATTTTATAGGACTTTTTCTCAATGATATAAGATATTCAAATGAAGTTACACATACGAAGGGTAATTCTCCAATGGAACCCCATCAGGATAGAGTACATGTGATGGTTTAGGTATGTACTTTATTAAGAGAGATACAAGAAATAAAACATGTACATGAGACAGGTTTGGATGGAGTTCTAGTGGATAGGTACCAGTTTTGTAGCGATCAAGGATCTTATAAGGTCTAATGTACATTATATTAAGCATTCCCATATTCCCATGTCTCATCACTCTCTTCCAGGGAGATATAAAGAAGAATACCATGTCACCAACATCATACTCTAGGCCTTGTAAATGATGGTTAGTTTAGATATTATGTCGACTCTAAGATTCATTGACATGCTGCTGAATGGTATTAACTTTCTCTATCATTTCATAAAACATTTTATTACTTAGAAGTTCTCATTCCCCAACTTCATCCAAAAATTCTTGCATTCTGCACCTCATACAATAATGTTTTTTATTGGGAGTCATTTGGATGCTCGAGTGGGAACTTTTGTTGTAAGAGAACTCAACCATAGAGAGATGTTGGTCTCATATTCTATTGAAGTTAATTGAGAATTCTATTAATAGGTTCCCAAGTGAATGGATCGTCTTCTTATATTGGACATCAGTTTTGGGGTGATAAGATTTACTGAGGCTCATCTTAGAGTTTTGAGCATGATAGAATCATTTCAAAAACATATAAGGTTAATATTGGATCATGATTAGACACAATCGACAAAGGTACTCCATGAATTCATACCACTTCTCTGATGTATATCCATTCCAGTTGATGTAGTGAGAAATACCTTCCAATAGAAATGTATAATTTAGTTTTTTTAATATGATCCCCAATAAGCAAGATAGCGTTGTTTAATTTGGATGTCTTTGAAAGTCCACAATCAAAGTCCATGTTGATTTTTTTTACTATTACCATGTTGGTATGGGTAATGGAGGCATTATCCCCTTAGAATTTATCATTTTTTCCATCCCTTTATGAAAAACCGTACAATTTGATGTATATTCTAAAATATCCTTCTTCATGTTATCTCACAAATAGTGATCCCAAATATCCTGACACATTATTGTATTTAAAGGGCGGTTAGAGAATGTTTAACTTTGTGCATCATCCAATTTTTATTTCTTTAACTCAGGATTTTAATTGAATAAATTTTCTTTACCAAAATATCACAATTAATACTTGATTGACATTTAACTCTGTGGATTTTATTTTTTATAGTTTCTACTATCTTATTAGTTATGGATTCATCTTTTGAAGAATCCTTTATCTTTTCGAGAAGAGGTAGTTGAGAAATAATTTGCGAGAGGATTAATGATGTTCGTTCATGTAGGATTCCCATGTATGTCATCTTGACATCTATGAAGATTGGATCCTTCACAATTTTCATTGATTATAGAACTTTTGAATAATTTCTTCATAGAGTATCTACCACATTGTTCAGTTTTATAGGATGGTAGTGGATTGAGTATTCGTAATCACTGATGATCTCTAACCATCTTCATTTGTGTATATAAAGCTATTTCTATGTGAATAAATTTATTTAAGACTTTATATATATATATATATATCACACATCTACAAAAAGAGATAACGCAACCAAATTTTCAAAACGAAGACCACCATTGCTAACTACAAATCATGTCTGGGATAGTTTTTATCATGAATTTTCAACTACCATTAAGAATTAGGTATGACTTTGTCATTTTACATCAAAAAATATCTCAATCCCTTCATCAAATAATTGCTAAAAATTACAAAATGTTCATAGCACATCAGTAGTGTCAGCATAGCAACATTGATAAGCCTCCATCCTAACCCCCTAAATCCTTCATCAAATTCAACATTCCAAGATAATAGAAATCACTTACAAGTTATTTTGGTATTTGTTTTACAATCATGAGAAATTTATACCTAATTAGTGATAATAACCCGCTAACCCATAGATACTATAGATATTTATTATAGATATCGGTATCAAGAATCCTTAAAATTCTTTTTTCTATGATAGATTCATAGATATCCTATTTCTTATGATGATATTCCCCAAGAATGAGAATTCCTTCAACTAGAAATCGCACGTGTTGTTTTTTTCATATATATTTTTCTTTCAAAAGGTCTTTAGAATATCGATCATATGATTCTCAGGGACCTAATTGGTTTTGGAATATATTAGAATATTATCTATAATCACTACCATGAATTTTTTGAGATAATATATAAATACTATATTCCTCAAGTCCATGAATATAGCTATAGAATTAGAGAGTCTTAATGGAATCACTATGATCTCATAGTTTCCATACCTCATAGGAAAATTATTCTGGTTGATATCCTCCTTCTTCACCTTAACTTAGTAATATCCTAACTACAAATCCACCTTGATGAAGCATTTTTCTCAATGTATCTAATCAAGAATGCCATCAAATCAGGGAAAATGAAACATGATCTTTATGGTGATATTTATTATCTCACAATAGTTAATGAAACAGAACATTTCCCCATATTTATTCTTGATTAAGTGGACTGGCACACCCCATAGTGAAGCACATGGGAATATAAATCCTTTATTCAGATTCTACATTATTTTTTTATTCAGTTCCTTATGTTCCAAAACTACTATCATATAAAAATTATTTTATATTTCAAATTAACTCGGTATAAGCTCGATTGAAAATTCAACCTCTTAGCTTGGTGGAATACAAGGATATTTCTCAATAAACCGATCAGTGTACTCCCTCATGATAGACATGTCTTCGAGGAAGGTTTTTTAGTTAGGCCCAATCATTTGAGAAAGATACACTTTCTCATAGTGAAATAATATCCATTATTGAGATGTTGGTTTTAAATAATATTCCCCATCCACCTCACAATTTTATTGAAACAGTGTTCAATATTCCATTTTGAGAGTGATCTCCCCCTTGTAGAAATTTAGGTTGTCTTTATATAGGGAAAACCAGCCATGCCCAAAATTGCATCAAATTCCAAAAAAGAGAGTATGAAATAGTTTGCAGGGAAGATCATCTCACACATTATGATAGGGGATCAACTATATATTTTGGATGAAATAATTTTCCCATTTTCCATTTTCATAAACATCACTATTTCCATGTTTGTTAAGGATTTTGAAGAGTTTAACTAATCTTTCATTATATTAATGAATTCATAGAATTAAAATCAAATAGTATGTTTTCTATTATTGAATGAATAACTAGAATTCCTATCCCCACTTAATTTGTGGTATTCACATCTATCGTAGTGATGGGATAATCTTTCCATTACCACCATGAGGATTTTTGGTTGCCTCTCAAAACCCTTGGCATAGGGCATTTATTCACAATGTTTGTTGGTTCCAGGCATTTTTTGTAATGGATAATGTGATAGGGATTCAATAGAGCATTTCTTCCCTCCATAAAATTAAAAAATTTCTCATATTGGAAATTATTATATATGTTTCCATCCTACCCACACATAAATCATTTAATTGTTCCCTTAATGCAATTTATGGGGTTTTTCTTCCCCTAACCATGATAAGTGGGATGATAAAATTTCATAGCACCAATGGATTTATCAATCAGAACATAGGAATTAAATACCACTATCTTATTCTTATACCTGTAATACCATTGGGATTATATAATTTCCATCCTGACCATGAGGGAACATCTGAAAATTTTCACATAGCTACAAAAGCCCTAGATCACCGGGGATTTTCCTGGACTATGTTTTATCCCACCAAAAAAGCAGTCAACATTGAATTTGAGGTTGACAGAAAAACTAGAGGCTTTTTTTGAATGTATTGTGATATTGTCCATGTACACCCCAATACATTTGTCATCATTTTTGTAGGATTTCAAGTAAATCTCTTTCCATCATAAGATGGAGTGTAATTGAATATTATTGATCAAAAAATATTTTCTATAATTCCATTCAATCGATGGTTTCGATATCTTATTCAAGATTTATATTCATGATCAATGGAAAACATTGATCTGATTCTCCCTCAATATAATAAATATCTAGATTAAACTTCTCTTATTTGGATCATTGAAGGATATAGAATATCTTCTGAATGGAGTTGATCCATTGGTCCACAATTAAGGGATCAAATGATACATTTACAATAGGACACCATTATCACATGAAGATCCCAATTGAGCAGTATTCTCTCTTTTGGGGGGATTATTCACTCATCTTGATCCAGGTATATATTCAAAACATAATTTAGCTGAGTTAATATTGTGAATTTTTTTATTGCCATATTATTTAGATTAGGCATCTCATTGGGGTAGTCATGACATTTCCATTCATATCAGTTTTTAGCCTGATTTCTACTATTAAATACCATTGGTTAGAATAAAAAGGTATATAATGAATTATTATCTAACAAAATTAAAAACATTAGAGGGAATCAAATTTAATTATTGTTATAAATTATGAATTACATTAATCTCGTAATCTTATCGGTTTCATGGATTCAATATATGTTATCCATGATCTATCTACTAATGTATATTCTTATGGATTTTTTCCTTTCATTATGGTTCGTAATGAGATTATGAATTTTACATAGCATATCCCCTGGGAGTGTCAAACTATGTGCATAGTAAGCTCCATCGTCGTATACCAGCTTACCCAAATTTAGGCATGAAAACACCTTGTAAGAGTTATTACTATAAGTTACATTTGTTCTAGAACCACATATACTTGTAGTATCCCAACATGGCTTTATTTTCTTGATAAACCACCTACAATAATTTCCAAAATAGAGGGATGTATTCTTACAAATAATTTAATCCTTAAGGTTTTTTACTACGGTTTTCTAATCTTAATCCCATAAATAATTTAATCTATCCTCAGGTACCAATAATAACAACCCTAGTTTTTATTACTCACTAATATGATTTTTATTAAATAAAATTACACATAATACACATTATAAGATTGATAGGTATACTGTCTATGGGAACTAGGTACAAAACATAACATTGTGATCATGGGATACAATAGAATTATTTAAAACTTCCTTGACATTATTATAATATTCCAATAATCATAAAACTCCATGGGATAACCTAGGAACAACATAAGAAAAGGGTGATATATAAATCAAGTTAGGGGAAATAAATAAGTAATAACAAGAAGATTATAATACATTTCAGGAAATATGCAAATCAATGGATAAAAAAGGAACAAGAATAATATGACATGATATTGCATGGCAATTATAACTAGGTAAATGTGAAAAAAATAAGCTGGCATAAGCATGATTTATGGATCATTGCACATGGGGGAGCATGAGATAAAGATCATTACACGTAAAGGAGAATAAGTCAAGGATAGATTCCAATACCATTGAAAATGTTGTATCATGACACTAAAAATTACCCAATGCATTCGAGCACTTTCAGGGATCACCCTTCATCATCATTTCATTCTAATTCTTATGTGTGAAACATCAAACATTAAACATTGTTTTATATGAAAATAATATTTCATTCCAAAGTCAGGGAGTGTTTAATAAATACATATATGTCCCCATTAAATAATTACATGTTCATAAATGTGAATATCTTTAATAGAGAAATGTGTATTATAATCACTACAAATCTATTTTTACATAGAAAATCATGGTAAAATTTCAGCATCATAACCAATTCATATAGATGTTTATAAAAATGGGTTTATGAGAGAGAAATGGGGATATAATCATTTATACATGAAATTAAAAGTAATGGGGAATATTTAAGAACATACACCAACAATGGAAAAAATCACATTAGAAGACATAACATAAAAGTAATGCTTCATATGAGATGAGGGTGTAAGATTCCCTAATAAATTTCAGCATAGTAACCATTTGGGTAAGGGTCAAAATGAAAGAGTGTAAATGGACTCTCATTGATATAACCTCAATGTTATAGTAAGTTAATTATTATAAATGAAGGAAATTATAACGAACTTAAATGAAGTAGACTACATTAAAAGAATGTGTTTGAATTGAATGGATGAGAGAAAGGTGATGATTTCATACTTGAATGTGTGAATCCAAAGGCTTGGGAGGGGATTTGTGAGAGATTGGGGTTCTTAGATAGTGTTCGTTCAACAAAAAAGAATTGATTGTAGATAAATTGGAAATTTTTTGTCTTTATATAGGAAAATATGAGGATTTATTTATTATTTGGGTTTTTGACACTACATAATAAAATATTCCAAATTAAAAACTATCCCATGAATTTTTCTCCAAGTATCTGCCAAAGAGGGGTGAATTAAATTTTTTATATATAAAAGGGAAAAATATAATAAATTAATTTCCTTTATTGTATTGAGGTGATTCAAACTCTCAATGAAATGATTTAGAAATATAAAAAAATATAATAATTCTTGGAGGATTTATTAAGGATGTATAAAATAAAAAAATTAAACATAAAGTTAAATTATATTAAATTAATAACATATATCAGTCAGAGGATATATTTTATAGTATTTATTACATCACTAATGTTCTATTATGTTATCATAAAACATAATGTATATTTATAAGATATTTTATTTTTATAATAAAAATTAGACTATTTGAGAAAATTAAGAAAAATTAATTATGGGATAAATTCAATTTATTTATTCACAAAATCATATCAAATTTATCTAAATTATTTTCAAAAAATATTTGAATTGAAAATTTTAAAATAAAACTGATAATTATTCAAAATATGGGGGTTTTTGACAATAAAAGGTTTAAATCCCCAATAAAAAATTTACATTTCACATCATAAAAATTATAAAATCATTTATCTTTAATAAATTATATTTTATTAAAATATAATTTATTTTAATAATATATTAATTCATAAATTCAATAATTAAATTTGAATATTAACACAAAATACAATTTGGGATTTATTGAATCAGAAAAAAATCATTCATAATGTTACAAGAATATGATGAAAATATATTTATTATTCTACCCAAAATAATATATATATTACTATACCTATAGTCATGAAACATATAACTTTCTTACACCAACATATTTCCTAAGATTAAGGAGTGCAATTGTGGGGCTTTCATGGGGTCGTTTGGCGAACAAGGTTTGGGATATGATCTCGATGTGTTTGACCTTCTTCCATAAACGGTTTCTCTCATGCCTATGTTGTTGGATCCAAGCTTGAGCGTGGCCTAGAAAAAATCCCAAAAATTTTATCTTCATTAAAAGTACTAATAAATGGGCTATATAGGGTAAAACCATACTGGTTGAGGATATCAATTCATTTTTATATGCCAAATGGATTTTTTTAAACCTTATACTTATAGTATTCATGTGATCATTATTCAATGACTATATTAACAATATTAACTATATGTAATAGTTACTTAAATATAATTGCATATAATTAAAAAATAAGTTCATGTGTTTTATATATCTGTAAGCCATTAAATTAAATCAAAAAGGGGACTTTCATTCATAAAAGTTCATGTCAATACATTATTAAAATAACACATCCCTTTTAATTCATAACATCCAACATGATTGTTGACATATATGAATATACTTTTAAAAAATAAAAAAATATTTATTATGGAAAATTCCCTTTTTATATTGAAACAATTTATTCAAAAACCTTTTTTTCAAATACTAACAATCTCACTTTGGTTAGAAGGAATCTTTGATACATATAATTAAGGATTTAATGTAATCATGATCATGATTTAGGAAAATGTAATTCAATCATTATATTTGTAAAAAAACATTCCATTCACTATTTTGTAAAAATTCAAAAAGGATCTCATTCGAAAAATGATAAGTATATTTATGTTGACCCACTTTTTAATGAATTGGAATAAATTTCATTAATAAATCAATTGGAAATAGTGAAAAAATTTAATTTATTTTTTTTGTAAAATATCAATATGGAATAAACATATTCCCTAAAGTGTAAAAAATGAATTCTTCTTTTCTAAAAAATAATATTTTATAATATTAATTACATAAATAGTTGAAAGTGAAGGAAACATTTTAATTTTAAAAAATCACCATAGGAAAAGAAAATATATTGGGTTAATAATAGAAAGAATCATGTATTTCCCTTCTAAGATACATTAACATAATAATTAATGAATAAGTATGAGATTGGGAAATAAACCCTTACATTAGGTCTAACTTCCTTCATATTTTTCTGAAACTCCCATATAATAAATATAGATTTATTATAAATCTCTTAAAGAACCATGAACATTGTATCATACCTTATATGATTTACATTTAATCATTTATCATCGGTTTAATGAAAATAAATTGTTAATATATTATATCATATATGTCACATATATATCACATATATTCATTAAATCTATCCTTATTATTATCCAAGTAAAAAATTAAATAGAAAACATATAAAACCCCTTTTTGGGGGGAGTAGTCAATATATACACACAATATCTATTATTATTATCCAATGGATTGGAAGGTAAGAAGTATATATGTTATATTAAAATTAAATATTTTTAATAATAACATAAATGTAATAAATAAAAATAAAATTTTTAAATACACCAACTGTAGTATCCCCAATCTGATAGGATGTATGTACACACAAGTGATGTTATAATTGCACAAAATTGTAAAGGGGAAAGAAAGTTTAAGATATATTATATTTAAATTATTTATCTCATTTAAAATATTTAAAATATTTTAGTTGTCTTTATAAACGTTACTTTACATTTATATTTTATGTTAAAAGTGAATGACATATCTTCTTGAGGTAGTAGTTCACCATACACATGAGCGACATTATCGAATTTCAAATGTAATGGAAAGTAAGAAGGTCTATGATATATTAAAAATAATTAATAATAACTATATCATTAATTTTTTAAATATACATAAATTCATCCTCTTATATAATCATGCGACATGTTCATGGAAAATGAGTTACATTAGTTCATGGAGAGGTTGTCCATTATACACACAAATGATGATTTTGTTTCCCTTTTGATGGAATTGGAAACAAAAAAATATTTTTCCATCAACATAATAGTGTCACTATATATGGGATATAATTGCATTATTATCTTGTATGTTTTAATACATAATTTATAGTCATGAAAAAAGAAATAAAAATAACGAACTTAGTTAATAAAATTACATTCTATTAGGGAATCCCCAATTTGATCTCCGGTTAAGGACACTACGTTTGGTATTTTGCGAATACCACTAGTTCTATAATGGTTATAAAATTTTCCAAGGGATTTATGATTTTTTTGATCTGAATGGCTTGAAATATGTCAGTAGGTTAGATGAGTGGGTTCCATTTTATTATATAATAGGAATGACATTTTTGTAAAAACCAAAAAATATTCAATTATGGGATGTCACTCTCACCTTAGGTGATAAGAACCTTAATTAATAATTTACTATATTGGTTTTATGTTCTAAAAAAACCTCCAATTCATAAAATAATTTGTTTTGAAACATGTTATTTAATAGACTTTATGTTTACTCTCTTTTACCATTTTAGTTTCCAATATGGTAATTATTTTTTTAATTATGTAATTTAACCATAAAAATTAAAATAAATTGATTATTATCATTTTAAATGGAACCAATTATTCTAAATCTAAAATATAATTTATCTAATTAAAATTTTATGTTTGTGGAAATTTAATTTTTTCTCAAGCGCATGTAACTCACTGAACCAAATTTTATCCATAACACTTTTAATTAATTTATTAAATTTTTACTAATTATTTTGAAAAAGAAAGTTGATAATATTACCTATAATGAATTATTATGATTCCTAAAATATAATACATTTAATAAAATTTAACAAATGAAAATTGGAAAATTTTAATTTTAAAAAAGGAATTTTTCATAAGAGGAATCTCTCAAAAATAAATAATGTTTTAATATCAAAATTCAATAATAAATCGATTCCACTAAAATTAAATATTTTTATTATATAATTGTTGAAAAATTATACTTTTAAAACAATTTTAAATAAAAATTTAACATTTAAATTATTAAAACAAAAATGATGTTTTAAAAAAACAAGTATTATCACCATTCATAGAAAACGTAATATTTTCCGAATTTTGTGAAAATTCAACTCTAATAAAATTTTATCCTTAATATTTAATTTTTTTAATTTTTTGAAATAATTTTTTTATAAATTTGTAAAAATAATTTTAACATATATGCACAACGTGCAACATAGTCTCAATTTGAAAAAATGTAATGTTTTTTAAAAAATATTTCATTTTATTTCAAATGATTCTTAATTTATATCATACCAATAGATATCAATTTATTTTATTTCATTCCTAATGAAAAAATATAATTTTCATAATTTAGATATGTCTATTCATAATCACCAGCATAAAGTCTTAGTTATATGGTCCATGTTTAAATAATAATATATTAATAATATATCATGTTTCATTTAAACTCATCATTGTGTTCATCAAAAGATATCAAAGAAATTGAATTTATTTAAATATTAACATATCATAAATTATCCAAGAGATAAATTATATTCAATGAATAGTGTTCCATGTCATATATAATATCCATCAAGATATTCATCTTTTAATATATCGGGGTATTAAATAAAACTCCCTTAAATAAATTGTGTCCTTAAAACATAATATTAATATTGTTAATCAAGGGTTTGAAATTAGAAAATTAATTTGTTCAAAACCAATATTATAAAAAGGATTAATAAAAAATCCTCTTGAATATTTAAAATTTTAAATACATAATTCATCTAGAATAACCAATAATTAGTGTCAAAGTAAGAAACCATTGGTGGGGAGTGAAATATGGACATCCAAGAAAAGCATAAATCATCAAGTAGAGTGATAAAGGCCATTGATCCGAAGAAAGTGAATGATATAAAAAATTATATGGAAATTAAAATATATATATAAGATGAGTTAAAGTACCACCATTTCAACAAAAATGAATGTAATAGGATAATAAAAATCTATTTCCTTTTTCCAAGAGTTTGGTAATTACCTTTCTATCCTAGATATAAAAATGAAGAAATATACTTACTTGGAAATTATAATTCCATACAGTAGTTGTACTTTGATAAATTTACACATCATATATTAATATAATAAATGAATATCAAAAATTAATTTTCATGGATGAAGGAATAAAATTTACTATTAACGGATCATAAGAAAAATAAATGAATAAAATGGATATCCTCTTGTCTCTGTAATATCTTTCAAGATAGAAATGGTAATCACATATTATTGAATAATACATTAATTTATAATACCTTAATAGTTACCTTCAAAGATAAATGTAATATATTTCAAAATTATTTTACCTGAAGTGTTATCCAATATATTTCTGACCAAATTAAAATTCCCAAAATATAAAATTAAGGTCCTAAAATGAAAATTATCTTCCTGAGAAAATATAAATTGGCTATTAATGTAACATTCCAAATTTTTAAATCCCTGTATCACTATAAAACCTTAATGAAAACATGAATTCATCGAAAAAATATTATATCTTATTATCTAATATATTATATACAATCAAACATGATGCAAAATCTTACAATGGTAAAATAAACAATCAAATCACTAACCAATTTCTTGGTCAACATTATTATCTCATAATCATATCTATATCATTATCATCACCACATCAACAATATACTATTGGTTATCATCCATCAATAATTTATTTTTCAAATAGACCATCCTTCCACTAAATAACATTTCAATGTACCATTCAACATATGATTAAAAATCATTAATTATGTATTAATATAATACAAACCTCATACATTTAACAATTCTTATAATGTGATTATAATTCATAAAAAAATTGTAAAACATAATTATTGACTCCAAATACAAAATCACTTTAATCTTCATACCTTTTCATAATAAAAACATACACTTCACCTTAATCTATTAGATTATTTTCATTGATATTCTATTTATAGTTTGGGAAATAATTTTCATATTTCCACATCTACCTATAGTTAAATAATGGATCATTAGAAAATTCATTATTCCCTTTAGATCTCAAACCAGATTGATTTCTACAAATAGTTAAATTAATCTATCATTCCCTTCATGTAATTATCATGGTGTAGATTTCCACATTTATCACATGGGGGAAAATACTTTATTTCCTTTTTATATTTATCTATATTCTTCCCTATCATCTGCATCTTTTCATATTTCCCTTAAAATCCATAAGACAAGGAGAATTCGCTCTCTATCTTTATAGAACATAACATTATGTCTTTTAATGATGATAATTATTTATAAACTAGTGAGATTTGAAATATTTCCATCAATACCTCAAATAATGGTGTACTCATTCTATTTGGATTCTGTAAGGAGCCAATGTCAAGACTTTCTAAACATAAAATGCTGACATTGTTCATAGAAACCATTTCACCTATTTTTTTCATAGACAACAGAATCTCTCTCAATATACTATTTTTATTCATGCGGAATAAACCTTTATTATAATAGTACATAAAATAATTCCATTCCATGTTCGATATTGCGACTTAATAATTATAATTTTGAATCAATGACCATCATTGTTCTAAATCTCGTCAGAGATGATAAATTGTTCTAACAACATTATCCCTTTCATTTCTTCCCAATTAGAGAAAAATCATCTCTATAGATTTTGTCCATTTATCTGCTACAAATTAATTTTTTTGTCTCATTAAATACTGGAGGTAGTTTATGCATAAATTATTCTGAAATTATTACACCACATGGTGTATCAACATTCTACTCTATATGGTATATATTATTTATCATAACATGAATCATATGTACCAATATGGTTATAGTTTGATCAATTTTAAGTATATATCAAGAATCATTATCATGTTTATGAGGTAAATCTATACATGGGGCACATGAATTTATATGATTTATATTCCTTCTTCTGGGCCCCATTTCTAAAAAAAGCCATACACTAGATTAGATCATAAAATTGTGAAACATAATTTATATTCCCAATGGGAGTGAAACACATTAAATTAAATGATATTTTTACACATGTATAGTCCATTAATTATAAGAATGGTTTCTTTGGGAATATTTTTAAATCATATTTTTTTAAATCCTTATAATTATATGTAAAAAATGTGAATTACCAATATCATATCCTCCAAGATAGTCATCCTAAGTTGGAAATGAGGAAAAGTTTTATATACTAGGTGATGATCCAGTTAATTCCCAATGACCATTTTTTGAGTTTTTACCCATTAGGTAAAACCATTCTAGAACCATCCCCACTTTTATTATCCAGATATGGATTTATTTCTAGGAAATACAAATAATCTATTACTTAACAAAATATCATGTTTTCATCGTATAAGTAGACTTATCCTTAATGTAATTAAAAAGCATATAATCCTAAATCTATATTTTCATAAATCTTGTTCCCATTGTTTCTACTAAACATTCAGTGATACCAAATGTGAAGTCCCCAACCCTAAAAGACTATAGTCTATGGTTAAATTATTAAATGTTTACTCAATATAGTAAATATCAAATCAAATGGTTGATATTTTATAATTATAATTAAAATACATATATAATTGAAATTGACCGTTCATTAAAAAAATATGGAATATTTTGATTAATAATACCATTATTCCACTTAGAAGATACATACCTAATAATAAAAACACACTTCTTGGTATCTTGAGGAAAATAAAACAAAAAAATGTTGTGATCTTAGATGTTCTGTTAGGGTATACATATAGAAGAAAATATCATGATTAAATAAGCATAGTTAATATGTAAAGTTAAATAATGGAAATGTATACCTTTATAACAATAAAATGATCAAAATATAATAAGAATAATGTATTGTAAAATAAATAAATATAAATAATGACATGTTATTGAAAATTATCCATGAATGTTATAAATAATAGAATATTCACAGAGATATCAACAACTGATATCATGATGAGGGGATTCATAATGATGGAAACTATAATCATACTATCAATACCTTTCACAATTCTTTTTAAAAATATGGGTAATACCCCAATTTCATTTCACAAAAAAATTTATCTCATGGTATGTGTTGATGAATCAAAGGGTTACAAAATTCCAATCCCTAGCAATCGGATAGAAAGAATAATGTATTCCTGATAAGAAATGGTTGAAACATAATAAAAATAAAAATTCTTATTTAAAAACTAACATATGAAATTTTAACACTAAGCCCAATCAATAAGCAAAGTCATGAACTATCCATATTAATGTATTGAATGCTAATAAAATTGTACGTCCTTTATATATCTAATCATAATACATCTAGAGAAATAATATTGATTGTACGAAAACTACATATACCAAGGTAATCGTAATTAAAATAAATTTTTGTTTCCATTGATGAATATAAATACCCTAAAAAGGCCATTTCAAACAATTTGGAGGAATACAACTTTTAAAATTCATGATTTTTTAAAAAAATGGTTACAAAATATTTGAAAGTAAATTAATTTTAAAATAACATTTGTAACATAAAAAGGATTATTTTAAAATTATAGTTTTCTAGAAGTCTAATTTTTTTACATGTGGAATAAGTTAAAATAAATTCCATTCACAATGTTTTAAAAATGATAAAAATTCCATTCTTAAAAAGATACAAGATGAATTGTTTAAATATTTATTTTAAAAATTTAAACATGTGTAAAAATTTAAATAATAAATCATTTTTAGAATGTTAAAAATATTTTTGAAAACTTTTTAGAAAACATGGTTTTCGATGAAAAATGATTTTCTACCAGAAAGGAAAATTAAGTGGAATTTTATTAAACATATTTTGACAAAACTTTTGAGTGCCAAAGAGAAAAAAATGGTACAATTAACTGAAAATTATCACGATCAACTATTGTAGAGGATTATAGATTGATTTTAATATATTAATATAAAAATATTCCAATAAGGGATACTGAAAGAAAAGTAATCTTGAATAGTAATGAGATTTTGAAATGCTGCCTTAACACCTTGGTGATGTTTGTAACATAATCACCAAGAAATATAGAACATAAAATTATATTTTAAATTCCACGAATAGAAATATATTCATGATATAACATATAAATACTGGTAGTATATAGACCATAGAAAATAATAACTAGTGAATATTACATAAGTCCCATTGAAGTAAAAATTATGTATGAAACACTTACCTTAGGTTAAACATTCTTCATATTTTTCTGAAATAACTAAATAATAAATTTATTGTTTTTATACATATATTAAATAAATATAATAATATTTATTATAACATATATTATTCTCTTATAACATTTTACCTCCCATTTGTTAATAATATTTTACATTTTTGTTGTTTCAGCTGTCAGTTGACATGTTTTCTAGTGAATGTTTTTTCATGAATGTTTCAGTTGTTATAAATAGGATATATCTCATTAATATAAATAATGATATTAATTTTATTAATATTATATTTTTAAATAAATACATCATTATAACCATTAATTTAAATTGTATACATATATGCAATTGCATCTCTTGGTGGAGATTGTAGGTCTTATGTACACATGAGCGACGATGCCAATCTAGTAAAGGGTGAATGAAAATGGATGTTTATTGTATTTTAATATTAAATTTTTTTTTATAATTACACACCTATATATATATCTCATATGTTCATTGAATTTATACCAATACCATTTCATGTACTGAGTAATTAAAAAATGAATCATATTACTTTGCAAGGTGGTAGTCCGTCGTACACATGATTAATGATTTCATTACAAATTTTATAAATTAAAATATTGACAAATATTATTCTATTAAAATTATAAAATATCATTATAATATAAGATAATGATTTTATAATATTCTAATTTTAAGTATCTAATTTAACGTTTTAAATGATAAAAAATAAAGATCTTAGTGAAGATAATTACCTTCTCTTAAAGAAACCACCCTTCGATTTCCTCTTAAAGACTGTAGGGTTTGTATATTGGGAAGACCAAAATCTTTATGAATCTATATAAGGATTTTGAAGTGGGATTATTGATGTTTTTGGTTGATCCGAATGGAATTATAATTTTGAATAAGCAATTGGAGTGAGTTTGATATTTTAATTGTGGAGGAGTGACATTTTTAAATACAAAAGCCTATTCAATATATAGAATTACATATCAATAAAAGTGACTCAAAAATAAATAAATAATGTATTTGATGGAATATAATACTGATCCAAAAATATAAAACATAAAAGGATATGTTTTTCAAACTTTTTATTCATTATCTTTTGTGTTTACTCACGTTCACCAATTTAGTTTGCACTATGATAAATAGTTATTTTAAAAAAGGTAATTATTCCATTATACCTGAATTAAATTAATCCTTTTTAGATAATTTGGGACCAATTATTCAAAATAATTTATCCACTTTATCAAATAATTGTTTATGTGCGTGTAATTTTTTTCCCAAGCATATGTAATGCATAAATCATCATTTAACCCTAACGACGTTAATTAAGTTGTTATTTTTTACAAAATAGTTTGACTAGAAATTATGTTGACCATATAAAAAATATAATTTATTCTAATTCAAAATATTTAATAAATTGTTTTGAGATTTAACTAAATAATTATAAATTTAAAATTTAAAATTATACCCAAAAACATGATGAAAATTTTGTTTTCAAAGAGAAAATTCCCCAAAGTATAGAATGTTCAAATATAAAAATTCAATATTAAATTTGTTAAATTGGAATAAATTTTATTTATAGTAACATTATTTAACTAATTTTCATTGTGATCAATTTTATATCAAAAGTAATCATTAAAACGATTTAAACAAAAATATAATTTTCAATAAAACCTAGTATTTTTCACTATTCATCAAAAAATTAATCTTTTTAAAAATTCACAAAAAATTACTCTTAGATAAAGTTGACATATTGATTTAATATCAAATTCATTTTTATAAATTTAATTTTATTGTACTTGTAAAAATCAATTTTATACAATGTGCACTATGTTCAATGAAACCACCTTGAAAAAAATTGTATTTTTTCGGAAACCAATTCATTTTCTTCCAAATGATGATAATTTTTTTATAATAAATAGTTATGAATTTAATTTAATTTATATGAGTATTAACCATATAATTTTAATAACATTGTTAGTCTTATTCAAACTAATGATCATGAAAGTATGTTTATAAGGTTTATGTGTAAATAATAACATTTTAAAAGAGCGACATGCTTCATCTTAACGAGGAATTTCTATTATAAAAAGAGTTTAAAGAGAATGAATTTATTTAAAAGGAAACATATATTATTTTATCAGGATATTAAATAATTTAAAATATTGGTTTTTTGTGTCATATACACGGTTGAAAAAGATGTACACCATTCGAACTCTTTGGCAGTTACAAAATCCTTCATTTTATCCATTTATGAGTGTATGTGATGGGAAGAAAATTACATTATTTCATGAGATAGTAGTAAAAAATACAAATTAATGGTGGATTAATTTCCCATTTGATGGAAAATGAGATGTATTAATTATATAAAATTTAAATAACAACATATTAGTATATAGAAGATAATAGTGTTATTTTATTAGAATAGGTTGTGAATATTTGGAGGGAGTATATAAAGAAATAAAAAATAAGATGCCTAGTTATGAATTATACCTCTTTATCTAAGGTCCTCTTTATGGTTATACCCAATGCATCCTCTGATGTTTTAATAATGGAACCATGTAAAATATATCATGGGGAGGAACATAACAAAGTGAGTCAGAAAAGTATTTTCTAAACAAAATGGCTCTTAAATTGTGGAGGGGATAGGAGAGGGTTGCACTTTTCTATGTGGGGGTGGGGACCCCCGTATAAATTTCCTAAAATAAGGAAAATTGATAAAAATTAAAATGAAAAATGCTTCCAACTATACATATATTCAATTTTAGGGTATTAAATGTTCAAAAAATGTCTATCCAATAGTACTGATAAATGTTTAATTGTAAAAAAACCCTTATCATTATGTTTAACCCCTGGTAAATCTACTTTATCCAAAGCAATGATAATTAATTTTCATGTTTTTACAATTCATTATGAAAATGAATTAAGATAAACTTTTTAATTAATATTAATTATGAGGACTAAAATTGATTAATAAATATTTATAAATTTAATTCACAAAAAATCCATAATTTAATATAATATAAAAATAATTAGTCACCCCAAAATGTAGTCTTCTAATGAAAAATATTTGTTATGTTAAAAAATCATATAGAAATTCAATATAAAATTAATTATAAAGACCTAAATTGGTTTATTTATAAAATTTATAAAGTAATTTTACTTTTAAATAAATTTTAAAATAGAATTAAACTTTGTAAATTCTTAAAATGTAAAGGTAATAGTTAATAGAAATTGATATTTTTTAATATTCATCGAGAAATATTCATTTAAAAAAATTCTAAAATATTCACATCAATATAATTTTGTAGTAATTATTTCAAAAACATAATTTAAATTTTTGAAATAAAATTAATAAAATTGAAACAATTAATTTTAAAATGCATTCTCAAAATGAGACACAACCACTTTTTAGAAAAACACAATTTTTAGGCATAAAAAATAGTTTATCTATTTTATTATTAAATGTATTATATGAATGATTCAAAATTTTATTTAATATATAAAATATATTTCATTATATTTAGTCACGAGAAGCGTTTAATTTTATTTAAAAATAGAAAATCATTTTTCATGAATAATTTGTTTCTTAGAATATTAATTCATTTACATTAAAATAAAAGCTATCATCATTTATTAAAAATTGACAACCAATATTTTTATTTAATATATGATTATTCTATATAGGACTCATAATTATGTTATCCCCATTAATACCCACTAGTTTAAATGATATATTATAATGGTAAACTATAATACAATTCATTTGTATTCATGGTTATGTTGACCAAAATCTATCAAGGAGATTAAATTTATATAAAAATAAAAATTTTATAAAGTATTAGTGAGTTACTGTAATAAATAACAAGGAAAACATGAGAGATACAATCGAACACCCTACCCAACATAAATGTATAAACAAAAATATTTCGTATCTAATACTACAACTTACCATTACCATACCACCTTGAACACCTCATACAATCAACCACAACCACAACTAATCACAACACAAACTGACATCACAACCACCAAAAAACATAAATTCAATATTTTACCATATCATTTCCAATTATTATATTTACCATTATAACCATTTTACATTCAACAAGTTTTTTTAAACTTAATACATTAATTATTAATTTTACACATGTTTTCTAACCAAATAGGTTTCGTCTCCAACATCATATTTTTTCTAATTATTAAACAGCCTAATGTTCATCAATTTCACCCAATATATATTAATAATATTCTATAATTGAACAACATTCCTTATTATGAAATAAATATTACATGACCACATTATCTATGTTATCTAGTCATGTAGTATATAGTGAACCGAGAGGGGAGAATCTAACCCTTTAAAATAATCACTAAATTAGAACATATATCTTGATGTTAGTCTAGTTTGATCCATTATCTTTTTATTATATAATTATTGGAAATTAAAATAATATAAATAGATGGAAATAATTAGATATTATAGTGGGTTGGGGATACAAATAATTCCCCTAATCACCTCCACCAACACATAATACATTGTTGGTGATTTATATATATATTTTCCTTTTATATCACACAATTGAGTGAAATAAGGTGAAATTTAGTGGTTAAATTTTTATAAGATATTTTTTCATGGTACCCCAAAAAATGACGTCACTTTGACTCCCTCTTACACTCAGTAAAATATGTTTTAACTATTGGATAATAGAATGATATGGAAATTTGAATACGTGTTTCACATAGTTGTCTCCATAATTAATAATAGATAAATCTTGTTGAAAAAATATGTATTAATAATGAATTTTCTTTGAAGAGATAGTTAGAAGTATCATTGATATTAGATGGACACAAAAAAACATCAAGAATATTCTTCTTTCACCTCAGTTTTATTTATCACTTTTCTTAAATTTATATTTATTTTTATTTATGAATATCAATAGTATATATATTTTTATGATTTATAGAGTCTTTTAGAATAATCATGATATTTATAAATATACCATTACATTGTAACATCCATCAATCATCCAAGAATATATTGATAACATTTCCAAATGATCTCATTAGAGTAATCTATGTATTTCAACATAAAATCAGCAACAAATAAAATTTAAACTATCATTGATTTTATTATGAAAATTTGTAATTAAATATTTATAGGGACCGGACTCAAGCCCCCATATGGATAGAAATTTGTGCTGACCCTCCACATGTATAAGGGGAAACACCAATCATATCAAGATTATAACAAGTTTAAAGGGAAATAATAATAAATATTAGAGATGATTTCACCCTCAAGAATCCAAACATAAAACATAGATTCTAATAAGAAACCTCATATAAGGTATGTAGGTGTTGAATGGAATAAGAAAATGTATACATATTAATCTTAAAATAGACAAGAAAAAATGGAATAAAAATATACAAAAAATAATAAATGATGAAAATTATATTTCCAAAAAATAATAGTTTAATTAATAATTAAAAATCCAAAAAACAGAATGTGAAAGAAATAGAACATGATGCTAATGATCCTGATATATATATATATATATATCCAACTATTTTTATGAAATGGATAGACCGACCGACATCTTTGTATGACCCTTGATTCACAAAAAGGAATCCAAAAAACTGTTGTCTTTCTATGTAAAACAACACAAAATCTAACTTGAAATCTATGATATAATGAATCTTACATAATACATGATAACTAAAATCTAACTGATTGGATTCTATGGAGTTTCTTCAAATTTATAGTTGGATACCACTATGAGCATATTTAATTTATTTTCAAAATTAAATAGTAATATGTATTTTGAAAGTAGTATCAACAAATATGTTATTATTTAATTATTTGTGATATTAAAATAGAAAAAATATATAACATATACCTTCTGAAAGTGTTTTTTATAAAACAGTGCATAAAATTGTTTTACTAAAACAATAAAATTAAAAAAACACTCATGTATTATTAAAACTTTTCACATTAAAATAATTAGGTTAAACCATTCATTTCAATTTAAACCACTGCTTTTAAAAACAAACCCTTACATAGATTAATACATTTCATATCATTACTCTCACTTTGAAAATAAATCCCCCTTTTCTTTTAAAACCATTAAGGCACAAAATTCATATTTAAGAGAATCAATTATGTGAAAAAAACAAAAAAAACAAGTAATTTTAATTAATAAGTTATTCAATACATATTTATTTAATGAATACATTATAATATTACCAATACATAAAAAATTTACATCAATAAAATAAGGAACATAGATTCTAGTAAATAGTGAGAGGCATAACATTGGATACATATTATGAATAAATACCTTAGGGACTCCAAAAAAACTACATAAATTTGAAATGTATTCCAGTTGTACGCATTTTAATGGTCACACAACCCTTCAACCAAATTATACTAAACTAGCCTATTCAGTTACACCACATGGCTAGGTATTTTTAATAAGTCATGTGAACTATTTAGTGAATAATCTAAACCATCTTATTTATAATCCATAACATAACACTTACTTTCCTATGGCCCCTCATTGGAATACCAAATAGGATGGGAAACATTCAATAAAACCCAATAACATGAAGAAAAATCCCAATTCTAACATTATAATCATATCATTCCCACCACTAACATCCCCATTAATAAGATCCTCTAACCTAATAAACACAAAATGAATCACAATTTGGACACACATCACCTAGATATATATAAAAATTATCATCAAATGAAATGGTGACTAAAAAGGGTTTTACCAACCAATAAATCAATAATCACATCACAATGTGTCAACTTTACTTTAACATATCACTTAATACATATAAATATATTTTGAGAGTCCTCCTTATGATATATTTTGTTGAAAAACATATATCAAAGTATATTCATAATAAACATTGAACATAACCAAAAAATCATAATAGAATCTCCATTTCCATTCATAAGACAACACCAAAAATTTAAAAACATGAAAACCCCTTAGAAATGAAATAGAAACCCACTATGAAAATATCATCTAGAATAAAAAACTCTGAAAAAAATTATAGAAAAAATATATTGATTTTTATCAAACATATAGAATTCCTGAAATCACTATTTACAACAAAGTTCCATTTAGTCATGAAATTCCTCCCATTAAGCCACATAAAAACCAAGTGATGTTATGGAATAACTTTTGTATCCAAATCCAAGTAAACTATAAAATTACATATCTATATTAAAATTTATCTTAAAAATGCATTCATCTATAGAGCTCTTAAATAATAAACATTGAAAATGAAACACATACCACTTATGGTGAAATTGCCCCACCTTTAATGAAATCCACCAGATTAGGTCACAAAGAAGTCCTAAAACCTCTTAAAAAGTGAAATCCCAATTTTTGGTCAAACATAGGAATGTAAATTAGCTAATCATGTCCATTTGGGTATGATATAATGGAAAAAAATGAAGAAAATCCAAGAATAATGAGAATATAACCATAACCATTAAATCTAGGTGAAGTATCACCATGAAACCCTTAGAAATACACCATATATGGCTAGTAGAATAAGAGGAAATATAGGTTGTATAATTTATTTAGTCAGGTATGTAGTGGGGAGTCAAAGGGGGGACCCCATTTCAAATCTATATTAATGGAGATAAATTTACCTTTTATGTGGGTTGTATTTTTTACCTCAAAAAAGCATTAGACTGTGTGGTAACAACATAGGACACCCCTATTAAAAAGGTTAGGATTCTTTACACATTGGATGTATTTTTTATAATCATGGCTATGAACTATGTGGCCTTGACCCCCCGCTCCCATTTTCTATTTTTCAGCTCCAGACACCTCGATCATGAAGATACATGATGAATAATAAATACCGACCCATAAATTTAAATTATGGTGTCAAATTTCCCCCCACCATACCAATTTATACCCACATAAAGTATTAAAATCATAGTTCATGAATTAATATTAATATTACTAATATTTTTATCAGCCCTAAAAAATAAGGACATGAGATATGAATAAATCATTCTGTGGGATAACCACTACAGATTTCCTATAAATTCACTAACTGGAAAATAACTTGTATTCCAAATCAATAGACTACTCACAATGAAAAAGTGATGAGGAAAAAAATAAATTATATTGTGATTTCTACTACTATGATAATCTTGGATAGAAGGAATACCATGATATCCATCACTACACCTAATAGCCTCCCAAATACTAAACTAAATCACATGATAAAACATTAACACCACCTCTAGAACATCTGAGGTTACTGGTGAAAAATGAAATCACATATAAACCACAGGAATTCCAAAGGATCACACCCTATAACATGAATAACAAAAAGAGACATGGAATTGGTCTCCCCATAATTTAAATTTTCTCAATAATAATTAATTATTATATAGGAGTAACCAAAATTCTATTCATCAATTTGGATTCAAGATTCATCTAACCATAACAACTATTTTAGAATATCATAAGAGGGAACATCCATGATAAAAAAATTCACACCATGAATCAAGAGGGATACTGCAAATTTCACATGTCTTAACATGGAATGGAATGGCTCTAAACTTGGGTAAATAAACTACACAGAGGGTATCTCGAGGTTAATCATATATAAAACATACTCTTAGAGATAATGCTTAAAATAACGATATGATTGTTCTCATAGTCTAACCTAATACTAGAAACATATCCCGTGTACCGTAACCCATTTCAAAGCAATCCGCATTTCATTTATAAAAAACTTTCCACACAGGGTTCACACCATTCATTTAAGATAAAAAGAACAAAAAATTAACAAGGAATCACCATCACAAATGATATGAAAAGAGGTTCATGATCCCATTCATTCATTATATTTAAAGGAACTGGTTATATATTAGATGTCAAATGTTCTATGGAAAACCAAAAATTATAAAAGAGGATAATCTCAAGAAATGCACAACTTCTTAATCTAGAATGGAATCAACAATAGATACTAAATATATATAAAAATATATGACCAATTATATTTATTCTAAACAATAAACATATTACAAAACCACTATATGTGACCAAGAGTACCATAAATATGAATGAGATTCAAATTCAATATGAATGAGGGCTCAATAGACCCATTTTTACCCACACAATACACAGTAATGACTTGTTCTTTATAAAAAAATGATTTTTTATTTTAAATATAGCTTCCCATTAGCATAAAATTTCGGATTCCCCTTATCATTATCAATATCATCATTAATATCATTAGATAAATTCAACACAATATCTATAGTACGTTTCCCTACTAATATTACCCAAGTGATAATGGATTTCAAGACCACATACACACTTATAAAAATTCAATAATGAATCTACGATGAATGAAGATCTAGATATAGGACCCTATCAAATAATCACAAAATATTAAAATAATCATGAAATAAATACTGATAGAAAGGAACTAAGATAGAGAAACAATCAATATATCCTCTCACTGGATGATCACCTAGAAGGATACCCCAAAACATCCCTACCTTCTCAACTCTCACTTCATTAAGATAAAACTAATGAATGAATAAATACTTAAATTATCCAAAAGAAATGGCCTAAAATGGTTTGTCTTGAATAGTGATCTTCCAAAACTAAACTCCAAATCCTTTGAATAATTGAATGGTGCAGCTCACCCAAGATGTTTCAAAAGTTTTTTTAATTTTATAATTTGTTCTTCCTTCTCTACCCACTCGATCACCTCATTTGATCCGAAATCACCACAAAATACTGGAGGATATTATATAAAAAAACACATCCATTGGCCAATAAGGATGAAAAAAAATGTTACACCACTTCATCAAGAGTCTTTGAATGTTTTTACATTATAATTATAACTTATAGATCACAAGGAATATTAACCATGGAATTTAATTAATGACATACTCATCCATTCCAAGTAGGATTATTCTAAAACATCAAAAATTAATTTACTTGATTAAATAATAATATTTTACAATAATAAGGGAACAAAAACAATACAAACTTATAAAAATAATAAACCAACTACAAATTCAATGTAAGGGAATAAAATATTAAAGAAAAAAATAATGATAACAAAACCCAATTTTATTTTTAACTAAAATCGTTAAAAATATTTCATACCACAAACAAAAAATAATGTACATTACTCTAATATCTTGTAATAATGTTCAAAATAAACTATATAAATACCTCAACTCTCCCAAATTTTTTTTTGAACAGTCCTATAATCTAAATTCCCAAACACAACATTAAAAAAATTTATTAGAAAAAAATTACTATCCAATAGTCTTCACTGAAACAACTATAACAAAAATCATATATCAAACAAGTATCCTAAAAAATAAAGTGAGATAATACACAAAAATTCCAAACATTCTCTAATGTGAATAGTTTTTATACAAGGTATATTTGACTATGGACCGACCTTGTGAATTACTTTTGAGGTTGTCATGAATGGTCCACAAGAACAATTCATGGTTTTATAGAGAGTACAAATTCATCGTGAACCCTCTGAATTCGTTACAATTTAACTCATAAATGATGAATTTATTAGTACTCCTCCAAAAAGTTTCCTACAACTCAGTGTACTATAAAATCTCATCTAAATACCGCACCGATAACCTACTACAAAACCAAAACACAAAATAAAGCACCATGACACTAATGTAACCTCAAGATCCATCATAAGTAAGAGTTCTCTATGTACATACCTAGACCAACATTTAGATATTTAATGTCTTATCTCATGTCACCAATAATTACCAAATTAAATAAAAAACCCTTCAATGAAACCAAATTTCAAATTGGGTGCCAAAAGACCCCTAGTTGACCCGCAGAAATGTGTTGTCCCATCCTTAGGGCCCACCCTTGTGCCTGAATGGGTAAAAATACTAATGACATTCACCATAGGTCGACATATTTTCTTTCAATATATTACCCCACTAGTATATTTTAGGGAAAGCATCAATGGAGGTCACCCATCCTGATCACTACTCCAGATAATTCATGTTTAGCTATGGAGATCTAACAAGATAGGCTCCCAAAAATAAAGGTTAACCCTTTTAATGGGTATTACCATTTTTTATTTTAACACAATATAATTATATGGTGTTCAATTACCCCCCTCCCCCTCCACCAAGAGATCCAAATTCTCATTGTGGAACCTACATCTCAACCCAGGATGTTCCACCACACATCTGTCTAGGTTCTTTATTTGATGTCACTTGTAGTGAACCATCCTGGGAATCCATCTAATGATACATCTATGCTCACCCAACACTTACCAGTGGGGTTTTACTAACCTCCGATGTCTAATAATAATTTTCATGTGTAAAAAGAATAACTGATTGGGAGAATTTTACCCTCATAAATCCAAATACAAAAAACCATGTTCTAGAAAAAATCAACATAAGGTGCCTATGAGTTGGATGTAACAATAAAATAAATAACTAGAGACCATAAACATAAACACCCAATCACAGAATAAAAATATAGAAAAAATAATTAATATAGAAAAATTATAAGTCCAAAAAATAAGCATTCAAAAGATGATTACAAAACCAGAAACTCAATATGAAAGAAATAGAATATGATTATAAAGTGTCTAAAACATATCATAATACAACCAATTCCATGAAACTGAAGGACAAATCAATATATTTGTGGGACTCTTGAGTCACCACCAAAATCACAACAACCATCCACTACCCACGGAAAATGTCATTAAATTTTACATTGAATCCAAGACTTAAAGAATCACTCAAAATTGATGAGGAAAATATACCCACAAACATGAGAGTATATGTTTTGAGCCAAATTCCAATATCATACCACCATGATTCCATTTCATTATATATATAAATTAAACAGAAAAAAATATTTTTAAAATAATATAACTAAATTGGGTTTTATTTCCTTTTTCATGATAAATGGATAAAAAATATAGAACATGCTCTTTATCAAATAATAAAATTTACAAAACATAGTATAATATTGATTTAAAAAATCCAATGAACATTAAAATAAAATTTTTTATTATATAACACCTTTATAGAATTAGTTTAAGCTAATCCTTCAATTTAAATCCATACCCTATAAATCATATCGTCAAATGTTTTGAGACATTTCAATGGAATTTTTGAAAATGAATTGAAACATGAAATCTAATTCCACATTTTACTAAAAAATATATAGGATTAAAAACTCAAACATAAGCAATGAATGGTGAGAAACACCAATTATGATAGAGACATATAATTTTATTAAATTTTCCAATAAAAAGTTGGTACAATATTAGTCAATATCAATACTACTACACATGAGGATAAATATATCTTATAATGTTCATCCAATAAAAAATGAACACACATTACATTAAAAATTAAAGGCCTAACAAAGGATAAATATCATGCAGAAACAACATAGAGACAAATGTGGCTGTTACAGTACATTCATAGGTCTAAAAATGATGTTAGGTTAATGATCACACATATTGATAATATAATTACTCTAAACTAGTCCCATTGTATAGATTCTATATCTAGGTATTACATATCACATGGGGAATATACCCTATGTGTAATATCTATATAAAATTTTCCATCCCAGGACATCATATTTAGAGGCTAGGGTCCCTTATATAAATACTAAAAGATTTGGGACACCATCCATAAAAACATTATTCCATGAAAAACAACCAAAACCAAGAAACAAATCATAATCATATCATCCTCACCTCCCATATCACCCTTTTAATGATCCCCAAAACCCAAAATTACACCATGAATCAAAATATAAGCATTCATCACAAGGATATACCTAAACATCACAAATGAATGAAATGGGAAACAACAAGTATTTAACCATCCAATTAATCATACCTCACTTCTCAATGTTCTAACTATGACTTTCACATACCACTTCAAACACACACACACACACACAGATATATATATATATATATATATATATATGGAATACCCTTTGGAATGATATTTTGAAGACAAATATAAATCCATGGGAAATCACAGTCACCCCCAACCACAACCACAATAACCCAATAGACTAACTATTTCATTCAAAAAGACACGACCTCCCATTTTAAAACATATAAATAACTTATCCTAGAAAATGTGCCACACATTGAAAACCATATTATGATTAAAACACAATTAAGTAATATTTTTTCATAGATAAAACCATATTCAACATGTTATCAAACATTTGGAAGACCTTAAATACAGATTTTTATAAAATTTTCATTTTGTCAAGAAATTTCACACATTACGACATATGAAAACCCAGTGAAGATATGATACAAAATTATATTCCAACCACATATTACCTACATCATAAATATATACACTAAAAAGGAAAAAAAGAAATGATTCCTTGTAAATTTTAAATAAAAGGCAATGGAATGAAAAAACCTACCTCATTGAGTGGAATCAAATCACCTTCGATGAAATCCACTGGATTATTTCTCACGATATGGATAATATAACCTATAAAGGATAACCCATTTTTTTACAAACCAAGATATGGAAATCTACCGAATATGGTCACTAGGGTTGGAATGAGTGTAGAGAAAAGGAATATATCCCATGAGTAAGGATATGGGCACTCTAACAATTAAATATGGCTTATAATTCATGATGAAAAATAAAAAATAAATCATACTGAGATTGGATAATAATGGAAAAGGATGGGAGAGGCATTTAATTTGTCTGGTTTGAAGTGGGGGCCAAGGGGAGAAAATTTCAACTAAAAAGAAGCGAAAAGGAAAAAAAATATATCTTATTGAGTTGGTCTCTTAGTTGTGCAACATGAACTATAGAACCATTCAGTAACCATATAGATATATAGTGTTGAAAATTATAATAGGCTAAGAAATCACGCTTCATTAGTTTAATCTATGAACCTATACTATTCAACATAATTTTTTCCCCAAATTTTCATATATTTTAGCTGAAAACATATTGAACTCAAGGGTACAAGGAACATAATAAATACCCCCACATAAAAGTTACATTATGGTGTTATAATATTTTTTTGATATATATTTTCTAAAGAATAATTTCAAAAATTACCCCAGTAAAATACCCATAAATTTATATGCTGTTTAATAAAAAATCTTCCCTTGAAAATAATAACATTAATTTATCATTGATATTGAAACTTTTATTTCCTAAAATATCAGATGTAGTGGGCAATTTAATTTCATAAAAAGAATACCATGTAATAAAATATGTGTTATGAGTCTTCACACCCATTGGTTCTTTGATTTTACCCAAACATTATCATTAAACCATTAAAAAATATAAAATAAATTTAAATACTCAATAAACATATTTCCATATCTGATATGTATGAAAATATAATCCTCTTGTTAGTCTTCAAAAAATTATTTTATTTCTATATTTTTAAAGTTTATTACTATCACATCCATGAATTATTTTAAATTTATTTTTCTTGAAATTTTAATTCTTGATTTTTTAGGGGGCTTCTCATGTAATTTTGGAGGAAATCATGGGTTTTCATGATTTGGTTCCAACCGTGAGACCATTTCCAACATTAAAAATAGATTTCTATTCATTTATAACACTATAATTTTTACAAAAAATTCATCACTTTCAATTCTTACTTGGCCTCACCAAACATATGAAAACCACGATCTCTATTTGGACCCCTTAAGAACTCATTATATTTTTTAATTTGGGTCGCTTAGGTAGGCATTAGGCCAACCTGTGAGCTCATTTCCTATGATAATAAAATTAATTATTTAATATCATAGTCATTTTATTCTGTTTCTCGATGATTCCACCTCACAATAAAATCCAACATAAATTCTTGTGCCTCCATTTTTATTTCTCTCACTTTGGAGATCATTTGAATCACAGATTAGGGTAAAACCTCTCAAGCTTCCTCAAATCGTCCATATTTGAAGAGGTAATTTGTTTTCCTCATAACTCCTCCATTTTCCAAATTTTTTTCCCCAATTAAGTTCCTAAATGACCTACTCCACCTTATTCGATCCACATATATATTTATTGTGGTTTTGAGATTCATTTACTACTGTATTTTGGGAGATTTCTAAAAAAAATTCAATTAAGTCTGTTTCCTCTAATGTTCCTCCCATTTTAGTAGGGTTTCATCCATTTAATTAGGGTTTATTCTATTATTAATGAAGTTCCTAATATACATCATGTATTTACTAGAACCAACGGTTTGATTTTGAGTTTTTTGATCCAATCATGTGGTTTTAGGTTCTTTTTCACTCTCTTGTGGTGCGATGGTGGTGCAGTTGAAGTTCTGCACAAGGATTTGAGGGTTTTAAAATATATGGTATGTTACTCTATGTGCTAACATTATAGAATGAGCTATCTTTAAGGAATTATATTTAATTTATGTCACTTGTTCATTATTTTTAGTACGAAAACTATTTTTGGTATAATTTTCCAAGCAGTTGGTTTTTAAATGACAATTTTGTGAGAAAATATGTGTTTTTACATATGCATTCCTTGTTGTACCAATTGGTATTGTTTTATAATTAATGTAACGGCTATATAAAAATGTTTTAGTTCTGAATATTCTGGTATGGGTAATTTTGTAATGCATTTTGTGTTAAAATATGGATTTTAAAAAGATTTTATGTGCAATGTTTTGTTAGAACTTGAATAATTTTTAATGGAAATTCCAAGAATCTATTTGAGATATAAAATTGGTAAAATAATGTTCAACTAATTTTTTAAGTTTTTATGACCATAAATGGTATTTTTACATGTATATTTAGTTTGGTAGCATGTGTAACTTGTTTGATCATAAAGAGGGAATCTCAAGTATCTAGGTGGGCAGACGTGTACTAGCTTGCTAGTGATCCAGATTGGTTTTGTCCTAGTTTCACTAAAAATGTTTGATGTTGAAAACACTAACAAAACTATCATGATGATTATGTGGGGGACCAATAGGTTATTGTTTATTCCCCTACTTGTGGCTCGTGCATAATAATAGATATTGTTATGGTTACTTTCATGTTGAGATGCGAGGTACCTAAGGATCATAACTAACTAGTTCCCAGGGGTGTTCCCATGTTGATCGCTAATTGACTATTTGGAATTTATCTTTTTATTATGGTGTGTTTGGATATAAAATTTAGTACCTTACATGTTTTATTTAAATTTACCTATTCTTTAAAGTTAAAAACTTTTAAAACTAATTCTATTTAAAATATTCACCTTTAAAAATTATTTCTATAATTTGTTGTTTTTTACACATGAAATATTTTTATCTTATAATTATTCTCACATTGAATATCTAGATGAGATCCTACTGGGATTTGGCTCACACCCTACTTAAAACTTTTGATGTAAGTAAAATTGGTTATGTTTGAAACATGTAAGGGTGAGGGTTTTAGAGACGGTGGTTCAGTTTGCTAGTTGCTTCCGTTGTGTGGTGTTGTGGAGACAGATCGTGGGTGATGAACCCGTGTCATGTGGTGGTCATTGGGTTGTCTTTGTGGTGGATTTTCTAATTTTTTACCCCTCGTTTCATGTCAAAAACCTTGTATTCAGTTATAAAATTTTAATTAATTCTTGTTTGGGATTAATTTTCAGGCACTTATGCCATCTCGTAAAAATTGGGAAAACCCTACAGGCCTTTCCATGGGCCGAATTTGGTGCCGATAATGATGGTGGCCAGATTCGGTTCATGAAAATTGGTATCAAAGGAGGTTAATGTGTTTGGGTTATATTATTATTTTGGGATGAGTCGGGCAAGGCAGTAGCTAGGAATGTTAGGGCTTAGAGTTTTGGTCACAAGTAGGGTGCCTATCCTGCACCTCTCATTAAATACCTTGAGTCACCATGAGAAGTTTGAATTGTTTGTTTTAATTCACTACCAGGTGAGATGCAAGGGTTGTATAATTCATGTGGACATCACATGGGGGTGAAATAGTTGTTAATTTTACTATTTCAATGTATTTGTATTATTTTTATTTGATGTTATTGATGAAATTTTTTAAAACTGTTGTACTAATTTTTTCACTTATGACTTTTGCTTTTGGTAGCAGCATACCTCCCCGGAAAGCTCCCATGCACCCACGGAAGGAAGATAGAGAGAGTTATCCCCCACCACTTCATCAGAGGATATTAGAGGTTGTGTTTTGGTCTGTACAAGATCTATTACATAAAATAGATCCTATTACAACTCATGCTAGAGAACTAGAGGCTAGTCCTAGGAAGCATAAAGCTGAGGAGTATCTAAAAATCAAGCCTCCTACCTTCTGAGGTATCATACAACCCCAGTAAGTAAAGGAGTGGATCAAAAATATCAAGTGCATGTTTGAGTTTTGGACACATATGTGGAGGTCAGGGTAATGTATTCCACTTTTCCATTAGAGGGTCCCCGTCGCATGTGATGGGAATCAGTTCTTGAAGTCGGAAAGCATGAGAAAATTGGTTGGAAGTACTTCTAGGATATCTTCAATGATCATTAATTACCAAATGTGTTCGCATATGCTCAATCTCAGAAGTTTTTGGAGCTTCTTCAAGGGGATAATTCTATGATGGATTATGCCAACCATTTTATGGAGTTGTTCTGCTATGCTCCAAAAATGGTCTTCAATGTGCAGATGGAGGCCCAGATGATTGAGAGGGGTCTTCGGTAAGGGATATTTTTTCAGGAAATCTTGTGTAAGGTGAAAACCTATGAAGAGGTGGATGACCTAGAATGTAT
This sequence comes from Viscum album, assembly GCA_963277665.1. Classification (NCBI taxonomy): domain Eukaryota; kingdom Viridiplantae; phylum Streptophyta; class Magnoliopsida; order Santalales; family Viscaceae; genus Viscum; species Viscum album. The sequence goes on along the minus strand of OY728146.1, from coordinate 618,997,680 downwards.
AGTGGAGATCGAACATAATGGTAGGGTTGATTTGTTTGGAATGATATCAGTTTTGGGAAGTGGAATCTCTTCTAAGAAGAAAAGGAAGTGGGAGGAGCAGGGAAAGAAGGGTGTGGTAGCTTAGGACAACCTTCAAGAAAATTTTCTTTAGTGGATTTTGATATGAGGTCTATCATGTGCCACCAGTTTTGGTGGCTAGGAAACATATGAACATCATGATAATCCCCCCAAAATTCTTGTTATTAGTGTAGTGGAATGGGAATTTTGAAAGGCTTTTGCAGGATGTCACATCCACTCCAATGTGGGGGAATGATCATTGGAATCTTAGGGAGTGCCTGCTTAGTCAGAGCCTTTGAGGATAGGGGATATTAGTTTGGTGTCCATGGTGGTAGGGGAATATATTCTTGTAGGAAGAGCCATTTCAGGGCACAACCACAGACTAGCAGTCATTACCTAGAAGAGACCAGTCATCTTCATACGTTGGATCTATAATCAGTAGGATCACGGGTGGGACCATTGACAGTTCGAGGTACCATTTTGATTTCATCTTATATAGATGATTCTCATTTTAAACTAATTCCTAAATTTCAGACATCGCTTTAGGTTTTTTGAATATTTTAAATTTTACAACTATGATTTTATCATTTGTAATGGAGTTGGTGACGCCGCTGTGAATGAAGATGGAGCAGGGTCTCAGGTTCCCATCATGTATGATTTCTATGTCAGGGGTTGAGATGGAGTGGGACCTCATTGTCTTAGATATGGATTTATTTTATGTGATACTTGGAAGGTATTGGATGGTACACAATCAAGAAGACATTGATTGTTATAGGTGACAGGTCGGTTTCCCCACAACAGATGGGAGTCGTTAGTTTTTCCTGGGGGTTTGGATCCTCGGTCGGGTCGCACAAGACCTCCAATCCAATAGTTGAGGAATTTAATCTTCTATTTTTTTCACTAATGCTATATTAATACAGTTATTATCTTGAGGGTTGGTTACCTTGTGTAGTGGATTATTTCCCAGAGGTATTCCCAGATTATTTTTCAGGCTTACCCCGAGAGTGGGATGTGGAGTTCTCAATCGATTTGGTGCCAGGAACACAACTGATATCTCTTCCCTCATATAGTATGCCACCACCGAATTGAGGTAATTAATGATTCCACTATACTATTTGGAATCAAAATGATTCATTCTACGGAGAATATCTCCTGGGGACACTCCTGTTCTCTTTACGAAGATGGTTGATTGGTCCCTCCTGTTGAGTATTAACTTCCATAAGCTGAATAAAGTAACCATAAAGAACAAATATACTATTCCCCAAATGGATGACATGTTTGATCAGTATAAGGGTATGAGTGGTTTTTAAAAATATATTATCATTCAGGTTACCATCAAATAAGAGTGAAGGAGTCAAATACACTGAAGACAACCTTCCGAAGCAGGTACGACCACATTGAGTACATGGTCATGCCCTTCAGATTTCCCAATCCTCCAGTGGCATATATGGAACTCATGAACAGGGAGTTACAAAAATATCTTGAATCCTTCATTTTTGTATTTGGGGATAAAATCTTGGTTTAATCTTAATCAAATAAAGAGCATGAGAAACATTTGCAGATCATGTTGAGAACTTTTTAGGATCATTGCCACTATGCAATGTTTTCCAAGTGAACCTTCTGATTTAGTGGGGTGATGTATCTGGGGATGTGATCTCGGAGAAGGGGTTTTTAGTGGACCATGACATGATTAGTGTACTTATGTCATGGGAGTAGCCAATGAATGGGTTTGAGAGACAGAGTTTCCTTGACCTGGCAGGTTACTATAGGTGGTTTGTTTGGGGTTTCCCTCGACATGTCCCATGACTGTGCTCACCCGGAAAGTGGTGAAGTATGTTTGGGGCCGAGAATGGCAGACATGCATTGAGGAGATAAATAAGAAGTTGAATACCCCCCCACCAATGTAGATCATTTCAGAATATAGAAATGACTATGAGGTGTATTGTGATGCTTCTAGTATGGGTGTTGGGTGTGTGATTATGCGGGATGATCATGTCGTGGAGTATGGATCCCACCATCTCTGACCACTTAGAAATAATTACCTGACCCTAGACATGGATCTATCTGATGAAGTGTATACTTGGAAATCATGGCGTCACTACCTCATTGTGTAGAAGTTCGTGGTCTATTATGTTCACAAAATCTTGGCCGATATCTTCTCTCCAAAGGATCTCAATATTATGTACTGTCGCTAGATTGAGTACTTTAAGGGATTCGACATTGAAAATTTATATACCCTGAGAATGGGAAATGTGGTGGAAGATGCTTTGAGTAGAAATGTACCAGTGCAATCCTTGATGAAGTCTACTGATGAGTGAACTCTAATGGGGATCATTTCTTAGATTCATGTGATGACTAAGGGGTATAGTGGAGGTGTGTTTTTATTAGAATTTAGTCGAATCCATCTATCATGGAGTTGATTCATCGCTACCAACCTAGTGATGAGCATTATCAGTAGTTGTGGCTACTTCATCTTGGTGGGGATACGTCTTCTGATTGGTCATCATCACCCAAGGGCATCTTGTGTTACAAGGTGCGTTTAGTAGAGCCATCGCCTCTACATAAGGCGGTGATGAATGATAGCATCAAGACTCTCTGGGCTATTCATTTGGGTGCCACCAAAATGTATTATGATTTCCAACGATAGTTATAGTGGCCATGTATGAGACGAAACATATATGACATTGTTTTAGGATGTTACACATGTTAGTAGGTGATAGCGAAGCACCAAAGGCCCTCCGGTTTTCTCCATCCATTACACATTGCTACCTGGAAGTGGGAAAAGATTTACATGGATCTCATTGTTGGATTACCTTGTACACATCGGGGTAAGAATTCCATTTTGGTGGTGATTGATCATCTGACCAAATAATTCCACATCATTCCAATCAATGATATAACTAAAGTGAATGAGTTGGGATGATTATATATTCAAGAGGTGGTAAGGCTTTATGTTGTTCCATCTGTAGTTGGGTCATATAGAGACCCTCATTTCACTTCTCAGTTTTGGGATGGCCTTTCTAAGGTGTTGGGGTCTTAGATTAAAATCACAATGGAAAACCATCCTTAAACGGTTTGTCAGAGAGAGTGGGTGTATAATATTTTGGAGGACATGCTTTGTGCATGTGTTTTGGACTTTAGAGGTTCTTGGGATAGACATTTGGGATTGGTTGAGTTCTCTTATAATAACAGTTAACAATCCTCAATCCGAATGGCTCCCTTTGAGGTGCACTACGGTCAGCCTTTTCGGTCCCCCCTATATTTGGATGAGGTAGGTGAGACCTCCTTGTGGGGGTTTAAGTACCGTGCAAGAGACTTATGATAAGATCACATTGATCAAGATGGGTTTATAGACTGCTCAGAGTTTCCAGAAATCTTATGATGTTCAAATACATCGAGACCTAGATTTTTTGGTGGTTAATAGGTTGTTTTTGAATGTAGCCCCTCTTCTAGGTCATCACCATTTGGAAAATCATGGAATGATAACACTTAGGTACATTGTAACATTAGAAATTACTGAGAGGATTTGAATGGTGGAATGCAGGATATCTTTTCCTTTAGAGTTGTTATCTATCTATGACATCATCCATGTCTCACAACTGAAGAGGTACAACCTAGATCCATCCCACATGCTGAATTGGGAGGAGTTGGTTATAGAGAATGATCTGTTTGTTGTTGAGTGGCTATTGTGTATTGTGGACTCCCGACAAAATGTACATAAAGGAATAACTATCACTCTATTTAGAGTTCTTTGTAAACATGGGACAGAGGATATGGAGGCATTTGAATGGAATCCTTGGGTCAAAGAGAAGTTTCCTTTTCTTTTATCTAATCAGGTTTCTAGCTGACTTTATGAGGGATAAATTTTTTCATATTGGGTAGAATTATCACATCCATAACTTATTTTAAAGGTACCTTTCATGTAATTTATATTATTTCATTGTTTTGGGGGTTTCCCATGCATTTTTGGAAGAAATGGTGGGTGTTAATGAATTGGGCCCAACCCTGAGCCCATATCCAGATAAAAAAAATTCTTTCCATTATATATCCTTCTTATTTCAACATTTTTCATCCATTACAATTCACACATGTTCTTCCCTGGCCGATGAAAACTACCATATCCATTTTTTCCCCCTGATAAGTCATTATCATTTTCATTTTGGTTGATTTATTTAGGCATTGGTCCAACCTGTGAGCCCATTTCCTGCTTTAAAAACAAAAATTAATTCATTAATATATCACTCTTTATTTAATATTTTCGGTAATTCAAGCTGCCACTTGAATAAAAAATACCTAGGCATAGACCCGTGTTCGTGTCTCCCTCTTTGGAGCTCATTGGCATCATGGATTAGAGAAAAACCTCTCCAGATTTCTCAAATCATCCAGATTTGAAGAGGAATTTTTTTTCCTGCATATCTCCTTCATTTTTCACCCTTTCCCCCATTTCAGTACTTACAAGACCTAATCATCATTATTCGAACCTTAATTTTATTTTTTTTCTCATTATAGATTCAGCTACTGGTGTGTTTTGAGTGATTTCTTCAAATTTCTCAATTAAGTGAGTTTCCTCTAATGTTCCCCCCATTTTCGTACTATTTCAACCATTTTCATTGGTTTTATTATATTATTATTTAAATTCCAAATGTAAATGTTATAGGTATTCTAACCTAGGGTTTGATTTTGAGTTTCGGGGTCCAGTCTTATGGTTTTAGTTTCATTTTCACTTTATTTTGGTGCGACGATGGTGCAGTTGAAGTTCAACACAAGGATTTGAGGGTATTGAAAAATATGGTAGGTTTTTTCAAGTGTAAAAATTATATAATGAGTTATCATATTGGATTGATAATTATTTTATGTTTATCTCCCATTACTTTTAGTTCAAAAATTGGTTTTTATAGCATTTGTTAATCGATTGATTTTTATGTTCCAATTTCGTGGGAAAATGATTGTTTTTACTTGTTTATTCCATGCTGTACCAATTGGTTTTGTTTTATAATTCATGGAATAACTTTATGAAAAAATTTTAGTGCTGAAAATTCTAGTTTGGTGTAATATTGGTATGAATTTTGTGTTAAAAGAGGGATTTTAAATGGATTTTATGTGCAATGTATTGTTAGAACATGTATAATTGTTTTATGGAAATTCCAAGAGTTTTTTTAGATAAAATAATGGAGAAAATAATGTTTATCTACTATTTTGATATTATTTGACCAGAACTTGTATTTTTATGTGTGAATGGAATTTTGTAGCTTGTGAAACTTGTTTGATCACACTGAGGGAATCCCGGGTATCTAGGTGGGCGGGCGTGTACTAGCATGCTAGTGATCCAGAGAGATTTTGTCCATATTTCACTTAGAAAGATTGAAGTTGACAACAATAACAAAAATATGAGGATGATGATGTTGGGTAACACTAGTATATTGGTGATATCATTACTTGTAGCTCGTGCACTAGAACATATATTGTTATGGTTACTTTCTCACCGAGATGCGAGGTACCTAGGGTACACAACTAACTAGTGCCTAGGGGAGTTCTTGTGTTGAGTACTCATTGACTATTTGGAATTTATATTTGGAGTATGGTGTGTTTGGATGGAAAATTCAGTAGCTTACATGTATGTTTCAAATGTACCTATTCATTATATTTACCCACTTCGAAAACAATTTCCATTTAAAAGATGCACCATTAGAAATTATTGCTACTATTCTTTGTTTATAACACATGAAACTGTTTTTATCTTATAAATATTGTCTCATGTAATATTTGGTATTTTTTCTATTGGTATTAGGCTAACACACTACTTACACCTTTGCGTTAAGTATACTTGGTTATGTTATACACATGTAAGGGAAAGGATTTTAGAGATGGCGGTTTAGGTTGCCATTTGCTTCCATTTTGTGGTTTTGTAGAGATAGATCATGGGTGATTGAACCTTGTCTTATGGGGGTATTTGGTTCATCTTTACTTCTAATTTTTTATTTTCGGACCCCGTGTTCCAATTTAAAAACCTTTCATTCAGTTATGAATTTTTAATTAAAGCTTATTTGGCATGAATTTTGAGATTCGTTTTATTGATAGTTTTTTTGTTGACTTATGCATCATAATTCATGTTAATCATTCCCAAACCACAATTTTTGATACCCGAGCATGTTTTCCATCTCGTGGGGATAGGTAATTCCCTTCAGGCCTAACCATGGGTGGGATTTGGTGCAGTTAATGATGGTTACCAAATTCGTTTCATGACAATTAACCTAAAATAAATAGTTGTGTGACAATCATTTTATTTTAAGAATTCATTTTATAATTAAACATATTTTTTGGTCTCTAAATAAGAATTCTCTAATTATACTGTTCAACTTGTGAATAAAAATATAGGCTCTATAATACTAAAACCAATTAACAACCTTTGTGTTATAAAAATTTGATTATCTATTGTTTAGTGAATCCTTAATAAATCTCATTCCTTTGCATATTATTATGATACAATGGTATGTTATGAGAATATATTATTATGTGATATATATTCTGATTATTCTTATTTATATATAGATTTCTCTATACTACAACAAATCTATATGAAGTGTTCACATGAAACACAATTCATTCATCGAAAAACTAGAAGAAGTTAACTTATAATCAATATTATCATATAAACTGTTGAGTCTTCATTATTCACATAAGATTCATTTTCGAAGAATAGTTTATATGTACGAATCTTCTTAAAATAAAACTAACTATTTGAGATAATTCCTTGTCACATAATATTCTTTCCATAGATTAAAATTTAACAAAATAATAATTCATTTAATAAATGAGATATATGACATAGAGAATCCTTCACTGAATACCTAATAAAGATATGTAATACGATTCTATTGAAAATATATCAAATGTGTTTTATGTACGTCTCTATATATAAGAATATATACATAGAAAAACTTCTCTAGTACAATGAATGAGAAATTCAGAATATAAATTCAAAAACCATATTTCTATTTGTGAAAAATCTATAAAATAATTGATTAAAATTTAATCCAATTTATTAAAATTAGAATAATTAATAAACCATAAAAAAATTATTTAATTAATATTTATAAAACTCTTACCAAAAATATAAAAAAAAAATATTAAACGAATATTATATATAGAAAATAATAATTAATAATGAATAAGAGCTAATATTTTGATGGAAAGATTACTTATCAAAATATAAACAAATTGACATGAGGAACTCATCATTGTACCAATTTTTTTTTGAAAATTACAAATCCCATACACATTATCAATCTTTTTTTAAGGAAATAATGATAATACAATATATAGTATGTCACATAAAAATAATGGAATAAAAAATAAGTAGGAAATAAATTTTACTAAATTGATTCCCCTATCCTTTTTACTCAATTAACACACAATAAATAATAAATAATAAATTATAATTAATAATGGGTATCAAATAATAATAATAAGAATTTCAAACACCAATTTAATATATTTTAGATAGATAATACATAATATGTGTTTATTGTAAATATAAAAAATATAAAAAAAACATACTCAGTTTAAACCCCCCCTTAATATGTTACTCCTTTTTGAAAATATATTTTATTGTACGACCCATCAATGTGAACTCACCATGTAGAAGACAATTAAAAACATAGATCCACAGAATATGTTAAAAATGGTCAAAGAGTTATTAGAATATTATCAAATAATAAAATATGTAACAAATAGATTATCTTATGATAGTGGATTAATAATATTATAACATTTTAATTATTAAATTCAATTAACCCTAAAAGTATTATATTTTATTCAAAATAAATATAATAAAGGAAATTTGGGAATTAAATATAATATATTTATTAAATTTAATATGAACAAGTTATTACATGTTAGATATACTAAACATATAAAATAAATCATTGTACGTAATAAAAATAAAATAAAATAATTGAAGCTATCATTTTAACATATTAAATAATATAGGATTAGAATACTGGTTGGGTAAAACACTATATAGCAAGTGAATAAAATTAAAAAAAAATCAATCACATTTTCATTGGATATATGATATATAAATTTAAAAAATATAAATATGATTCTTTTAGTGACTGGAAATGAAAAAATAGGATAAAAAGAAATTAAAAATAAATATATACTAATATACATTGCTCATATCTACATATTGTGAATTTTTAATAAATTCATAGAATTCATTTTTATATGATCATTAAAACATAGTGCATATAACATGTATACATGAAACTTAAGAACAAAATATGATTATTTTAATATTTTTAAATAACATCACCCTCAAAAAAATTATCACATATGATTAGAATATAAATGAAAAATGGGTAACATTATTAATCACTTAATAAGAGATACATCATTATAATAAATATTCATTACAAATGGTATTTACCTTAGTAAAATAGTTAAACTCATGGGGTCATGGATATATATATATATATATATATGAGATTTAATAATTTTTTTAAAAAAATAAAAATATCCCTGAATCAAATAAAATATATAAAAATATCTATGTGTCTCTAAATATAAATAACCAATAAATAAATGAATGAAAATAGATAGGGAATAACCAAAACTCCAAAAGACAAATTTAAAATTATATCTCTTTATAATCAACAAAACCCACTTTAGATAATTTTAAATAAAAATGAAAATTACAATTAAAAAAAATATGAATTACATTGTATATAAAATAAAAAGATAAAATATATAGAAAATGTGAAAATTACAGATGCAGTATGATTTTAAATTTTTAGTTGATCCAATTCCAATTATATTTGCATTAGTATTTTCATTAAAATATTTATTAGCTTAATTAATATTTTATAATGTTTAAAAAATATTGAACTTTGAAATACTATATCTTGACCACTCATTATACATATACCATTTAGAATTTTTATTTTCGTGTCCAAGGATTTAATTCCATAAATTTGGTATTTTAATGTTATTTATAAATTATTTAGTTTATATGTATAATTTTGCATTTAATATAAGAATAGCTCTAATATTTTTTAATTTATTTATTTTTTTAATTATTATAAAAATTTCAACATTTTATTTCAATTGTTTTGATTATATTTTTAAATCTAGAATATAAAAAATAGAACATGAATGAAATATTTCTGGAAGTAGGGCATATTTTGGAAAAACAATTTATTTTCTATAAGATAAATGAATTTGTTAAATTCCATATTAACACTCAATTATTATGTAGGATTCATATACTATTATGTAAAATCCATTTTGAGGCTGTGTTGAGAAGTGAAAAAGCAATGAGACAGTTTAGGGATGTTGAAAGACCTATAAATTTAGAAAAATGATACCCATGTTAATGGTAATTATGACAAGTCCATGAAGACATAAAAGCATTCAAAAAAATATTTAATTTTATTTCCTTCATATATATAATTTGGATATTTCAAAATAGGATGATTCTAAAGATTATATAAGATCTTTTCTAATGGTCTAGTTAATAAATTAGAATAGTTTGGGATTGAATAAAGGTGATTTTGTCACTTAACATAGATGCAGAAATATTATTAACTTTTATACGGACATAAAACACCATTATATAATTTTTATTTCATTTCCACTAATATGAAAAGTCTATAAATTAATTATAATATGACATTTTAATATTGGAAAATCTATATTTGTTATTTGCAGGTGTATATTGATATGTAAGAGTAATATTTTCATATAAAAAGCACTACCCATTATGAAATCAATCGAATAATAGTTTACATCATGGACCATGTCAATGTGGGGGAATGGAATTCTTATCTGAAACTGAATGGGTTGAAAACACCGTGGATCAATTTATAGTGAGAGAGATAATATATTTTCTATTATATAGATCATTTGAAATCTTTACACTCTAGATATTTCATTCTCATTTTGTAATAAATCGCAACATTTTTGGATATTTATATATTTTGAAAACATTTATTAACATTGTGCCTTAAAATTAATGGAAGAAGAGTGAAACATAATCATGAATATTTTATAAGGAATTATTAATTATAAAAAAAATCACTTGTGGAGATTATTATCATTTCAATGTTGGAGAAAAACATGGAAGTCACTATGATATGGAATGATCTTACTATTCAAACCAAGTGGGTGTTGAAGCCATGCCAATGAATTATTAAATGTTGAAAAAAAATTGGTCGATATTTAAACAATAATACATTATACAATAAATTATTATCACATTAAATATGGTCTCACTAATGCGTATAATATGATTTTATATAATTCCATTTTATTTTACTTCATTTATTATTTTAATAAAAAATTTCTCTATTTATATCCCTCTATATCATATTGTTGAATTTGTTCTTATTCCTGTTTCACATCCACTTCTTCAGTGCGATATATAATCTAGATGATGTTGAAGAAATAACTAAAATGTCCATATGAGTGAGAAGTCCAGTGGTGACCCAAATTCCATGACAATTTATGTGTAGTAATCTTTTATCTTCTCTTATTTCATTCAAGGAAAATCAATATTGGGGAATGATGAAGGGGTGTTCTAAATATTATTATCTAATGATTTATTTCTTCTCATAAAAAATTCTCAAACCGTTAACATGTATATAAAGTCATATGATGATTTTTTCCTACTTGTGTACTAAATGGGTGAAATTTAATACCATGAAGCTAGGTTATGGGGTGCTCGAAATTGAGAAGAACTCTATATTACTATCCATGACGGAGTTGGATGTGTAATGCGATATGATATTTTCATGTTAACTATATATTTAAAATCCGGTAAGAAGTATGATCACACATATGATGTAATGTGATCATTAAGTTGGTATGATATTATAAATTAGACAATGAACGTTAACTCAAGATAAATCTTAGGATAATTGGAAATCTTATAAACCCATTAATTCTTTATAAATTTTAAATTTAATAATTAAATTTATTTCTAATTTCATTAAAATTTAGATCACTTTTATTTCCTCTCCTTTATATAATATAAAAACACTAAAAAAATAATAGGTTAATACAGTAAATAGTAACCCAAAATCTAAATCCATGGACAAGAATAGTGCTGCACTACAAAAATAAATATTATTTTCGTAAAATAATGATGGTTGTGTCATGGAAACTTCACCAAAATAAATTCAGACACAAATGTTTTTTGGTAACCATAAGATTATTAGTCAACAAGTGTTATCAATAAAGGATATAGGTAACCAAATATTTTATTTTTTAGCAATAATTTTATTTTTAATGTTAATTTTTTTTTCAAAATGTAGAACTTTTTAACACCACAAAAATGAGTTACTATTATAAAATATTCATTAATATAATATATACGAATAAAATTTTCAAAAAATAAAATAAAAATAGACATGTATAATTTAAGATATGTGAGGAATATTTTTGTAAATATATATATTTTCTTTATTAATTTCAATTATTTGTTTTCCTTTAAATATTTTGTTGTTACCAACAAATATTTTAAGGTATTCTGGCAACTTAGTAATCATACTGGTTTAAAATTCCCATGAATTACCGTTATACAACAAATAACTATTTCTACTATCCTGAAATTTTCAATAATATTTATCATTATTATGTATATATGTAAATTATGAAATATTTTAAAATAAATCATTCTTTTCAGTAACAACACGATCATAAAATATACTGATATATTTTTTCTTTTCATTAAATTATCACATTTTTCGTTGAAAATTAAACAATAATATATAATATCACAAAAAACATAATTTATGGATTTATAAGTAGTATAACATAAATATTATACCAAATTAATCAGACCATAAAACACATATATAAATTTTGATTCAATTTCCCTACCCTATATTTAGAGTTTGATTTCCTACTAAAAATATTCAAATCACTCTAACTAGCCATTATATATCATTTTTTATTTCATCATGTATCTTGATCTTCCTCATTTCCTTTAATATTTATTATAATTGAGTTTATGGTTATTAGGTTTGACATTCCAAAGATACTTGTATTCATATAATCTAGTCTATTTTGTGTTCCCAATGTTTTTATGGATTTTTAAAGGACATCCTAAACACATTATCATCTTGTTGAAATTATTTATACATTAATAAGATTGTGAAAAATAATTACTAGATTACCAACTACTATAGTTTTTATATATTGATCAAGAACATTTTTTATTATCATTTTTCATCTGTTAAATTAGAAACCCTAATTGAATCATTTTATTTTTTGAAAAGTATTTTATCATCTTATTTTTCTTTCATATTATCTCATACATCACTAGTGTTTCAATTAAAGTATTCGTATTTAGATATTTAAAATTCATATAATATATAATAGTAGAAAATAGTTCACTCTATTTAGTGCATAAAAATTTAAAAACATTTAAATCATACTCATATTATGGTTTTTAGTACCCAATTAATAAATATTATTAACTATCTTAGTGAGTATTCCATTAATTTTTGTTATTATTTTCCTGTTAAACAACATGAAAGTATTAAAAAATTCATATTTGGTCTTCTACTATAATTTTTTCACATTGAAAAATTTCGATAAGAAAGTGTAATATTTTACCACATATGAGGAGTAATATAACAATGAAAAACTCAGATTACTTTATCTAGTATATGAAAAAATTATGGGTTTTATAATTAAAATCATAATCACCATCTTTTTTTGGTACTCTATAATTTTGGTTCTCTTGTATGAATTTTATAATTATTAGCAACCATTATGTAAACTATAAATAAAAATTCTTCAAAAATATTATCAATCTAAATATTAAATAACATTAGTTTTCACTATTTAAATAATGGTCAATAACCATTGACATACCATATCTAGGGTTAGAAATTGTAATCATTGTTTTCATATTGGATCTGTTTCACTCTTTCATATTGATATTGATGAGATATAATATTCTTGAGGAGTATAATTTGATACAATAATGTTTTAATAGTTCTATTGTTCGTAAATACTGAAGAGATCAGTGAATTAATTCCTTTATAAACCTACACCATATTAAAAACTTACATATTCATGTTTTTAGTATCATCATTTATATTTTAATCTGATAAGAAGATGAAATGAAATGAATTTTTTTTAACATATAATAAGTTTTTATAGTAGTTTGAGGCTAAAAATAACATCCCCTCTACCACATAACCAACCCTATATTAAGGATTTTTTATTCGTATATATATCCTTTCCACATAGATCATAGAACTTATTATAAGTAGATAATATTTACTATTTATATAGTATGAAGAGATTTTATTGGGATCTCCCTTATGAGGATTTTTCAAGACCACCCCCCGAATGTTGTACAATAAGTGTTCAACCACATAAAATAGAATGATATTGAAATTGAGTTATTTTTCAGCATATATTTTTTCTCATCAACTAGCAATATACAGGTCTTATATTGAAAATATATATTCAATGAATAACAAGTTATGAATAGGACCTTAGTTTTATCTTTAATAATTAATTAACACACAAAATAAAACCTTCTCTTTTCAATGTGGTTCCCATTCTTACATTTTTTCTATTTATTTCAGTTTTAATTTTGTAATATAAAGGGAAAACTTATTTTTATGAATCATTGTATTTTGAGAATAATACAAATATTTTTAACATCACCAATATGTTGTAACATGCATCGAACATCCATGAATTTGTATCTAGAGTTCCAAAATTATGTAATCAATGTAATCCTCATTTTTCCATGAAATTAGAAACTACCAGAATTAAAATTTTACTTTGATTTTAACAATCAAAATAAAATATTTTATATATATTAGAATAAAATCTTAATTGAAATAAAACAAAATATTAACCTCAATTAAAATTCCTCAAAATTTATTTTTTAAAATGTAAAATAATATTCTTAAAAACATTAATCAATAATTCCATATAAATATTAATGAATTTATATCTTAAAATATCACTCATAAATTCCATGATAATTTTATAAATATCATATAGTTAAATAAATTATTATTTAAAATATTCACATTTATTAGAGATTCAATGTTCCATAAAAATAATCATTTATTTATTTACTAAATTTAATACCTTCAAATATTAAACAAGGATATTTTAAAATTTGTTTTTAGTTGAAATATACTCATCTTCCACTTATGAGTTAAATATTTTGTATTATATTTTTCTATAAATATTCCCTTAAAAATATATTTATATGAGAATAAGCTCATTTTAATCCTTCACATATGAATAATAATCATTTTTTTAACTATTTCTGAATTATCCACTTTTGAGGTCTGTATATGATGAAAATAATTTTCTAGAAGCTATAACGGATTTCGAACAATATTAAACCTTTAATATATCATAATTAACTTATATAATGTGGAATGAATCTTTATGTTTTTATATTCCTCCATTTATTATTATTGCATAACATAAAGCAATGTCAATCAATTTATACTCATAAGTTCTTATTATTGGTCTCCTCCTTTTTGTAGTGGTTTCCTTAATTTGTTGTTTTCATAAAAAAATACTTTTTTGTAACTCAATTTTTTAACATATACACCTCACATAATAGTATTTTGTTTTTGATTAATCATACATGATTTAAATTTTTCATTATTCATGTAAGAATCATTAAGAGACAAAACATTCTATATTAGAATCATTTTAAGTATAATTAGCAATGTAAGATAATTCCATTACACCTATGATTCATTCATTAGATAAAAAAATAAACACATAATATATTTAATTTCATAAATAAAATATATTATTTAAAAAATAAATCACTTGATATGTATGAAATAAATGTATGATATTTCCTTTGAAAAATATGCAACACACAAGATATAGTTCTTAGTATATAATATTTTTTACTTACAAAAAATTCACTTAAAAAATATGAGAAATGTAGAATATAAATTCCCAAATAATATTAAAATTTGATAAAATCTAATAAATTAATAAATTGGACTAAAAATAATTTAAATACACCTAAGAATTTAAATAATTAAACAAAATTAATTTAAAAAATTAATTGACATGCATAAAACTTTTATCATAAATGTAAAATAAGATAACCATATTAAACATAATAAACCATACTAATTTAAATTAAACTAATCTATAAAAAGGTCACATGATTGAATATAATAAAAATTAATAATAATAACTAATGGAAATAAAAAAATAAGAATAGGGGATAATAATTATGAAAAAAACGTGTAATGGAGTCACTCATGTTATGAACATTCGATGTTATCACTTGGGCTAGGAATACTAATGTCCTCGGTTACACCATAATGGGGGCGTGATCGAAAAATCACGGAATTCACAATTTTAAAATGGGGGATATAAACCACATTAAATTAGAGTAGGTCATGTAATTTTCTAGCTATGTATTCCATGATAAAAAACCCATCAATACTCTACAATATGAATTATTTATTATTATCTCAAAATTATTTATTCTATACTAACTCCTTTCATGCTAAAACCTATTTCCCTTAGCTAAACAATATGATACCCAAAAATCACACAGCCCTTATAGTGAAATATAATCCCTCATTCCATAATTCCTTGAACAATATTGCATACTAGATATTAATCTACCCATCCTCTTTTTTTGAACCACATTATGGATCAAAACACATCTCTTAGGAATAAAAAACTCTTTCCAATGAAACTATAGCAAAAAATAAACTCTTTTGTTAGGAATCAACTTTAAGAACAATCTTCATATCACTAAAACCTAAAATTTTAATGCCTCAAAATTTCATTAGCTTTACATTGGATATCTATAAATCATTTTTTATACTCTATAATCAAAATCCCACAATAAATAATATCGATACAACCACAAATCAAACACCATATGTGATTCCTCCCAACTAGTGATATAACCATAAATGAATCATTGGAAAAACATGTGGTATAAACCAAAGGATAGAGTAGAATAAACCAAAGGAATGTTTTGACCATACTACAAAATATGAAGAGTATACTAAATATCAACTAACCACTTAAAAAAATTTGTTTCCTCCATAACATCTAACCAACATTAGTCAATGATATGGGATTCACCATGAAAATACCAATGAAGCAATAATGAATGGTAAATTTAGGGATCCATCCTATCTATGTATGAAGACCCAATGGATACATTAACTTTTCAATATGCTCAATCAGTATAAATGGTTTGAAAAACTAATGATATATCATACTTACTATACTGATCCATGGTTACTAACGATTGGAAGAAAAATTCTAGAACATAGTATTATCAATAAAAAGCTCCCGAGACCCCCAAATACACCCAGTATAAGACTTCAAAGTTTCTTGATATTCCTTCATCCATTTAAGAATCACTTGGACATTTTTATTCATTTTAAACACTAAATATGGACTACCGATTCCAGACTCTTCTACCTAGATCATGTACATAGAAATTCAAAAAATCACCAATAAAATCCCTGGAAATGATTCACACTATTAGATGATTGATGTTTGTTATTTTATAAAAAATGAAATAAATATAGATGATTATCTTATGATTCTATACAATCAAGAACAAATGCACACAACATATCCTCTAACATCGTGGTCATTTGTTCTATATACCTATCAGTTGGATGATGGTATGTAGTTCTAAGGTATAGAAAAAATAAAAAATCATGATGGAATATATTTTAAAATCATTATGTAAAAATAAGGATCATGATCCTAGATTATTAACCATGGATCCCCATAAATGAACATATTATTCTATTTATGCCTCTTCAATAAATTATTGATTAATCCCGAATCATTGATTTTAATGAAATGAACAAACATCATCCTCCCATCTATAGTCACCCACATTGAATCACATACCACCTTAGATCAAGAGAAAATGGTAGATAATTAAAACATGATATCCTACCACATCTTCTCAGGGACATCCAATGGATATAATAGACAAGGCAAAATTTAAGGATCATCATTGACATATAATGACAAAAAACATTGATACATAAACTCTACCACTGAACAGTTCACCCTCAGACAAAATATGTGATACATAATAGCACGTAATAAATTATACACACTAAAATTCAATACAATGGGAGAGATAATAAAAATATAAACAACCATCTCTCAAATAATTTATGAAATAAAAACCTTCCTGAAGAGTAACCGCTAACATCAACAATCCTCAATGCACCCCATGGGGGATTCATCACAAATCGCATAATATCCACAAACCACTCTATCAAAATATCAATATTTATGATCTTAAAATTGTTATATTAAGTTTTATTTCATAAAAATTTTATATAGAAAAACACTTATACCAACTTCATTACTATCAATATATATGAATAAAATATCCTTAATCACTCTCCATGTGTCTTGATACTTGCGAATAACCCAAATATGAGACTTCTTAATTTATTTATCTATTTCCATAATTACTTTTCTGAGTGTATATGACATCTATAATTTAATTAGTTTTAATAAATCCATCCCTCATAACAAAAATATATATTCAAATATCACTAAGAGAAGATATACCTTGAGATCTTATGTTTATAGATACTAATATGATATATTTTATGAGGTAATGTATCCACAACGTAAATGATAAAACAATTATGTCTAGCTCAAAAAAATGTGTTTCATAGTTACACTTATGGGGATGGGTCATCCTTGATAAATAAGTTGACACATCCATTTTTTATTAAGACATACACTAATAAATTATTATAAGTTTCACATAAAACCAAAAATAAGTATCCTTCCCATAAAAATTAATGGATGGGAGCACGAATCTAATTCTCTTCTCGGTACAGAAACATATTTAAAATTTTTAAAATAAAAACTAATTCCTAGTCCCTCATAGTCATAATCCTAAATGGGTTTTCAATAAATGAGAAATCATAAAAAAAAATATTTTATAATATCTTTTAATACATATAAATAGTTGAAACTCTTTAAAATTATTAGGTCCCATAATGAAAAATTACCATTATCCTTGAAGGATACACTATCACTCCCTATTAAGACACCAAAATTTTGAGGAGTTATAATTATTCAATCCAAAATTTATACTTGAATTGATTATCATAAATTTTTTTTCATTGGAAAATATCCAGAATAGCTCTCAAATACATATCATGATTCAAGTATGATCTATAATAAATGGAAATAACATTGATGAACAAGACCAAAAACTAATCCATGTACTCATGGAACACTAACTTCATCAAGCCCCTAAGAGTAGTTAGGGATTTCATAATGGTAAATAGAATAACCATGAAGTATATGTTCCCATATCAACACATGAAATGAGGATTCAGGATATCCTCCTATTTAATATCTTCTAATGAAATCCTAGTCAAAGTTCAATATTTGATAAAAAACATAATCACTTAAAATAATTTAAAAAATCATTATTCTATGAAACAAATTACTATTCTTTATCTCAATGTGGTTAAAAAAACTACTAGTCTAATAATAAAATCTAAATACAATCAAAATATTTGGATAAAACAATAGAGAACTCTATAGTGACACACCATGTGAGTTAAAACAATTATTTAAAAGATCATCAAACTCAATATAAAAAACATTCCACTTATAAGGTGTCAAATGATAATGTCACATAAAAATCATAGAGGCAAAGAAATGTAACACAATATCAAAATAAATATCACATCAATGGGGTATTTTTAACACCTCTTAAAGGATGAAATCAAAAATATAATCATAACATATAAGGATTAACATTGGATAGACTTTATGTAAACATAAACAAAATTCCTCCAGTTGAATAAAAAAGGGATCCATTCAACTACAACCCTTTTGATGATTTTAATCACCAATGAAACCACGGTATTCACTACCCAATAAAATAATAAAACCTTCATATGTAATTAATCAATGAAAATTCACGTGGAATAATACCAATAAATTCTTATAATATCAGTGTATTAATAAATTTCAAGTAGTAAGAGAAATATGTGGGAATGGTGATACCGAATCATAAGCTCGAAAACACAACACATATTAATCTAATAGATCACTACTCCAACTATAATTTATAAAACCAAAGGTAGTAAATTTATTTCCACCTTAAGTCAAAGAGTTCATAACTTTTTAGGTGAAATGAAAGAGTGAGAAGTACCCAAATAACATTTTTTATAAACTGAAAAAAATTATAAAATGATACAATGCATGTTCTTGATCTTTCCAAGAACTGGAAAATATATGGTTAGAAACAAGATTCGGCATTATCACATACCTATGTACAATTAAAGAAAACCACCTCCATGTTCATTCACATACGTATCTCCTCGAGGTCAAGAAACATCATAGGGTTGTTATCTTCTAGCTCTATTTCATAGAAATTATTTATAAGCTACTTTCCACTATTATTTTTACTAATAGGGAATAAAAGGGAACTAATACAAAGGATACATAGAAAAAGGTCCACCAAGACTACCCTCACCACCATGTATGGTCAGTCACTATAACTAAGAATTTCCATAAAATCCACAATAAAATATCTTAATACTGGAAAATTCAATAGAGGACCATGAATTTTTAAATATAGAAAATAAATAATCCAAAGGATGACACCGAATCCACGACTATAAAAACCTCAACTTCTATAATATCAATGAACCTCTATCTAGAGACATGATCTTTAAAAATTTAAAATTATTTCCCTCTCAAGATGATCTATAATTTTAATTCATCATCTCTATTAATTGTTCCTTCACTAGAACCTAAAGATACACTGATAGTGAGATGAACTGAGTTTAAAATGAACAAATTTAACATTATTCAACCAAATTAGATATTATATAACCAAAATATAAACACAATTATAGAACATAATAGTTTTTTATTTTTGGATAATAGCTAAATAAATATATTATTTCATTCTACTTATTAAATATCTTTCAAAAAAATTACACACATAAATTTCATCTAATCATATTCTAGTATATATTTCTATTTTTAAATGGGAGATATAAGAAGTGATAAAAAACACTATGTAATTGATAGTCATATTAATGTGATATGATGATTTATAAACAATCTTGTATGAAAAAATTAACCAGATAGAAATAACTAATTAAAATCATCATGTGAACCTAATAGTTTATCATAAGACATGGTAGAATTGTATAGATCATGGAACTGTGATATAAAAAATTAAAATGGTCATTATAGAATTGTAGCACAAATACCATGGAAAATAAATAAACCTGTAAACATAAAATAGGATTTTGGAACAAACATAAGAATAAAAATCATAACATATGTCAATGTTAACCATTAAGACCAGTATCATATAGTTCTTCAGGCATCATTACTTGTGTCCTGTATCATGGTAGACTAGGTGTCACAACCAGCATCCCGTAGTTGGTTGACTGTCATTATTCTATTTCTATAATGATCTCATGATATTTAAAACAATCCCCAATTCATTGAAGGTATATATAATAAAGTCCTATCAAATAGTGATAAAGAATAAATATTTCTTCTAGATGAAATCAATCATACATATTATTAATAAAAAAATTGTAACTAAAATAGGGTTTATAAAATTTTAAAATCATATCTCATAAAATGAACTTATGAATATAATTATTTGATACTAAAAACAATTTCTACTAAAAGAAATATATTGATCATTCTTTATTCATTAATATGTTTTTCATATCTTTTGTATGAAATTTTATTGATTTTAATGGTAAATAAATTATTCTCGCCCATTTTGTCTAAAATTTATTATTCCTAGTATTATTATTTTTAATTGATGGTTATCATCACTTATTTGATAAAATTTTATTTTTTTAACAAATTCAATTTAATATATTTTTAGAACTAAATTTTATTTATTTCCAATTTAGTTTATTTTGAAAATTTATATTTTCAAAATTTTAATGAATTTATTTTAGATATACTTTTAGAAATAATTAAAAATTTATTTTTCAATGTTAAAAAATAAGTGATTATATATATGTAAAATTTTCATTAATTTTAATTCATTTTTATTTTATTTTATCATTTTACTACTTGGTTTCTATTTATTTGTAATAGGTATTAAGACTATAACGGTCCATCAAAATTACGGTCTTTTATTATAAAATGTTTCAAATGTAATTAATGAAAGGACAACATCCAACCTGAAAATTTTTTCTGTGGGTTCATAAGGTTCTAAAATTATCGATAAAGTTTATCAAATCCCCATCTGGTTCATTTAAACATTACCACTAAGAATACCCCATCATCCTAAACAGATTAGGAAGGAATGAATGATTTTCATAGCCTTATTTGAGATTCATACATACCCAAGGGGGAATAACTATATTGTATTAGTGAATATAGATCATAAAGAAAAGAATAAAATATAGTGAATAATTAAAGGTTACATAATGATCAGATGATGGTAAAGGAAATGACATAAGAAATTGATTTCATTCACGATTGAAAATAACTCTAGCCAAGCTCCATTGAAATACTAAAAATGAGTTATTGAACCAATGTAAAACCAAATTTTTTAAAATGAAAAATGATTATGATATGTAGTTATTTAGAGATTGAATTAATACTAATCCATTCAAGTGTAGTGTAATTAAATATCCCTAGGAAAATAACATCACTGATATTCTTCATGGTTTGTGCATTTCAATAAAAAGCCCAATATAATTGTAACTACCCAAAATTTTAAATAGGAACATCATGTTTGATAGTGTATTTGAAAAAAACTAAAATATTATAAAATAATGTAACATATCAATATATTATGATATATATATTTTTAAATAAATTTAATCTCTTCGATAGCTCATGGATCATGAAACCCTTAAACAAAATATATTATATTATAGAAAAATATCATAAAATTGTTATTAAATTTGAAACTATGAATATGAAGAAATAAATTATTAAAAATATATTTATTACATAAGTATCAAATAAGTTTAATGGTTTTATATTTATAATAATTAAAATTGGAAAAATTTTAAATAAAAAAATTATTCTGAAAAAATTATTTATCTGAGAGGTTGTTTTGTCAAGCATTATTAAAAAAATTATAAATTAAATTTTAAAAATTGTTAAACTATAATTTTCAAAATTTTTAATTTTTAATCTAACATATGAAATTTCACTTATGATTATTTTTTTTTTATTTTTTATATTTTTCGTAAATTATCTATTTTTCAATGAATATAAAAAAATATTGATTTTTTTAAAACATTCACTTGATTACAATAAATCAAGTAAATTGAATTTACCATTATATTTTTAATATTATTTAATGAAACATAACTATTATTTAGTTATATTAAATAAAAATTAATTACATTTTATTCATCATTATAATAGTATTTATTATAAGTCTATTTCAAGGTTGAAAAATACATTTTTTAAAAGATGTTTAAAGTGCATAATGTTTCCCAATATTAGTTAATGAATGTATCCCCTAATGAGAGGTGATTTATTATAATTTTATATATTATAAATATAACTTTTTATTTTTTAATTCATATAATGACTATTTCAATTCATACAATGAATAAAAAATCATATTTTCCCAAAACAATATATTTCATGGAAAACATTTTTGACGCTACATTTGGCTTAATTTTATTTTTTATTCTAAAAATTATTTTAATTTCCTTTATAAAATTGTATTAGTTATTTAATATATAAAAAAATTATTTAATCATTTATATTTAAATTAGTTTTCCACAATAAATAATTATAAAAACATTAAAAATTAATTACCACGGTTTAGGTAAAAAAGGCTTTACTTGGAGATAAACTGATATGATATATCTTAAATAATGTTCTAAAATTTATCTAAGACCAATTTTCGGAACATATTATGTACTTATAACCTCTCAGGTTATATAATTATAAATTCTTAGGGTTTTTTCATTGTAAAAATATGGGCCTCACTTTATATTTTAAAAAATATCAATCCTCTCCCCCATGTATAAAAAGTGACCCACTATCCTCTCCTCTTCACACATCCAAAACCCTTTGGATTGAACAATTCCAACCCCAATAACTTCCTTAATACCCTCAGTAAAATTATGTTATTTATTTAATCCCTAATAATAATTATTTAGGTAAAACCTAATGAGGTTTTCAAAAAAAGAGGTAAACTTTTTAAACATATATTTTTTAATTTCCTCTTTAAAATTAAAATCATATTAAACAATGATAACATAATTAAACCAATATTTTTAATATTATTATATGTTATTATATTATTTCATAACCCATGTCTATATCCACAACCATAAAATGTGAAATGAAATCATCGATCGTGTGCACGATGTACTACGGCATCATGAAATGATGTAATTGTTTTATCATCACCACCTTTAAACGACGTATATAAATATAAACTAAAAAATTTATATGATATATTTAGAATAATTATATATCTATAATTACTATATCACATATTCCTATTTACTTTTCCTTTTGGTTGTATATGATACTGTTACTCATGTGTACGACAAACTACGACCTCATAAAAAGATGTGGTTCATTTTTCCAGTTAAACATCATATGGATGGTAGTAAGTATAATTTTATATAATTAATTTTATATTTATGAAATATAATTAATTTTTCAAATATATGATCACATGTTACTTCTTACCTTATAATCCATTGGAAAATAATAGTGTTTCTCATTCGTACGTGTGGACTACCACCTCCATATCGGGATATGAATTGTTTCCAATTTTATTTTTATATAGATGGTAATGGGGATTTAATTTTTTAAAATAAATGATATATATGAAATGAAAGTTATTATTGATAGTTTAATTTTTATTTATTTTAATTTCAATCAATCTATCGTGAAAAAATGGAAATAGTGTTCATGTGTATGTTGACATGTTGTCTCCAGGAATGATGTCATCCATTTTCAATCTATAAGTATTATATATTACTATAAATAAATATGTAATGAATATATATTAAATTTTTATCTTAGTTAAAATTATAGATACTCTATTACCTTGTTCAATGTAAACAGAAATAAATTACCAATAAAAAACATAATGTAATAACGAATAAATTATCACACGAATTAGTTATATTAAAAGTAAATTATTAAAAAACATATGTGAAAGCCTAAAAGTACACAATATATGGTATAATATGTATTATTATTGATGTATAATTGACTAATAATAATCTTTAATTTATTATTATAGTGTTTTTGACCCATACTAAGGAAGAAAAACCTGATGTAGATGTTTCTCATGACACATTACCATCCATGAGGCATGACATATATTTACCACTTACTTATTATCTATATTGAATGTGAAAAAACATTGTTTTTTTTATCATGAATATATTTATCTTAAAATTATTTAATATTCCATTTGATTTTATTTCATCGTGGGTTATATGATTCCAAATTTACAAATGTGGTCGGGGTTTATTTCACCACCTCAACATTATTTTAGATGGTTTATGTTTAATCCTCTCTTAGTGGATTTATAAGATATTTCAATATTACATATAACATGTTATCTTATCCTTTGTTAATTAAATTAAATTTCATGTAATATTGTCATTTTCCTTCTCATTGTTACTTAAAGAAATTGATAAAATGTTTTTATGAAAATCTTTGTTCATTTCTATCTTATGAAAAAAATAATTTTACTTAAAATAATATGTTTTTTAAATATTTTTTAAAAAATAATTTTTCACATTCTACAAATAATTTATTAAATAAATTATTAACTATTATATAATTTTTTTAAAAAACTGTATTTAATATTCATCTTATTACCTAAAACAAGCCTTGTTTGTATTTAAATGAAAATTTAAATGTTATCACTTTTATTCCTTATGTGACATGTATATAATCTCATGATATCATGGCCAATAGATGTTTAAAATATTATTTTAATGAAATTTATTTTCCAAAATTCATTAAAACATATAGTTTAAAATGATAATTTTCAATGTTAAATGAAGATTTTCTTTGAGGTTGTTTTTATTGGAATTTTAATGGTATTTCTATTTAGTGATGAGAAACCCCTCATTTTAACTTATGATATATAGTAAATATGATTTAATAATATACACATAATTATTTAAATGTATTGTTTATGATCATTATAATGGGATTTATTATTTTTATACGATTATCCATATTGGTCTTAATGGTTTGTTGTTATGTTTACTGGTTTGGGAACGTATTAAATTTTAGAAGCTAGTTTTTCAAATACTAATGATTATATTGATTATGTTTCACTTCATTGTAATGTATCTTTATGAAGGATTCAATGATGTGTATTACAGTTGATATTTATGGATATGATAAAGTGAATAATTCTATACTCAATGAAATTTTTATAGGGTATGTTTTGTTTTCAATTTTAATATATTGTTGAAGTATTTATCATGTTTCCCCAAACTAATAATCTATTTGGTCCTTTAGGATGTCATACATTATATATTATGTCATATTAACAACGTAAACGACACCACTAGGATAATAGGGTGGGGGTATTTATAGTTGGTATTAGGGAAAGTATTGTAAAAACCTTGGGAACTATATGTAAGAAAACATGGATAAGGTAGTATAACCCTATGTATGATTTTTAAGATAAGTCTATGTATAAGATAACATCACAATGATTGGTAAAGTAGATATTGTGTGTTTTACGTTAAATTATAGAACATTCTAGTTACTAAAAATTGATTTATTTTAGGTGTTGATCTACCTAGGGGATATAACATAAAAAACATATCCCTTGGCTTGATTCGAGTGTTACTAGGTTCACAAAAATGGGTCTTACTACACACCATGTTTGACACTCCTATGGGATATTTTTTTACAAAAAATTTTCTTTATGAAACATTATGAGTTTTTGAATAGATAATGCCATTAAAAACCTTGTCTTCCACCTAATGATTTATATATCAAAAAGATATTTTCATGATTTAG
The DNA here is from genome assembly GCA_963277665.1 of Viscum album. Lineage (NCBI taxonomy): Eukaryota > Viridiplantae > Streptophyta > Magnoliopsida > Santalales > Viscaceae > Viscum > Viscum album. Next base: position 618,971,601 of record OY728146.1, on the reverse strand, counting down.
TCATCCTATAAATGATTTGTTAGGATTATTTGATTTCAAAATCTAGTTTGTTCTTAACACATAAAAATATTTTTGGTTTTTGTCAATGTATGGAATAATAATAAAATTGCCGAACATTAAATGCGATATAAAATTGTATTCAATGAACCAAATTTGATTATTAATAAAATGAAGGATGTTGTCATTTTTCCAAATCACTTATCATGATAAATGATTTAAATCTGGGATCATAACGAACTATATGACTCAACCATGAAGATAAAGATATTGTTTGCTGAGAGCTTGGATGGTGGAGACCATGGAGGAATGATGATTCATTTTATTATATCTGCAAAATGTGGCAAGAAACAGTCAATCAAATTTCTTTAACAAATGATAGATTGATTTGGGTGTGGAAAAGAGTGGGAAAAAAGTAATTTCTTAGGGAAAATTAAAAGTTTGGATAATGAAATGGACGAGAATAATGGTTACCCTTGGGAGTTGTTAATTATTGAATGAAATAGATGTTTAATTTATATGAATTATGAAAATAAATGTCTTATAGGGAAATATCACTATTAGATTTAGTAGGGTTGTATGAATAATGGTAATTCTACTGATGATTAAGGAATTATAAATGAAATATGAAGGGAAAGAGATAATATGGAAGAAGATAATGAATTGTAGTTAATGGTTAAGGAATTATGTGGAATGATTATAGTTTTTCTATATTAGAATTCATGATTTAAGATAATAATGATATTTATAAGGATTGTACAATTTTACATTTTCATTAAGGATTCTAGAGAATATGTGTTATTGTACTGATTATTAGGAAATGTGATTCAGTGGCTTGTTTAACCGATTAAAAAAATTACGAGAAGAATATAACCCATATTATGTGAATGATGTAGATATTATAATGATAAATACGGGTTTTAATGTATTAGTAACCGTCTAGGATTATGCTACCTTTTATGTTGATGTAATTATGTATTGTTAAAATTTGGGAACATTAAAGTAATAATTTTTATTTTGAAATTGGAAAAACCAAATTTTGGGTGACAACCCATCACATCTTCTAAGGCCAAGGGTCTTGAACCCACAACCAGAGGGTGAAAAAGGTGTTTCACCTACCATTTTTATATGTAATGTTCTTGTTAATTATACATTGATTTAAATTAACCTATTTTTTGGATGAATACTTATGGAATGTATAATGATGAACTGTAGGTGTTACTATTGTGGTTTAGAGAATAATTTATTGGATGTATTGTGAAAGAAATTTGGGTCATTGTAATTATTTATAGACATAAAGAGGGGATTGTCACAAATTTATTGATCATATAATCAATTAAAAGTAAATTTTTTTTATTCATGAAATAAATTAATATTGAATATTCATTTCATAGAGTATGAATCGAAATTGATATTGATCAAAAAATAATGATAATATTATATTCTATCTATTATATATAATTATATAAAGTAATTATATTTCATAATTTCCTTAGTCTATATTAGAAATTAATTCAACAACATTTGTAAAATAATTTTGAAAAAAATACTTTCCTCTTACTTTCGTTTCAGATGAATCAAATGGTATCCCAAATAATTGATGATTAAGGATTTTTTATCATTAAATATTCTATATAATTCACTTTTGTATGTTCAATGATTTATATGACTCTTTATAATTATTTAGTCTTTTATTCCTGGTCCATATCATCACATCCAAAAACATTTGTCCTACGTGGGAACAAATTATTGTATTCATATAGATAAAATTCATAGATCATTTACCCTCTTGTAATTATTTTTTTTATTAATTTTTTTGGTTTCTAATAATGATATTTTAAAATTAAAATCCCATGATTACTTATATATTGATTAAATTTTAATGGAAAATTTATTTAAGGGGGTATAATGTAATTCCCTATGATTAAACAAGAGGATCATCATGTTTGACATGTTAAAAAAGTATAACACCAATATTATAAGAGACTGTAATACCATAATACATTATAAAATATTATATTTTTAATTAATTCAATTTCTTTAACAGCTTACGGAACATGCTACCCCGAGTCTAAAAGAACAATAATATAAAATATTCTTATAAACTTTCTATTAAATTAGTATATATTATTATTAATAAATAATTATGAAAAATATATTTTTCAAATTATTATAAAATAATTGGAAAGGTTATCTATTTATTATAAATAAATTAAAAACCATTTAACAGAAAGATGTTTTTTTTTATAATGTTTATCTTTAAAAAATTCAATTAGGCACACTTTGTACACCTAATTTAAAATTAATATTTACCAATAAAAGAAATTTTATATTAAAAAATTTACTAAATTTTTAAAATTATCATCGAAAAATTTAGTGACTGTTCAATTTTTTGATTTTTCAGAAAATATGTGTTTTTAGTTATTAGTGAAAATACATAGTTTAGTAAAACTCACATTTCATCACAATAAATTATCTGATTTAAAATTAACATTATCATTCAAAATTTATTTAAACTATAAAAATTGTTATTTTCTTATATTTAATATATTTTATTATGCTTCAATTACCATCATAATATATTTTATTATAAATCTATTTTTTAATTTAAAAATACATTTCTATGAAAGTTATTTGATAATGAATAATGTTTTCCAATTTTAATTTTTCAAAACAAAATATAATATAGATAAAAAATAAAATATTTGTATTATGTATATTAAATTTTATGTTAAAATACATAATAACATGAATTATCTTCATAGATTTAATAAAATATCATATTTTTACTAAAAATTACATTTCTTGTAAACCGTATTTTGAACACACGTACTAGTTTAATTTTAAATGGAATTATGCCAATTTTAAGAATTATATTTATAAAAGAAGATTCCACATTTTTAAGTAGAATATTTTATATTATCTAATAATTTAAAAAAATGATTTACCATAATGAACATTGAATGTATTAATAATAAATTTCATTGTTATGCTGGAAACATGTTTACCAGGTGTTAAACTAAGAGGATAAGGGTTTGAGATGACGAAAAATATTTATAGAACCAGTTTTATAGACATATTTAGACCTTAAAAACTATAATTTTTGATAATGAAAAATTTAGGAATCTTTTAGAATGAAAAAAAACATTGTAATCAATTTATCATTTAAATATTTTCATGTGTTTCATATTCCCCGCTTATAAAAGGCTACTAAATCTAAACTCCTCTTTAAACATACAAACCCATTTTTTTAGCCAATTCATACCCAAATGTAACATTAATTAACTACCTATTACTATAGTCTTTAGTTTGATTATGAATCCATGATATTAATGCTTTACATATAATCCTAAAGACGCTCTCCGATGATAAAATAAAATTCGTAACCATTTTAATTTGTTTTATTTATTCATCCACCTTCGAAAAATCATATTATTATAATATAATATATTAACAATAATATCCCATATATATAATATTATTTTATAATATTATTTTTATAACCCAGATCCATATCCATTTCTATCTAATGGGAAATGAAACTATCGATCTTGTTTATGACGAGATACCGCCACCCGAAACAGTGTAATTTGTATTCTATCACCGCATTTCACATATAGATATAATAATATATTAAAATATTTATATGATATTGATGAAATTATTATATTTTTTTAATTATAATATATCTTATAAATACATACATTCTATTTTGTAGGGGATAAGATAATGTTTATCATGTGTATAACCGATTACCTCCTCGCGAAATGATGTGATTTATTTTTTTAACATATTCATTAATTTTTTGGTAGTGTGGAAAAAAATTAATTAATATATGTAATATTTGTAGCCTAAAAATAATTCTGGAAATATAATATCTCATGTATCATCTTACCTTAAATTATATTAAAATAATCACATCACTTGTATGTACTTGTACACTTTTCCACCTCGTAACGATTGGGATTTTTTAATTATATATTTTACATGGATGTTAATATGGATATATTTAATATTAAAAATTATATATATGAAATAATAAATATTATATAACTTTTATTTAGTATTTATTTTTATTTGGGACCATCTATCAAAAAAATGGAATGAATATTCATGCGTACGTACGACCGACCATCTCGATGAATGGTGTAATCCATTTCTATATTTAAATTTTATATATTACTCTAAATATAGTTAAAATGAATATATAAGGTAATTATATCATGGGTAAAAATATTTAGATGACTTAACAATGATAAATTTAATTATAATTAAATTTTAAACCCAAATCAAACATGAAAAATGAAATAATTACAATCCAAAATACTGATTTTAACATAAAATTTGTAATAAACTGGAGATACATTACTATATGTAAATCATATGTGGTATGAGATATATTATTATGTTTAATTAATAGATATATAATATAATAATATTAATTTTATAGGAGGTATGGAAACATATGAAGGAATTCTAATATGATGTAAGGGTTTTTCCTCACACTTTTACATGCCTATGACATATGTCATCTTCACTATTTATTTATTTTTTTATTCTGTATATAATTACCATTTGATATTTTATATGACTAATCTCAATAAAGTATTGATAATTAATTTTTATTTTTATTTTACTTGTTTATGGGGATTGCAGCTCTAAGGTTACCAAATTGGTAAGGGTTTATTTTTACAACTCATCACAATTTGGGATTGTTTCTATTTATGTATACCTTAGGGGAGTTATTTTATATTTCAATATAAAATGTAATATATTTTATTCTCCTAAAATTAGTCATGGTATTTTCCTATAATTTTACAATTATTACTCTCTTAGGTACTTAAAAATTATTATAAAATTTGTTTGGCGAAAAGCTGACTTCATTTATTTTTTGGGTCAAAAATGCATTTTTCTTGGAAAAACATGTTTTATAAAAAAATATAATTTTTTCAAAATTATAAAATGGTTATTTACGGAAATTTTATCCATGATTTAATTCTTAATAAATATTTTAAAATTAATCTTCATGTGATTTTCTAAGCACGACTTATTCAGCTTTTATAGATTATCTAAAATGAATTTTCGTATCCTATACAAAATGCATAGATATTCACATTGTCATGAAAATCCTATGTTTTGAAGATTATTTAACATGTTTCAAATTTTATTTTAAAATATTTTTTTTCAATGTTTTCTTATTAATGTTTAGTTTAAAAATTTTATTTTAAAATATAAAAATACATTTTCCTCCAAAAATGCTTTTAATGGAATTTTTATAGTATTTATATTCATTAATGGAATTAAAATTCATTTTAAATATTTATATATTGGTAATATATTGATATGATACCATACTGATTGTTCATCTGGATTTTTTATGATCAATTAATAGGGATGTACTATTTTTATTCCATCCTCTATATAATTCAAAACAGGTAATTATTATGATTATTTAATGGTGAATGAAATAACATTTAATATGCATGTTTTTTCAATATGAATTCTTATATTGATTATGTTTAACTCCATTATTATGTGTCAATCCCTAGGATTCCAATATATGTATTATTATTTATATATAAGGATATTATCAAGAGAAAATAGTTTAATCCACGAAAATACTATATTTTATTTTTAATGATTTTGATTATAATATGGGATTCACGTAGGTATCTAGTTTATTAAGAATACTAAAATATTTAGTCTTTCAAGATGTGACTATTTGTTTTAGATTCCAATCTAATAAATTAACCATGAACTTTGGGATACTTGGGTTGGGGTATTTACAATCACGATACTAGATATTCCAACTAATGTGAAGCTTTATTAGTAAAGATAATGATAAGAATATTAAACAAATGATACTAAAATGTTATGATAGGTTTCTGAGGATAACGAGATTTGATATAAGGCCCCAGCCTTAAACCTTACTTAATCTTGAGTTATTACAAGATTACACATTGAGGATCTTTTCAGGTTTAGAGTTTTAGAGAATTAGATCATGAAACTTGCATTACATTCCACATTTAATCAAAGTGGTTACATAAAAGACAGTATTCATTCTTCCAATCAACGGAAACATATTGAAAATAAAACATGGATTCTTTCTTGACACATCTTTGACACTATCATCACATCATGTACCTTTCCCTTGACCTGTGAAAAACATTTCAAAAACTTGGGATGAGCATAAAAAGCTCAGTAAGGGTTATAAAAATATGGAAAGGAAACATGAGTTCATATATACATAAGAATGAAATCATACTTTACCCATAAAACATAGGCATATCAAATCATGAATAAATCATAGAAAACATAAGACATAAAGGTAACTTGAGGCATTCATAACATTCTTACGTAGGGAGTAACCCTCTTGGTTACGTTTGGAATACCCATCACAGTATATTCCCTAAATCTCTTCGGAGAAACCTTAACGTTTCACTCCTTCGCGTTACCCAATGCATTGGAGAGCTATATCGGGCTCACCCGCCCTTAGTTTATCACGGAACCACCCGTTCTTCATAACAATGCCCAAGAACCGTAACATAATCGTATCACATAAAACATGAATAAAGGAAACATAACATTTCCACATTTCAATCACAATATAACATTTTAGGATATTGAAATAATGAATCCATTAAAAAAGAAACCATTTCCAAAACCATTTAAAACATTTAATAAAGAGATTTTTGAATAAAAGTGTCCCATACCACCTTGAAGCTTTTAACATTTTAAACCATTAATATCCATATAAATAAATCCTTAAAACCATTTTGAAAACATGGATATTAATAAGAACAAATAATTAAAACATTTAAAACGATATTTTGGTTAAAGGGGTTTTACCAAAATTAGAGACACTTGAATACAATAATCGAGGAATAACATTTAGTCAGAACTTTATAATATCATGAGAATAAAAGGATTCATGATATAATACTCCAAAGGACAGTATATACACCATATAAGAGTGAATTGGTGCATAACAACAATGAACCCTCAATAGAAATGTCAAATGTGATGAAATCCCTTATAAAGAAGGTATCCTTAAATTAAGGACAAATCAATCTCAAAAATATGTGTGACAAATATAAATACACCCAATATAAGTTGATATTAAGTGTAAAACAATAAAAGGTCATTCACACATATTCAATGGATGACATATTCAATGACTACATGTTGAACCCAAAGAAATCGAAATTGGGTTAAAAAGTTCCCTTGACAGCCTAACGGCATCACATCAAAATGAGTTGATGAGAGATAAAAAGTGTATATCATCACTTAGACATAAAATTTACATCAATAAGGATATATTAGAACATATCCCATCATAACAATATGTAAATTAAAAGACCCAACAAAAGAAGTCTTTTAAAAAAAGAGGAGGGTGAAAGGTTCCCTTACCGACTTGGGTATCTTTCAAAACATACACCCCATGAAAGAAGGACAATAGATCATTGATGTAAATACTCATAAATGAATTTATATTACACAAAGAGTAGAATAATGGGCTGTACATACACCACTCAATGGAATTTGTGGCAAATGTAGCATAAATCTCACGAGAATAAAAGTGAGATGAAAAATCCCTTACGAAAACTCGGCAGCCTAACGGCGCCACATAAAACTTATGAATATGGATTTATGAGATCAAATAGGGTATCTCATCACATTAAAATAAAATTTACAGAAATAGGAATATAAAAGAACATCCCCCAACATTACAAAGAGGAGCTTAAAAGAAGTGACATAAAGGAGAGTACTTAAAAAGAAAGAGAGAGGTTAGATCTTTTACGAAAGTTCGGCAGCCTAACGGCGCCACTCAAAACTTCCAAAATGGATTGATGAGAGATAATAGTGTCCCTCATCACATGAACATAAAAATTATAGTAGGAGTAATAAAAAAGAACATCCCAATCATAAGAAATATGAGCTTAAAAGAAACGACATAAAAGAGTGTACTTATAAAGAAAGAGAGTTGTAGGATCCCTTACCTCCAGTCCGACTTGACTCGATCGTTCTTTAATCTCCTGAATAATAACCTTGAGTTAATTTCTAATTCCTTAATAACCTTTTTCAAGTTCATTATTACTTTTATACCACTTATTACCATGTCATACACATTATGTAATCATTTAAGTTAATAATATTTGTTTTGCCGATATTTGGTTCTTAAGTCGAAAGTGGACTTCTTACAATTACATGTTGTTCATGTGGAAATTTTTTTATTATATCCAGAATTGTATTCATGATGTAGATATCATATATTTCCAGCATATACATGTATTTATAATATTACATAATCATTTAGAGGTAATAAATGAAATGCACCGTTCATGGAGACGGTAAGCCGTACGTACGCATGAACGCTAATTTCATTTCTTTGTCATATTAATGGAATTAAAACTAAATGAGAGGTATGTATATTTTAATTACAGAATTATATTCATCATTTAGATATATCATTCATCATATATATCCATTATATACATGTACTTATAATAGTACATTACATTTGGGGATAAGAAATGAAATGCACCGTTCATGGAGACGGTAAGCCGTACGTACGCATGAACGCTACTTTCATTTCTATCTCATACTTTAATGGAAATAAATAATAATGATATATAGGTATATAATAATTCCAGTATAACTTCATATATAATAACCTTAAATCCATCCTTTATACGTCCCATGTATGGCATTAACGAATCACATCACTTTGAGGGGGCGGTAGTCCGCACTTCCTAAAATGAAGATATCGCGTATACCCATAATGGAAGCCATAAAGGTAAGACAAAAATGAAAAATACAGAAGCATAAATAAAACATAAACATATTATATATCATATATAAAAAAAGTGACATCATAATGGCCACCTTTGAAGGTGTTAAATGAGTATTGAACAATCATCGTTTCGGGAGGCAGAATTTCACCATCCACGGAAACCGTATGTTCTTTAACCATTTGATGTAGTTGTGTGAGAGTGTAGCTTGAATAAATCTTATAACAACATCCTAGTATATTTAAGATACTGGTGCTGTTACAAAAGAAGTAAATAAAAAGAGTTTAGGGGGTTGGAGAAGCAAAATAAAACAAATGAACATGAGAGAATGAATTACCTTTAAAAGTGTAACTCCTTTTGATTTAAGCCTAAAGGATTCCTTTGAAAGGATTCTGCCCAAAGGGAGTCCTCTAGGATGAGGAGAGGGATGTGGAGAGAGTAAATGGGCAGGGGTTGGCCGAGCCAAAGGCTCGAGGAGTGTGTTAAATGAGGTTGAGGTGGGGTCCTTTTATAAGAGGAGAGGAGGGGTACTTTTGGAAAGTAAAGAAATATTACTTTATTTGAAAATGTTTTTCGGTTTCAAAAGGTCCCACATTGATATAATTCGTGGATAAGGTGATAAGGATTCGAAATCCACTCATCAAATAAGTTTTTTACATGTGTAGTTCATAGATTTTACATTATCTTTCCATTTTATTTAAATCGTCAAATAATGATATCATTGCTGCATCATTATTATGTCATAAATAATTTAATTTATTTAATGTCTAAAAATTATAAAAAAAATACTATTATGTAGGAAATATTTTTATCTTTCCAATGAATATTTATAATAAAAAATATTACTTGTATAACCCCACTTAAAAATTGTTTTAGTAAAACATATCATGTTTGTGTCAATTTTACTTTTACATTAAATAAAATGTTATTTATGTCATTTCCCAACCAAAGTGGATCCATGGGGTCCCCAAGTTGACCCATGGCTTTTCTTGGTCGACCTTGACACAACCCATAAGGTTGGGACATGTTTCTAGGTCATTTCATATCATTAAAGCATTATTTATACCTTAAACTACACTAATTACCACTAATCGCGATTAAAAACATAATAAGTTACTATTCACCAAAAAATTATTTTAATCTCATTGAACCACATTTTACTTCTTAATGACAACCATGTATGTCGGATTTTCAAAATTCAATACACATTAGTGGTAAACTTTCATTTAACTGAAAAAACAGTTTGCTTGATTACCACTTAGTGGTTTCACTATTAATCAAAAATTGAAGTTTTTCAGAAAATTACCAAAAATTCACCCTAAGCTATATTTGATATTCTGAATTCAAAAATGAAGTCCTTTTTACAAAATTCAAAACATATAAGTCACATTAATTAATTTAATAATTAATTCCCGCTGTCATGACAAATAGCGTGTTTTATGAAACAATAAGTATCAAAAGATTGACACTAGTTTAAGTCTGATTTCAAAGTGAAATTGATTCCAACGACCACTATTGGATTTAATGGTAAAAATATTTTCTAATTTCACTTTAAAACCAATTCAAAATATAATCTAATCATATAAATAAATTAGATTAAAAAGAGGTTTTGAATTAAAATACAACATTTTACACTATTCATTAAAAAATGAACTTTATCGGAAAAATACCAAAAAATTACACAAAGTAAAATTTGATGTCCCGATTCTTAATAAGAGTTTTATTTGGTCCAAAAGAATGTTTAAGAGTGAACAAAACTATATTTAATGATAGTTCTCCATTAAAAGGCGATAAGTGAACCTTTAGTGAAAACTAAGGCATATACGCCTAAAATTGAATTCTTTCCGTATTTTAAGCCTTTAGATTTTATTGGATAAATGTAAAAAACATTAAAAACATATATAATCCTATTTTAGTTATTTCTATCCATTCCCGCCAATACAACGGCTACATGTTAACTACCATTTAAAATAATATTATTTTATTATTAGAGTGCAACATAAGATTCCCAAGTAACTCGTTGTTGCGTGTTGGGTACGCCATCGAGCATTGCATCCCCTTTAAAGTCATATTAATATTTTATTCACAAATATGAATAAATATGAAAATGTCTATTCTTTATTTACCTGGGGTGTTACATTCGAGTAGAAGTTTTTGATTAATATATTTTCCTAGTAGTACGATTAGATTTGGGAATATGGCGGGGTCTTGATACTTCCCATTACACTAACAATAATAATATGATCTGGTGAATCTAAGGCGTTTCATTGAATTTTCCAAAGTAATATGGGTTTGTAGATAATGAATGATCATGCATGATTAGTTATGGTAATTACTATTTCATTATTAGGGAGTATGCTATCTATGTTTCCCAACGATGTTCACATTCTTAAGAGAGGATCAACATATGAGATGATGATTAAGAATATATATTTTGATAATGAATGGGTTATGATGAATAATTTATATGGATGACTGATTGTGGTGGAATTACACCAAATTTTAATATCGGGTGTTCATTTGTCAGAATTTAAGGACAATGAAATTGTATAAACTATAAATAAGGAGATTAATAGTGAAATATTTCTCTACTGACTAATATTTCAATTTTTAAAAATCTTTAAATTAAACTAATGAATGGAGGATATTTTTAGTTACTGATAATTTTCAGTGAACTTATAAAAATGAGTTGGTGGAATTATTTTGACCGGGACGTCATTAAAAGGAGAGATTACTATGGGAATTTTGTACGACTGGTGATTTATAAAAAAATAATAAAATTAAGATGATTTAATATTTTCGTATCCCATGTATGAGCTTCAATGAATGAGATAATGTTTAAGATAATGTAAGGAGATATTGAAATCGACTTGATAGAGTAGAACCCCAATTTCAACTTATTTTTTATACTTTTATATATGTATGATTTGTTTTCATGCATGCCTAAAATAATTAAAAACTTACTTTGTGGATAAATATCATGAGGATAATTGGTTGTTTCTGTTTTTAAAATTATTTCATGTTTTTTGTTTCATTAATATTAATTTCAATTTTATCTTCAATTGAATTTTACATATTATTTCAATTTTCATTTTGGTTGATTTATTAATGGATAAAAATTTAAATTAATTTTGTTTGTGAATTAATTTATTACTATAATATATCAAAAGATTTAGAAATTAGTAATTGTAATAATAAACAATCATAAATGAATAATGGTCTAATTTTTTAATGACCATTATTCACTTAATTATTAACTATTTTTGTAGAGTTATTTTTTAAAAATATTGAGGTCATATATAGTAGTAATTATATATATATATATACATTTATTATTTTTAGTGATATAATTTTCAATATATTTTATTTATTTTTCTTTAAAAAAACACTTTCATCATGTTTCATCAGTTGAAACACTACTCAACCATTTTATTATATATCACCTTCTATGTTTAGTTTCCATTATATAAACACTACTCCCTCGTATAATTATTCTTAAAACCTTTCTTCTTCACCAACCCTTATTTTATTCCAATATTATAAGTGTAGTTTTTGAATAAACCCTTAAACCACTCACCCAGTTTCCTTTCGAGTCTACCCATCACTATTATGCTAGTGTAGTATATTATAAATGATTATGTGATGCCTATGATAATAAAGACACAAATATATCACAAATAAGTATTATATATTAATAAATTAATATTCATTACATAACATAATGATCCATTCCATGAATATTTATATCTGGGGCCTCTGCAAACATATACATGTAAACAGCTTCTCCATATGTTAGTTACATCATCTCAAAGTATGTTCTTCATAAATATTATTCTTCTTTGATAGATCATAAATAATACATTTCACCATATCCTACGGAAAGGAAACACAAAAAAACGTAATCTCAAATGATTAGAAAGGGTATACATTGAAAATACCAACATTTCATAAGAATAAGGTTATGATAAAATGAAAAGTAGCATTTTGAAAACCATATAAAACATATAATAGATCATAAAATTGGGTCACGAAATAAATAATTTATCTTTATTAGACATGACTTATAATTTATTCAAATAAAATTAACTATGAGAATATACCATTATCCTATGGAATTGATTTTTGGCATACACATAAGTATATAAATGCATTTCTTTAATAGATAAAGACTCATTTTGTAGACTATCATAGTGGGTTAGGTTCACTCCCAACTCCATTTTAGTATTCATGGTTGAATCCCAATATATTCACAGTGGAAATAGTCTATTACCCAACTAGGTTAACTCCCCATTACAGTACTATTAATCTATTAGGATATCAATCATTAGCCAATGTGTTGGAGAGATATACATGTTATCCCATTCACATTATTAAAATTATACTGGTGTGTACTATAAGATCATCTAAAATTCATCATATCTGAATCCATGAAAAGATATCGGTTTTATTACCCTTTCATCATATCATAACCAATGTAAATGAAAAAGGATTCACAATAATTTCATCATAGTATAACTTTTGGGAAAAGAATTGTGTTTTTTAGGCATTTTATCTTGGTATGACCTGTGGAGTAGAATAGAGATTCATAAACATATGTTCAGAAAAAACCTAAACCATTAATAAAAAGAATAAAATGGAATATTAGTTCCACATCACTAGTAAATAATAATTAACATAATAAAACGATGTCGTAAATGGAAAATGATTTTTAAATATAACTTGAACCATTTCTAGAAGGGAAATAAATTTTCGCTAAAAACTATTTAGAAATAAAAATAAATATAAACATTCAGATATTTTTTTTGAAATTAAATAAGAAAATATATATATTAATCATTAAAAAATTGTGTCAATATAACTGTGGGAATCTCTGAAAATGTCGTAAAAGTTCTAATAAATATTACATTCATATTTTTGACAAAATATGTGTGGCTATTGTTTGGGGAATGAAATGAGGATATCATTAAGAAAAATATTTAAATGTAAAATATGGTTAAAATATTATTTATTTTATCAATTATACAATGTTAAAAATGTTTTTTATGATACATGAGCTTCGAAGAAATAGTGTATTCGCTCTAAGAGATAATTAATATGATTTTTATTAATAACATTATATTGACCTCTTCAGTTTATAAAGAGTGAAAAATTAAGGGGAAATATATGTTCTCATTAAATTGACACAGGAGAATAAAATTATTTAGTTTATTGATATATGCATCATAATATTTTATTCTCGAAAAAATATTCACAAACCATCCTGATAAATGATGAGATTGTATCATAAAACCACTACCACTTTGGTAACATTGAATCATATATAAGAAATGAAAGAATAACATTAAAAGATACATAAAATTACATAATTATATATAAATTCATGATATTAAATGTAAATGAGGATTTTTATGGACCTCATAAATGAAGATAGGTGTGTAACATAACATAACTCTCGATAAAGGAAGATTGTGAAAAACTTTTTTTACCTTATGTCTCAATATCCTTCAAACATGTTAAAACATCTTTAAGAAAAATATAATTTTATTATATATATATTATAGTACTATACCCATATATATATATATATTAAAACGTAAATTATTTAATTTTTTTTACCTATTTATTAAAAATTCTATTTGAAAATCACCTTTCAGTTAATAACGTCTTTGTTTTCATGTAATATTTTTTATATTCTTACAATGATCATGGTTCCATAATATCTGTAATGTTATATATTATAAGATTATATTATATATTAAATATATATGTAGTTACAGTAATCTATAAATGTTATATATAAAACCAGAAATACACTATTAATGGAGATAGTAGGTCATACATAAACATTGAAATTGCATCCATATTCTCGATGGAAATAAAGAAAAAAATTTAAATAAATAAAATATAATTAAATTTTCATTTTTATTTCATATATATCACATATTTTCATTAAAGCCATCCATATTACCTTCCATGTAAATAATGAATGAATCACATTGCTTGACGAGGTGATACTCCACTATATATATGATTGATGTTATCGTATACCCCATGGAAGGTAAAATAAGATAGAATATGTTCTATAATAATTATATATGTACATTAATGTTATAGATATAATTTATAGTAATTATATCCATCTTCATATACAACCATGAGTGTTGTTTATGGAAAATTTTTCACATCTATTTGTGATGGGGTAGTTTATCTTACACACGAGTGACATTATCTTTCCCTATTTTATTGACGAGGATAAAAATATAAGCCAAGATAATGACTTAAGAACCTATTATAATATGGAATATAGTAAAATTATAACATTATAATAATTCAATATTAATTTAATGAGGTTAAGGAATAATAAAATAATAAATCTCATTCAAGATCATTACACCTTCTACGAGTATGCTCCATGGGATTTCACCAAAATCCTTCATTAGATAAATTTATGATCAAAGTAATGATTAAATGATGAGATTATAGAGGAAATAAATTTATTTATTTAGAAATTTGAGGAACTAATGGTTTTTAAATAGCGAAGAGGGGAGGATAGGGGTGACCGTTATAAGTGTTGTGACAAACACACAAGAAATATTTGTAATAAAAAATTTGTAACCATGTTTTTGTAATAAAAAAGGCTATAAAATAGACCATTTCCAATATTAGATGATTTATGATCTAATTATTTTCATCTAATAGGTGTTTCAAAATTTTATAGGTTATTTAATTACTTGCCATTTAGTTTAATGCCTCCTAAACCCATTTTCACATTAACCATGGTAATTAAAATATTTATTCTTTTACTGCACAAAATGGTAAAAAATTAATTTGACCATATTAAATAATATATATTATGATGATTCAAAATAATTAATCAAATTTTAAACATCTAACACCCAAACTATTTTGAAATGAATTTAAAATTAAACATATAGATGTGACGGGAAATGAGATTTTGACAGAGAACGTTTTCATACATAGAGAAGTATTTAAAATAAATATTCATTATAAAATTGAATCAAATTACCTAAATTATAATAGTCAATATATAATTTACCTAATTCAAAATTTGAAATCAATTTTTAAAAATTTCTATTTTTTTAATGTTATAAATGAATGCACGATATATAATTAAGACCAAAATGTTTCACTATTCACTGATATACTTTGTTTTTATAAAATTATTAACCCTTCACATTAATCTATTATTAATATTTTAATTTTAAATAACATTATATATCTCTTTATCTTTTAAATAATTTCTAATAACAGTTTATATTATTTTTTCAAAAAATTTAATTACTTCATTTTCTAAGAATATAGTTTTTTTGAATCATATAATGACTTGTCTAAAAATTTCCATATTTTTTATATATATGTATTATTTATATAAAATTTTATAAATAATATTTAAATTTTTTTCCTATTATTTTTTCCATGTTTAACATCAGGGTAATCATATTAATTTATAGATAAAAATATTCATAGTTTATCATGGATCATTAAAAGTTTATGTTTTGTTTAACACAAGCTATTAAAGAAATTTACTATATTCCCAAAAACAATTTCTGAAATAATTGGGTGGAAGATTATATCTTTCATTAAAATTAATATCCTCATATTTTTTTCATTCATATACAAATATATGAGTATATTTATGCATCATCAAATCCTCATGTTCCCAAAAATCATCCTCAAACAAGTGGTATTTTCATAAATCAATGACTATGTGAGTGGTTCTTTTTCATTGCTATTTAACCCTATGATCTTGAACATCCACTAGTTTTTCCTACTAAGATTGATCATTCACCATAGTTAAAACATCTGAGTTCAGTATATGTTAATGTTTTGTTTTTTACTTTCTCAAGATTGATATAGGAAACACTTCATGAACATGACATAGGTTTGGTAGATCCACTAACATATTGGCTTCTATCTTGATATGATCAAAATATTTTATGGGAATAAGATATATAGCTTTTAGTTTTTTGTTACAAAAAAATATCATAACATTCTATAAAGGGTAAATTCATAGACATACCTTATCAGCCAATTCAAAATTCAAATCACATCGATGATTATCATCATGAATTGTCTGATAACTTCTTGGGGCCCTTATATGTTATTGAATGGCTCTAATATTCTCTTATATTTAGTTAGCTATATCAGTTCCTAATAGATTTATTTCTCCAAAATCATTCTAACATATTATATCCGTAAAACTATTTCTATAAATCACTTCATAATGAACCACATAAATAATTGAGAGAGATCTATTTTTTTTTATTAAAAGTCAACTGGAGAATGTTCTTGATCTCATCTACCTTTAAATTCAATATAATAAAATTTCAACATATCTTATAGGGGTTTTTACTATTATATCAGACTCAAAATATATCTATGGATGATACATAATGTAAAAACTCAACTTTATATAAAGATCATGTTGATGGATTTGCCAAAACCTTTTGGTAAACCTCATATTCCTATCAGAAACTATTGAATTTGAATGTCCATGAAACCTTACCACATGATTAATGTATATAATAGAAAAATAAGAGATATATAAATAATATTTGATATAATGAATTGTGATGACTTTATAAGATGATTGACTACAACCCATATATAATGATTCTCTTTTTATGTTTTGGGGTGTTCAATGAAAAAATACACAGTGATGTTTTCCAATTTCTATTCTAGTATGACTAATTTTGGTAAAATCACCTTAGTCTTCCGTTTCTCTACCTTAATATTCTGATATACCAAGAAATGAGATTGAAAATTTTAGTTATAGCTCTTCATGAAATCTCATAAGATGTACTCTTTCAAATATCTATATATCTTTAAATTTCCATGATTATTAGAGAATAGGAGACTATGACCATCCTCTAGAAAATCCATCCTCAAAATTTTTATAGACTGAACACTTACACAATTTCTAAACGTTATCTTTATTTCATGATAATGTCTAATCTCAAGAATATTTCTAACCTTATTTTATAGCTCCACTACTTCCTTATACACCTATTTAATCATTACATAGATAGATGTATGATCATTAAATTACGAAATAAAAAATTTCTCCCCTTCCTTCAATATTTCCTTATCCATCCTTTGCAATAAAAAATATTGGATCTTGTGTGATCCACATCATGGATATTCTAAAATGATATTTCAAGTCAAACAATTAGCCAACTCATTCACTTTCCCATGGCTTTAATGTATTGGATAGCTATAGTAATTAATTATATCTAACTATATTATATAGAATATTATTAAATACTTATGTTTAAATATATAACTTAAACATCATTGATTGGTAAGTATATCAAAATTTTCTCCAAAGAGATAATGCCTCCATATAATTACTGAATATTTCACCATTTCAAGCTCTGAATCAATATATTTTAGTTTTTTTCATGAGACATCAATTTTCATTAGGTATAATCTATAAAAATATAATTCTGGGTAATAACACATCCCAATCCTTTCAAGGATTCATCACTATAAATTTAAAAACAATCGCTACTACAAGTTAATATATGGACAGGTGCACATTATTTTATTCTATTTATTTCATTAAAGGTTTCCTCACATTAATCTACTAAGTGGAATATGGCAATAATCCGAGTTAACATGGTGATTATATTATATAGTCATGAGATATTCTACACACACCACCGATAATAGATTTGTAAACCAACAAAACTATTCATCTCATTCACAATAGATTTTATGGGATAACATTAAATGCCCTATGTATTTTATTGATCTATAGATATACCGTCTATTGATATTATATAACCCAAAAATAGAACATATTTAATTGAAAATCCACAATTTGTATATTATCAATATAGTATATAATTACTTAGGTTTTTTTTGTATGGTTCCCATGTGATATTCATTTTCTTAGATTCACTTAGAATAGATATTAATATCATCCATACGGAATACCATAGTAACATCTGAAGACAATATTTATTAAATCCATGATGATAGTGGGGGAACTAGTGAGACCCAATCCCATCACAATACATTAAAATTTTCCATACCTTTATGGAATTTCTCTTGGGTATATCATTGTTCTAAACCATCAATTGATGATATCAAGATCAAAGTTCAATATCTGAAAAACATTGAGCTCTAAATTGTTGATCGAATAACAAATCAATATGTGGTAGAGGATATCTGTCCTCGATCATGATCTTGTTTTGTTCCAGAAAATCATTATAGATTCTCTTGCATATATATTTAGTTTTAACAAATATAACAAGATTACCCCAACATTAGAAAAACGGGTGAATGATTCCCATAGAAAGGTTCTCCATGATATTATTCTTTAATTCTTGTATCTCATTTGGGGCCATTCTATAGGGTGTGTATCAAATTGGTGTGGCACCAAGTGTGAATTATTTTAAGAAATCAATTTCACATTTTGGTGGAAGTATATGATAATATTTTGGAGTGAAATAAAAAACTCCCACATAATAATCATATCATCGATGTTGAGTTTCCCATAATCTATCTGAGATAAACACCACTCTTTAAAAGGAATAAAAACCCATACAATGGATGTGATATTCAATGGAATTTAATTTTTATAGGAACACTAATAATAGATCTGAATATGATTCAAAATATAAAAAGTTTCAGACCTTCCTCAGCACTTAATGCGTGCATTATGTAGTGAAATCCAATCTATTCTTATGAAAACATCACATTCAAGCAGATAAAGAATGAATTTAATGTCATGAATCACATTCTCACAAACTTCAATGTTCGATGAATCATATACTTGAGATATGATTGTCAAATCATTAGGGGTGTTAAAAACTAATTCTACATATAATATTTTTGGTAGAAATCTGATACAATTATAAAATTTATTAGATATAAATGGATGGGTAGATACATAGTTAAATAAGACCATAATAGTTATATATTAAATGATAAGTGTTCCTTTCCCTGTGTCATTATTAAAACTCTCATTAAATATAATGATTGAATTTTATTTTACCTTTTCCTTTATATTAATAGGTTTATGACCTCGATCATTATAATTTAGCTTCATATTTAGGTAGTTATTAGAATAATTCACAAACTCCTTGTATTTCAAAAATTGGAGTCTTGGTGGTGCATTATTTAGTTATTTTTCTCTATTTGACTCTTTACCTAACCTATTATAATCATTTTATTAATCAATATCCCTATTTCATTCCATTCCACACATAAAACATTTTCCAGTACCCATAAATTTTTTTCCATGTTTCCTTTTACAAATTGAACATGATTGAAGGTTCATATTATTAATCCCATAGTTAATAGTGTTTTTATTGAACTCTATATTCATTTTATTATAAAAACCAAGATATATATTTGTGTAATATCACTCCCCAATTCAATATTATGATTAAATTTATTGATTTATTCAAATCCACTAATGTATCTTATCACTAAAACCATCTGGATACTTGGGTTTAAACCACAAATGAATTGACCAACATTGCACTCTGGATTAATGATAATACCAAAATTGTACCTTATATTTCATATAATTTTATTGTAGGTAACCAAAGATTAATCACCCTTATAATTTAGCTCAACAAATTAATTATTTTTTATTAATAATGTTAGGGATATAGTTATTGAAATATGAGTTCAAAAACTCATTCCCCTCTATAGATTCAATTTCATTATATTACCTTGTATTCTTGATGAGAGTCCCTATTTATATGCCTCACCTTCCAAATTATAGACTACCAAAATGAATTTTTCTTGTTATCATCACTAAAAGAAAAAAATTATCTTTTTTATGGGGAAAATCTATTTCATATAATCTGATTGATCAATTTATCCACTGAATGAGTGTAGAAATTACTTAATGAATGAATCATTATAATGTTATTCCCACATTTCCACTATTGGATGTTCAATATGAACCATGTATTGAGATAGTTGTGTGAGTATAAAAATGAGATTTTTCATTTTAGATAAAAAAAAAATTAGGATACTAAGGAGGGGAATTTATTTTCCCTTCACACTCATCATTAACATAGATCCATCAAGATCCACCAATTGACCAAAACATAAAAAATAGTATTTATGACACTAATATTGAGGAAACTCATAATCATAATGAAAATACTTATAAGATTTATAAATCATAAAACCTTATTGTAATCTATGACACCTTAAGTTTATCCTAGCTCTTTCGAAGTAATCTTCAATTTAAATCCTTCATGATGGTTCATAATGATTTTTTCGAATTTCCAAAGAATATCCCCAAGGATTTTTAAACCATATGTGCCGAAAGGCCCATTTTTATTCTCTAGGAGATAATCAATCTCAGTTCTATGAAACCTATTCAGAGTTATAATCCCTAGGTACAGTTATTTCGGAGCTACATCATTTTTTATTATCTATATAAGCATGCAATTCCATGATGAAAATTTGCTCTATCCTATAACAAAATTCTAATAATTTTTTCTATACATTGACTAGTCCTTATAACTATCCTTTGAAAAACAAAATTCATCTGAGTAATGTTTTTTCATCCCATCTCCCAAACTTTAATTACATATTTCTCTCTTAACAACTATATAGTCACAAACATCCCATACATAAATATTATATCTTAATATATGAATATTCTTGGCATAAAAAAATTGTTCATTCCATAATGGTTATGTTCTACTGACTTTGTTCTATTTTAAAAATAAAAATAATAATTTCTTAGTTTTATATGTCATCTACCACAATTTTATTCATAAATAACACCCTACATAGTCATGTCATAGATAATACCGGTTATCTTAACCATGGAAATAAAACATAAGAAATAGTGATCTTAGATGCATTGTAATGGTACAAAAAAGAAAATATCAAAAAATCACGAGGATATGGGTATGATACAATTATAGTTGTAACACCATGATATTTGGAAATAATTCCATATGTGATATCTTACATAACATAGAATACTGAGGATAAAAAACTCCAAAATATTATTATTTAAATATGATTGTTTTAACCTAGCCATTTAATTGGTTGGTATAAATAGAATTAACATATTCAATATATATATATATATGAAATAGTTATTGAAAATTTATTAATTAATTCATTGTGAACAAGCACTTGAGTTTTATTGAAGTAATTTTCTTATTCAAAAAAATATTTCTTTAAAAATGTGTTTCCATTATTTTTATGAATATATTAGAATTAATTTATAGAAATTATAAAAAAATTATTTTACAAAATGGTTTTTTATACATAATTTTAATGTTATCTTAGGATGAATTTTTGATAATTTTACGAATCATTTTAGTGAGGGATTTTTTTTAAAAATTGTTTTTTATTGTATTTTCTGATTTAATTTTATATTAAATTATAAAACTTTTCTGTGTTGAATTTTCAAAAATTGATTTTATATTTATAATCATGAGGTGAAGAATTACAAAAAAGTTCCATTTAATTTTTGGGAAATATTAACAATAACTTTGTAATTATTTTACCATAATAATGGGCAAATTGGTAAATTTTGGAAAAAATAATTTGATCAGGACTATAAAATGATCCTAACACATAAAAAATTATACTGTATGATTAATTGTTTTTTATAATAATTTTTTTCTTGATTATATGACATTTTTTTATTATAATGTGGTTACGAGGTTTATAATATTTTATTTAATGAAAAGTAAAAGATAAAACATTCATATTTTAAATAACAATAAAATATTAATTCTGATTTTAAAAAATATATATGATAGAATATAATTAAAATTTTAAAATCTAAATGTGTTTTAAACATCGTTTTTATTTAGTTTTAATTTTTAATGACAAAATTATAACAATAAATTCTTACAAAACACTAATACAACAATTATTCAATTATTAGAAAAGTTAAATAAATGATATTAAAATTATTGAAATAAATATAATCTGATACAATTAATGAGATCATTAAAATTTATAGAAAACATTGACTAGTTATAGATATAATCATATATTTTTTCTTGAATTATATTTTTTATGTTTTTATTTTTAATGTGTATTTAATGAATGGTTCTACAAATCAACATTCTAAATATTTTATTGAAAATAATATTTATTAAATGATCAATAAATCCTTAAAATACGATAAACATCCAAATTATTTATAAATCGTTATTTTGATCTTATATGTCTCATTTATGTGTATTTTATAATTTTATTGTATCATTATTGACCATTGAATATTAAAAGATTTTAATAGTATGATAATTTTGAAAAGAGTTAACAGGAAGTTTAAATAAAAAGATAATGATATAACCATGAAATAAATTAATCCAAAAATAATTTGATGATTTTTATTTGACTCGTATCTCATTAGGATATCATATAGGCTATTTAATGGACTCTTTTCCATCAAAATGTCACATATATTATATAAATCAATGATAATTAAAAAATGACATTATCATTGTATTTAATATATTTCATGTGTCCACATATGGAAAACAAAAAGATATGAATGAAAATAGAGGTACATATGTTCTTAATTAAATTAGTTTCATTAAAATTATTTTTTTTATTTTTATAATGAAAATAATTACCGTAAATGATTATATATTGCCAATAAAATATTTAATTAATTTTTTATAAAATATATTAAAATATTAATTTTGATAAAATTTTATTGTGTTAATGATTAAAAAAAATTCTTTTAATCTATTTGACATATTATATATGATGTAATAAAATGTTATTATAATTTACCCTTTATCATGACATATTATAACTCAAATAAATTAATAGTACCAAAAATGACATTAATGATAATTTATAAAAAAAATACTATATTATTAAATTTTATAAAATTAATATCGTCAAACAATTTAATTGATTTTTTTTAAATTCATATTTTTTCCATTTATTAGCCTTATTTTTATTTATTGTAAAAGTATTTAACATTTATGATTAAATATTGGTTACAATAATTAAGGTGAAAAATAAACGACGAAGGGGTTAATCAAAATTATTAGGATATAAATTACACAAAAAACATCCAAAATATAATATTTGTTGTTATTATTACCCAATAATATATTATATTCAAATAAATTTATATTGGTAGTCATTTTTCATGATAAATTAATTTATTATAATTTAATATTTTTGTAAATTCCCAAAGTACCCTCACCATAATTATAAATGGAACCTCCTCCCTCGCATATTTTATCTACAATATTCTTTATATCATAAAAATAACCAAATAAATTATGTTACCAACATATATATATATATATATGTTTTGGAGGTCATTTTATTCAGGAAATACCAACCCTAGTTCCCATAAAAATAAATATAAATGATGTCTCCAAAATAATAGGTAATTTTTTTTACCGACTCATTCAAGATTATTTATTTTTTACATTGTATTAATGTGTTTTTTTCAATCAAGAATAAATAAATAAAATATCAAAAATATAAATATATGTTCTTCTATTAATGGGAAATTAAGTTTCCATTTCTTCCCCATCCAATGCAAATCGAAATCATCACTCAGGCCTGCGTACGACTGACCATCTCCACATAGAGGTGTAAATAGTTTTTCATTATTAATTTACTCAGATGGTTATAAATATTGAAATAATGAGTGTATATGATACTTCTGACATGGATAATATTATTAAAATATTAATTATAATTCACTTTTCTATAATTTTATCCATTAATAATATTTAAATAGTGTTAATGTGCACGTACAACCAACCATCCCCATAAATAATGTTTATCATTTCTCTATATATATATTTTATAGATGAATATAGTTATATATATATATAATATTATTTTCAAACAATGAAAACATATTATTTATATGGAGGAAATATGATAAAATTATATAGACAAGACATATTGAATCAAAACAGACATAAAACAGAAGTATTTACCACCTGAAACAATGAATTTTATAATAAATTTATAAAATTGGTGATAAACTATTTTAATAAAATAATATATTGGATGATAAATATGATTTTTATGGGAAGTATGTATAATAAATCGATATGTATCGTATAAGAGGTTTTAAAATGTAGAAAGCAAGTCATACCTATATTAAGGGTTTATTTCCCAATATCATTATTATTCGAGATTGTTTATGTTTATGTCTCCACTGGAGAATAATTCTATTCTATGTCCATGTTTTGTTAAAAATATTAACAATATTGTATTTAATGTTATACTAAGAATATTTAAATCCATTTTACCCATGTTTTTTTCACAACATATATTGAAAGGAATCTTTTTTTTTCTAAACAATGAACATTATGAATTGTTCGGTAAAAATACACAAGGGTTTTTTATTACATATACATCATGAGAATAATTTCCCACCATAAAAATTACTTAATGTTTTGAATCTTATGTTTCATGTTTACAAGGATATTTTCAATGAAAAAAAATCTTTTTTTGTAATTGTGCGGTGTTTTAACTATATGTGATTTGCAATGTGAAAAGGGAATTTCCCT
Source organism: Viscum album (assembly GCA_963277665.1). Lineage (NCBI taxonomy): Eukaryota > Viridiplantae > Streptophyta > Magnoliopsida > Santalales > Viscaceae > Viscum > Viscum album. Next base: position 618,946,289 of record OY728146.1, on the reverse strand, counting down.
AAAGAATTTCTCAAAGATATAATTTAATTTATTTTTATCAATTACGACAAATTTCATTAAATATTATCGGTTTTTACTATTATTTTACCATTATAAAATATTTTTTTGAATGGTTCATGATCAATTTGAATTGGGATGTACTACATTGATATTATTCACCATATTACATTAAATGTTTAAGGATTATATTTATTGATTTGGAATATTATTAACATTATTTATCCTACATTCAATATTGATGTTTAGGTTGACTCTATTTTACCCCATTAATAAGAGGAATATATTGGAATTATTATGTGATGTGTAGGGCCTCATATAGCTCCTTGATGCATTTGTGGATCTCATGAGACTAACTAGTTTGGGTATTTGAAAATGACTAACCCATTTATGTATGATTTCTTGATTGAATATTTGATGGTATGATTATTTTTAAAAGGTCATGGGGCCTGTAGCGAAATCCGGTGGGTCGGGGAGTTGTGCATTTTTCATTGAAGGGTCGACGATACATTTTTTTGTCGATGATTCGAACCCCGATATGGCCCAAAGACCTCTCTTAAATTTTAAAGAGTATAGAAACATAAACATAATACATACTTGTTGGGAACTAAATCCATGGTTGAGTGAAACTCATCGATGTAAATCATTTCTGAAAGGATCTAAAGCAAAAACCCTCTAGATCTTCTGTATGCGCTTCAAAAACCCACGATTATGTCAATCGTAAAATTCCAGGTGCAAGCATGGGGATCTGACGATGATTTTGACATATTGTTGATCACTTTATTGAGATGCCTTTGATGCTTGTGGGAGTTCTTGATCCAAACTCTTGGATCAATATCTTATCTCTATGTGAAGAGGGATGAGAGAGATGCTCTCAACTATCATTCCATGATAGTGAATGAATAGTGAATGAACACCCATGAGAGGGATCCTCATCTTTTATTTATAGTATAGTTTATAAATACCTAGTAGGTCTCCCCGACCCCCGTTTATTTCAACATCCACTAAATAAAAAATTTATACGAACTAAACTATAGAAAAACTATTTATTATTTTATCACAAACATGTGATATATATTATGTATTACGTGATAAATATGGAACTATTTAACTGGACCTGTTGTCCCACATAATATTAAACGATCCTTGAATATTAAAATAATATTCATTTATTAATATTATCTCATATTTATTATTATTATAATTACATTAAATAAATTCAATCCCAAATATTCATTACATAAATATTAATGAATTTATTTAATTATTTTGGTGATTGAAAACTTGTACATCACTCAGACACTGTGGAGAGGCCCATTATGTCCATATACCTATTCAACTGAATAGGGGGGATTCATGAATATGATGTTGTGTGTAACCCTATAGGACCATATCTCGATAGTAGTGAATAAAATCCATAGACCATGAGAGATGTTTAGAAATCCATCATGGCCCATAAAGAGATAAGGATTGTCATAGAAACAACTACCAACCTACGAACATTGACTATGTGCTATAATCTCTTTGTCATTAAATATTTCATAAAGTAGTACACACACATGTTTCATCATCCTTTTCTTGATTTTTTATTTGTCGATCTTACCAGATAAATTTTCCTTCGTACTTATTTGGCCAAATACATATAAAGGCAGCACCATCATGATCAACTCGGCATTACATATACATATTACTAAACATTGAAGTGGAAAATCCTTTCTTGACCATTAAACCAATGTCATACCCCAAAATAATCACCCAACACATGCTACCTCATAACAGTTTCAATACCATCTTTTTTTTCATTGTATCAATGTACGTAATCAAGTGATACACATTGGTAATGATCTCAAGTCAGGAGACCAATACAAATTTCTATATATAGGAATTACTAATGACACCCAAAATATGTTGTGTTCTTATTGGTGGGTTTGTCCTCATGATCTCACTACAAGATATAACAAAGTGAGAATTTCATGGGAAAAAGACTCAATGATTAGGATCCACCAACACTTGATAGTCATAAAACTACTGTGTCGAGTCAGTAAGATGTATCTGGACCATAAAACATATATTTAATATTAATTTCATAGTATCTCAATGATCTCATTATAGCCAGGCATCTTCAATAACCTTTCAATATGACAATTAATCTTTGGACATTACCATTTAAATAGTAGATTCAGAAAAGTCAACACTATAATGGAAAGATAATATCATGTATAACTAACTGTATACATGATATGGTAATCAAATCTGTGGCGTAGTTCGGTCTAGGGAATCCACTATTTCAACAATGATCTCCCATATTATGCATTACTGCATTATGATATTATTTATTTATATTCAGTGTGATTATTAATTTATTAGAATAATCTTGGTTATGATTCATTCACATGTGATTATTTATAATATGTTATTTGATCATCATTTATTCATGCCATATTATGCACATGTTATTAAAATTGAATTTTTTTCAATAATTTTCCTTGAAATATTGTTTACTACTTATTTACTCAAATCGTTCATTATATTTTTACCCTTACCAGGCATCTGATCTCAACCCATTCTTACATGTTATATTACTTTGTATATGATAAAGTTTTTCTTGATTGATATACACGGATATAATAAGAAAGATATGGAATTTTCAAAGCATTATTTTTTTTGGTTTCAAAATTTAAAGTTAAGTAAAATTATGTATCTATTTTACCAAGACAAATAAACTATTCAATTTTTTGGGATGAGATTGTAACACCTAGAGATTGTGTGAATTATTTTTATTTTAACTAATTTATCTTCTTGATATTTTGAATTTCAAATGACACTATAAATACTTCTATATATATTTATATATTAAAAAAATAATTCAAACATTCATTTTAATTGAAACTTCATTTTCTTTCACTACACGACACACCAATATGGCATATGTTACACGTAACACAAATGTTTCTATAAAACACCATTTTATTATTATAAATATTTAAATGATATAATAATAACCTAGCCATTAAACATAGTTATATGAATAGTAAAAAATATTTTTTGAAAAATATTTTTAATTTTATTATGTAGGTAAAACATATTGTTAATCCAAGATATTGTTTTTTGGTAAAGTCATTCTTCTGTTTAAAAATACTTTTTATGAATAAATCAATTTTTACAATAAAATTATTTTTAAACACATTTGCAAATATCATTTTATAAAACAAAAAACATTTTTTTAGTTTGAATTTATATATTATCATAGGTTGATTTGTTGATATTTTTCTGAGAAACTTCATTTTTTGATGAATAGTGTAAAGTACTATTTATAGTAAATAACTTCTATCTTGTTTAAATAAATATTAAAGATAAGTTATAAAATTAATTTATTTAGACGTAAAATTTAATTAATTATAAATCTTTTAATAAAATTTATTTCATTATGATCAATTTAACTTTGAAATTGAATATACAAACACAATAAACATTTGAACTACTTTCAACATTAAAAATCAGTAGTTTCGTCTCATCCGTGGGATTATAATTATTCTTAATTTTATCAAATATGTGAATTGATATTAGAATAACATATAGAATATTTTCAATAATTATAATTTTTATATTTTAATTATATCATGTTTATATTTTAATAAAAATTATTAGTATAAGTGATTAAAATTAATCACATTGATTATGGCCAAACTATGCTTAATTTGGGACCAAAATATAGTCTTAGGAGCCCCAATGGAGAAGACACATGTCCAAAACCCGGTGTATAGAAATAGTTTGTGCATAAACCTTCCATTATTAATTTAGGTTTTTTGGTATTCATTTTTTATGTAAGAACATGTCAACACCTAACTTGTTTTTAAAAATTCCAAGTGAGTACATTTCTTTTCCTATAAAAGGACATCATATCTCTCACATATTCACACCTATAAAACATCTTAATATAAAAAAATAACTATAAAACCTAATTATGAAATCCATTCCATACTGCTAGAATCCTTCACCTGATCAGAAGGAAATCCAAGGAATCATTTTGGCAGCAACCAAATGGAATTACCTGATTAAGAGGTAACATCTACTCTCATGTTCATTCAATTATTTTCATTCTCCACAACTCAAAATATATTTATTTTATGATTATATAAAAATACCAGAATCAAACATATACTACTATTTTTTTTAATATAAATGGTTATATCTACATACACACACACCTCCATCTAATGGGAAATGATCATATTGTTTCAGTATATTGAAAACTACTGCCCCACAAAGAGATTGATTGTTCATTTTTTCACTACCACCAATCAAGGAGGAATTTATTATAGAAATATTGTGTATATATGTAATATATTATATTTATTTTTTTATTTATTATTATTTATTCCTTTTATAATATATATATTTTTTACTTTCTATTTTGTGTTAATGCAATAATTTCATTTTAGGATGTGTGGACTATTTCCCCCTTAAATCAATGTGATGCATTCACACAAAATATGGAATGTATTAAGAATAGATTAAGTAAAAATATATGATATATATGATATAATAAAGCTAATATATTAAATTTTTATTCAATTATATATTCATATATGTCCATTACCTTCTTTCTCTTAGCATTGTAGTTAAATTAAAATAGCCTTCACAAGTATGTATGACCTATTGTATTCATTTATTGTGTATTTTGTTTCATATTTACATATTCTATACATTATTATAATAAAAATAAAATGTATATAATTTATATTTTATCATTTTTACTTTCTGGATTTATGATATATTTATAAGGACCATCAAATTGAAAAATTAACACATATGTGAAAAAAAATACAACAATACCTGTACACAATGTAAATGTATTTTATCTCACTTTTTTTTTCTGTGAGGTCCATGCTATGTAATACATTCATTCATTTTGTGTAGTTTATGTAATACACATTATTGTATAAAAATTACATTATACTTAAATTTAAGGGAATTTACAAATCCGTATTATTATCTTTCTTTCATGGTGATTTTGTATCAAAAGTTACCAAATCAGTGAAATAGTTTTGTCTAAATTTGTATTCTTTGAGACTCATGTTTGATTATGCACCTAAATTCACTTTTAGGGGTATATACTTACATTTTAAATGTTATATAATGAATTTAGTTCATTTTAGGATACTTTAAGTTTCAAGTAATATTATTTTTCTTACATAGAGAGTATGATTCGATGTTACAATGTAATAATAGTTTATTGAGACAATCTCCTCATATTTCATGATTTTTTATGATTATGTTTCCTTTGATGAAATATTATGATCTATCTCTCAAAAAAACTGATGAAATTTACTCTACTCTCTTTATTCATGATTTATTTGTATATTGGTACCATTTATTCCTCTCATTAGTATATTATATAGTTAAGAATGTGTTTTTAGGAAATCCCAACATTACCATATCTTCAATCAGAAATCAGTGTCATTTTATAAAAATGTTTTTTGAAAAGGGTTTCAAAGAATATTCTACTAATCTTATATGATCATTAAAATAAATTTTTATCCTTTTTGTATTTTCCCAATGTTTTCAAAGGAATTTTATTGTCACATTCCAAATAATGTATTTCTCTATCATTTTTATTAGGAAAAAAGAATTTTATTTTACCTCGTACGACATTTACGGATTTATCCACCATCAATAATTTCACTCATCCTTTTCGGGTTTAAATGTTAATTTGTATGAAAATGTTTTTTAAAATTAACATTCAATGAAATAGATTTCAATATTTTTTAAATATCATTTTATTAATTTTCCTCGAAAATTGTTTCAAATGGTTTTCAATATTCTGTTATATGTTTTCAAGGAAAAATGTTTTCAAAATGATTTAACTCCTTATTTATATGTTTTGTATGTATTTTCAAAGAAATGGTTTAAAAAAATTCAATATTCTATCATAGGATTTCATGAAAAGTGGTTTTCAATGTAGTTTGAATATCTCTTTATATGTTTGTTGACGCTCCTTTCGTCACAGAATCTAAAGATCGGAAAAGGGAATATCTGAGCTCAAAGTGATTAATCCTTTGAAAGAAACATCAAAAATCGACAAAGGGATGAAAAAGGAGAACATTGCCTATAGGTCGCGCAAGTTCCCTCTTGGTCGCGCAAGTACACTTGCGCGCCGCCTCAACACTTGCGCGACATATGTGGTAACCACCTGGTAACCGCCCAGTAACCGCCCGGGGTCTTCTTTTGCCTATAAATAGACCCTGTGGGCCCCCCATTAAGGAGATCTTATTTCCAGAAACTCGGATTAAAGCTCCCGACGCCCAAGTCTCTTCTCAAAGCTTCCGGAACACTTCTAAGGTAATTTCTTACCTAGAACGGAAGATCTAAAGAGAAGAAGGAAGGCCCAAGTGTTGAAACTTATCAAACACTTGCGCGCCGACTTAATTCCTTCAATATAACTTGCGCGTCCCTTCTCTGGAAGAACCTCAAGAGGATTGTAAAGGGTTTTCTAAAGAGTCGCCCAAGTATTTCGATGCTGGTTGAAAATCGTGCAAGTACACCATGTGTCGCGCAAGTATACTTGCGCGACCAACACTTGCGCGCCGCCGCAGGACTTGCGCGCCTTTCAAGACTTGCGCGCCCTTATTTTTCTGGGTGCCCATCTTGCCCATTTTTACCCCTCTTAAGCCATTTCACCCTTCCTATTCAAGATTCAGTCTTCAAGATACTCTTCAAAGCCATTTATGGCATGATTTCTTGATTTGACATCCTTATCTGAAAGGAATTCTGTGAAATATCTCTCAAAACCTAGTGATTTAAACATCTTTATGTCACTAAAGATTGAGAGTTCATTCATTCAACCTCATCCTTTAAAATGAGAGAATCTTAATCCTGGGCATCCTCCTCAGGAGTAAGCCCCAAACCTTAATCCTAACTTAGGCTTCCTTCTCAGGAATAAGTCCTAGTCATAAATCCTGGGCATCCTCCTCAGGAGTAAGCCCCAAACCTTAATCCTAACTTAGGATTCCTTCTCAGGAATAAGTCCTAGTCATAAATCCTTGGCATCCTCCTCAGGAGTAAGCCCCAAACCTTAATCCTAACCTAGGCTTCCTTCTCAGGAATAAGTCCTAGTCATAAATCCTGGGCATCCTCTTCAGGAGTAAGCCCCAAGTCCCTTAACCTGGGTCTCCTTTTCAGGAATAAGACTCAGTCATAACCTTGGGCTTCCTTTTCAGGAGTAAGCCCCAAGTCCCCTTAAACTTCTCTTAACCAGTCATAATTTACCTTTGATTTGGGTTTCCTTTTCAGGAGTAAAACCCAATCATAAGTCCCCTCCTAACTTGGGCATCCTCCTTAGGAGTCAGCCCCAAGATTAGAGTATTCAAATCTCCATGAAGCACATATAACTTTGTGGACCCTGTTCTTGGATTTTAACCCTAAAAGTAAATCCTAAACCTTCGTCTATCTGGGCAGTCATCTATACATAAGCCCCAAAACAAATTCTTATGATTGCATCTTTTATGGCACAATTGTCTAAATTTTACCAATACCTCTTGTTTCTCACACCGAGCATGACTCACGTGAGCTTAGAGTGTAAAAGTAATTATGACATTCATCTTTGAGCCATCAATCATAAAACATCATATCCCATTCCTCGAACTACGTGGGTTCTGATTCATTTTTTAAAACAAAGGATACGTAGGTAGCCCATTTATGGGTTCGATCCCAACATTGAAATAATCTCTGTCCTTCTGAATGACGATAAACTTCAAGTGCCCCACTGAGTGGCTTTAAAACCAGCCTGGTCATCAAAATGACCAAGAGACTTTTATATAAATGTTTTGAAGGATACCATTGACCAAGAATCTCTAAACAAATATAGATGATTCTATATTGATGAAGAACCTCGAATACATATAAAAGATTCTCTAAATTTCTTGCATATTTAATCATTGATTGTTAAAACTAAAGGAAAGCTCATTTTATACTTGGTAATGTAATAAGGATTCACGAACTTAACTTAAATCTATAAAGAGAGTCCCGGAGTAGACAATAATTCCCCTCAAAAAGGTGTGATGAGTCCGACCTCCCATCCTCTCGACCAATGAAAATTCCTAAGCCTCATTAGCCCACAAGCTAATGAGCGCCTGCCTTTGGAAAGTAGGTCCAAACGGATGTGGAATCATTGGATGTTTCCGGTTCTACGAACAAACCCGTTAGAAACCGATCGGAACGTTTGAATCTCCCGTCCAGGAGGTCATCCCCGGATTCCGCGCGAAACAAAAATGGTGAACCCGACGTGAATCCTTAACCAAGTTAAAGTGATGTTCTTTTTATCTGTTAGGCCCCCTGGGCCAACAAGGCAATCATTGACATATGATCATCCAAAATATGCAGTAGCCGGATTCATCTTGATTATGTCTGTTACATGGAACAGGCACTCTTTTTTCAAGATCTTCTACAAAAATGGCTTTCCTTAAATTCACCCCTGTGAATACTGCTGCTGGGAACACCTCTACTGTGAGGTCTGCTGCTGTGAAAACCAATGCTGCTACTCCTGCTGGAACGTCATCCGCTCTGAGGATGACATCACCAACTCAGCGTCTTCAACGCTGTGTTTCTAATGCACTGGTTAAGGAGTACCGTCGTAACGGTACTATCCCAACTCTGGAGGCCGCTCGTCAAGCCCTCCAAGTTAACAATTCTAACTGGTCGTCCGGACAACGGCGACCAGCAATCAAGAAGCAGGCGGTGCTGACTACCGTCTCCAACCGTTTCGGGTCGTTATCCCCGGAATGCAATTTCCATTCACTCCCTTATTCTGAGGAAGTGAATGAGCAGGTCCCGCAGGACCTTAATTCAAAGAGACAGGAGTCCTTCTCAAGGGCTCCCATCAACAATCGCCGCCAGACTCGTGCGGTAGTGCGCCCTCAACATGATGAGGGTACCGACTCCAGGCATTCAGCTCAGGTTCCTCGAACCCGAGCAGGCAAGATGAACCACTAGAGACGGAATCCGGTTAACAATAGGCAGGTTGTCATCCCTGCCATCTCCGGAGAAGTCCACCAACCTAACTTGGTGGCAAATAACGAGCAGGCATACACACCTGTTCATTTTAATCCCGCTGTCCAGCAGACTCGTCTGGCAGCATCAAGCCGATCCCTCCAGGCAATTCCGGCGGAGTACCATAGGCAGGAACATACACCTGCTTATACATCAACAGTTAGTCAGCAGGCTCGTCTGACTACATATGATGGATCTCGTCAACCGTGTTTGGCGAAGTGTAATCAGCAGGCACATACACCTGCTAATACTAATCAGGCCTACCAACAGTCTCGTTTGGTAGCGCACGGAGAAGTCAGTCGGAAAGCCCCGACGACAAACAGGAGGCAGACTAAACTCTCTGCCTCCACACTTGAGTACTGTCAGGATTCAATGACAGGAAAAGGAGGACAGGAGCAGGCACATACACCTACTCCAAGCCTGGAATGGTCGTATATCCCTGTTCCGGCGGCTGAAGTCACCAAACATATTTTGTCAATGGTGAAAGAGCAGAAGCAAATTCCTGCTCATATTCTGGAGGCTTGCCAGGATATCATAACAGCTTCAGCATCATCTCAGGGACAGACACATAAATCTATCCCTAGCAGTGGAGTGACACATCAACAATTCACTCCGGAACAGACACACACATCTGTTCCATTCCAAGAGGGTTGTGGGGCCTACTCCCCCATATCATATGGACAACCAAGTCAGGCACATACACCTGATTTGAGCGATGATCGTCAGCCTAACCTGACCATCTTTCCTGATCAGGCACATACACCTGCTCAGAGCAATCACTTTCATCATCAAGTGGTTTCTAAAGCGAGTAAGAAGGCATCTAAGAAAAAGATCCGCCCAGCACAGTCAGGAGATCAAAGGCCAATCTGCAACCAAGCCTTGCTCGATGCTGGAGTTCTTGAAGCCCTCAGACATTTATCTGTCGGAATTCAAGATTCTACTCCCTCAGTTCCCAATAACAGGAACATTAATCCCGAAGGTCTTCAACAGACACTTCCTCATGAAGACTTGCTTCATGAAAATTCGGTCAATCTTGATGTTTCTTCTTCAGATGAGAGCCACAGGAACCCTCTGTGTGGTCAGAAGGCCAAGGAGCAAGAGATTTCATCTTTTGCTGTAACCCATCATGATGGTCCTCCTTATGGTGATGAACTTCGCTGCGAAAGTCCTCTCCGCAGTAGTGATTCACGTTGTCTCGAAAATTCTTCAGAAGGCAATGTAGTGACGAGAAAGCCCTCCTATCTCGAGGCACTTGCAAACGTAAAACCAGTCATGTCTGAAGTTTTACTATCGGCGGGTGAAACTCTTTCTCCATCAGAAGATAGCTTGGGGTTCAGGTTATTCTCCGAACCTTCCCTGGGTCATTCATCTTCCAGCATGAATAGTGATTCCTCTACCAATCTTGTTGAATCCGATGAAGCAACAAGGAAACACCAACTCTGGTCCAAACAGGTAGAAGAATCTTCATTTAATGATAAAGAGGAAATGCTGAACATGAGGAAAAAACTGGCAAAAGGTGAAGTACCAGTCATGTTTTGGCCTTTGGCTGATTCACAGTATGACATTCCAAAGATGTTGACGGATGATGGAATCCATGACATTCGTCTCAACATATGGAAGACTCTTTGTCAATTGAAGAAGAGGGTATTATCTTACGATGAATATGAAAATCATCTTAAGATAATAGAAGGGTTACAACGCCAGATTGATTTGGCATCTCTATCAGTCTCTCGGTATCCGAAGGCTGAAAAGCAACAGAGAACCCTTCAACATTCATGCCTTGGTGCGCTGAGAAAATTGCGTCAGTTAATTTCCAATGATCCATCTAATGTTCATATCAGAGGATGGGGTATTCACGGAGCACTACATTTCACAGTGCTTTCCGGACAGCAAAGCCCGCCGAAAATGGTCTCATGCAATGTTATTGCCCATGGCCGGCCACAGTCAATGGGCTTTATTCATAATCAAAATCTTGCTCGAGATCAAGCTTCAACTAGTTCCTCTCAAAATCAAGTATATAGAGAACAGGTTGTTGAATTGCTCCTACACCAAGCAGGCGAGAATATTGCACAAGCCTCTCGTCTGGAGCAAACACGTCATCAAATGACAGAAGTTTCGGAGATCATCCAACAGTCTGTTGAACCAGGTGATAAAAGTGGATACAGGTTAATGCATCCAGCTAATTTCCGAACTAAGATTCGCAAGATCAAGAGAGATTTCAAGAAGATCTCAGACATATCATGTCAAGAGACACCCCAGCTTGCCAAACTGGGGACTTCTCTAACCCAACCTTCAGAGTCAACAAATGGGATTCGAGGAGTTGGGCGGAAGCAGCAGGAACATCCCCAGTCCACCGGACTGGGGACTTTTTCAAATCCTCAATCCTTCCCTCAGAGAAAGTCAGTATTCTCTCGATTAGTGAAGAAGCCTCAAAAGGAACGAAGAGCCAAGCTATCAGGAGATTCTCTCCAAGTGACGGTTCACAAGGAAATTCCTGAGGGATCAAGTCAACGGAATTCCATGTTTCATCATGGACATGGAAGAAGACAATATCACAGAAATGTTGATAGAATGGATTCTATGGAATATGCATCCATTAACGTCATCAATGCCGTTGCTACTGATTCACCAGATGAGGCTCAATCAGAGGGATCAGACGAAGAGGTTCCTGCTCAAGAAGTCGCGCACACAGACCTAAATAAAGAAGGTGTGCGCACACGTAATCAAAGGCTTACCCAAAATTTGGGTATTCCTTCAAGTAACCCACTTCCCCCTCTCCGAAAAGGATCCAATAAGGGGAAAGGAAATAATCAGGTTACTTCTCACCCTTCCTCTGAAGGAGGTCAATCGCTCTCATTAGAGAAAAGGCTTGCACAACAGGAGGAAGAAATGAAAGAATTAAGAAGGTTGAATGCAGAACTACTTCAGAGTAGTCTTCTTCTTAAGAATGCTGAAGTCCGACAGCCGAAGGAATTTGTTGTAACTACTGAGATGGATCAAGAATATCCTCCTTTGTCAGTACACCCACAGAGGTCTAATCCTACGGGTCGAACGCAACAACGGTTGGCAGCACTACCATCAGTTGCAGCACCAACCACCACGTCTGTCCAAGCTCCATTCATTGCACCTACCCAAAACCAAGTTCAACCTGACGTTTCTCAAAAGTTAATAACTACTATTGAGTCATTAACAGCTCGGTTAGAAACTATGTAAGGGAAACGGGCGCAAGTTCAACCTGAAAAGAAAGTTTACCCTGAATGGGTAGATTCAATTTCTCCTCCATCCAATTTTGGAAACCCTATTTTCCCTACTTTCAATGGATCAGGCGACCCTGAACAACATTTGACGCATTACGTGTCTTGTTGTGATCCTATGATGGGAACTCCAGAACAAAAAGAAGCAGTGAAACTCAGATGCTTCGTGCGAACCTTGCAAGGACCAGCTTTTGTCTGGTATACAAGCTTGCAATCCCGGTCAGTCATCGGATGGGAGGATCTTCGTCAAAAATTCCTTCTTCAGTTTAGCTCATCTTTGCCAAAAACGACAGTTTTCGATCTTACAAACTGCAAGCAAAGGGAGAATGAATGAGTCTCTGATTTCATTGCTCGTTGGAAGGGATTAACGTATTCCTTGAGTTTATCACTCCCTCAGGAGGAATTGTTGCAAATCTGTGTGGCAAATTTGCGTGACGAATTACGCACGCCATTGATCCCTGTGAAATACACAGGAGGGTTTCGAGACCTTACTTCAATCGCTCAACAGATTGAAGATTCCCTTTTACAGGCTAAGGTTAAATCTCGTATAATTCCATCAGCTCTAGGAAGAAGAATGGGTAGAGCAGAAACTGCTTCAATTATGCTTAAACAGGCACCTGTACCTATTTCTACTTCAAAACCTTCATCTTCTCGAAGGGCTCCACCTCCTGAACGCCAAAAACAAAGGCTGTTTCGTCCAAACGATCAAAAAGATCAACGATGAAAACAATTTGAGGATATGAAGAGTAAAACATACTCTTTCCGAAGTGAGCAAGTTCCTGGTTACTTCATTTCAGCCCTGGAAAATAATTTGGTTCAATTACCAGTGCCGAAGAGACCAAACAAGGAAGGAGATGAAGACCGTCCCAATTATTGTCCCTTTCATCAAATGTTGGGACATCCCATCCAGAAGTGTTTTGTCTTTAAAGACCTCCTACAAAAGATGGTTGACTTGGGACAAGTCAAATTGAAGGGTTCTTCAGCTCATGTAGCGTGTATTACCGCTACAGATCCAGAGGAAGGAGGCGAGTGGCAGGAAGTCAAAAGCAAAACTGCGAAAAAATATGATGATTGGATGGTCAGAAAGACAATCAATCGGACCCATTCCATCTTGCGAACACAATTGAAAAAGCCAATTGTGTCTCCTACAAAAGCTGCAGTAAAGCCTCCATCAAAGGATAAATCCTCAAAAGGGCAGCGCAATTCAAAGAAGAAAGATGAATCAGGAGAAGATGAGTATGTATCAAAGCCTAAATTGTCTTTGACTCTGGCAGATTTCATGCCATCTACTTCAAAGCCACGGGCACCGTCCCACCAAACGGCACAGCCTAAACAGGCCAACCAGGCAGAGTCTTTATCAGACGAAGAATTGATCTTTGGTTCTGTTAATATGATTCAATTAACAGATTCATATTCCAGTCTTGATGAACCTGAATTCCCTGTATCAAATAAACGAACCCGAGGAAGTTCTAGAGGTTCAGGATATAGGGGAAGACGTGGATCTTTCCGAAGCCACTACTCTAATTCTACCCCTGCTAGCACTGTATATGCAGCAGAAACTCGTGGTAGAGCCCTTCAGCGAGCTCAAAATGAACAAGCAAGTTCTTCTGCCAATAGCCAACTCAGCTTCGGCACAGTTATTTTGGAAGACCGATTAAATGTTCCATCTTCTTTATCTCAGCAAGCAAATGGATCTAATCAGTCTAATTTTCCAAAACCAAGGATGTTTCCAACTTCAATACAAGATGCATCAGCTTCCAAAGCATCTGCTTCCAAGGTACCTGCTAAACCGCATATTCCTATTGGGAAACGCAGGCCTCTAGATCAAAAGTATGATATATTGAAACAATTGGCCCAAGTACCAGCCAAATTATCAATTTTGGATGCTTTGAATCTATCAAGAGATCTTCGGGAAGCACTCATCGAAGCTTTGTCAAGTCCTCAAGAGTTTGAAGCTGAGATTGCTGCAGCTGAAATTTATCACATAGAGAATAATCCTGCAGAATGCAATGCAGTGATATCTTTTACTGATAAAGATGAAGATGATGTTGTGCATGGGCACATAAAACCTTTGTACCTATCTGGAAAAGTCAATGGTATAGATGTTCGAAGAGCTTTTATTGACAATGGTTCAGGAGTCAACCTCATGCCCATTCGCACACTTCGTCGATTGGGCCTCACAGAATCTGATTTATCTCCTTCTACCATGATGTTGCAAGGATATGATAAAAACGAACAAGAACCACTGGGAGAAGTTACGCTCAGAACTCAGTTTGGAGATCTTGTTTCCAATTCGGATTTCATGATTGTTGATCAAGACTCAGCTTTCAATATCTTGCTTGGAAGACCCTGGTTACATCAGCATGCAGCTATTCCGTCATCATACCATCAATGTCTCAAATACTGTTTCGATGGTCAAGTTGGAACATTGTATGGTGATAAGTCCCCGTTCAAGACATGTGAGTCTCAATACATTGAGGCGGAATTTTATCACATGAAGGGAAAAGAAAAATCTACAATAAAGGAAATTACCAAAGTTAATGCTCCATATGGTTTGGAAAAAATTCCAATAAATCCATTTTCACATGTGAGTACAGATTATGTGTTACCTATCAGTCAAATTGAAAAAATAGGCCCAAATCAAAATACTCTTATGGAAAGATCCATAATGTCAATTACGGCAATCGAGCCAGACAACATGGGAGAAATTGGTAACTTACCAAGCAGTGATGAAAGCATAAGTGGTGACGTTTTCATTTCGTCTGCTGAAATCCAACAAGTCTATACTTCGCTAATCAGGCCAGAAGAAGTTATAGCAACACCAGAGGTGAATATTGATGTCGATTCTCAATCCATCATCTCCTCTTTGATTCCCAAAGAAGACCCTTTTTCATCAATAGGGTCGGAAATGGAAGCTTCTTCTTCAAAATGTGAAAATTTTGACATCTCTTATGATCATGAGAATTTCGTTTTTTCATCTACTTTGCAAGTAGAAACAGAAGAAATAACACATAATGAAGAGGAAGAGGAAGATCTTAGAGATGCTCCTCCAGCATTTGAAGAGGGTATCTCTACCACTGTGGATGAACTCAGAGAAGTAAATCTGGGTACAGAGAAAGATCCACGCCCCACTTTAATTAGTGCGGCCATGACCCTTGAAGAAGAAGAGATGTATATTTCTTTTTTAAAGCAAAATAAAGATATTTTTGCTTGGAATTATACAGAGATGCCTGGCCTTGATCCTGATGTTGCCACCCATCATTTGGGTTTGCCAAAAGAACATCGAGGATTCAAGCAAGCCGCGAGAAGAACACACCCAACCTATGCTTCCAAAATCGAGGCTGAAGTGGATAAGCTTATCAAATCTAACTTCGTCAGAGAAGTTCAATATCCCAAGTGGTTGGCTAATATTGTCCCTGTAAAGAAAAAGAACGGACAAATTAGGGTTTGCATCGATTTTAGAGATCTTAATCGGTATTGTCCCAAAGATGATTTTCCAGTTCCGATTACAGAACTTTTAATTGATGCGACGGCTGGCTATGAAGTACTTTCTTTCATGGATGGATATTCTGGATATAATCAGATCCGAATGGCCCCAGAAGATGAGGAATATACAGCCTTCAGAGCTCCTCAAGGTGTGTTTTGTTACCGGGTGATACCCTTTGGTTTAAAGAATGCAGGTGCAACATATCAACGCGCCATGCATCGTATCTTCAAACCTTTTCTAGGGAAATTTGTTGAATGCTATGTAGATGATCTGGTGGTTAAATCCAAACAACGTTTTGATCACTTGGATGATTTGGAAGTCATATTCCACAAGCTTCGACAACATAATTTGAAGACGAACCCCTTAAAATGTGCTTTTGGGGTAACCTCAGGAAAATTCCTCGGCTTTGTTGTACGCCATCGTGGTATTGAAGTCGATCCTAAGAAGACCAAATCAATCCTTGGTATGTCACCTCCTCAGAATTTGAAAGAATTAAGAGGACTTCAAGGACACTTAGCCTATATTCTGCGTTTCATCGCCAATTTGGCAGGCAAAAGTTTACCCTTTACCAAATTATTGAAGAAAGGAGTCACTTACCAGTGGACTAAAGAATGTCAAGAAGCATTTGATGTTCTCAAAAAATACCTCTTGAGTCCACCAGTACTCATGCCACCTGTTGAGGGTAGGCCTCTTATCCTCTATGTGACAGCTTTAGAGCGATCATTGGGTGCCTTTCTCGTTCAAAAGAATGATGCTGGGAATGAAAATAGTCTCTACTATCTCAGTAGAACTATGCTTGAAGCAGAAACCCGGTATTCAAGTATTGAAAAGTGCTGCCTAGCATTAATCTTTGCAGTTCAGAAACTGAGACACTACCTGCAACATCACGAGGTCCAATTGGTATCTCGTAATAATCCACTCAAATTCATCCTTAGTCGTCCAATGCTTACAGGACGTCTGGCAAGGTGGGCGGTTATTCTACAGCAGTTCGACATCCAGTATGTGTCTCAAAAGGCAATTAAGGGCCAAGCTCTGGCTGATTTCCTGGCTGAACACCCTTCAGTGGAAGACACGTATTCAGATATCGAACTCCCTGATGAGGAAGTTTTTTCTATTCAAGAGAGTCCTCAAACATGGGAAATGTATTTTGATGGTGCTTCTAGAAGCCCAACAGGGAAGAAAATGGAAAATCCTAAATTCAACAAAGTTGGTTTAGGAATTGTGCTCATTTCTCCAGATAAGGCAGTGTTACCTTATTCCTTTTTGTTGTGGGAAGGTGGTACCAATAATGAAGCTGAATACCAAGCTCTCATTGCAGGCTTGGAGTTAGCACTTCAAGCACAAGTGAATCACTTAAAGGTGAAAGGTGATTCAGACCTGGTAATCAAACAAAACAATGGGGATTATGCCATCAGAAAAGAAGAATTAATCCCTTTGTATGATTATGTCAGAGAGTTAATGTCGGAATTCCCTACAGAACCGATATTTTCTTATGTCCCAAGATCAGAAAATACTCAAGCTGATGCACTGGCTAATATAGCCACAGCTTTAGCAGATCCAAATCGGGACGAGACAACCATCTGTATTGCCCACCGTCGTGCAATTTCACCTTATGTTCAAGTCAGAACAGATGAAATTAATGAAATTAGTCCCATTCCTGAACCATATGGTCATACTACAGGATGGATATCACCTATCAGGGAATACCTTCAAAATGGAACACTTCCAGCTGATAGAGCCGAGAAAGAACAAATTCGGCGACGTGTAGTCAATTTTACTCTTTATGATGGTCCAAACCACCTCGAGAAAATTCTCTACAAACGC
The DNA here is from genome assembly GCA_963277665.1 of Viscum album. Taxonomy (NCBI): domain Eukaryota; kingdom Viridiplantae; phylum Streptophyta; class Magnoliopsida; order Santalales; family Viscaceae; genus Viscum; species Viscum album. The sequence goes on along the minus strand of OY728146.1, from coordinate 618,928,679 downwards.
GGTTTTGATGGAGTTCTCTTCAGATGTATTGATGGTGAAGAGACAATGGCTGTCATAAAAGAAGTGCATGCAGGAGTATGTGGTGCCCACCAGTCTGGACATAGATTGTCTGATCAAATTCGAAGGCTTGGATACTTCTGGCCTTCAATGATACAAGATTGTGTTAATTTCACAAAGAAGTGTCATTCATGCCAAGTATATTCCAACTTCATTCATCAACCTCCAGAATTGCTTCATACAGCTAAATACTCATGGACATTTTCCACATGGGGAATGGATGTGGTGGGACCTTATCCTTCAGCTACGGCCAAGCAGTTTAAGTACATTCTTACTGCTACTGATTTCTTTTCCAAATGGGCAGAGGCAGTACCTTTCAAAGAAGTCAGTTCTAAATGCATTGTTAGCTTCATCAAGTCTAACATCATTACTAGATTTGGTGTCCCTCATACCATATTGACGGACAACGACACCAACTTCTGTTCTTCTGAGGTAAAGAGATTGTATCAAGAATACAACATTAAGTCCAACCATTCATCTCGATATCATGCAGCGGCTAATGGCCAGATAGAGGCCTTCAACAAGACTCTTTCAAATATACTGCAAAAGATGGTGGATAAAGATAAGAGGTCATGACCTGATAAACTCTATCATGCTTTATGGGCTTATCGGACTACCACTCGCAATGCAACGCGGTCTACTCCATATTCATTGGTATATGGAACAGAAGCAGTCTTGCCAATTGAAGTTCAATTGCCCTCACTCAGAATAGCCATTTGTGATCAGTTATCAACAGATGAGCAATCCCAAAAGCGGTTGAATGAATTGGAACAGTTAGATGAGAAAAGATTGTGCACTTTGCACCACTTGGAAATCTATCAGAATCGAATAGCACGAGCTTTTAACAAAAAAGTTCGTCTTCGTTCATTCATTCAGGGAGAATTGGTATTGGTTCTCAGAACACCAATGATACCAGGAAAGAAGCCTCCCAAGCTTGAACCAAAATGGGAAGGACCTTATTCAATACATAAGGTCTACTCTAATGGAGCGTATTCTCTGATTTCAATGGATGGAGAACACATCACGACTCCAACTAATGCCAGATTTCTGAAGAAGTATTTTGTATAAACACAAAATATTGTTCCCAGAACCAAGACTCTTACATTTGGTTCATACAGCAATGGTCCAGTATGACCTTAAACTACAACTTCGTCCAACATGACATTAAACTGTGTCACACTTTGGTCCAGTATGACCTTAAACTACAACTACGTCCAGCATGACGATAAACTGTACGGTCCATGCATATGACCTTAAACTATTCGCACTACGGTCCATGCATATGACCTTAAACTATTCACACTTATGTCCCTGCAACATGACACTAAACTGTGCAGCACCAATAGTCCTAACTGCAAGACTTTAAACTGCATAGTCCCTGATTTCGTCCTACATGACAATAAACTATATAGAAGTTCCTATATTTTGTCCGAGATGACATTAAACTATATTGTGTCCTAGCAACATGACATTAAACTGTGTGGCACTTTCATCGTCCAACATGACGTTAAACTGTGTCAGTTCCCTTATCGTCCAACATGACGTTAAACTGTCACATTGGTTACTAATATGTCCTACATGACACTAAACTGTATATGTCCGAGATGACATTAAACTATATTGTGTCCTAGCAACATGACATTAAACTGTGTGGCACTTCCAACGTCCAGCATGATGATAAACTGTAAAAAGTCCCTCACGTCTGGAAAGACGTTAAACTATATAATCATCAAAAGTCCAGCATGACATTAAAACTGCACAGTCCCCCTTTTCGTCCAATATGACGTTAAACTATATTGTCCCCATCGTCTTAACTACATGACGCTAAACTGTACAGAAAGTCCCTTTTTTTATGTCCTACATGACATTAAACTGTACATCGTTAAGGTTGTTATTACCTCTTGTTTCTCACACCGAGTATGACTCACGTGAGCTTAGAGCGAACATCAACCATAACACTCCCTTTAGGCCACTAACCATGTGTAAGTCCCAACAACATTTTAATTAGATCATTGTCCACAAGAACAACTTGATCATTGATTCATTCTTTAATTGAACTACACGGACTTTGATCCTTGCCCTCCAGGCTGGGTATGTAGGCAACCTCCCAAAGGTTCAAGCCCAAAAACAATCTCTTCACATTGGTTCACCACCATCTCATAGATGATGATTTGTGAAACCACCCCTGGAATCAATATCTTTACATTGATTCACTTTCGTCCTTGTTATATGACGTTAAACTATACAACACTTCTGTCCGGTATGACAATAAACTACAATATTCTTTGATTTCCTCATTTGAGAAGGAACCATTATTAACATTGATTCTTTTTCAATCATGGTTTTCATTTTCAAAAGACTACGTACATACATGGTAATGCCTAAACTTTTTATCTTAGGTTAAAACCATCATTGCACTAAAGTCCCCTTTCACCCTTCACATGTACGAACCAAATTTGTACAAAGGGTAGTTCTAGAACTACGTGGACTTGATTCCCATCCTTATGGGATACGTAGGAACATTCGAGTGTCCCTCGAATCCAGTCCCAAGTCTTTTGGGCCTAACCCCAAATTTCACTTTCAGTCCCTTGGCTGAAAAGTCCTCATGAAAACACACACTGTGTATTCATTATTATGGTCCGAATTCTATGACCTTAAACTAAGATCACTCATACTTTCGTCCTGCACGACGTTAAACTACAAGAACTACGTATGGCTTGATTCTCATTCTTATGAGATACGTAGTGAAGTCCAAAATTTCAATTTAGGACCCAGCCACAACATGATTATCGTTTTCATTGACCTATGTATCTCTATATACATTGGAAAATACCCATCTTTATGTATTATAATCCTAACCTTAAATATTTTCAGATCTTCATAACCCTTTTCATGACTTCTAGTCACAAAAATGTCAAACTTCTGAGAATTCTTTTGCCTGACTATGCAACACGTGCCCATAGGTGGCCTTGCATAAACAATCCACATAAAAGACTTGTCAGCCAAGAGATGCTATTTATTTGACCATGCAGCCAATGCCCATAGGTGGCCCTGCATATTTCAACCCCCTAACGGGTTTTGTTAAATAATAGTAACTTCATTCTTGGGAAGAATGCCTCTTTTGTCCTTATTTGTCTTAAACGACAGTGTGTAGGGATCCGCAAAAATAGCCATCCTTAACGTATTTGTCCCATATCCTTTTTCATGATCTGAAAGTATTCAAGTCTATGGTTTATTCTTCTTCCCTACGTTTGGGTCAGACCTTCGTAGGAGTGATATTCATCCAGTTCTTCGATATTCTTGTTTGGAAATATCTTCTCCATATTCAAGTACCTCTTTCCATACAACAAACTCTATGCTTTAGAAAATTTGAATCTCCATAAACTTTCACTGGCTTTTAGCACTAGGAAAGTAAATTTCTGAGAGTTCTTTTGCCTAACTATGCAGCACGTGCCCATAGGTGGTCTTGCATAAACAGTCCACATAACAGACTTGTCAGCCAAAAGATGCTATTTTATTTGACTATGCAGCCAATGCCCATAGGTGGCCCTGCATATTTCAACCCCCTAACGGGTTTTGTTAAATAATAGTAACTTCATTCTTGGAAACTACTTCTTCTAATGCTATTTAGCTCTTTTTCATATCATTCCTCAGATTCAAATATTCTTAAGCCATAGTTTACATTTTTTCCCTCATACTTGAGTATGGTAAATATATTTTCAGATAAATTGTCAAGGAATTGAATCCATTTTAATCCATTTTCGGTCAAAGCTATTTCGACCTTAAACATTAGCCCCTTTATGTCCGGCTTGCATGACTTTAAACTGCCCACACAAAAGACAAAGGAACTCTGAATAAAAGTCAAGTTCCAGCTCACTAAATATACATTTTTTGTATGATTTAGGTAATATTGAGCAGTTAAAAGGTTCAAAGTTTGTAGGGTTATTTGTAATAATCCTAGTAAAAATCAAACTATGCTTACTAAGCCCATTGGCTTAAGTAAATTTGAAGCAGGTAATGGAAGAATGCAAGTACAAATGATTGAAGACAAAAGTGTTTTTCATTGATACACAAGAGTTAGAAGGACATCCACAGATTGGAATCTCTTCTCTTTTTTTCAAAAATTACAGAAGATTGTCAACATAAGTCTTCATTTGATGTATAGCATCCTGAGCCTTATCAACAGTTACTTGAAGCTCGTGCACTTGACCAGCTTCACTCTTCTCAGCTTGCTGAAGTTCCTTCTTAGCATCTGCAATGGATTTCATGCCATTCATATGAGTTTCATCCAATGATTTATTAAGCTGATCAAGTTCCCCAGTAACAACATCTAACTGTTGCTGGAGTTGCACCTGCTGGACGACCTTTTCTTTGATTTTTTGCTTCAGATCCTTCATCTTGACAGCATAATCAGCTTCAGCCTGGGATATCGCAGCCTCAAATTCGCCTATGTTGACTGACAATTTCACTCTGGTCAAATCTTCACGACTTGTCTGCATTTTCTCCCTCCTGAAAATAATCTGTTTCACCGCAGCATGGATCTTTTCATACCCAAAACCACCAAGTCCCATTATAACAAATTGGGATGACAATCGGGAAATTTTTGATGGTAGCTCTTCTAAAGGCACCCCCGATATGATGTTCCATATGTTGTTCCATGCCTTACGTCGTGAAAAGCTGAACGCTTTGAGCATCTCTGGATCTGATTCAACATCTTCGTCAGAAGGGGGTATGTAATCTGGAATTAACATGCTTAAGGAAGTGCCTTGTCCTGCTCTTTCCCCTCTGACTTGGGCTTCTTCACTTTCAATTACCGTTGGGGCAGAGGCTGAAGCCTCATCTCCGGATCTAGCCATTACAGTTGATGGCCCTACATGATCAATTGAAAGATTTTAGTTGAATCTTAAAGGATAACAAAAGAATGGATTTTCTTGCAAATAAAGTACAATCACAAATATTGTTATCCCTTACCCAATGGTGGTTCAGCAATATGAGAAGACTTCTCCCCATCTTTCCCGGTTTCAACAGGATTTTCAAGATGGGTCTCAGGAGAGTTTATTGGATTTAGCTCTACTTGAGCTAATGTTTCTGCAATGATAGGGTTGACATCAGTGTCCACACCCTCTTCGGGCATTGGCAGTTCAGCAGCTTCTACGGAAGAAACTGCATATTATTTTACATCATGATTAGAAATATGTTTTGTTTTTAAAAGAAAAATTTGGGCGAAGGGTAACACTCACGCCCAAGGTCTTCTAAATCACATGACAATCTAGCATGATCATAAAATTCTTCAAAAGTCATTCCTTGATTCATCATTTAATCTAATGATACTTCAGAATCTTGGTTAGTCTCACCAGTGGGAGCATTTGCTACGTCTTCTTGTTGACTTATGTCCTGCAACCCCTGACCCTGGACAACATCTTCAGTAGTGGGAGGGATACTGGGAATGGATGGTAGCTCTTCTCTAGGAGCAACCAAGTTAGCTTGAGTCTGTGGTTGTTCTACAGCACCCTCCACGACCTTTGAAGAAGGATCAGTCCCTTCCCTCAAGGGGGAAATTGAAGAAGCCCCTGCAATCCTCAGAAATATGAGTAACCATATGATTATGGGTATAAACTCGTGATTGTTCGAAGGACTTACCACTGCTAATGAAACGTTTAGCTAAGGATTTCCTCCTTAGTTGCCTTGGCTTCTTTTGTTTCTTTGGAGTTTCAGTTTTCTCCTTTATTGGCACTTGGATTGGCGAATGAAAGGCTATGTCCAGTGCCTCATTCATGGCCTGCTGGCCTGGAGATATCTCGCCTGGTTCGCGAGGAGAATCAGCAGCAGCCCCAACAGCGGTACCACCAGGGCTATATTGTGGCGAAGGAACCCCGGTCCCTTTCTTTGCAAGCTGCAAGATGAAGAAAATAATTTCCTTAAGTAACAAAGCTTCAACTGAAATCAAGTTGCAAAGAAAATAAGGAAAGAAAACTTACATCTTCAGGAGCCACGTACTCTTGCCACTCCTCATCTCCAGAACCACCAGCCCCCTCAGTGGTGCCACGATCAATCATTTCCTTCACCCGCCTGGTGATAGGAACCGAATTATCAGTGGCATATATGAGCATTTCCAGCTCTCTGATGTAAGCTCGCACTTCATTGGGGTTATCTCCGTATTGAAGGTCTTTAGAAGCTAGAAGATATCCTATCCCAGGAAGTTGTAGGCCCTCACACAAATCCAGCCAGGCGGTCTCAGTATCACAGTATAAGCTCTGCCATAGCTGAACAGCCTCTGGTCTTAGATATAAAGGCTGTGAGGAAGGTCCTACAATTTTTGATTTTAATTTCTTCCCGACTCCTGCAACTACAGATAGAGAATAAAGAAAGTGAGACTTATTACTTTATAAAGTAGCAGTGATTGAAGTTATTACAATCAAATAACTCACCAGGAGCTGATGGAGTGGGTCTTTTAACTCTGGCCGGAGGATTATATCGGGCACGAAACCGCTTTGCTGCCGGTTGTGCCTCATCATCCCCATCATGATAATCCGAGGAATCAGTTCTAGAGGAGGAGTCTGTTGAACCTATTTCAGGAGGAGAAGCATCACCTTCATGAGGAAGAGTTTCTTTCTCTACAGTCCTCTTCCTCTTTCCCACTTGATATACAGGGTGATTCAATATCCCTTTAGGGTATGATGCTATCCAGTGTTCGGCATAAAATGTAGTCAGATAATGTGCCGCTTTTTCAACTGGTAGATCAAATACTGCCCCAGTCTTCTCTCTTGATGTCAGCAACCATAGTTGTCGAGCAACCATCGGATGTTGCTCTAACCTGACATGTACTGGAGGGGATACAACAATCTGTTGCAAACATTTGAATTGGCGTGCAAATCTATATGGAGCATAGGCCTCGCATATGATTTCTCCATCAATCCTGGCTACTAACACGCCATCCCTGCAAGCTAGCATGTATGCCCTCAAATCCAAAGGGGCTTTCCCATCATCAACAAACCGCCCAGATGGCGGACTTCCATAAGGAAAGAAGTTGAATTCCTTATACATGCTTAGTCTTACTTTTATGTCATAACCATTGAAATCTAATGGAGCAATTCCAGAGAATGCTTGCACTGACGGTCTGAAAGAGCTTCCAGGAATTTGTAACCCATTCTGTACATTGTAAGTCCTGAAGTGAGTGGCGATCCATCCCCACAAAACCTGGAATGGTCCCACTATTCTTAAAGGAGATTTACCCTGGAAGACGTGAAGTAAACTCTTGTGAATCTTTGCTAAAATGGGGGTAGCTAACCCAACCATTTTTCCCTCAGCCAACTTGGCCGCAATGACGAAGGTCCCTGGCCTAACGCCTCCCTTCGAATCCCTGACCGGCAAGAGATAAATACTGAGCCACATTGCCAAGAAACCCGCCAGACAAGTTTTCTTTGGAATTCTTTGATTCACTTCATAGCCCCATTTTTCAAACTCTCCTGCTTCTAGAGTTGGCCAGAATGTGCCAGGAGCTCCTCTCTTCTCAGGTTTTGGACAAGTGGTAGGACGTCTGGGCCGGGTATCCTTGGATTTCTTTTTCTTGGATCCTTTTTTCCTTTGGCTCCATCCCTTTCTTCTCAGTAAGAAACACATTCATCCATTCTTCCGGATGAATATCTTTTCTGAAATGAGTTAATGAGGTCTCTGAACTCTTGAGCTTGTGAAAGATTTTGAATAATTCTCGAGCCAAAGCAGGAGTCTTCTCTGGATCATTCCAAGTCACCTTGGGAGGAATGAATTCATCATACATATCACCCAAGATTGGAGCTCCTGAAATCTTGTGGACATCCCACAAACTGATACCTACTTCTCCATGAGTCAAGTGGAAAGAATTAGTCGCTGGACTCCAATGGCTGAGTATCTCTGGCACGAAGATATCATGTCTGTAAATATATGTTTGCCCAACCCAAACAACCTCATATATTGCAGCTCTTTTCAGATCCTCAATAAACTCTGCGCAAGTCTGTCGCACCCAGTATACCCACATCCAAGTTGGTTTCACACCTCCCCCAGGACGAAAATCCCAACTTTTCTTCCAGCCTTTGGATTGATCCATCTGAGCATTTCGGAAGATTGAAGGATGACAATGTGGTTGAAGCTCAGGTGTATGTTTTTTCAGATCTGGTGTGCAAGGGCTATGATGCATCACATAAGCCTTCTCCACTGTTCCAGCAGTTTGAAATACTCCTCCGCCTGAGATATTTGCTGAAGCAAAATTGGTATAATTCTGAAACCAAGAAAATGGAAGATAATTCTTTACTTCTGGAATAATGACTTCTTGCAGATGACCATGACCATACAAAGGTAGATAAGTGCAGAGAGGAAAGTCGCGATGATATTTCTTCAGATACTTAGCCAAATCTGGAAGAGTACTGTTTTTGACAGTATAGTAATCAGGGCCAATGATATTCATCATATCATCTATCCGCTTGCTAGCCAGTTCATCAATTAATCCAGGTCTAAGAGCCATTGAATCTGCACAAGAGTTGAATAAATTAAACTCTTAAGTGGGTTTATTTTTTCATAAAATTTGTGAATGAATTTGGAAAAAATGGCAAAGGCATTAAGGCGCGCAAGTATGGAGACGTTGCGCAAGTGGTACATGTGCCGCGCAAGTTTATGCCGCGCAAGTATGTACCGCGCAAGCCTTATTACCTTGAGAGTAGCGCGGCAGCGAGAAAACAGTGAAAACAAGAGACTTGCGCGGCGACTAAGACTTGCGCGGCGAGAGCTCGAGAAATCCGGAAAGTCAGATGCCATCTACGGCCGGAAGCGGCATATTTATAGGCCAGGGGCCTATCTGCGCGCCACACCCAGAGCGCTCAATGCCTGCGCGACCCATACTTGCGCGCCGGCCTCTGCGCACTGAAAACTTGCGCGCCTACCTTTTCCTTTGGAGGGATTCGATTTCCTCAGAGTCAGATCCTCATTTCTTTCCGGATCCAACTCTGAGGGGGGACTTTTGTTGACGCTCCTTTCGTCACAGAATCTAAAGATCGGAAAAGGGAATATCTGAGCTCAAAGTGATTAATCCTTTGAAAGAAACATCAAAAATCGACAAAGGGATGAAAAAGGAGAACATTGCCTATAGGTCGCGCAAGTTCCCTCTTGGTCGCGCAAGTACACTTGCGCGCCGCCTCAACACTTGCGCGACTCCTCATAGTCGTGCAAGGGACTTGCGCGACATATGTGGTAACCGCCTGGTAACCGCCCAGTAACCGCCCGGGGTCTTCTTTTGCCTATAAATAGACCCTGTGGGCCCCCCATTAAGGAGATCTTGTTTCCAGAAACTTGGATTAAAGCTCCCGACGCCCAAGTCTCTTCTCAAAGCTTCCGGAACACTTCTAAGGTAATTTCTTACCTAGAACGGAAGATCTAAAGAGAAGAAGGAAGGCCAAAGTGTTGAAACTTATCAAACACTTGCGCGCCGACTTAATTCCTTCAATATAACTTGCGCGTCCCTTCTCTGGAAGAACCTCAAGAGGATTGTAAAGGGTTTTCTAAAGAGTCGCCCAAGTATTTCGATGCTGGTTGAAAATCGCGCAAGTACACCATGTGTCGTGCAAGTATACTTGCGCGACCAACACTTGCGCGCCGCCGCAGGACTTGCGCGCCTTTCAAGACTTGCGCGCCCTTATTTTTCTGGGTGCCTATCTTGCCCATTTTTACCCCTCTTAAGCCATTTCACCCTTCCTATTCAAGATTCAGTCTTAAAGATACTCTTCAAAGCCATTTATGGCATGATTTCTTGATTTGACATCCTTATCTGAAAGGAATTCTGTGAAATATCTCTCAAAACCTAGTGATTTAAACATCTTTATGTCACTAAAGTTTGAGAGTTCATTCATTCAACCTCATCCTTTAAAGTGAGAGAATCTTAATCCTGGGCATCCTCCTCAGGAGTAAGCCCCAAACCTTAATCCTAACTTAGGCTTCCTTCTCAGGAATAAGTCCTAGTCATAAATCCTGGGCATCCTCCTCAGGAGTAAGCCCCAAACCTTAATCCTAACTTAGGCTTCCTTCTCAGGAATAAGTCCTAGTCATAAATCCTTGGCATCCTCCTCAGGAGTAAGCCCCAAACCTTAATCCTAACCTAGGCTTCCTTCTCAGGAATAAGTCCTAGTCATAAATCCTGGGCATCCTCTTCAGGAGTAAGCCCCAAGTCCCTTAACCTGAGTCTCCTTTTCAGGAATAAGACTCAGTCATAACCTTGGGCTTCCTTTTCAGGAGTAAGCCCCAAGTCCCCTTAAACTTCTCTTAACCAGTCATAATTTACCTTTGATTTGGGTTTCCTTTTCAGGAGTAAAACCCAATCATAAGTCCCCTCCTAACTTGGGCATCCTCCTTAGGAGTCAGCCCCAAGATTAGAGTATTCAAATCTCCATGAAGCACATATAACTTTGTGGACCCTGTTCTTGGATTTTCTCCCTAAAAGTAAATCCTAAACCTTCGTCTATCTGGGAAGTCATCTATACATAAGCCCCAAAACAAATTCTTATGATTGCATCTTTTATGGCACAATTGTCTAAATTTTACCAATACCTCTTGTTTCTCACACCGAGCATGACTCACGTGAGCTTAGAGTGTAAAAGTAATTATGACATTCATCTTTGAGCCATCAATCATAAAACATCATATCCCATTCCTCGAACTACGTGGGTTCTGATTCCTTTTTTAAAACAAAGGATACGTAGGTAGCCCATTTATCGGTTCGATCCCAACATTGAAATAATCTCTGTCCTTCTGAATGACGATAAACTTCAAGTGCCCCACTGAGTGGCTTTAAAACCAGCCTGGTCATCAAAATGACCAAGAGACTTTTATATAAATGTTTTGAAGGATACCATTGACCAAGAATCTCTAAACAAATATAGATGATTCTATATTGATGAAGAACCTCGAATACATATAAAAGATTCTCTAAATTTCTTGCATATTTAATCATTGATTGTTAAAACTAAAGGAAAGCTCATTTTATACTTGGTAATGCAATAAGGATTCACGAACTTAACTTAAATCTATAAAGAGAGTCCCGGAGTAGACAATAATTCCCCTCAAAAAGGTGTGATGAGTCCGACTTCCCATCCTCTCGACCAATGCAAATTCCTAAGCCTCATTAGCCTACAAGCTAATGAGCGCCTGCCTTTGGAAAGTAGGTCCAAACGGATGTGGAATCATTGGATGTTTCCGGTTCTACGAACAAACCCGTTAGAAACCGATCGGAACGTTTGAATCTCCCGTCCAGGAGGTCATCCCCGGATTCCGCGCGAAACAATGTTTTAGATGTGTTTTCAATGAAAATTGGTTTTAAAATATTTTGAAGCATATTTTATATGTTTTCTAGGGAAACAATTTTCAAAATGAATTCAAGTAATATTCATATTTATTAAATGTTTTTTCTATGAAAACTTATTTTCAAATGGTTTTTTCAATTATAAGTCATTTTTTAATGAATAAAGGATATTTCACTCAAGAAATGTTTTTGAATGATATTTGAAACTAATTTTACATCTAAATTGACTTCTGTTGATGATACTCATGACCTTATAGGAAATTTTCTAAAGGTTCCATTCATATTCATTCAATGAATGGGTTAGACTTAATGTCGTGGTATTTATAAAATCTATTTCTCTTGGTTAGGTTATATATTTATAAAATATATTAGCCATTCATAAGTTTTATGTTTAGTAATTGTTTTTCACTTTCAGGAGTTATATGTTTATGAAATCCATTTCTATTTCATGGGTTATGGTTTAGATGAAATGTTTATGAATCATGTGTCTTTTTCTACATTTTATGATATTTTTAAATGTTTATGATTCCCATTTCACTGTATTGTATATGGTAATATTGTTTACGATTTTGTGGCACATGTATATATGATTTAAATATGAGATTGGTGGGGACACTATCTTCATCCAATTCATTAGATAAATATTTATATCTCTTGAGAAATATATTGATAGAAATAGAAATGAACTCAAGTAAGTATTATAGGGTTTGAAAGGTAAATGTACTAGGTTCTGTAATACATGACTAGAATGAGGGGTGACCTCAGTTTAGTAATACATGGTTGGACTGATGGGTGAACTCGGTTCAATAATACAAGGCTAGAATTGGTTGTGATCTTGCTTCATTAAAGGAATTTTTCCACTAAAATGTTATTAGTATCAGTTCCTTGACTAAAATGGAAATCATTATATATGCTTACATTCACTACTACAAAAAAATTATTTTAATAGAACTAGAATATTCCTATATCAGTGCTAAATGATCACTGAAAATTTCAGCATGGTTAAAAGCCAAAAACAATAATCAGTGCTAAAAAATCACTATTAAAGGGCCCATTTAACAATGCTATTTTTAGCATTGTTAAAGAGAGCATTTAAAATTTTTTAGCGCAGGAAAATGCAGCACTATTAAAGTGGGTAAAAAATTTTCAGACATCCATGCATCCTCCCCTTTTATCCGCACTTCCATGACCTCTTTAATAGCACTCCACCACCCTTTATCAGCATTTTCACCCCTATCAGCGCTTTCGAAATTTCTAGCCTCATTCATACCCTCCTCGATTCGAACCCTACACCTCCCCTTCGAAGATGTAATGCATTTACCTATACACCATATTGTTTTTCGGTCAGTTAAATGATATATTTGATTATATATATATCTATATATGTGTAAATATATACATATATATATTTAAATACATTTATATAATATTTTTTTGTGTCTGATATATATATACTTATATTTATTTAAATATATTATATATTATATCATTTTCATATACTAAAATATAATATATATAAATTTAATAAAATAGTTAATAAATAATTAAATAAATAAATTTTAATTCATAAACAAATAAATAATAAATAATAAATAATAATTGAATATATTAAAATTAAAAATAATCTGTAAAAAATAATAGATAATAGGTAAATAAAAATAATTAACTGATTAATAGATTAATCATTATTAATTAATATGTACTTAAAAAATACATAATATATAATTCATAAAGTAATACTAAATAAATACAAAATAAATAATAAACAAATATTAAATAAATATTAAATAATTAAATAATTAAGAAATAAATTAATAAACAAACCTTAAAATGTTTAGAAACTCTGAAAACCCTAAAGACACTGAAATGACCATAGAATTTGATCCTTGAGTCAGTTTTTAGCTTCACTGCCAGTCAAATCACAGATCATGAAATGCAATTTGATGTGAAATGTGGTACATGTTGAATAGACATCTTGATATAAAGATATAGGTGTTTGAATTTTATGTAATCGGGGTCGGTAGGTAGAAACTATATTTCAGAGGCCTTATGGGCCTTTTGGGGAAAACGGGGGACAATGCACAATGATTGGTCATAGATATACACGACATAGATCTCATCACATGATTTTATTTGATATGTGTTAGATCCCAAACATACACCCAAATCAAAATTTATGGTCATTTGATGTTTGAGTTACATTTTATACTTATTTTAGATCTTTTATTAATTTTTTGATTTCTGTTATCTTTAAATTTATATTAAATGACGTTTACTTGGTAATAATAAAAAAATTAATAATTAAAACTATTTTTTAAATTACTTTAAAATTAATTTTCACTAAATATATTATTTATTAACTGTAAAAGTATATTTATATTAAATAAAACATATTTTAATAAATATATATTATTTTAATATCAGTATAAATTTAATAATATATTGATATATTATTTTTAATGAATGTTCATTTTTTTGAAGTATACTGTAATCAGTGCTTGTATAAAAGAATGGATATAACCCCCACTTTATCAGCGTATTTTTACAAGTGCTGATAGAATTCCTCATTTATCACCACTTGTAAAATAGAACCCAGAATGGTTCGCTTTTATCAATTATTTTTTAGGGCTATTAAAGGCCCTCTTTAACAGTGCTAAAAAATGGCTTACAAAGGCATTCATTAACATCATTTTTTCTGAGATTTGTTAAATCCCTAGCACTTTATAAACATAGTATTGTCGTAGTGGTGTATACAACAATTCCATGTTTTATTTATTTGTTATTATTTCATGTCTTATGTTCATTATTTCCATAAATTCATTTCTTATGAACATTAAATAATTATCCAATGATACATGTATATTCTATTTGATATGAAGGGTATGTTCTTCGATTTTATTTAACATGTTTTCATACCATTATACATATGATTATTCTCACATATCATGCATATATACCCTTGCCGAGCATTTGAACTCCCCCTTTCTTGTGTTTCCATTCCCGAGGTTATGAAGAAAGGTTATAGGTGAAGTACTAAAGGTGTAGATATTTTTCTGAGATATTGAAGATTATTCACCATGATAAAATATTTCAATCCCATGTTTCTAAAGACACTAAACTATTATAGTCCTCAGGCATGAATTTCTGAAATGAACTAAATATTAATTTTAAATGATAAAATATCCACGTATGTCAAACCTCAGTATAAGGCCCCGACCTTAAACCTTAATTAATATTGAATTAAATGAATAATTCACATTGAGGATCTTTTCAGGTTTAGAGTTTTTGAGAATTAGATCATAAATCATAAATTACATTCGACATTTAAACAAAGTGGTTACATAAAAGATATTATTCATTTTTTCCCACTAAAGGAAACATATTTAAAATAAAACATGGATTCTTTATTGACACTTCCTTCACACTATCATCATATCATGTACCTTTCCCTTGACCTGTGAAAAACATTTCAAAAACTTGGGATGCGCATAAAAATATCAGTAAGAGATATAAAAATATGGAAAGGAAACATGAGTACATGTATACATAAGAATCAATGAAATCATAATTTACTCATAAAACATAATAACTTTAACATACCTCATCAAAACATGAATAAATCATTGAAATCATAAGACATAAAGGTAACTTGAGGCATTCATATCATTCTTACATAAGGAGTAACCCTCTTGGTTACGTTTGGAAAACCTATCACAGTATATTCCCTAAATCTCTTCTGAGAAACCTTAAAGTTTAACCCATTCGCGTTACCCAATGCATTGGAGAGATATATCAGGCTCACCCGCCCTTAGTTTATCACAGAACCACCCGTCTTCATAACAGTGCCCAAGAACCATAACATAATCGTATCACATAAAACATGCATAAAGGAAACATAACATTTTCACTTTTCAATCACAAGATATCAATACAACACATTGATATAAAAACATTATAAAAACCATTTTTAATACCAAAATAAAATAAAAGTAAAACGTGGAATTTATTTTTCATTGAAAAAAATTTATGGCTTGTAGAGAAGCTGAAACTCAAATAATGTTCACAGCGGCGGAGAAGTCGTTGTCGCCGCATACGTATGACAAAAAAAACATTCCCTTTTGTCATTTAGTAAATGATTCGTATAAAAAGATTCTTTTTGAATAATAGTAAAATTCCAAGGGTTTTATACACCGTATAAAAGAAAGTTATATATAAAACAAAATATGCCTCAATGAAATGAGATTGAGATAGATTCCCTTCCAATGACGATATCCTTGGATTAAGGATAAATCAATTACATAATTATGTGTGACAAAAGAATACACCAAATATAAGTGGATATTAAGTCTAAAACAATCATAGGTTATTCACACATATTCATAGAATGAAATATTCAAGGAGTACAAGTTTATCCCAAAGAATCAAAATTGGTTTAAGAAGTTCCCTTGCAAAAATTCGACAGCCTAACGGCGTCACTTCAAAATTCAGAAAATGAGTTGATGAGAGATAAAATGGGTATCTCATGACTTGGACATAAAATTTACATCAATAAGGATATAGAAGAAAAAATCCCAACATAATAGTATGTTAATTAAAAGACATAACAAAATAAGTCTTTTACAAAGAGGAGGGTGAATGGTTCCCTTACCGACTTGGGTAACTTTTGAAATGTACACCCCATTGAAGAAGGGTAATACAATGAATATGTAAATACCCATAAATGAAATTATATTACAAAAGATTATAATAATGGGAATTACATACACAACTCAAAGGAAATGGTGGAAAATGTAGCATAAATCTCACAGGAATAAAAGTGAGATGAAAAATCCCTTATGAAAACTTGGGAGTATAACGTCGCCATTTAAAACATCTGAAAATGGATTGATGAGATCAAATAGGGTCTCTCATCATATTTAAATAAAATTTACAGAAAGAGTAATATAATATAACATCCCCCAACATAACAAAGAGGAGCTTAATAGAAGTGACATAAAGGAGAGTACTTAAAAAGAAAGACAGAGGTTGGATCTCTTACGAAAATTTGGGAGCCTAACGACGCCACTCAAAACATCCAAAATGGATTGATGAGAGAAAATAGGGTCTCTCATCATATGAACATAAAATTTAAAGTAGGATTAATATAAAATAACAACCCAATCATAAGAAATATGAGCTGAAAAGGAATGACATAAAAGATTGTACTTAAAAAGAAATAGAGGGGTAGGATCCCTTACCTCAAGTCCGACTTGTCTTGTTCGTTTATTTATATTCCTGAATAATAAACTTTGGTCAATTTAGAATTTCTTAAGTACCTCATTTAAATATTATTATTCAGTTCATATCACATATTATAATGTTATAATAATTTTTTTAATAATGTTAGTTCATATCAGACGCTTTTGTCGATGTTTGGTACATGAGTCAAAAATGAACTTGTTTGAAAAATGATTTCCCATGTAGTTATAAGTAAATCATTTACAGAATAGTATTAATTATTAAAATATCATATATATCCAGTACATATTCATTTTATACTATTCCATGCCATTTGGAGATAAAAACAAAAAGCATCATTCATGCAGACGGTAGGCCGTACGTGCGCATGGACGCTACTTTAATTTTTTTGGCCATATTAATGGAATTGAAAATAAATGATATATATATATATTATTATTATTCTAGTATAATATATATGTTATATAGGTCACATATGTTCATTAATTTCATTCTTTATACATTCCATGTATTGCATGAACGAGTCACATCACTTGAGGTGGCAGTAGTCCAGACTTCCTCATATGAAATTATCGCATTTGCACAACATGAAAAAAATAAAGGTATGTTTTAAATATAAAATACACAAGAATATAGAAAACATAAATACCATATATATGATATATAAAATACAGTGACATCATAATTTCCACATTTAAATGTGTTAAAAGAATATTGAACAATCATCGTTTCGTGAGGCAGTAATTCGCCATCCACAAGAAACAATATGTTCTTTAACAATTTGACGGATGTGTGTGTAAGTGTAGCTCGAATCCTTCTTATAACAACATAAAAGTATATTGAAGATACTTCTGTTGTTAAAAAATAAAGGAATAAAATGTGATTTGGGGGTTGGAGAAGCAAAATAAAACAAAAGAACACTAGGGATGACTTTACCTTTAAATCAGGTAACTCTTTGATTTGAGCTCAATGGATTCCTTGGAATGACTTTTGCCCAATGTGAGGCTTCTAGGAGTAAGAGAGAGACTGGGAGAGACAAAATGGGAAGGGGTTGGCCGAGCCAAAGGCTTGAGTGGTGTGGGTAAGTTGGTAGAGGTGGGGGCCTTTTATAAGAGGAGAGGAGGGGCACTCTTGGAAAGTCTTGAAAACTAACATTATTATAAAATGAATTTCGGATTTTAATGGTCCCACAATTATATATTTCTAGGATAATATGATAATAGTTCGAAATTCACACATCCAATAGGTTTTTGACAAGTGTAGGTCTTAGATTTGACATTATCTTTTTATTTTATTTAAATCCTTAAATAATGAGGTAATCGCTGCATCATAATGGTGTCATAAATAATTTAATTTCTATAATGTCTAAAAATTATAGAAAAAATATCTTGATGTAGGAAATATTTTTATCTTTTTAATGAATATTTATATTAAAAAATATGACATGTATAACCCCATGTAAAAATTGATTTAGTAAAAACAACACATGTTTGTGACCTTTTAATTTTAACTTTAAATAAAAAGGTTTTAATGTCATGTTGCTACCAAAGTGGCTCCATGGGGTCCCAAAGTTGACCCATGGATTTTCTTGGTCGACCATGACACAACCAATAAGGGTAGGACATGTGTCAAGGTAATTTCATATTATTAAAACATTATTTTTACCTTAAATTACACTAATTACCTCTAATCGCGATTAAAATGTTAAAAGTTACTATTCACCTAAAAAATTATTTTAATCTCATTGAATCACATTTTACATCCTAATGAAAACCATGCATGTCGGATTTTTGAAATTCAAATCACAGAAGTGGTAAAGTTTCATTTAAACGAAAAATCTGTTTTTAAACTACTACTTAGTGGTTTCTCTATTCATCAAAAATAGATGTTTTTCAGAAAAATACCAAAAATTCACCCTAATATATATTTGATATTCCGAATTCAAAAATGTTGTCTATTTTATAAAATTAAAAACATATATGTTGCATTAATTAATTTAATAATTAATTCCCGCTGTCAAAACAAATAGCCTGTTTTTAAGAAATAATATCTATCAAAAGATTGACACTAGGTTAAGTCAAATTTCAAAGTGAAATTAATTCCAATGACCAATATTGGATTAAATGGTAAAAATATATTCTAATTTCACTTTAAAACCAACTCAAAAGATAATCTAATCATATAAATATATTAGATTAAAAAGAGGTTTTGAATTAAAAGACAGCAGTTTTCACTATTCATTAAAAAATGAACTTTATCGGAAAAACTCCAAAAATTTACACAAAGTAAATTTTGATGTCCTGATTCTAAAGAAGAATTTTATTTTGTCAAATATAACACATAAAATTTCCAAAAATTGGATTTAAAAAAGGTTTGCCATCAAAAGGCGGTTAATCGACCTTTTAAAGAATATTAGAATGTTTACACTTAAAATTGGATTAATTCGCATTTTTAATCCTCTAAAATTTATTGTAAAAAGTAAAAATATTTGTCAAACACATATAATAATTTTGTAGTTAGTTCTTTTCATTCCCATCATTACAACGGCTAGGTGTTAACTACCATTTAAAATAAAATTATTTTATTATTAGAGTGCAACGTAAGATTTCAAAGGAACTTGTTGTTGCGTATTGGGTAAGTCATCGAGCATAGCATTCCCTTTAAATTAATATTAACATTTTATTCACAAATGGAGATGAATATAAAAATTTCATATTCTTTATTTACCTGGGGTGTTACATCCTTCCCCCTTTTGGGAATTGCGTCCTCGCAATTTTAAAATTGAGCATGGAAACATCATTGAAAGTCCCACATCAGAACAAGAGTAAGTAAAAAAATCAATTTAAAAGAAAGAAAGAGAAGTACAGAGGTCACCTGAGTTAACCCATACTAGGATTCCATGTAGGAAAACATGGATATTGAAGAAAAATCAGAGGGTCATGTTCTGAGGGAGAGTGACAGAAAACATGTTTATGAGAAAGTTAGCCACAATAAAACCACAAACTTGTGGTGGGTTAAACGGTATTCGATCCCCCGGTAGGAAAAGTTAATAGACAACATTTTTGTTTCGAGTTAATTTTAATTGAGGAATTTATATTTGATCTTAAGGAAACATATTTACTTGTCATGTTGACTTTCAACTTTTACTAGATTTCTTACACAAACTCATACATTCCCCAAATGATGAGTATTTAGGAAGACTTGTTCCCACTAAGAGTACTATAATCAACTTCTAGAGAATCACCTAATCCAAAAAAGAGGGATATATATTTCCCATGTCATTAGACACTTACCAAAACCAAAATTATTAGAACAAGATCAGATAATCCAGAAAAGGATAACCCTTTATAAAAATAAAATCTATTCTTAATCTCCAAAATTTGTCCAACAAAACCCAAAGTTCAACGAAGACCATTCGATAAAAATTTGTCCATAAAATTCTTCAAAGTAAACCAAACTAATATTGAAACACAAATATATGAAGGATTTAATCACATAGTCTTCCAAGGTACAAATTAACAGTTATCTCTAAATAACATCAGTTTCTCTTAAAGTCTCATATTGAAAAGTAATTAACCTAATCACATATCCTCCATGATAGGTTAATAATTTCCATAGATAACCCAAAATCAACTTACTCTTAATTCATAAAATCATCTAACTAAAAATAATAAGTCATACTAACCAGGGACATCACGTAGTCCAGTGGTAGGTGATAAATACCAGTCACACTTTGGTTGTGGGTTCGATTCCCGTAGCTTTGTCCAACGCGACGGGTTGTCACACGGTCTACGTGTTGTCCTTTTTATAAAACTCTAAAAATAACCCTAACATGTTTTAACCTCAATAGTTTCCTTATACCTCTCATTTTCATCCAAATTTGTAACGACCTCAACATCTTAATTCTTGAAGTCTTATTTCACCACCATAAGATAAAATAAAATGATTCCCAAAAAGAATAACATCATACCTTGATCATGGCGTCCACTCGGTTTCATCATCATCTTGCTCACATAGGTAAATGTCCCATTAATTACAACAATGATTTAGGGATCCTTCAAAATAATTTGCTTCCTCGATCCTAATATGTCGTGTACAACATGGGTCATATGGGTGTTCACAGAAAAACAGTTTTGGAAAATAATCGTGTATGACATATAATTCCAAAACATCTGATAAAACATTATTTCTATAAAATAGTCGGACAGAATTTGAGTTGAAAATTTCTACTATTGGTCCTTTTAAAATACAATAAGTATGTGTTGAGAGACTATATTTTAAAAGAAAATATAAATAGGTTGTGCAAGGGTCTGCTTCCTCAGCACCATTTTTTAAAATCATAATATGCATCATATTCTTGTGATAAGGTAAAATATTTGAAAATACCTTGATAATAAATAAATTTATTGAATATATGAGAATACTATGAAAATAGTATTTTTTTTGAAAACAACCCATGATCCACAATGACAACGAGGTATAGTGGAGGTGTTTTATATCTCAAACAACTGCTTGCAAGTCAGTTGTATGCTATAAAAAGTTTCACAATCATCCGAACATGACTTTGCAATAATTATTGCAAGCATGTCATCATGAAGAGATAGGAATGTCGTTTGAGATTCTTCTCCTTCAATTCGTAACTGACTTTACTTGACCCTAAAAAATTTATAAAACAAGGATTTAACTAAAATAATAGATATATGGACTAATCATGTGTCTAACAAAAACTCATAGTACCTAAAGTTGTCTAAACCGACCTCTGATACCAACTATAAGGCCCCGGCCTTAAACCTTACTTAATATTGAATTAAATGAATAATTCACATTGATGATCTTTTCCGGTTTATAGTTTTAGAGAATTTGATCATAAATCATGAATTACATTCCACATTTAAACAATGTGGTTATATAAAAGATAGTATTCATTTTTTCCCATCAACGGAAACATATTTAAAATAAAACATGGATACTTTCTTGACACTTCCTTGACACTATCATCATATCATGTACCTTTCCCTTGACCTGTGAAATACATTTCAAAAACTTGGGATGAGCATAAAAATCTCAGTAATGGATATAAAAATATGGGAAAGAAACATGAGTACATGTATACATAAGAATCAATGAAATCATAATTTACTCATAAAACATAAGCACTTTATCATACCTCATCAAAAGATGAATAAATCAAAGAAATAATAAGACATAAAAGTAAAATGAGGCATTCATAACATTCTTACGTAGGGAGTAACCCTCTTGGTTACGTTTGGAATACCTATCATAGTATATTCCCTAAATCTCTTTGGAGAAACCATAAATTTTAACCCCTTCGCGTTACCCAATGCATTGGAGAGCTATATCGGGCTCACCCGCCCTTAGTTATTCACAGAACCACCCCTCTTCATAACAATTCCCAAGATCCATAACATAATTGTATCACATAAAACATGCATAAAAAAACATAACATCTCCACTTTTCAATCACAAGATATTAATACAACACATTGATATAAAAAAATTATGAAAACCATTTTCAATACCAAAATAAAAGAAAAGTAAAACATGGTATTTATTTTTCATTGAAAAAAAGTATGGCTTGTAGAGGAAGCTGAAACTTAAATAATGGTCACGGCGGTGGAGAAGTCGTTGTCGCCGCATACATACGACAAAAAAACATTCCCTTTTGTCGTTTAGTAAACGCTTCGTATAGAAATATTTCTTTTGAATAATAGTAAAAGTCAAAGGGGTTTATACACCATATAAAATAAAGTTGTATATAAAACAAAATATGCCTCAATGAAAGGAGATTGAGACAGATTCCATTACAAAGATGGTATCCTTGGATTAAGGATAAATCAATTACATAATTATGTGTGACAAACGAATACACCAAATATAAGTGGATATTAAGTCTAAAAAAATCAGATGTTATTCACATATATTCATATAACGAGATATTCAAGGAGTACAAGTTTATCCCAAAGAATCAAAATTGGGTTAATAAGTTCCCTTGCAAAAATTTGACAGCCTAACGGCGTCACTTCAAAATTCAGAAAATGAGTCGATGAGAGATAAAAGGGGTATCTCATCACTTGGACACAAAATTTACATCAATAAGGATATATAAGAACAAATCCCAACATAATATTATGTGAATTAAAAGACATAACAAAAGAAGTCTTTTAAAAAGAGGAGGGTGAAAGGTTCCCTTACCGACTTGGGTAACTTTCAAAACGTACAACCCATTGAAGAAGGGTCATACAATGAATATGTAAATACCCATAAATGAAATTATATTACAGAAATAGTATAATAATGGGAATTACATACAAATCTCAAAAGAAATGGTGGAAAATTTAGCATAAATCTCCTAGGAATAAAAGTGAGATGAAATATCCCTTACGAAAACTCGGTAGCCTAACGGCACCACTTAAAACATCAAAAAAATGGATTGATGAGATCAAACAGGGTCTCTAATCATATTTAAATAAAATTTAAATCAAGAGGAATATAAAATAACATCTTCCATCATAACAAAAAGAAGCTTAAAATAAGTGACATAAAGGAGAGTACTTAAAAAGAAAGAGAGAAGTTGGATCTCTTATGAGAATTCAGCAGCCTAACGGCGCCACTCAATACTTCCAAAATGGATTGATGAGAGAAAATAGGGTCTCTAATCATATGAATATAAAACGTACAGTAGGATTAATATAAAATAACTACCCAATCATAACAAAGATGAGCTTAAAAGAAATGACATAAAAGAGTGTATTTAAAAAGAAAGAGAGGGGAAGGATCCCTTACCTCAAGTCCGACTTGTCTTGTTCGTTTATTTATATTCTTGAATAATAAACTTTGGTCAATTTATAATTGCATCAGTACCTCATTTAAAGATTATTATTCAGTTAATATCACATATTATAATGTTATAATAATTTTTTAATAATGTTAGTTCATATTAGACGTTTTTACCGATGTTTGGTACATGAGTCAAAAATGAACTTGTTTGAAAAATGTTTGCCCATGTAGTTATAAGTAAATAATTTACATAAAAGTATTAATTATTAAAATATCATATATATCCAGTACATATTCATTTTATACTATTCCATATCATTTGGATATAAAAACGAAAAGCACCGTTCATGGAGACGGTAGGTCGTACGTACGCATGAACGCTACTTTCATTTTTTTGTCATATTAATGGAATTAAAAATAAATGATATATATATATATATTATAATTACAGTATAATATATATGTTATATAGGTCACATTTGTTCATTAATTTATTTCTTTATACCTTCCATGGATTCCATGAACGAGTCGCATCACTTGAGGGGGCGGTAGTCCACACTTCCTCATATGAAATTATCGCATTTTCACAACATGCAAAGAATAAAGGTATGTTTTAAATATAAAAAAAGAAGAATATAGAAAAAATAAATACCATATATATGATATATAAAATACAGTGACATCATAATGGCCACCTTTAAAGGTGTTAAAAGAATATTGAACAATCATCGTTTCGTGAAGAAGTAATTCGCCATCCACAGAAACAGAATGTTCTTTAACCATTAGACGGTGTGTGTGTAAGTGTAGCTCGAATCCTTCATATAAAAAAATCCAAGTATATTGAAGATACTGTTTTTTTACAAAAGAAAGGAATAGAAAATGTTTAGGGGGTTGGAGAATCAAAATAAAACAAAAGAACACTAGGGAAGACTTTACCTTTAAATCGGGTAACTCTTTTTTATTTGAGCTCAAAGGATTCCTTGGAAAGACTTCTGACCAATGTGAGGCTTGTAGGAATAATAGAGAGATGTGTAGAGACAAAATGGGTAGGGTTTGGTCGAGCCAAAGGCTTGAGAGTTGTGGGTATGGTGGTAGAGGTGGGGGCCTTTTATAAGAGGAGAGGTGGGGCACTCTTGGAAAGTCTTGAAAAGTAACATTATTATAAAATGCATTTCGGATTTTAAAGGTCCCAAAATTATATATTTGGAGGATAATATAATAATAGTTAGAAATCCATACAACCAATAGGTTTTTGACAAGTGAAGGTCTTATATTTTACATTATTTTTTTATTTTATTTAAATTGTTAAATAATGAGGTAATCGCTGCATCATCATGGTGTCATAAATAATTTAATTTCTTTAATGTCTAAAAATTATAAAAAAAATAGCATGATGTAGGAAATATTTTTATCGTTATAATTAATATTTATAGTAAAAAATATGACTTGTATAACCCCAAGTAAAAATTGTTTTAGTAAAACAACACATGTTTGTGACCTTTTAATTTTAACTTTAAATAAAAAGGTTTTAATGTCATTTTCCAACCAAAGAGGCTCTATGGGGTCCCCAAGTTGACCCATGGATTTTCATGGTTGACCATGACTCAACCAATAAGGGTAGGACATGTGTAAAGGTCATTTAATATTATTAAAATATTATTTTTACCTTAAATTACACTAATTACCTCTAATCACGATTAAAAACTTAAAAGTTACTATTCACAAAAAAAATTATTTTAATCTCATTGAACCACATTTTACATCCTAATGACAACCATGTATGTTTAATTTTTAAAATTCAAATCACAAAAGTGGTAAAGTTTCATTTAAATGAAAAATTAGTTTTTAAACTACTACTTAGTGGTTTCACTATTCATCAAAAATTGAAGTTTTTTATAAAAATACCAAAAATTCACCCTAAGCTATATTTGATATTCCAAATTCAAAAATTATGTCTATTTTAAAAAATTCAAAACATATAAGTTTCATTAATTAATTTAATAATTAATTCGCACTGTCAAAACAAATAACGTGTTTTTAAGAAATAATATCTATTAAAAGATTGACACTAGTTCAAGTCCAATTTCAAAGTGAAATTAATTCCAATGACAACTATTGGATTAAATGGTAAAAATATATTCTAATTTCACATTAAAACCAATTCAAAATATAATATAATCATATAAATAAATTATATTAAAAAGTGGTTTTGAATTAAAATACAACATTTTTCTCTCTTCATTAAAAAATGAACTTTATCAGAAAAATATCAAAAATTTACACAAAGTAAATTTTGATGTCCCGATTCTAAAGAAGAATTATAATTTGTCAAATATAACACATAAAATTGTCAAAAAGTGGATTTAAAATTGGGTCTCCATCCAAAGGCGGTTAATCGACCTTTTAAAGAATATTAGAATGTTTACGCTTAAAATTGGATTCATTCGCATTTTTAATCCTATAACATTTATTGACAAAATTAAAAATATTTCACAAACACATATAATCATTTTGTAGTTAGTTCTGTTCATTCTCCTCATTACAACGACTATGTGTTAACTACCATTTAAAATAAAATTATTTTATTATTAGAGTGCAACGTAAGATTTCAAAGGAAATTGTTGTTGCGTATTGGGTAAGACATCGAGCATAGAATTCGCTTTAAATTAATATTAACATTTTATTCAAAAATAGGGATAAATATAAAAATGTCATATTATTTATTTACCTGGGGTGTTACACTCAATTTCTATAGTTGGTATCAAAATAAGAACATGAGCCTCATCCCAGTTGGTGAGGACTCCTTAAGTGCATCCAAGAGACCCAGGATCAAATCCAAATGGGGGATAATTTCTGGGGTACTGTAGAAATACAATAGGAGTACTGTAGCAGGTGCTATAGAAGGAACTATGTAGAACTGTAGCAGGTACTGTAGCGGGAACTGTAGTAGGCACTGTAGCAGCTAGGAATATACCCCCATTTGAGCCTTCGGGCCACCGATTTGGTCCCTGAGTCTTTTAAGGCCTTCGGGCCACCCATGAATTTGGGTGAGTAAGGCATTTGGGCCACCTCAAGGCCTTCGGGCCACCTTAATCTGCAGATGAAAACCAGACAACCTCCAAGGAACAATCTTCAGAAGGAGGAGGAGAAAGGAGATTTCACCATAGTAGAAGCTAAATAGATTGAATGAATGAGAGGGTATGGAACCTGCCAATGGGACAAGCCTGTACATGCACGGGAAAGCCTAGCCGAATAGCCATGCGAAGGTAGAGAGTTGATTTCACGATGAAGATGTTGGGGAGGAGCAGTTCCAAGTAGTTAGTCTTGGTTGTATGTAATGTTTGAAGCCTACGGGCAATGAATTCCTCTAAGGCCTACGGGCCACGTAATGCTTACGACTACAGGCCATGTAAGGGTTCCACCTCACCCCTTGAAAGGAGGATTATCAAAAATCAATAAAAAACGAAGGCCTTAATGCCATTGGAGGTATCAATATAAAGGTTTATTCAACCATTATAATGTAGGATGCTAAAACTTTAGTGAGATCTCAAGATATACTTCTATTTATATGTCTAGGGATGCCTCTTGGATAGGTATAAGGACGATTTAACATTTTGGAAAATATCCTAGAATTTTGGTAAATGATATGTTAGTGGTTTTCTAGTTATGCATCTATTTCATGATACTAAAACTAGTTTTGGACTTGGAAACATGTAAATTGGGGTAACAAATCATACAATATGTTCTGAGCCTGAATCAGGGTAATCTGGTAAATGAAAATGGGACATGTTTCAAACATGGGTTGACACTCTTGGGTTATATACATTAGAAATTCACAAAACTCCTCACGAACCATCATGAAATATTTAAAAATAACATGTCTATGAATAACCTTGGATGAACATAGGATGTAATAGATTAAATAAGGTGTCCTGATTTATACATATTATATGTAATTATTTTCATGACTATATGGTTTTCTACTATGATAAGTAATGTTATCACTGTGATTCTAGTTTTAGTTAATTGTAGGAACTTGAAACAATTGGATTAATATTGAATTTGATTTAAAGTTTTCTAATGAGTATTAGAGAGTGATGAAAATTGTAGTAAGACATGTTGTGATCACGCCTAATCAATTTTTATGGAACGTGACTCAAAAATTATTCCTTCACAAACTCTTGGACTCACCAAAGAAGAGATAAATGGTGTTGGATGAGAGGTCGGGTAATGGAGACAATGGAGGAAATAAGATTCAGCTTCCTCTATGTCAATAATGTTGAAAGAATCAATTAAGTGAATATATTTTTGAAATGATATGATGTTTTAACTATGTTAATAAAGGAAATAAAGCATGTAAATGCAAGGGAAAATGAATAATTCGATTAATGAAATGGATTAGAATATATTCCTCCCTATGATATCATGAATGGATAAGTATTTTAAGTGTCTAGTAAACTGAAATTATGAAACACAATGTCCCAAGATGAATTATCTTGAATAGAACCAACAAGGTGGTGTGGGTAATGGTAATATTTTAATGATGATGAGACTACAAATGAAATGTGAAAATGAAGAGGTATTTCATAATAGGATGATGTATCCTTATTAAAGGAATATGTATAATGTGAAAAAATGAAATCTTTTTATGTGTTTGGAATCAAGAAGTTTGTTATTAGAATGTTGAAATATATAAGGATTGTTTAGTTTTTGTTTCTCACTATGGATTTTCAAGAACACATTAAATGGAATTTATGGAACATAAAAGTGATATAATAGCAAGGTGTTTTCCCTATAAAACACATGATTAAGGTAAATATGACTCTTACTCTA
The DNA here is from genome assembly GCA_963277665.1 of Viscum album. Lineage (NCBI taxonomy): Eukaryota > Viridiplantae > Streptophyta > Magnoliopsida > Santalales > Viscaceae > Viscum > Viscum album. The sequence goes on along the minus strand of OY728146.1, from coordinate 618,900,433 downwards.
TTCCTTATATCATACAAATGTTTTTTGGATAAATATATGTGTGACATGTATAAGTAAATTGGAAGGTAGTGATTAAAATTGAAGTAATTAATGGCACGTTTAATGTTGGTTCATACTAAAATGGATAAAGTTTAAAACATATTGGATTTATTGAATATATCCAGTTACCTACGAGATAAGGAAAAATTCAATTTTTTCTAGAGAGATTTATAGAAATTCAGGTCATTACCATGTTTGAAGATAATTTACTATGTTGGTATTCACTAGTTTGCAATGTGAATACCAAGAGATACATTGTGATATAGGTGGGTTAAATTTTGACATGGTTTGGTGACTTTCTCTCTATGGTTTTGGATTTTCATCTTTAAAAATCATTATATGGTTATCCATTCATGAAAATTTTAACTTCAACATCAGAGGAAGTATTTATATATTGAGATTCTTTTCAAAACCTTGGTTAAATGTTGATTTATTTATTAAACTTATTTCAACGATTTCAGTCAGAGTTTGAAAATTATATTAGTATTGTTTAATATATGTACACCATGAATTTCAGGTGAAAACCCATCATGTTTGACAAGGATTTGGGTCTTGAACCCATGATTGAGAGAATATAAGGGTTATATGCCTACCAGTGGCCTACATAATAAACTTGTAAATGTATAATTATTTTCAATGAATAATTATATATAATGAAATAGTAGTGTAACTCTTTATGTTTAGTGATTAATTTATTATCCATGTTCGTTTTTATGAATATTTATAGATAAATAGTGGTACATTTCTATAAGGACCTGGCCTTAAAACATTACATAATAATGAATTAAATGATTAATTCACATTGAGGATCTTTTCAGGTTTATAGTTTTTGAGAATTAGGACATAACTATTACAAATCAAAAGATTAAAAAGTAGTCACTCCTACTCAATATCCATTTTTCTTCACAAAATAAAAACTCTTAAAAATAAACATGTATAGTTCCATGTTTTTGATATCATGTCTTTCCTTGATCCCTTCCTTGACCCAATTCATCTTTAAGTCCTATGGAAAACATTTCAAAAACTTGTGATAAGCATAAAATTCTCGGTAAGGGATATAAAAATACAAAAAGAAAAACATATTCCATGTATACATAAGAATCATTGAAAACATACTTTACTCATAAAATAAGCACTTTAAAATACCTCATGAAATAATAAAACTCATGAATAACTCATAGAAATCATAAGACATAAAAGTAACCCGAGGCATTCATAACATTCTTATGTAGTGAGTAACCCTCATGGTTACGTTTGGAATACCCACCACTGTATATTCCCTAAATCTTTGCAGAGAAACCTTATCATTTAACCCCTTTGCGTTACCCAATGCATTGTAGAGTTATCACGAGCTCACCTTCCCTTAGTTTACCATGGAACCACCGGTCTTTATAAACAATGCCCAAGAACTATAACATAATTGTATCACATAAAACATGCATAAAGGAAACAAAACATTTCCACATTTTATTCACAAGATATCAATACAACACATTGATATAATCAAAACATTATCAAAACCATTTTCAATTCCAAAATAATAGAAAATTAAAACGTGGTATTTATTTTTCATTTAAAAAAATTTATGGCTTTTAGAGGAAGCCGAAACTCAAATAATGGTCACGGCGGCGGAGATGTCATTGTCGCCGCATACATAAGACAAAACATTCCTTTTGTCGTTTAGTAATATGCATCGTATAAAAATATTCCTTTTGAATAAAAGTAAAAGTCAAAGGGGTTTTTAAACCGTATAAAATAATGATTTGTATAAAACAAAATATGCCTCAATGAAAAGAGATTGAGACGAAGTCCCTTATAGAGACGGTATCCTTAGATTAATGATAAATCAATTACATAAATATGTGTGAAAAACATAAATACACCGAATATAAGTGAATATTAAGTGTAAAAAAATTAGAGTTCATCCACACATATTCATAGCATGACATAATCAAGAAGTACAGGTTTAATCCAAATAATTGAAATTGGGTTAAGAAGTTCCCTTACAGAAATTCGACAGCCTAACGACGTCACTTTAAAATTCAGAAAATGAGATGATGAGAGATAAAAATGGTATCTTATCACATGTAAATAACATTTACAACAATAAAGATATATAATAACATATCACAACAAAATAATATGTAAATTAAAAGACCTATAAAAAAGAAGTCTTTTTAAAAAGAGGAGGGTGAAAGGTTCCCTTTCCGATTTGGGTAACTTTCAAAACGTACACTGCATGAAAGAAGGATCATACAATGAAAATGTAAATACACATAAATTAATGTATATTACTCAAATAATACAATCATGGGCAGTACACATACCACATAAAAAGGAAATAGGTCCATATGTAGCATGAATCTCATGAGAATAAAAGTGAGATGAAAAATCCCTTACGAAAACTCGGCAGCCTAACGACGCCACTTAAAACATAAAAAAAACTTGGATTGAAGAGTTCAAATAGGATATCTTATCATATGAACATAAAATTTACAGTAAGAAGAATATAAAATAACATCCCCCAACACAATGAAAAATATCTTAAAGGAAATGACATAAAAGAGAGTACTTAAAAAGAAAGAGAGAGATATGATCCCTTACCTCAAGTCCGACTTGTCTTGATAATTTCATTATATTCCTGAATAATAAAAATTGTTCAATTTATAATTTCTTAAGTACCACTTTTAATTTTTATTATTCAATTAATATCAGATATTATAATTTTATAATAATTAGTTAGTTATGTGAGTTTATATCAGACATTTTTGTCGATGTTCGGTACATGAGCCAAAAATGAACATGTTTGAAAAGAATTGTCCATGTAGTTATAAGAACATCATATCCAAAATAATTTTAATGATTTAAATATCATATATATCCAGTATATATTAATTTTATACTATTCCATATCATTTTGAGATAAAAAATTATATGCACCATTCATGGAGACGGTATGTCGTATGTACGCATGATCGCTAGTTTCATTTCCTTGTCATATTAATGGAATTAAAACTAAATGAGTGTTATATATATTATAATTATAGAATTATATTCATCATTTATATGTAAAATATAAAATATATACTCATTATATTTACTTATAATAGTACATAACATTTGTAGATAAGAAATGAATTGTACCGTTCATGGAGACGGTAAGCCGTACGTACGCATGAACGATACATTCATTTCTATTTCATAATTTAATGGAATTTAAAAACAATGATACATTTGTATATTATAATAAAATTATAATATCATATATAATATCATTAACCCCATCCTTTATACATCCCACATATGGCATTAATGATTCAAATCACATTGAGGGGGCAGTAGTCTGCACTTTCTAAAATAAAATTATCGCGTTTACCCAATATGGAAACCATAATGGTATGACATAAATTAAAAATAAAGAAGATAATAAAAAAATAAAAATAATATATATATCATATATAAATTCATTTAAATCTTAATGGCCACCATGATAGGTGTTAAAAGATTATTGAACAATCATCGTTTCGTGAGGCAGTAATTCACCACCCACAGAAACAGTATATTATTTAACCATTAGAAGGAGGTGTGTATAAGTGTATATTGAACTCTTCTCATAAAAAAATCCTAGTATATTTTAGATAATGTTTTTGTTACAAAATAAAGGAATAAAAAGAGTTTAGGTGTTTGGAGAAGCAAAATAAAACAAAAGAACACAGGAGAAGACATTACCGTCAAATCGGGTAATTCTTTTTTATTTGAGCCCAAAGGCTTCCTTGGAAATACTTCTACACCAAGTGAGGTTTCTAGGAGTAATATAGGCATGTGGAGAGACAATATGAGTAGATTTTGGATGAGACAAGGTCTTGAGAGGTGTGGGTAAGGGGGTAGAGGTGGGGGCCTTTTAAAAGAGGGAGGTGGGTCACTTTTGGAATGTCTTGGAATGTTACTTTATTATAAAATGAGTTTCGGATTTTAAAGGAACCAAAATGATATATTTATAGGATAAGGTGATAAGGGTTCTAAATCCACCCATAAAATAGGTTTTATACAGGTTTAAGTCTTATATTTTATCTTATATTTTATTTTCTTTAAATCGTTCATTAATGAGGTAATCATTGTATCATCACGGTGTCATAAATAAATTTCTTTATGTAATGTCTAAAAATTATAAAAAAATTACCAAAATTTAGGAAATATTTTTAGATTTCCAATGAAAATTTATAGTCAAAGAAATAATTTATTTAAAGGAAATTAAAATTGTTTTACTTAGGATATAAAAACCTTTGTTATATTTTCTTTCTTTTAAAAAAATATTATAAAAAGTCACTATAACAATAAAGTGATTCCATGGGGCCCAAAAGATGGAACAAGGCATTCCATGGTCAGACATGAAACCAAAAAAATCATTAAGACACGTTTTTGGGTCATTTTAAATTTTTTATGGTATTATTTTATTACCCTTAACTACCTGATTACTAATTATACATGGTATTAATAATAGTTACTGTCGTTACAATTCATAATGTCCAAAAACCAAAGAGTCTTAATTACATGATTTGGACCTTCTGATTAAAAATATGGAATCCATTTTATTGAATTCCAAACATAGAAATTGGAGTAATTAATTTAATATAATTCCAGTTTTCAAAACCAAAGACGGGTTTTTAAGAATTAAAATCTATTAAAAATTAATTTGTTTTTACATCCAATTTAAAAGTGGAATTACATCCAATGACAAAAATTGTATTAAATGAAAAAATAATTAAATTATACCTTAAAACCAATTAAAATTATAATATAAATATATAAATAAATTGGATGAAAATGTAGTTTTGAATTAAAATGCAGTATTTTTCACTATTCATTAAAAATGAACATTTGTCAGAAAAATACCAAAAATTCACCCTAAGGTATATTTGATATTACAAATTCAAAAATGATATCAATTTAACCAAACTAAAAAAAATAAGTTTAATTAATTAATTTTATAATCAATTTCTAGTGTCAAAACAAATAACATGTTTTTAAGAAACAATATCTATTAAAAGATTGACTTTTGTTTGTGTCCAATTTCAAAGTGAAATTAATTCAAATGACCACCATTGGATTATATGTTAAAAAAATATTCTAATTAAACATTAAAACTAATTAAAAAGATAATCTATCCATAGAAATAAATAAGATTAAAAGGAGGTTTTGAATTAAAATACAACATTTAAAAAAAAATGAACTTTATCGGAAAAATACCAAAAATTTACGCAAAGTAAATTTTGATGTATTTATTCTCAAGAAGGATTTTATTTTGTAAAATATAACATATAAAAGTGACAAAAGGAATATTTAAAAAGGGTTCACCATCAAAAGGCAGTTAATCGGCCTTTTAGAGAATATTAGAATACTTATTCTTAAAATTGGATTCATTTGAATTTTAAGCCTCTAACATTTATTGGATAAATGTAAAAATATATAACAATCATATATAATCACTTTTTAGATTGTTATGTTCAATCCTGTCATAACATCGACAAGGAGTTTACTACCATTTACAATATAACTATTATATTATTAGTGTGCATCGTAAGATTTCAAAGAAACTCATTGTTGTGTATATGGTACGCCATCGAAGATAGAATCCCCTTTAATGTAATATTAATATTTTATTCAAAAATATTAATAAATATGAAAATGAAATATTATTTATTTACATGTGATGTTACATCCTTCCCCCCTTTTGGGATTTGCATCCTCGGAATTTTAAAAAAAATTGGGCTCAGAAACGTCATTGAAAGCCCCACATCCAAAAAGGAGTCAATAAAACTATAAATTTAAAAGAAAGAAAGAGAAGTAAAAAGGTCACATGAGACAACAGATACTAGGATTCCATGAATACATGGATATTGATGAAAAAAAAGACCATCAAGGTCTAATGGAGAGTGATTGAAAACTTGTATAGGAGAAAGTTAAACACTAGAAAATCACAAACATGTGATGGGTTAAACGGTATTTGATTCCCCAGTAGGAAACATTAACAAACAACATTTTTGTTTTAAGTTACATTTCATTGAGTAATTCATTTATGAGATTAACTAAAACATAAGGAAACATACTTACTTTCCTTTTAGACTTTCAACTTTTACTAGATTTCTAACACTAACTCACATTTTCTCCAAAAGATGAGTATTTAGGATGACTTGTTCACATTAAGAGGAATATAAACAACTTCTAGAGAATCAACTAATCCAAAAAAGACAACTATATATTTCCCATGTATTTAGAGAAAAACCAAAACCAAAATTTGTTAGTATGAGATAAGATAATCCAAAAAAAAGATATACTTTTACAAAAAGAAAAACTACTCTTAATCTCCAAAATTTGTCAAATAGCCCAAAGTTCAACAAAGACCATTCAATAAATAGTTGTCCATAAAATTCATCAAAGATAAAACAAACTATGATTGAAACCTAAATCTCTAAAGGATTTAATCACATAGTCTTCCAAGGTAAATCTTAACAGTTATCTCCAAATAAAATCAGTTACTCTTAAAGTCTCATACTGAAATGGAATTCACCTAATCACATATCCTCCGTGATAGGTCAATCGTTTCCATAGATAACCCAAAAACAACTTATTATTGATTCATAAAATCATCTAACTAAAAATAATTTGTCATACTAACCAGGGACATCACGTAGCCCAGTTTTATGCGATAAATACCTGTCACACTTTGGTTGTGGGTTCGATTCCTGCAGCTTGGTCTGACACGATGGGTTTTCACATGGTCTGCGTGTTGTCCATTTTCTAAAACTATATAATTCTTAAAACATTTCCAAAAAAAGAGATAAAATCTTCAAAAATAACCATAACATAATAAACCTCTAGTTTATCTCTTGCCTTTCATTTTGCATCATAACATATAGTAACCCATAATTACCTCAAAAGTAAGGATCATATAAACCCTAATGGTTGACATTATAATTACTACATGAACATCCACATCGAGTTGGTTCTATCGTACATGATGTATTAGATAACTCACAAAGGTTCAAGTGGTTAATCATGAGTCCTGATAGTTGGATTAGAATAACCACGAGATTTCTCATTGAATCCCCCATTTCATCCAGTCTCTTAATCAGAGAACCACCACAGATTCCTTTATAGCCATTTTTAATTTGGTGCCTGCTAGATCCATCCTTTTACTAATACCAAAAATTTCATTGTGAGTATATTAACAAAATCATAATGTACAAATGATGAAGATAAACACTAATATATAATTATCCAAGTTATATAAAACACATTCCAACTTCCAAAAATAACAATGACTCCATCTAATATACTAACCATTGGGGTTATACACAACTTTTCACTTATGCTTAAACAACACTCTAACCTCTAAAGTTATCTATCCTGACCATTAATACCAACTATAAGGACCCTGCCTTAAAACATTACATAATAATTAATTACATGAATAATTCACATTGAGGATCATTTCAGGTTTAGAGTTTTAGAGAATTAGGACCTAACTATTACATCTCAAAAGATTACAAAGTAGACACTCCTACTCAGTATCCTTTTTTTCACAAAATAAAATCTCTTAAAAAGAAACATGTATAGTTCCATGTTTTTGATAGAATGTCTTTCCTTGATCCCATCCTTGAACCAATTCATCTTTAATTCCTGTGGAAAACATTTCAAAAACATGTGATGAGCATAATAAGATTAGTAAGGGATATAAAAATATGGAAAGAAAACCATAGTCCATGTATACAGAAGAATCATTGAAAACATACATTACTCATAAAAATAATCCCCTTAACATACCTCATGAAATCATAAGACTTATGAATAAATCAAAGAAATCATAAGACATAAAGGTAACTTGAGGCATTCATAACATTCTTATGTAGGGAGAAACCCTCATGGTTACGTTTGGAATACCCATCACAGTATATTCCTTAAATCTCTTTGGAGAAACCTTAGGTTTTAACCCCTTCGCATTACCGAATGCATTGGAGAGCTATCATGGGCTCACCCGCCCTTAGTTTATCATAGAACCACCTGTCTTCATAAAAAATGCGCAAGAACCATAACATAATCGTATCACATAAAACATGCATAAAGGAATCATAACATTTTCACATTTCAATCTCAAGATATCAATAAAACACATTGATATAATAAAAACATTATCAAAACCATTTTAAATTCCCAAATAATAGAAAAGTAAAACATGGTATTTATTTTTCATTTAAAAAAACATATATCTTGTAGAGGAAGCTGACACTCAAATAATGGTCACGGCGGCGGAGAAGTCATTGTCGCCGCATACATAAGACAAAACATTCCTTTTGTCGTTTAGTAAAACGATTCGTATAAAAACATTCCTTTTGAATAAAATTAAAAGTCAAATGGGATTATACAATGTATGACTAAATGTTGTGTATAAAACAAAATATGCCTCAATGAAATGAGGTTGAGACGAAGTCCCTTACAAAGACGGTATCCTTAGATTAAGGATAAATCAATTACATAAATATGTGCGACTAACATAAATAAACCCAATATAAGTGGATATTATGTGTAAAACAATCATAGTTAATCCACACATATTCATATCATGACATAATCAAGAATTAGAGGTTTAACCCAAATAAATGAAATTGGGTTAAGAAGTTCCCTTACAGAAATTCGACAGCCTAACGACGTCACATTAAAATTTTGAAAATGAGATGATGAGAGATAAAAAGGGTATCTCATCACTTGGATATAACATTTACAATGATAATTATCCCAACATAAGAATATTTAAATTAAAATACCTATAAAAAAGAAGTCTTTTTAAAAATAGGAGGGTGAAAGGTTCGCTTACCGATTTGGGTAACTTTCGAAACGTACACCCCATGAAAGAAGGATCATAAAATGAAGATGTAAATACCCATAAATTTAACTATATTACACAAAGAATACAATAATTGGAAGTAAAAACCCCCCACAAAAAGGAAATAGTGTCAAATGTAGCATGAATCTCACGAGAATAAAGGCGATATAAAAAACCCCTTACGAAAACTCGGCAGCCTAACGATGCCACTTAAAACATAAAAAAATGGATTGAAGAGTTAAAATATCTTCTATAATAATATGAACATAATATTTATAGTAATATTAATATAAAATAACATCCCCCAACATAAGAAAAAGTATCATAAAGGAAATGACATAAAAGAGAGTACATAAAAAGAAAGAGAGGTAGGATCCCTTACCTCAAGTCAGACTTGTCTTGTACATTTCATTATATTCCTGAATAAAAAACATTGTTCAATTTATAATTTCCTAATGACCTAATTTAATGTTTATTATTCAGTTCATATCACATATTATAATGTTATAATAATTAGTTAATTATATGAGTTCATATGAGACGTTTTTGTCGATGTTCGGTACATGAGTAAAAAATTAACAAGTTTGAAAAGAATTGTCCATGTAGATATTTGTAAATCATCTCAAAAATAGTGTTAATGATTTAAATATCATATATATCTAGTATATATTCATTTTATACTATTATATATCATTTGGAGATAAGAAATGTAATGCACCGTTCATGGAGTCGGTAGGCCGTACGTACGCATGAACGCTACTTTCATTTCTTTGTCATATTAATAGAATTAAAACTAAATGAGAGAGATATATATATAATAACTCAATAATTATATTCAACACTTAGATGTAATATATTTCATATATATCCATTATATTTACTTATAATAGTACATAACATTTTGAGATAAGAAATGAAATGTACCGATCATGGAGACGGTAAGTCGTACGTACGCATGAATGCTACTTTCATTTCTATTTCCTAATTTAATGGAATGAAAACACAATGATACATAGTTATATTATAATTAAATTATAATATCACATATAATATCATTAAACCCATCCTTTATACATCCCACATACGACATTAACGATTCAAATCACTTTGAGGGGGCGGTAGTCCGCACTTCCTAAAAGAAAATTATCACGTTTACCGATTATGGAAACCATAAAGGTATTACATAAATGAAAAATAATTAAGAATAAGAAGAACATAAAAATAATATATATATCATATATAAATATAGTGACATCTTAATGGCCACCATGAGAAGTGTTAAAAGAAGATTGAACAATCATCGTTTCGTGAGGCAGTAATTCGCCACCCACAGAAACATTATGTTCTTTAACCATTAGATGGAGGTGTGTATAAGTGTATCTTGAATCCTTATCATAACAAAATCCTTGTATATTTAATATAGTGGTGTTGTTACAAAAGGGAGGAATAAAAATAGTTTAGGGGGTTGGAGAAGCAAAATAAAACAAATGAACACAATAGAAGACATAACCTTCAAATCGGGTAACTCTTTTTGATTTGAGGCCAAAGGATTTCGTGGAAATACTTCTACCCAAATTGAGGCTTCTAAGAGTAAGAGATTGTTGTGGAGATATAATATGAACAAAGTTTGGATGATCCAAGGGCTTGAGAGGTGTGGGTAAGGGGGTAGAGTTGGGGCATTTTATAAGAGGGGGGAGGGTCACTTTTGAAAGTCTTGGACTGTTACTTTATTATAAAATGAGTTTTGGATTTTAAAGGTCCCGAAATGATATATTTAGAGGATATGCTGATAAGGGTCCGAAATAAACCCTTAAAATAGGTTTTATACAAGTTTAAGTTTTATATTTTACCTTATCTTTTCATTTTATTTGAATCGTTTAAATCGTTCATTAATAAGGTAATCACTGCATCATCAAGGTGTCATAAATAAATTTATTTATTTAATGTCTAAAAATTATAGAAAAATTACCATCCTTTAGTTAAAATTTTTATCTTTCCAATTACTATTTATATCCAAAGATATCATATTTGTAAATGAAATTAATTTTTTTTACTTAGGATATAAAAACCATTGTTATATTTCCTTTCTTTAAAAAAAATATGATAATAAGTAACTATCACACTAAAGTGATTCAATAGGGCCCAAAAGTTTTCACAAGGCGTCCCATGGTAGGCCATGACACCACCGAGATAATTTTGACACATGTTGGGGTTATTTTATTTTTTTATGATATTATTTTATTACCCTTAACTACCCGATTACTAATTACACACGATAATTAAAGATAATTACCGTCGTTACTATTCATAATGTCCAAAAAAAGGGTCTTAATTAAATAATTTGGAACATATTATTGAAAATATTTAATCCATTTTTTCTAATTCGAAACACAGAAATTTGAGTAATTATTTAAAATAATTCTCATTGTCAAAACCAAAGACGGGTTTTTAAGAAGTAAAATCTATCAAAAGATTGATTTGATTTTACATCCAATTTAAAAGTGGAATTAGATAAAATGAACAACATTGTATTAAATGATAAAAACATAATTAAATTAAACCTTAAAACAATTAAAATTACAATCTAACTATATAAATAAATTGGATGAAAAGGCAGTTTTGATTTAAAATGCAGTATTTTTCACTATTCATTAAAAATGAACATTTGTCAGAAAAATACCAAACATTCACCCTAAGGTATATTTGATATTAAAAATTAAAAAATGATATCAATTTGACCAAATTAAAAACATATAAGTTTCATTAATTAATTTTATAATCAATTCCCGTTGTCAAAACAAATAGCGTGTTTTTAAGAAACAATATCTATTAAAAGATTGACACTTGTTTATGTCCAATTTCAAAGTGAAATTAATTCCAATGACAACCATTGTATTAAATGGTAAAAATGTATTCTAATTAAACTTTAAAACCAATTAAAAAAATAATATAACCATAGAAATAAATTAATTTGAAAGGAGATTTTGAATTAAAATACAACATTTAAAAAAAATGAACATTATCGAAAAAATACCAAAAATTTACACCAAGTAAATTTTGATGTCTTGATTCTAAAGAAGGATTTTATTTTGTCAAATATAACATATAAATGTGAAAAAATGTATATTTAAAAAGTTTTCTCCATCAAAAGGCGGTAGATCAGCCTTTTAATGAATATTAGAATATTTATTCTTAAAATTGGATTCATTTGCATTTTAAGCCTATAACATTTATAGGATAAATGTAAAAATATTTAAAAAACATACATAATCACTTTTTAGTTAGTTATGTTCATTCCCGTCATTACATTGGCTAGGAGTTTACTACCATTTAAAATAATATTATTATATTATTAGTATGCATCGTAAGATTTCAAAGAAACTCATTATTGTGTATAAGGTACGCCATCGAACATAGCTTCCCCTTTAAAGTAATATTAATATTTTATTCACAAATATTAATAAATATAAAAATGAAATATTATTTATTTACCTGGGATGTTACAATTTCACACTTTTATGGGCCTTAAGATATACTAAAACTATATTTTAGCACTTCAAGCATAAAATATGATTTCTCTATGTCCACTACAATAAGTAATGGATGAATTGTAAAATGAAATGTTTTTTATTTAAATTATGTATTTTTTTAATATTCTTGGTCAATAAAATAATTACTCAATGTTATTTTAATATTCAAAAGAAAATTTGTTTTCCTAATATCTTATTTTTTTGAACCATTATCCTTTTAAAACATCATAGATTTATAAATTTCAGGCCTTAAATATTTATTTTATAATTATCTTTTTTGTGATCGATGACCTCAATCACTCCCTATAAATATTTATGATTGTTCTCCTTGCCAAACCTTCACTCTTAAACTGTGTTATCCTATGTGGAAACCCAATTATATGTTAATTTTGGTAACCGTTGTGGTCCCAATGTTCCCTTTTTAACAGAAGCTTTAGTATTATTTTTTATGATGTGTATTTCAATGAATGAAACTTTCAAGTATTAAACCTTTTATAAACTAGATGAATTTTGAGGGAGAAATTCCTTTGGGGGGGATATAACACCTAGAGATTTGGTAATTTTTTCATATAAATTTATAATTTTTATATTTTCATTCAACATGACACTGGAAATATTTCATTATATATATATATATATTTAAACAAAAATTCAAACATTATTTAAAAAAAAAACCATGTCGACTTCGGCTACACCGGACACCAAATTGGCGTACGTTACATGCAACATATATGATTCCATGAAACATTATTTTTTATTATAATTATTTAAATGAGATAATTATAACATAGCCATTAAACATAGTAAAGTTAATAGTAATAAATAATTTTCAGTAGATATTTATAAATGTTTTTTATAGATAAAAGGGATTAATGATGAATTATGTGATTTTTTATAATGTCTTTTTATGTTTAAAATTAACATATTCTCAAATAAACCACTATTAATAATTAAATTAATTTTAGAAATATTTTTAAATTTAATTTTAAAAAATAAACTTCATTTTTGAATTTATAATATCTAAATTTTTTAGGTACAGTTTTTTTAATTTTTCTAGGAAACTTCATTTTTTGATGAATATTGAGAGTTGCTTCCTTTTAGTTGAAAACTGTTTTTATTTTAAATATTAATTAATTTTATATTATATATTAATTTTTTATGGGTCATATTTGATCAATTATACATATATGAATAAAATTTTAATTCATTATAATCAATTTAACTATTTAATTGAATATAAAAACTTAATAAATTTTTGGAAATTATTTCTATTTTAAAAACCTTTAATTTAGTCTCATCCATGGGATTAATATTAATGTTAACTTCTCCAAATATGTGATTTGAATTTTTAAAAACAATCATACAACATTGTAATAATTATAATATTTATATTCTAATTATATCATATTTTTTATGAAAATTATTAGTAAAATTGATTAAAATTAATCATAGTAATTAAGATCAAAGTAATCATAATTACTTACTAAACCATAATCTTAAGATCCCAAATGATTTCTAAACTTGTTCGAAACCAATTTTATGGAAATTGGTTTTCTATAAACATTATATTAGTGATTTAATATGGTTAGGTATGACTTATTTTAGGTTATAACATGAGTAGACCAAACTTGTTTTCAAAAATTCCATGTGAGTCCTTTTCCTTCCCCATTAAAGGCCACTACCTACCCCACATCCTCACACATATCAATCCTATTAGGATCATACAAGATATTCCCAATAAACATCCCAAAATACCTCAATTCCTCATACAATCAATTTATTGGGCATAACACAATCCAAGGAATCCTTTTGACACAAACCAAATGTAAGAACCCAGATCTTCTTTTCAGGTATGTTTTCCTTTTCTTGTGTTTTTGAAGAAAATGTGGAGTTTTTGGAAATTTTTCAATTATATGCCGTGTACTTTATGAGTACATGTCATGTTCTAAGTTACCACAGGTAGCCGGGTGATGGCTGTGTAGTGGTCATGCACACGACCGTGTGTGGTGACCTGGTGACCACCTAATGCAGGGGCCGGTAAAGGAAAGTACACACCGTGTACCTCAGAAGTACACATAGTGTACTTTTTTCTCATTAAATGTACCATGGTCACGTCTAATTTACAAAAAGGATTTCTTCGTGACCTAGTTCAACCGAGAGTGCCCGTATGGATGTGAACATTCTCTGAGCCCCCGAGCGATCATCCGATCTCCAATTCGACAACTGTCGATTGCGGTGGGATCGCCTCAGTATTCTCTTTCTTATGATATAGCTTCATTTCCTGATTTCTCTTCTTTCTCATGTTATACTCCATTGAAAATTTTAGAAGTTTTTGTGTTACTAAGAGATTTAAGGCTTGAGATTCACATATAGAGATTTCCCAACATCAGGGTAGGTGGTTTGTTCCTTCCCGTTGAATGTAATTGAGTTATATGTCCAATTTTGTCCAATTCCATTGAATGGGGTGATGCGTATTTACCGTTTTAACCCTCTCAATTGTAATCTATGTTGGTAAGCATGAGTAGAGGTTAAATGGATGTGAATATAGTTGATTTCTATGATTTGGAAGTGTTTTCCCATGCATGTTTTGTTCACAACCGTTTAGTCCTGTTAAGCCTATTAGGCTTCTTTGATGTTTTCCCATGACTAGTACGGTAGGATAGAGTGACTATTTTATCTGAAAAGCATGATATTTTGTGGACTCTTTATCCAAGTAGTTCATGAGGTTTACTTTGACCATAATGCAGTTATATTCTTGTTTGACTTACAAATGGTCGTGAGAACCTGGTGTGATTGACTATAAGGGGAATTGAACGTGTGAGCTTCCTTAGAGAGTCTTCGACCACTTTTGACTATATGGAGAATGGACCATGTGAGAATACTTAGAGTGTCCTTAAAACTTTTGACAATAAGGGAAATTGACCATGTGAGCTTCCTCAGAGAGTCTTTAATGCTATAGACAATAAGGGGAATTGACTGAGAGAGCATCCTTAGAGGGTCTTTGTTATACCATTGTAATTTGAACCCGAGGGGTAGACTATGTGTGCCTCCTAGAGGGTTGCTTGTGTTTCTAGGTAGGACCCGAGGGGATAGGTCGTGTGTACTACCTAGAGGGTTACCTATTTGTGTTTTCCAGCTTGATTAGATGTTTACTTGATTTATGAAACTGAATGATTTGAAACTGTCGGATTGGTAACTACTGAGTACTTCCTTTTTACTGCCTTCTTTTTCTTATTACCTACCATATAATCAATAACTATCAGGAAATGATCTTGTTGTGGTTTCCTACTGGGATTTTTCCTAACATCCTATTTATTCCTTGCTTTTGGGCCCAAACAAATAATATTATTGCAGGTATAGATAAGGTAAATCTCCCTTCTACCTCATAATTTTGATTTCTTTGGATCAGGAGAGCATGGGACCAAGCTTAGGCTTGCGAGGCTGTGGATATATTAATTGTTTTATTTTTAATTGAGTTTTGTACTGTATATCAGCATTGTGACATGTTTGGATTATTTCCTAGACACAAGTATCATGCATCATATATATATGTGTGTGCTCAAGTTGTTTCATTCATCAGTCATCTATGGTTATTGATGTTTAGTATGTTTACTGCTTCTGCTATTGTATGTCTATTTATTTCCATTTTGTTACTCTGCCAATGAAGGAATAGTTTCCCTACTATCACACTCAAGGCCCTCACTGCTAGTCAGCAGCCACTAGTGTTTGGATAAATGTGATTGAGGCCATGTGACCAACCCGGTACGGGCGTCTCTCAACGGCTTCCAGAACCAGGACGTTAGATTTGGTATCAGAGGTCATATCCAGCCTTAAGTGTAGAGCACTGCTTGGTTTGATATGTAGGGACCATAACTAGGACATTGTGCTTTAAAAGGGGGGGGGGAGGTGATTATAACACCCCAAATGATAAAGGGTTAAATGACTAAATGATTTGACTCATGTTAACAAGGTGAACCTTACTTTTCGGGAGCCTACCTGATTAGAACTCCACAGTGAAGCGTGTTTGGCCTGGAATAGTGATCAGGATGGGTGACCTTCTGGGATGTCTCCTAGGGTATCTTTTAGTGAGGAAAAAGAACACAGGAAAGAACATGTGTTGTCTTGTGGGGACTGTCATTAGTCAGATGACCCATTCAGGAATGTGGGTGGGCCCCTGGGTGGGGACCACATGTCCGCGGGGAAACAATTGGTACCTGGAGGTCCAGGACCCGACAACCATGTTAAGGCAAGGTGGTTTTGCTATCACCGGGACCTAGTTGTCAAATTGTAACACCCCAAATGATAATGGGTTAAATTACTAAATGATATGACTCAGTTCAACAAGGTGCACCTGCTTTTTAAGGAGCATACATGATTTTAACTCCATATTTAAGCATGGTTGGACTGGAGTAGTGATAAGGATGGGTGACATTCAGGGACGTTTCCCATGATGTGTGCGAATGAGGAAAAAGCACACTGGAAAGGACATGTGTTGGCTTTTGCAGACTGTCATTAGTCAGATGATCCATTCAAGCATGTGGGTGGGCCCCTGGGTGGGGACCACATGTCAATGAGTGAGGAATAAGCACACTAGAAAGGACATGTGTTGGCCTATGGGGACTGTCATTAGTCAGATGACTCATTTAGGCACGTGGGTGGGCCACTGGGTGGGGACCACGTGTCTACAGGGAAACTGGTGGTACCTAGAGAACAAGGACTCGACAACCATGTTAAAGAGGGGTGGTTGTGCTACCACCGGGACCTAGTTAGGACATTGTAACATTCCAAATGATAAAGGGTTATATAGAGAAATGATATGACTCATTTCAACCAGTTTGGCTGTGAGTGAGGACAAAGCACACTAGAAAGGACATGAGCTAGAATGTGGGGACTTTCATTGGTCAGATGACCCTTTCAAGCATGTGGGTGGGCCCCTGGGTGGGGACTATGTGTTTGTGGGGCAACTGGTGGTACCTGGCAGGCCAGGACCCGACTACCATGTTAAGGCGGGGTGGTTGTGCTGTTACCGGGACCCAGTTGTCACATTGTAGCACCCCAAATGATAAAGGGTTAAATGACTAAATGATATGACTCATGTCAAAAAGGTGCACCTTCCGTTTTGGAAGCCTACCTGATTATAACTCCACAGTTAAGCATGTTTGGAATGTACCCAGCAATCATTGGGACCCAACTGTCACAATGTATCACCTCGAATGATAAAGGGTTAAATAATTAAATGATTTGACTCATATCAACAAGGTTTACCTTCGTTTTCGAGAGCCTAGCTTATTAGAACTCCACAGTTAAGCATGGTTGGCCTGGGGTGGTGATCAGGATGGGTGACCTTCTGGGATGTTTCCCAGGGTGTGTTTGAGTGAGAAAAAAGCTCACTAGAAATATCATGTGTTGTCATATGGAGACCATCATTAGTCAAATGTCAAATTCAGGCAGGTGGGTGGGCCCCTCGGTGGGTACCACGTGTCTGCGGGTAAACTGGTGGTACCTGGCGGGCCAGGACCTGACGACCATGTTAAGGAGATGTGGATGTGCTATCAGCAGGACCCAGTTGTAAAAAATTTGTATCAGAGAGATTCTTTTCTTCTTGAATTAATTTTTGGAGCCTATAATCAGGGATAAGACAGAAATAGGTACTTGGTATTAAGTTTTTCCTCATAGTAACTAACATGTGTACAAGGAAAATCCAATTGACCTCGTTTATTTCAATTTTTGGTTTTGAAATTTTAAGGTTGATTTGATTTCACCATTAGGTTCCAGTGTTTTGAAATGCTATTTTTGCTATTATTGAGGTTCTATTTCTATTCCTACTTTGATGAGATGAGGGTATTCCATCTCCTGAAACATATAAGCACTTACTTGAAATCAAATGTCATGCATTCATTCATGCCATTTAGGGATCATTAGCGATGGCATGTTGTTGATATAGATGTTGTGCAAGATATGAATGTTTTTGTGATAGAATCCTTGATAGAATACCTACTTTTGATATGGTATTGATGTGAGTAACACTTTCTTTGAATAAACGCCAAACTTCTATTCCTGAGGTGTTATGGGCCCTCATAGAATGGAATTTGGTGGATCATTGCATTTTATTTCACATATATAACATGAATAATATTCCAAGCTTTGATTCGTGGGGATTATGGGCCCTCACGGATCGGAATTTGGCACTTAAATGATCATTTCAGTGTTTTTTCTGGGATCTGGAGTAGTTTCTGAGGATTACTATCTGGAAAAACCTAGAATACAAGCCGTGTAGTTTTTAATACACACCACGTGTTCTTCTATTTGGGAATAAACTATTTTTCTTAAGTACACACCATGTACAACATGTACACACCATGTAGCCTCTAACCGTGTCACAGACTGTGTGGGCAGGGACATGGGGTTTAGAAATTTTTAGTAGGACAAGTTGTGTAACAGATGTAAATGTCGTGTGGTAGACCATGTAAAATGGTCATCTCACTAACAACACGAGTTGGTTGAGTCTATTATAATACACTCCATGTCCTTCTGGAACACGATGTTTAGTGTAAGCCATGTATCTGGCTTTTTCACAAACAACACAGGTCGGTGAAGCTCATCTAGTACCCATAGTGTCTAGAGAGAACATTCCTTGTAGTCTTTATCTAGGAGAACCGTGTGGGTTAGTTGTGTAAATGGACACGGGAAGGGGAAGAGAAGCCATGTACATTCCATGTGTTAGGACAACACGTTGTGTGTATGGGGTGTTACACGGCCTGGGTTGGCTGAAGTTCACGCCCATGTGAAAGGATTAATGGAACACATCGTGTTGGCATTATACATTATATGTATCCTTATTTTGTAAAACATGAATGAATTACTTCTCTTGTTCCCTTCTTACCATTCTTGGTTCAGTCAATGTTAATATTGATCTATGGTGCGTGCTTGACCATGCAGAGTCATGCCACCGTGACATCCTCCAGTTATACACCAGTTACAGGGAGGTGATCTGACACCAGATATGGCTGATCAGGGACTGCCGGCAGATCCTCTAGTTGTTCTGGTCTTGGAACCATAACATATACCTGACATGGGTGTCGATGCATAGTTCAGGGAGGGATTTATGAGGATGATGCAGACCTTCTAGGGAGCACCACCTCCTGCCTCGTTGATGGAAGAATTGACATGGGTCTTTCAGCAGCATAATCCTCCCACATTCCTAGGGGATGGAGGAGCCCATGCTGTAGAGTCAGGGCTAGAAGCCACGTTAACAATCTTCAAGCATCTACGGACGCCTCCAGAGAGGATGGTGAAACCCTCTACCTACATGCTTCGAGACTTTTCCATGAGGTGGTGGGATGTGATCTCACATGCGGGATGCCAACATAATATGGTTTCAGATGAGTTTCGGCACACCTTCTATGATTACTTCTATCTAGAGACCTTGAGGGCCGATCGATCCCGAGAGTTCATGAGTCTTGAGTAGGTTACTCATTCCGCTATGGAGTATTCTTCTCACTTCACCGAGATGTAGCACTTTACAACCTTTTTAGAGGGAGAAAATTTGTTCCATACATGAAAGATTGAGGATGGTCTCAAGCAGGATATCTGATCTTAGGTGAAGATCTTCAAGTTGACTTCGATATCCTCTATAGTCAACCAGGCACTGATCATAGAGCGTAATCTAAGGGATTATGGATCTGTGGGCTAGGGCGGTTCAACATCCAGGGTTAGTTCTTATCCGGCCTATAGCAGGAAGCACCATAGAGAGGATGCACGAGGATATCCGAGTAGGCGCGATGCACGTTCTGGTAGCCAGGTGGTGTGCTACCAGTGTAGGAAGAGTGGGCATACAAGTCCACATTCCCCGAGAGACACAGTTGAGTACGGATCTTGCAGCATGATGTTCCATCTTCAGCGTTTCTGTCAGATCATCTCACCAGCAGCTATTGACAAAGGTTCTTTTATGACTTCACATTTAGGAGCATCACAACAAGTTACTCCTCAGTCATGTAACTGGATTTCTTCCGGCCGTTTGGGCTGAGGTGGAGGTCATAGAAGTGGTAGTCAGTCACCAGGATTCTAGCGACAACATGGTGGATTAGCGTAGAGTGGTATGGCAAGGTCACAAGGCCATGGTGTAAGTCAGAAATTTTTGGTGGAGCAGACCCAGTAAGACTAGGATCCTAGACCATATACTGTTCGAGGTACAATCTTAGTTACCTCAATTTTAGCTTCTACTCTTTTCGATATAGGGACTTCCCATAGATTTATATCTGTTGGTGTTGGGGAGATCCTTAATCTCTATATCATTTGTTCTGCTAATATCTTGATGCTAGACACTCCATTGGGGACTATAATGGCTAGTGTGCATCGGATTACGGAGTTCCCTCTAGAGGTTGGTGGGTGTAACTTTTTATGGGACCTCTATATCCTAGAGATGACATGCAATGGCGTCATTCTGGGAAAGGACTAGTCAGTTCCCTTCTAGGAATTCGTTGATTTCTATAGTCACAGGGTGAGTTTTAATCACGAGATGGTTAATAGTTTCTAAATATGGGAGTGTTGGATGTCTATGCGAGCAGAGCAGGAAATGAGCTTCATGGACTGGGAGGAGTTACAACCCAGATTGCTAGTCTATACCTAGATGATGAGGGGACATCATAGTTATACATTCCTCCAATGGTGGATCATTTTAGATATGTCTTTCTAGAGGACTTTTCAGGTTTTCCTCAAGAGCGTGAGGTAGACTTTTCCATTGAGCTTGTGCCAGGAGAATCACTGGGGTGTATTCCTCCTTATAAGATGGCTGCACTAGAGTTACAAGAGCTCAAGAAGCAGTTGGAGGAGTTGCAGGCAAAGGGTTTATTCCAACCCAGTACTTCTTGTTGGGGTTCGCCTATCCTATTTTAAAAGAAGGCAAATGGTACCCTTATGCTTTGTGTGGATTACCGGATGTTGAACCAGTTTATGGTCAAAAACCGATATCCCTTACCGAGTATTGATGTTCTCTTTGAGAAGCTTCGAGGAGACCTGGTGTTCTCGAAGATTGACTTGAGATCCGGTTAACATCCGTAGTGCATTAGACCATCTTATATACCCCTAATATTCTTCTGGAGTAGGTATGGTGTATATGAGTATGTGGTTATGTCGTTTGGTCTCACGATCGCTCCTACAGTCTTCATGGCACCGCTGAACCGAGTGTTCCATCCATACTTGGATTCTTTCATGGCGGTCTTCATGGACAATATCTTAGTGTACTCTCACACTCAACACGACCATGCTAGCCATCTTGATATCATTCTGAGTACACTGAGAGAGAATCATTTATATGTAATGATCTCAAAATGCCACTTTTGGATGGATGAGATTCAATTCTTGGGTCATGTTATCTCAGGGTCAAGAGTATTAGTCCACCCAGAGAAAGTGAGAGAACTAGTTTCCAAGGAGCATCTGAAGATTGTATTTGCGGTATGAAGTTTTCTAGGGCTGGATGGATACTACATACGTTTCATACCGGAATTTTCTTTATTATCAATGCCACTGACGGGCCTAAATAAGAAGGGTGCAAAGTTCATGTTGTCAGATTCTTGTGAGTCATCCTTTCAAGAGTTGAAAGGGAGGCTGAATTCGGCCCGGATACTAGTATTTCTAGATCCAAGAAATATGTATACTATTTATGGTGATTCTTCAGGTATAAGTTTGGGATTTGTGATTATGTAGGGGGAATGAGTCGTTGCGTACATGTCTCAGCTGTTTAGGCCACATGAGAGGAACTACCCGACACACAATCTAGAGTTGGCTGCTGTTGTTCATGATTTAAATTGTTAGAGATATTACCTCTAAGTATAGAATTTGTCGGCTTTCACCAGCCACAAAATCATCAAGTACATCTTCACTCAGCATGACCTAAATTTGAGACAGCGAAGGTGGGTTGAGTACCTTCAGTCTTATGACTTTGAGCTTGCTTAGACGATTGGGAAATGAAATGACGTGACTGATGCTTTGAGTAGGATGACTCAGATAAATGCAGTTTAGGAGAAAAGTAATGAGTGGTACCTTATGGATCTATTCTATGATATGCATTTAGAGGTGCATGACTGGCAGGGTCAGACATTTATTTCTTCAATAGATGTTACCTATACTCTTCTTGATCGAGTGAAAATGAGGTAGCTACCAGATTATGAAGGCGTAGTCCCATAGGAAGGAATTTCCAGAGAGGAACATATTCCTGGATGGACCATAGGTAGGAATGAGATCTTGCGTTTTCATGGGCACGTATGGGTATCAGTAGACAAATGCAAGGAGCTGATGCGATACTTTCACTCATTAATTTGGGTAGATCATCCTGGTGTCACCAAGATGTATCGTGATTTACACCATCAGTATTGGTTCCTAGGTATAATGAGAGATGTTTCTGGTTTAGGTATGAGGTCTTCTATCTGTCAGCTGGTGAAGGTAGAACATCACCATATATTAGGTATTTTTCAGCATTTAACCATTCCCGAGTGGAAATGGAATGATGTTGCAATGGAGGTCGTGATATGTTTTTTGAGGTCTCCTCGAGGGAATGATGCTCTTTGGGTTGTCAATGACAGACTCATGAAAGTTTCTCACTTCATGCCGATTAAGGGGATGTATAGTGTTGATGAGCTGGAAAGGTTATACATCCAAGAGATTGTATGTCTATACGGGGTTCCACACTCCATTGTTTCATAAATAGATGCATGTTTTACTTCTCGGGTCTGGAAGGTGCTTCAAAAGGCTTTGGGTACACATGGACTTTTTATTACAACTTACCATCCCCAGACATATGGCCTATCCGACCGTACGATTCAGGTGCTTGAGGACATGCTACAAGCATGATTTCTAGATTTTGGATGTTCTTGGGAGATGCTCATACTGCTTTTGGAGTTTGCCTACAATAATAGTTTTCATGCAACTACTCAGATAGAAACTTTTGAGGATTTGTATGGTAGGTCATGCCAATCACCCTTATGTTGACTGGAGGTAGGAGAGGAAGCTATGCTAGGACCGCGTTTGGTTTAGGAGACTATAGTGCAGATAGATTTGATTCGAAAGAGGATGGATATTGCACAGTCATGATAGAAATGTTATTTTGATCTGTAGAGAGACCTCTAGAATTTGAGGTCGGTATCATGATTTCATGAATGTCACACCAAGGTTGGGGTACATAAGGAATGGGAGATAGGGTAAGATTTCTTCGACGTATGTCGGGATGTTTAAGGTTTTTTAGAGAGTTGGGTTGGTTGCCTATTGGTTGTAGTTATCTCAGAGTAACCTGGCTATGCAAGTCGCCTACCACGTTTCTCAACTTCAACATTAATTCTCAGACCCATCTCATGTCTTCCAACCCGAGGAGGTTGAGTTGGAAGTGGATTCATCTTTTGAGGATCATCCTATCCGGATTATCGATCGAATTACAAAGGTTCTTTGTGGCTGGTCTTTTCATCTGGTGCATGTACTATGGCATCACGAGTGAGTACATAATGATACTTGGGAGAGGGAGGCAGATGTATGATCTCAATGGCCGAAGCTATTCAGGGTTTCTTCTTCTACGCCACCTTCCTAGGTAAATTTTATGATGAATTTCTTTAAGGGGGGAAGTTTGTAAGAACACATATCCTCTTTTTGATAATTTTTTCCTTTTCTAGTGTTTTTTAGGAAACTGAGGTATTTATAGAATTTTTTGAAGTACACGCCGTGAACATTATGATTACACACCATGTACGCGGTTACCTCTTGTAGTCAGGTGTTGGCCGTGTAGATTCCATACACACGACCGTGTGTGGTGACCTAAAGTCTGCTTAATGCGGTGGCCAGTAAAGGTAAGTACACGTCATGTACTTTATAAGAATAAGGCGTGTTATTTTTTTTTCTCATTAAACTTACCGGGGTCTCATTTAATCCATACAGAGGCCTTCTTCTCGACCTAGTTCAACCAAGAGCACTCACACCACCGCAATCCTTCTCTGAGCCCCCGAGCGATCATCCGATCTCTGATTCAACTGTAGTCAATTGCATTGGAATCTCCTCACTAAGATATTCCTCCATCGAGAGCTTCGTTTCCTAATTTATTCTCTTTCTCAAGTAATCCTACCGTAATGGTTTCAGACATTTTTTAAGATCTACGGTGTTCATGGGATATTCAAGGCTTGAGGTTCCCATATAGCAATATCCCAACACCGAGGTAGGTGGTCTGTGCCCTACCATTGAATGTATTTGAGATATATGTGCAATTGTGTCCAATACCCTTGAACATGGTGTTGTGTGTTTACCGTTTTAACCTTCACAATTTCTTGAAATACTGGTATGCGTGAGTAGAGGATAATTGGACACGAATAAGTTTTATTGCGATGATTTGGAATTGTTTTCCAATGCATGTTCTATTTACGAGCGTTTGGTCCTGTTTAGGCCGTTAGGATTCCTTGATGTTTTCCCATGCCTAGTACTGTAAGATGGAGTGATTATTTCAACTGACATGCTTGATATGAAATAGACTGTTTAGCCAAGTAGTTCTTGAGGTATAGTTTGGTCGTATAGCATTATTATGCTTGTTTGACTTACAGAGGGCCATGAGAACTTGGTGTAGTAGACTATAAGGATAATTTACCACGTGAGATTCCTCATAGAGTCTTTGACCACTTTTGACTATATGGTGAATTGACCATGTGATCTTCTGTAGAGAGTCTTTATCACTTTTTACTATAAGGGGAATTGATCGTGTGAGATTCCTTGGAGAGTCTTTAATGATTTAGACTATAAGGGGAATTGACTGAGAGAGCTTCCTCAAAGAGTCTTTTTTATATTCATTTCATTTGAACCAGAGGGGTAGACTATGTGTGATTCCCAGAGGGTTGCTTCAGTTTCTAGGTATAACCAGAGGGGATATGCCATCAGTACTTCCCAGAGGTTTACATGTTTGTGTTTACCTTCTTGATTAGCTATTTACCTGATATATGAAACCAAATCATTTGAAACTGTAGGATTGGTTAATACTAAGTACTTTCTTGTTTACTGCATTCTTATGCTTATTACCATCCATATATTCACTTACTGTCAGGCATAGCTCTTGTGGTGGATGCCAACTGGGATTTAGTCTCACACTCTGTTTGGGCCTTACTTTTGGGCCCAAATAGATTATATTTCTACAAGTATAGATAAGGGAAAGCACCCTTCTAATTTAGGATTTTGACTGCTTTGGAGCTGGAGATCTTAGGACTAATCTTAGGCTCGCGATGCTTTGTAGATGTTTCTTCTTTTATTTGTACTTGGGTTTTGTAATATATTTCAGCATTGTGAATAGTTTGGATGCTTTTCTAGACACATGTATCATCATCTTATATATGTGTGTGCTCCAGTTGTTTTTTCATCAATCTTCCATTGTTACTGTTGTTTAGTATGTTTACTACATCTGCTATTGTATATCTCATAACTTCTGTTGTGTTACTCTGCCAATGAGGGCATAGTTTCTCCACTATCACACCCAAGTCCCTCACAGCTAGTCTACATCCTAAGGCCTTCGGGGAAATGCTCTTGAGGCCATGTGACAAATCGGGTATGGGTCATCTCTGGGCGGCTTCCGAAACCAGTACGTTACACCCAAAGTAGTTACCTGATTAAGGGGTAACACCTTCTCAAAAGTCCATTAAATTATTTTCCTACTACACCCCATTAAAATATATTTATTCAATTATTATATAACAAAAAAAGTATCTTAAATTAAATTTGATGTTGTTATGTAAATGTTACAACATATAATTACACACACATACATTTAATTTGAAACATACGTAATATTTTTGTGTACAGTGAACTATTACATCAATCAACAATGATGGTAAATTATTCTATTATCACCCATCCCAGTGGTTATTATGCTGGAAGATGTGTGTATATATATATAAATATTAAATATTATATTTATTATTTATTAAATATTTATTATTCCTATTACTATAAATATTTTTTTTACATTCAATTTGGTGTTAATAGGACAATTTCATTTGGGGAAGTGTGGGCTACCGTCCCTCAAAGTGAAGTGAATCATTCACAAACAACTTCGAATGTATTAAGGATGGATTTAGTAATGGTATATGATATATATGATAAACTAAATCAACTAAAATAATGATATATATTCATATGTATACATATATTAATCTTACTTTCTTTATCCCAAGAATACTGTTAAAGGGAAATTGCATTCATATGTACGCATGACCTACTATCTCTATTAACGCTGCATTGAATTTCATAATTTTTTTATAGATTATTAAAATACAATTATATTTTATATAAATTATATTAATATCATGTTTTACATTATTAATCTTGATATAAGTATATGTAAAAAAAATAACCAATTAAGACACATACAAAAAAACCAAGTAAATATTACTCGAAGTGAAATCTTAACATAGGATGGTTAACAAGAGTGTAATATAAGGTCATAATCAAACCATATATGGTATTAGATATAATAACATGGTTCTATAAAAAGAAGTACAATAAATATATATTTATAATATTGGTGTTTTGAATTAGTATGAAGATAGTCAAGACACTATATGAGGAGATTATTTCTCAATTTTAATTTCGATGAGATACATGCTATGTTCGCCACTCTTTCCTTTTGTGTGGTGTATGTACTATAAATGATTGTGTTCCTTGTATATTACGATTAAATTTGTGGTTATTCACATTTCAATTTTTTACCTTTCTTCCATGGGGTTTTTTTAAGTTACAAAAATCAGTGAAATAGTTTTGTCTCAATTTTCCTTCTTTGATACTATTTTTTGATATGTATCTAAATTATATATTGAGCTATATATACTTCCATTTAAAATTTTATATCATGAATTTAATTATTTTAATGATATTTTATTTTTACCTTAATTTTATTTTCTGACATTGGGATTATTATCCCATTTTACCATGTTATAAGAGTTTATTGAAACAATCTCTTCTCTTTTCAAGATTGTTTATGTTTGTGATTCATTTGATGGAATATTTTGACCAATATCTCTATAAAGTGTATGAAGTTTCTTCTCATACTGTTGTTAATTAATTATTAATATATTGGTAGCATTTATTCCCCTCCTTTGTACATAAAATATTTATGAATGTGTATTTATGATAACTTGACATTTACCCTATGTTCAGTCGTAAAAATTTGTTTCATTAAAATCATTTTTTCGAAAAAATAGTTTCCAATAATGATCTACTAATTTCTAACGATAATTAAATACTTTTTAACCCTTTTCTGTTTTAAAAATGTTTTTAATTGAATATTCTTCTCTATTTTCAAACAAGTATTTTTTCTTAACATTTTATCCTGTAAAAGAAATGTTATTTATAACTTTTAGGACATGTATAGATTTATCCACCATTAATAATTTGTATTGTTTCTTTCATTTTTCATAGGTTAATTTTTAAGAATATTTTTTTGAAAAATATGTTCATGGAAATTTTATTCCAAGTGTTTTCAAGCATCATTTATACATTTTCAGGGAAAGTTTTTTTCAAAATTGTTTCAAGGAAAAATGTTTTCAAAATAATTTCAATCATCATTTATATGTTTTAAAATTATTTTGAATGAAATAGGATTAAAAAAATTCAATATTTCTTTATAAGTTTTCAAATAATTTTTTTTATTTTTCTTTTAAAACAGTTTTTATATGTTTTCTTGGAAATTAGTTTTCAAAATGATTTCAGGTCTTCTTCATAATTTTTCAATTTATTTTATATGAAAAATTATTTTCATATGTCTTTATGCATTAAAATTCTATTTTCAAAAGAAAAAATGGTATTTCCTTCAAGAAATATTTTTGAAATATATTTAAAAATTACATTCCATTTACGAAAAGATATATTGATGTTAATAATTCCCATATAGGAAATGATATAAAGGTTTAATTAATATTTTTTCTATGAACGGGTTATTATTAATGTAATGGTATTTATGAGACCCTATTATTATTCATGGGTTATATGATTATGAAATCTATTTCACATTCAAGGGTTATATGTTTATGAAATTCATTTCAATTTCATTTGTTAAATTTTTAGAAAATTTGTTAATCTATAATGGGTTATTCTTTATATGATATTTTTATAAAACATGATTGTTATTCCATATATTATGATATGTTAAAATTTTTATGATACCAATTTCATTTCCAAGTATATGATTTGATTGTTTATGATTTCACTATGAGATTGGTGTGATATATATCTCCCTCCGATTAATTATGTAATGATTTATATCTCATGGGAGAGACATGGATGAAATGAGAAATGAACTCAGTTCAGTGTTACTGGGATGGAATGTGAAAACAACTTGGATACAAAATACATGGTTGGAATGAGGGGTGAAATAAATTCTATAATACCAAGCTAGATTATGGGTGAACATGCTCAATAATAAATTTCCTGAATGGGGTGTGAACCAAGATCAATAAAGGAATTTTTCCACTAAGTTGGTACCAACATCAATTACAAGTCTACTATGGAAATCATCATGTATTCTTATGTGTATTCTAAAATTTCATGTCTTATTCCATTGTTATGATTTCATCGCTTATATTCATTATTTCCTGACGATTATTTCCTTATGAACTGTTAATCATTATTCCATGATTCATGTATATGATCTTTGATATGTAGAATATGTTCATCAATTTTGATGATCATGTTATCATACCCTTATACTCCTGATTTTTCTTACATATCTACCTTATTTTCCCTTACTTAGAATTAGAGCTCACCAATTTATTATATTTCCATTAAATAGGTTATAAAGAATGGTTTTAAGTAGATGTACTTAATTAAGAGATATTTATTAGATATTTTTAAGATCTATCACCTTGATATATGATTTTGTTTTAATGTTTACAAAGATACTAAACAATTATGTTCTTCAAGAAAGTATTTTCATAATATTATCAATATCCATCTAAAATTATGAAATATCTATTTATGTCATACCTGAGTTTTTGGAGAGATTCTTCATATCATATAGTGACATAATAAATTAACCACTGACTCTAGGATATTGGACTTGGGTTCTTTATAATAATAAACATTGAAAACCATAACCCATATATCATAAATCAATTACATGAGTAAGGGATTGACACATGGTAGTTCATAAGGAATGAATCATAATATAATAAAAGAACATGAATCATAAGAACAGAACATTGGAATAAGACATATAATTGACATATAGAGAAAATCATAAAAAATAAAATTTATTGAAGTTCAAGGAACATTTCCAAGAAAATCATAGTGCAATGTGTTCTCTTACCAAAACATAGTAGAAGTCAAGGGTCCCTCCCTATATTATAACACTAGAAATTACCATTACTAAATTGGGTTCACTCCCCATTATATACATGTTTATCTTATGAGATATTAATCTTAACCCAACACATTAATGGGAGATATTTATCCCACTCATCACATAATGAAATAAATACATATGTGTGCCAAAAGATCATAAATCATTCATTACATCAAAAACCCATTAAAGTAAATGTGTTCCATAAAAATTTCATTATAGAATAACTTGTGTAAAAGAAATAGGTTTCATACTCATTTAATAATTTAATCATTGCTAATCCTATGAAAAAATAAGCATGTTTTATCGACATTTTATCATGGTAAAACCAATAGAAGAAATAAATTTTTTGTAAACATATGTTAGTCATAGTAATATATTGTATAGAGGAAAAAAGAATATTATCCTTGGATCATATCCCTAATAAATAATAGTTAATATAAATGGTTTTAATCATATATTTGAAATTATTTTGAAAGCTCACTTGGAACATTTATTTTTTAAAATCAAATTTCATTGAAAATCACTTTCAAAACCCAAAAAAATTAAATTATTTTCATTGAAAAAAATTGAAAAAATATAAATTTATATTTATTAATTTTTTTTTCTCATGATGGTTGGAAAACCCATACATTCCATAAACATTAAAAAAATATTTCTTTCATATTTTTAGTAAAATTCAAGTGTGACTTGTTTGGAAAACAATTAAAATATTCCTTAACAAATTAAAAATTAAACAATATGTTAAAATTTTATTAATAAATCATTATTATAATGATAAAATAATTTTTTGAAAAAATAGGGTTTGGGAGGAAAAATGGTTTTGAAGGTAGAGAGAAATAATGATGCATTTTTTTTAAAACATTATTTCAACCTCATGAATATATAATGAGTGAAAAATGATGGAAAAACAATTATTCTCATAAAATAATTTATTAGAAGATAATTCATACGTTTTTGGGAGGTAAATCATAGTATTTGATCATCAAAATCATAATTAAATACAATATCATTAACTTATGAGATTGTATCATAAAACCCTTAACGCATTGTTTACATTTAATCGTAAGCCCTAACAAAAGAATAAAGTTAAATGAAACTTATAATGTAATTAGAGTAATTATGTTCATTACATTACATATCAATGGGGCTGTATATACACACCATAAAAAAAGGTGTATAAGAAAACATATGTCTCAATGAAGTAAAATTCAGTAAAAAATCCCTTACTTTAAATCTCGGCCTCCTTTGTACATGTTAAAAACTATTGTATAATAAATATAATTTTATTTTGAATATATTATAGATAAATAATTATACATATCATATTATTTATGATTTACATGTAACCTTTCATTACCTATTTATTAACACTTCCATATTGATGTCATGTTTTATGTAATAACTAATTTTATTTTCATATATGTTTTGATTTTTTTTTCACTTACTTTAATCATGGTTTTGATATATACATATTTTTAGCAATGATTTAAATATAATATATATTTATTATTTCTTTATTTTATGTAATATATAAAAGTTAGAGATAAAAATATAAAATACCTCATTAATGGGGATGGTAGTCATACATGAGCATGAATGTCACATCAATATTATGAACAGATTGATAAAAAGAAATATATATAATATATTGACATTAAATAATTATATTTATATCATATATGTAATATGTATTAATTAAGTCCATCCATAATACCTTCCATGTAAGTTTGAATAGATCAAATTTTAATGTATGGTGGTAATCTATCGTACACATGATCAATGTTATCATATACCCCATGGAATGAAAAAAGTGTTTACCAAGGGTTAAAACATAACTCGCATAACATAATTATGTTTAGAATTTGTTTAATAGGGGTTAAAATAAAATTATTAGTGGTAAAATGTACTAGATAATTTCCAAATCCCATTTGATGGCCATATTTTGACATTATCCCCTCAAAGGTTCCTAAAATTATCCATTTTCCCCCTGGGAATGTTGAAAATGTGGGAAATACATTTTATTCTGAAAAAATGTGTCTTCTCTCTTAGAATTATAATATTTCAACCCTTCTTCTCTCAACATCACACATACCAACACAATTGGTTTGGCCAATACATTCCCAAATCAATTCCCTGCATCCCTTTCCACGTCATAAAGGCCTTGTTTTGATTAGGAAACTCTCCCATAAAGGATTTGGGTATAAACATCAAGGGATTATCTGAAGAAGATGTATATTCCATAACCGTGCATTTTCATTTTATATCATCCTTTTAATCATAAAAATATTTGTAAAAATGATGAAATACTAACATATTTTATAACATATACTTATATGTAAATATTTTAATGTCATAACCTATATCTCTTTCCTCTTCCATTAAGTGGGAAATAGAATTGTCATTCATGTGAATATTAGGCTACCACCTCATGTATTGGTGTAACTGATTTCGCAAAACATATTCTCTTAGATTCATATAATGATGGATTTAACATACTTTTATTATATTTATCAAATGTTTATTCTTCTAGGATTATAATATTATATATACCTTCTTACTTTTTATTTCATGGGATCATGAGAACATCGCTCTTGTGTTCAGAAGACTACTGCCACATAAAGAGATGTGATTTGTTCTTCACCTACGATTAACATGGAAGGTAATAAGTATATGATTAAAAAGAATATTTTTTATATATTAATAATTTTTTTTTAATTTTAATTTATTACTTATTTTTTTCAATTCATTCATCATGAAAATGGAATCAACGTTCATGCATATGTTTGACCTACCATCTCTTTTTATAGTCTAATACATTTTATGTCACTAACATTAATGTATTAGTCGAAATAAATTTTGAAAATATATATTTTTATAAACTCATTATCATTTTAAAGATGAGGGGTCTATGATTAATTTAGAGATACTATAAAAATTGAAAACCAAATCATATATGAAAAATGAAGTAGTTATTACAAAAAATGTTATTTTAATAAGCAATTGAATATAAAAGGACAAAATATATTCACAAGTATTGCATATATAATATGATAAATATGAGTATTGTTCATTTATATATTTACAATGGAATGATATTTATTATAATGGATGTATGAATTTGTATTAATGATTATTATATATAAGATAATTGATCTTCATCTCACATTTATTTATGTGGGACACATAAAAAATATTTTTTTTGTATTGTATATACTTAATTTGAATTTAATTTATGATCCTTATCATAATTATGTTAGGATATAAATATCCATATAAATTTCTCACTTTCATGTGTATTATGATTTAAAATATTCCAATGTGGTTTGGTTTTTATGTTATAATCTCATTGTTTGAGGGGATTTTTCATGATTATGATTCCAATGATAATATCTTATGATCCAACATTCTTGAAAAGCGTTTTTATTATTATACTCATGTTATTTATAGAAATTACATGATTCCCATTCACTTTATAAATTTTTTTTATACAAATTCAAAAATAATTTTAAGAAACCCAAATTAATTTCTCTCTTCAGTCAAACTCCCTTTTACATTCATATCTATATTTTATAAGAATATTATAAAAAAAGATATAATGTTATACAATTATTGAATATATAAAATTATTCCCATGTTTTAATTTCTTATACAAGGTTTTAAATGAATTATTATAGTAATTTTATTAAGGATATGGTTTTGAATTTTTTCTAAAAATGTAAAATGGGTATTTGTTTTTTCATGAATGTCATGAATAAAATTTCCTACCATCATGAAAATTAAAAAACATGAAGATTAATTTAAATATTTTCATGTTTATTTTAAAAGATAATATTTTCCATAATATTTTGTTAATTATAATATTTTAAACATGTTTTTTTAAATTAATATGTTATTTTACTCAAGAATGATTAATGGTCTTTTATGGAATTAATATTCATTAACAAAATTTTTTTTGGTGTTGCTTATATTTTATATGGGATGTTATCTAATAGTAACATCATCATTATTATTTTGTTGGATTGTTTACGATTATGATTATGATGGAAATAATTCTATGTAACCTGATATTTTTTCATGGGTTATGATATGATGAATTGGTGAAATATTTATGAAACCTGTTTGTTTTCCATGGGTTATGTTGTGATTAAATATTTTTGAAACTGATTTGTTTTTTCATCTGTTATGAAATGATGATTTTTTTATGAATTCTAGAGAAATATTTATGGTTTTCATATCTTATAAACAAGGATGGTGGTTACATTATTACCAAGGATGGTGGTTACATTATAGAGAAGGATGGGTTGGGCCTATATCTCCCTCCAATTTATTGGTTAATGTTTCTTATCACATGAGTTATTGATAAGAAACATGATTATGGGCTTTATCCTATATGGGAAATAGTTAAATGGGAATGATCCACTATTGGAAAACATGTAATGATGAATGATTCATTATGAAATGGGAAAATAGGTTTGATGGATGATCCATTATTATTTTGTTTTCATGGATGTGAATCATGATATATTAAAGGGTTTTTATACATATAATGGTTCCAAACATATGTGACATGAAATTTTAGTTTGTGATTTATTTATGAATATGTTTTAGTCTGTGGTTTATATATTTTTAAATGATAAGTTTTTTATAGATCACGCTTACGTTGCATGATATATTGTTTATTAATTATTTATGTTATATTTATCATCTCATTACCATATGAATATTATATTCTTTAACATGATCATTAATTAATATCTACAATGTTTAAACTTATAAATCATATGAGCTCACTGTTTCTTTTGTTTTTTCCCCATGTAATGAATATTTGATTATTTAGGGTATGTTTATAAAGAGTACTAAACAATAAGATATTTTTTAGTGATGATGACTATCATTTGTGAAATAATGTTTTTTTATAACTAGTCCCCACGGACACTAAACCATTATGATTCTTGGTCATGTATTTGTGCAATTATTTGAATAATCATCTAAAAAAAGATGTAATATGTATGTATAAAAACAATGGATCTCTATATTTTATATTAGGGATGTTTTTAGTTAACATTAGGAAACAATGATAAGGGTATATTAGAGATAAAAATATTGAAAATACTATGTATAAGATTATATTATATGTTATAGTAATTAAAGGAGTGTGGTGATCATAAAAACAACCCTTTATATAAACAGTAAGTGGATATAGTTCTAGAAATGTAGAACCTAGTGGTAATTACTCAAAAAGGGAACATTGTGATGGACTCGTCTTTCAACAAGTGCAAGACAACATGCCTTACTGTAAAATTATTTTGACACAACCATGGAATATTCATTGAGTTTTCCTATAATCTTTAGGAACCATCATGAAGGATTTAAATAATTAACATGAATGACCTAGGATAATCCTATTGTTTCATGGATTGAAAATGTGGTTTCATGATTTTATACATCAAATATGTGATTTTATTTCATGCTTAGGTTGTTTTCCATTTTGATTATTCTTTCTGAAAAAATGTATTTTGTTTTTGAGTTAATGGATGGAATAAGAAGGAACAAAGTTAATTCTAAATGAGATGAAAAATGAAAAGATTTTCATCACTAGTAACCAAATATTATGGGAGTAGTAATGAAATATATCCCTACTATACTCAAAAATCATTCTGAATCAATAAATAACAATAATATTTAAAATTATAGAAGGATTTAATAACCCCTTTTATGTCTATGAGACAATAACCATATTTATTTTGAGGTTTGGATGATCCACAAGTTAAAGAGAAATCAATAGGTTCTGCTGAAATTATATTTCCAATTCTCTCGGGTTCAAAGTGTGAAAAATATATTTAGTTATTTATCATTTTTAATGTAAAGGAGATAAGTTGT
Organism: Viscum album; assembly: GCA_963277665.1. Lineage (NCBI taxonomy): Eukaryota > Viridiplantae > Streptophyta > Magnoliopsida > Santalales > Viscaceae > Viscum > Viscum album. The sequence continues at coordinate 618,864,753 of OY728146.1, read as the reverse complement.
GGACTCTTATCAATAACATGAGGGAACATGTGAAATTGAGTATATGGACTATGATTTGTTTATGAGATTATTTTTCAATAGTAACATTTCTTATATTATTTATAAAAATATGGATATGTAATTACTTAGGTTAAATTATATGGATAAATTATCTATTGGTACCTATGTGTAAAATTTTACAAGAATTTTAGTTAGGCTTATGGTATTATCATCCAACAAAAATTAGAGTTATATTTATTTTTTGTTTGTAGTAAAACCCAACTTTCTAAATGATTTAACTATAATATACATTAATATCTATGAATAATTTTTTTTATGTGCACTCAATGTTGAAATAGAAATTTGAGATTCCCACTATTACCATCTTATTTATTGAAAAATGAATATCAATCCTCATGAAAAATAAAATAAATCAATTGGTGGAAATAAATTTAGACATATACATTCCATAAATAAGGAATTAAACATTATGAGAACTTCCTTACTCAAACTAAGTGGTTCTTTAAACGTGCAAGGGTTCGTTATAAAGCTCATAAATTTTTTATGATGACGAATGGCCCAGTTAATGAATTTATGTGAAGAAGATGACCAATAATACACAACCCACACTCCAGTGATTCAAATATAAGGAATATGGGATTTATTATATCCAATTTTAATAAATTTTATAACATATATTATACCATTTTGTTATTTTTTTCATTTTAGTGATTTATAAATATTTTAATAATATATCAATTCTATAAAATATCATTATTATCAAATTTGATAATATTATTTGAATTTAACATTAAATACAACTAGATGAAGTGGTAATTGGAATATATTGTTTTAACACATATATATTATACCCTTTAGGTCTATAAAATTCATTATACACATTAAACCATCCCAAATATATTGAAATTTATAATTTTAAAATCTTATTTTTTTGTAAATTAAATAAAATCTATTTTATCATTGAAAAAAACATTTATAGTAATTATATAATTTCAAAAAAGTAAAAAGAAAATTATATTATTAAATTTATTTCATTAATATCAAAATAGACAATTATGTTCATCCATGTCAATAATTGTTTTTCAAATGTGAACTCATAAAAGATAATAAATACAAAGTGAGTTATATTTTGTAACTATCATTGATTTAAAAAATATAAATTTTATTATCTGGGATAAGTGTCCATTAAATAACTAAAATTCTATATTAAGGTGATAAGTGAAGGATTAACTTTAGAAAATAACTTTTAGAAAATTTTAGGTCGCATTATTACCCGTATCTTTTTTCTTTAACCCTTAAATCTTTAACTCTTATCATGATAACATGTGTTTTTATTCTTTATGGGTTAGCAAAGTGAATCCAAAATGATAAAAGAGCCATAAATGGACTGTTTAAGAAATAGTTATCTCTATAAAAAAAATATTATTCTAATTTTATTTTTTATAAATTTAATAACATTTAATAATATATTTTCTATTTTAAAATATCATTAATGCCAATTTCAACACTATTCATTAGAAAAAAATTTAAAAATATCATTAAAATATGATATCTTTGAGACAAGTAATTTAAATCATCACTAATAAGTCAAATTAATCTATAAAAGTATTGTATGAAATTAAATATATCAAATTATATTTATTTTAATATTTTTAATATCATTTATTTTATTCTTCCATTAATTGAATAATTACTGCATCATCATTCAGCAAGACATTAATTTATTTATTTATCATGATGAAGATTAAAATTTTATATTTAAAATGACTATTTATTGTTGAATATATTTTCTGAATAACCATATTTAAAAATGTAATACTTCTTAAAAACAAGAGCATGAAATATTAGGCTTTCCTTAGAATAATATACAATAAAAGCCGTAATCTAATCCAAGTGGCTCAAAAAGTCCATAACATTGTATCAACGATGATTTTGGTAAAAAATAACTCATACAAAAAAATTAGGGTGTGTGTTATCATAATTTTCTAATTCTTATAATATTATTGTTTCCCTTAATTATCTGACTTACTCTTAACCACTATAATTAATTTTAATTACTTTTTCTAATATTTTTAGTCAAAAATAAGTTTCTCATATTAGAATAAAAAAATTCATGCTAATTAAAAAAAATATTTCAATTTTTTAGAATATAATTCATAGAAGTGGAAAAAATAATTTTAATTCTAATCCCACAGACGGGACGACAAAGCAGGTTGATGTAAAAAAATATGAAATTTGGATATGTTTTTATATATAAATTTACTGTGAAATTGTTTCAAATGACCTAAATAGGTTTAAATGATATAAAATTTTTCTAATTATACTTTAAAACCAAATTAAAACACCTCATTAACAATAAGAATAAAATAGATGAAAATGCAGTTTTGAAATAAAATAATGTATTTTTCACTATTCATCAAAAGATGAACCTTCATAGAAAAATACAAAAAAATAAAAAATATTTAAATTTAAGGTTACTATTTAAAATTAAAAGTTTATATTTTTCAAATAAATTATATAAAATTATCAAAAAATTTATTCAAAATAAGTTCACTAGTAGAAGGCGGAAAAACATCATCAAAACAATTTAGGTTTTTAATGCGTAAAATTGGATTCATTCTTATCTAATGAAAATAAAATAAATTGTATGAATGTAAAAACATTTGATTAAATATATTATATATAAATTTCATAATTTTTTGATACTATTCATTCCCACCAAACTTAACAGTTTGTGTTAAAATAATAATATTTAATAGTATATCATGGTTTGTTTAAGCCTGGTGTTGTATGGAATATATGTTGTTGATGAAATTTAAGTAATTTAAGATGAAACATATCATAAATTATTATGGTGTTACATTCTCCCATCATTCAGTATATTTCTTTCTCCCAAATTGAAATTTATCTTTCAAAATCAATGGTGTATACATGATACTTCATTTGTGGGAAACCCACATTGGAAATAGGGTCAATAAAACATTCAATTAATAAGAGGGGATGAAAAATGTGAGGGTCACCACAAAATTTCATTTTAGAATAAATAAAATTGGAGGAAAGTGAAAACTGGGACATGGAAGAGAAATCAAATGATCATGTCATGATGGATATTGATAGAAAACATGGTCATCAAAAAGTCAACCATTGCAAAAATGTAAATCTGTGAAGGGTAAAAGAGACCGTTAATTTGATAGTATTAAAAATTAAACAAATAAATTTTTTTTATTACAATTTCCATTCATAGAGTTGACATATTGTTTTATTAACTTGATAATTACCCTAAGAAAATAAACATACATGATTACTTTAAAGGTTAGATGATAAATCTCATTTTTCTAGATATTAATTGATCTATTTCAAATTAATTTATTGAACCAAAATATGGGTATTCAAGATTAGTTTTATTCCAGAACAACCTTTATCAAAATATCTATGATTAAATCATTCGATATATAAATATTATCAAAACTATAATGTTTAGTATATATTATCACATAAATAATACATTAACATAAAACAATAATATCCAATGTTCAACATAATCCATTCCAACCTTAAGACTCAACCGAAATACATATTTCCAAATTCGTTATCCAAAAACGTCTCTATATTTCCCAAATCAATCATAGAATTAGATTCACCAAAAAATTTAATGTTTCTCCAATTATCACATAAAAAATATTTTTTCACCTTAAAAAATTTAATGGAAATGTTCAATCTTTTGAATCATTAATGAATAATAGCTGCAGTGTAGTCTTTATATATATCATTATTGTTATAATCAGAGAACCATTGATGAAATAATTCTTTAATCCAAATACATAAGATCGTTAATCATTAAATCTCATTATTAAACCATTAAATATTGTTCATAATCTTCTTTCTTAATACATCCTTAATTTTAATTTTCTTCGGAAGTATCACCACCATCAACAAAATAACCAATAATTATATAACCCTGATAACTCTGACCATTGACCAAAACCCAAGGCAGAAAGTGAGAAACACTAATCAATGTTATATAGTCAAGAATAATCATTTATTCGATGAATATTTCTTAATCTATGATTCCATAGGTTTAACCTAGGTTATCCAATGTCATTGCTAAATAAATTGGATGATATCCTATTAAAATGCTTATCCTGAAATATAATCAGAGGGTTGAGATTTATAATTCATTATTTCTTAAATCCGGATTCCAAGGATTATACTAAATATAATCTCATACCAAATGTAATACCTAGACCCCAAAATACTGGATCTTGTTCTATAATTTATAAAATTGGCATTATTATAAGGGATCAAATCCCAAAATACTAAATAGTTTAGTAGTCATGGTAAAATTGAGAGATTTTTGAAAACAACATTACGTTCTAAAATATAAATTAGACAATTGATTTTATTAAAAAATTACATTAGTCCCATATGTTAAACCCTATATATCAATCATAATACACATCATGTAATCCTTGGGAAATTAAAACATAAGAATGGGGTGACCCCAGATGCTCAATAAGGGTAAGCGTACATTGAAAGCTATGATTAAATATTTTAAAATAAATATTTCAAGGTAAATAACAGATAAAAATTCAATTTAAATAATCATATAAGCTCGGATACATAACCATGGATATTAGAACTAATCATATAATCACATGGAATATTAATAATGACATAATTCATAATGTTAGATGAATTCACAAACATGATCTATCCTAAATACAGTTACTATCAAGATCAATACTTACGATAGTTTATGTATGTGTGTTGAAACCCATCTAATTTGTTTCAAAATCTATCCTCTTGAAAGTTTAAAACTTTTTGGAAACAAACACAATGGGTTTATCACCAACTGATATCATCTTACGAGACCTGCTGATGCATCAAGGTTCTGTAGAGGACATCCTTCCTCACATACTATGTCAAATGCATTCCTCATATTAAATCATAAACAACATAAACATTTTTATTGAAAAACTATCATAAAAAATGTGAATAAATTAACCATAAACAATGAATGGAATCAAAATAGAACATCAAAAGTCAAATAGATCATAAAAAATTCAACAAAATTAGGTAGATTATATCATAGGAGATCAACCTCAATAAAACATATGATTCAAAATTTTATGTTGACATAGATGAAAATACACTATTTAAATCATTAGAGATAACTTGATAAAAATACCTTTTTTACTTTGAAATCATCTATTTAAAAGTTACACATTTATAAAATAAAAAATTTTATTTAAAAATAATTTTTCAAAATTATAAAGGAATCAACAAACCATCATGGTTTCATCACGGTGGTAAAATCCTCTCACGTTGTATAAGTTAAAAATAAACATTCTTTCTCTATTTTTGTCAAAATCTTCATAAATTACCTCATTTGGAAAATGAGAAAAAGATTCCATTGAAACCATTTTATAAAAAATTGAACATGGATAAAAGATATTAATTGTTTTAGGATAATAGTAAGAATATTTTAGAAAATATTTTTAAGAAACATGGACATTGATGATAAATATTCTCTAATAGATACTTACATATAAACACTCCATTTTAATTATGAGATTGTGATATTAACCCTAACCTTATACCTTAATTTATTTGAATGTGACTTATCCTATAGTATAATGGTTTAAATATTGTTATTAAATTATAAAAAATCCATATACATTTTTATGATATCAAATATGATAGTATTTATTTTTTTATTAATAATATTCCATTATTACCCTTGTTTAGGGTGTTAACAACTTCATTTTCCTATGCTGGTTTTATGATGTTAGTCTTATTTATTAGGAATAAGATATATTTATTTAATATAAATAATTCAAATAAGTTTATAGATTTTATATTTAATAATTATATAAATTTTTTTAATCATTAGTGAATGGTTAATAACCGAAATGAATCAAATCGCATCGTAGAGATGGTAGGTCATACGTACGCACAAGTAACGATATCATTCCCTTAATGTTAAAACAATAATGAAGTGGATGGTATATTAAATATTAAATAATAAATATCATTTAATAATTATCTTATATATTAATTATTTGAATCATTATAACCATCCAAATAATGTAGTGATGAAAAATAGATTACATCGCAGCATGGAGACGGTAAGTCATATGTACACATGTGCAATGTTTTTATTTTTTAAAGATTGGATAAATCATAATAATATGGTTATCTTAAAATAATATTAACATCTTAGAATAAATATGATATTATATTTGTTACATTAGAATAGAAACAACACATGAATAGGATGTATAAGAAGAAATGAACTTTAATGAGTTATTGAAAATGATTACCTATTCTTCAGTGGACATCCTTTAGACCTCTTCTTATGGGAAGTAGAGTTCCTATTTTGGATGTTTTTATACCTCTATAACATGGATAATGATTTCGGGAGATAAAATTTAATATTATGGTCAATATATTTGGCTCAAATTGGATTAAGGATGTAATGGATGAGGTACCCAATTATAATTGAGGTGAGGGACACTTTCAGAAATCCTCAAAATATTAAAATATAATATGCCTTTTCTTGGTATATATAATTGAAAATGGAATATAAATGAATATTATAATAAATTTTCTATCATATATTTTCTAAATTTTGGATGTTTCATATATTTTTTATTTTTAAATAATTTAATAATTTATTAATTCAATAAAATATAATTATTGTGAAATTTGATACGATTCTTTTAATTTGACTTTAAATACTTCAATAAAATGTGGTCAGTCAAATTTAATGTTATAACACATATATATAATATCATATATGAATATAAAATTAATTATACACATTTTATCATTCCAAATTTATCAAAATTAATAATTTAAAATCAATTATTTTATTTTTCTATTTTGTAAATAAACATTTGTTTAGAATTAAAAAATCATTTAAGGTAATTAAATAATTAATTGAAAATCCAAATATAATCATATAATTTAATTTAATTTATTAAGATAAAAATAGACATTTAGGATCGTTCATATCATGATTTTTTTCCCTATTTGAACACATCATATTCATTAAATTCAAAGAGAGTTAGATTTTGTAACTATATTGGATTTAATTAATATATAAGTTATTATCGTAGAATAGTGTCCAGTAAACAACTCCAATTTGATACTAATGTGATAAGGGATGAATCCTTTTCATCAAATAATTTTTATACATGTTTAGGAAACATTATCACACATATCGTTTTGCTTTAACCCTTAATTAACCTATTTAACACTTATAGTGACAACATGTGTTTTTTTCCTTAATGGTTAATATTGCTAATCTAAAATTAGAAAGAGATATAAATGTTACATTTTTTGTAATTTTTATCATTATTTCAATAATTTATTTATAATTTCATAATTTTTTGGAATTTAAAAAAATTTAAAAATAATTTATTTATTTTAAAATAACATTAGTTTCAATTTTGACACTATTCATTAGTAGACTTTTAAAAAATCATAAAAAACCTCATAAATTCAAAAAAACTCTTTTAACTCGTCGCTAATATATCAAATTACTTTAAAATTTTTTTTAATTACATTAATTATATAAAATTACATTCAATCAAATATTTTTAATAGAATTTATTTGATAGATCCATTAATAAAAAAGAATTATTACATAATTATTATGAAAGTCATTAATTTTATTATTTCTTCACTAATAATTAAAAATAAATTATAATGAAAAAGATTAAAATTTTACCTTTAGTGTTACTTTTTATATTTTAATATATCTTCTGAATTAACACATATTAAAATTTAGTAGTTATAAAAAACTAGAGTGTGACATATTGGACTTTCCTTAGAATTAAATACTATAAAAGCCAGAAAGTCATCCTAGTGTATCCAAGGGGCCATAAAATTACCCAAAGAATTATTTTGGGTAAAAATAACTCATCTAATAAAATTATGAAATGTTTTAGGGTAATTCTGTAACTCTTATAAAATTATTTTTACCATTAATTACCCGATTTACCCTTAACCGTTGAAATTTATTTTAATTACTTTTACAATTATTTTTGGTCAAAAAATAATTTGACCTTATTAGAATAAAAAATTATTACTGATTAAAATATTGTATTTATTTTTTTAAAAATTAAATTCACAGAAGAGTAAAAAATTATGTTTAATACTAGTCCTACAGATGGGACGACAAAGCCGGTTGAAGTAAAATGTACAATTGTTTTCTATGTTTTTATATCAATATTTATTGTGAAATGGATTAAAATAACCTAAATTGGTTTAAATGATATAAAATTGGTCTTATTATACTTCAAAAATTAATAAAAACATAATTAAACTAGACAATGATAATGCTGTTTTGAACTAAAATGTAGTACTTTTCACTATTCATCAAAAAAATGAAACTTCTCATTAAAATACAAAAAAAACAAATAAAATTTTTATATTCATCTTCAAGATAAGTTGTTTATTTTATTGCAATATAGTATATAAATTTTCCAAAAGTTTAATTTAAAATAGTTTCACCATTAAAGGGAAATAAAATTTCCATTAAGAAATATAGTTTCTTAATGCGTAAAAATGGATTCTACCTTAACATCTAGTGTGAAAATAAATATATTTAATAGCATATCACAGTATTTTTAAGCCTGTTTTTGTGTGATATGTAAGCTATATAAGAAATTAATTTTATTTAAAAGGATACATATCATAAAATATTTGTATCTTAACTCATATCAACCTGATAATCAAAGCCAATGTAACCATATTTATTGGGTTACACTCGTATAACACAGTTTGTCTCTTCCATAATACCCAAATACCTAATATCATGAGTTGTATCTCAAAAACACTATGGCCTCCCACATATACCATAATTATCATATTACATAAGTCACAGATCAAGGGGAAACACCTATGCTCTTTTCTCATTATCATAAGTCAATACACTAACAAGGATGCCCATATCTAGGGTTATCACATTCAAAGAATAAGAATCATATGCTAAATTCTAAACCTTCATGGGAACTAATCCTCACCAATTATCTTCATCGAAGATTATCCCCTTTGTAACCATGATACCATATCTATATAAATATATGTTATGTTATTATGTTACCAAGTATACTATATTCATATGGTTGAGTAAAATATAATTCCACCATGAATCTATATGGTAAAACACCTTATAGGTTATTGTTCAAAATTCTAATAAATGAGCCTATTTTTCTCTCAGAATGAGTACCATGGAATTTAGTGCATATATTTACCTTCAATGGGCCACTACATATATCATACATAGAGGAAATACATATCAATTAGAAAGAAACATCCCCCATAGAATTCACATTACATATCATTTTTAGAAAATAATATATTTTCAAGATGTGTAGAATCACACCAACATTTATATGAGATAAATCCATATATGTATTTTTACACCATAAAAAGGTATACCCCCATAATAAATGATATTTATCACAAAAAATAGGATTACATCATGTAAGTCATGTATTTTAAGAATGATGCATGCACATAGCCTCTTACCAATGGTCGAAGAGCCCAGAACAAATAAATTAAAAATGTAGAGCCCTATAGAGTGTTTGGAAAGGTATAATTGTACAACAATAAAAATAGAATCTATGAATGAATATCTTGTATCCTTGGAACATAATACATACTATAAAAAAGGTTATTTTGATGCACTCGTTTCATATCCATCATAAGATTCAACACATTCATATATCACTTATCTAACATATCAACAAATAGTAGGATAAAATAAAAATATTTATTACCACTTTGTAATTACCTAGCTCCATACCACTAATTAGTGTCCTAGTTGGAGAGGTACAAGGACATCAAATGAGCTTCCCAATATTAATGAGGATTTTGACTAATATCATTTGTATAAGAAATGATAGTTTGTAGACTACACCAACTATATTAAATTAGTAATAGAAATAGAAATAACAAAAAAAACATCGTTAGAAAGTAATTATCCAATTTATGTAGAAGAAATAATTCACAATAAAAACTAATAAATAAATATGGTGGTAGGTATACATATTCATGGTCATTCCTAAAAATAATTGTTGACTTCCAATCGGGCTGAAAAATTTAAAATAATTACAATAAATTAAATTTATAATGGTTCTAATATTATACAAAATTCATAAATCCATTATATTCTCCACTCATAATCAAGTTATCCTTCTTAATAATAAAACATTAAACCTATTCACATCCTAAACATTTGAAAATTGAATTTTTTTGGGTAACTATGTGGCATGGATACTTGAGAACATGGTAGCCTCATCTCAAAAGGGATCCACCAACATAGTATCATGTACACAAGTAATGTAGTGTATGTGTATATTAAATTATCATCTATAAAATTAAAAAAATTAAAAATAGTGAAATTATTATACATCGTTGATACATGGATTCTAACAAAACTCATTATATTTACTATACCTTCTTTATAGAGTGTTCGAGTATCTATGAGGGTATCAAAAAACTGTTCCAACTAGTATTAGACCTAACATCCATATCAAATCTTGTGAAATATATTATTCCTTTAAGGTAATCATAAAAAATTTAATAGTATCTGGATTTTCAAATGGACCCTATATAGTTTCATAAGAATCACATAATCATTAAACATATATATGAGTTTAAGGGGATTTCTTGTTGAATTATATGTTAATAAGAACCATTCAAAATCCATGGGGATTTCCCAAGAAATTCTATATTGATAACATTCATATAATATTCCAAGATAATTTCCTAAGAAACTTCTAAATAGATATGAATCAAATATAAAAACAAGGGGATTTCAAAATTCATTCAAAACAATAATAATCATATTGAAATCCATGGGTATTGAATAAGTAATTACATATTGTTAAGAATATCATCCACATATTCATTACCAACCTATGAATTCCACATCTCCTTGGGAATTTTTTTATAAATACTTATGGGTTGAGAATCCCTCTTTCAATTTATCATACAAAGCATCTCTTAAGAGATTCCTATCCACTTAAACCAGTCTCACATAACCAATGGTGGTATCTAAAATGAATTACTATACCTATCCAATATATTTATATCACACTCAGTAAATAATTTGGTTTATATGGTGTCAAATATCCCACAACCACCCATTCGAGTAATATCTCACTTAGTGGTCATCATATCTTCCAAGCACCCACTATGGTCCGCTGGGTCACATAAAGAATATAAACCTAAAATTTTCTACATGGTCTCAATATCTTTCCACTAACCTAGCCTATAACTCCCAAGGAATTACATACATCGACATAATGAAAATATTCTCAATTCCTCATTATCCTACTTAAAAATCCTTATAGGCACCTCTTTAAAGTGATTTTATAAGGATTGTCTTAATAAAAAAATCTTCCTAGGCTGGTCTACTCACCTACTCAATAACAAATTTACCCTAAGAATTCCCACCCCTATACTTATAAGCCATAGTGGAAGGAAAAATCAATCAATACTCATCTCATTCATCCTTAATGATTCAAGTTATATTCTTGTTCCTCAAAGGCCTAATAATCCCGTTCAGTTTTGTTCACCACATCACTATATCAGAAGGGGATAAGGCTCAATACTATGGGCAACAATATCTTATTAATTTTTTTTTAATTTTTCATTCCTCATGGGGTTTATGAATCTCAAGATGAATAACAGTAATAATATAATAGGAAATAAAATTCATAAGTATGAAGTGAGTTACTAGGGTTTATCATATCCCTTGACATATTGTTCAGTCCATTGATAGGCATTAAATTATCAATTCAACAAATGATATAATTTAGAAAGGTCAATAATAAACAATTGTGAGATCATATATAATGTATAGAAAAAATATCTTCTATTGATAAAGGGGTATATCGGGGACTATCAATGATAATTTCATATTAATTCATTTTTTGAGTAGCTTAGTGACTCTCGCCTAAATACATCAATGTTGAACTAGTTATCCCCAAACCACACAAGTCCCTGACCCTACTGCCACTACAAAACTTCTCCATCCACCCATATAAAGTCCAAAAAACACTCTTAGAACTATCTTGGGACAATTCCTTATAACATGACATTATTTCCATCACTTATCACTAGTTCAGATATCGTTTTTTACGTCACCATTTTTTACGTCGGTTATATATAACTGACGTAACAATGCGGCGAGTAGATTTTTCACGTCGGTTATTTTAATAACCGACGTTACAAATCGCGCCTGTTGGGTTTTTACGTCGGTTATATTATAACGGACGTAAAAAACCAATGTGTGGGGGGTTTTTTACGTCGGTTTCCAAATAACTGACGTAAAAAACCCACCCGTGCTTTGGTTTTTTACGTCGGTTATAAAATAACCGACGTAAAAAACCAAAGCACGGGAGCTTTTTTACGTCGGTTTTAAGATAACCAACGTTATAAAGTTAAAAAATAGTTTATAACGTCGGTTATATAATAACTGACGTTATAAAACATTTAAAAAAATTAAAGCCCATGGACTGTCATTTACGATTTTTCGATTGACAGTCCGCCGGCTCGTCTCTCTCTCACGCGGTAAACCCTAATCGGCTCGTCGATCGACTTGCGTTAAACTCATTTTGGCTTCATTGTTTATCTTCTTCACTCCTCTCGGATCTATTATCTCAACTCGCAACATTCAAGTAAGCCTTCCACGAATTTATTTCGTTCGTTTTTGTTTCGATTCTTGATGTGCTTTTCGTTCGTTTTTGAATCTCGTGGAATTTTTTGTTATTGCAAATGGTTATTATGTCCATTCAACTCGCAACATTCAACTTGCAACATTAAACTCGCAATATTCAACTCGCAACATTCAACTCGCAACATTCAAGCAGGTGTATTTTGGATAAGACTATTTTTAACTCTTATTCTATATTTTCATTCTGATATACGCTTTACGATTCTATAGTACAATGAAAAATTAGATCCATTAAAGCTTCTTAAACCACTTATACTTCATCTTTTCATCTGAAATAAGAATCAGTAACAACTCCAATATGATCACTATATTGATCTATCTGAATACCAGCAACTTCATTACGAGAAACCTCTTAAGTATCTAAATAAATCAATATCTGATAAAAATATTACTATTACCATGAGAACATAGATATTTGACTTCACAACCATTCAAATTATTCAATCATTTAGAAAAAATAATTAATTTTAAAACATTGAGGATTAGCTTCAGAAAAATCTGAAAAATAATGGGTGGTATTGTAACATTCCATTCTTCCAGCAACATTATTATTTCTTACTTAGCTGGAATGTGTCTTTATGGATGAAGATTGGTAGTACTTATTTTCTTAAAATAATATTTTCAATATGATTTTCCAGAAAATGATTTTCATGAATGAAATTGGACCAGGTACAATCGGTAATACCTATCCTTAAAATTTCATTCAACATTCTTACATCATAATTTTTTTTCAAAAAAATATGATTTTTAGAACTCCTAGTTCAGAAAACCATCATCTATTTTCATCTGCATTCATAAAAATATCAATTCATACCTATTCTAATCAAATATTTCATTCTAGACTCATGGTGAGTCTGATAATACATTTCTTCTTTCAGTAATCTCCTAAAAATGATGGACCTTTTCATGCAAAGTGTATCTGATTTCTTGAATACGATGGTATGTCCGATTTTCAACAAAACCAAGTGAGGTGATTTCTTTTATTATTAATAATTCATAAAAAAATTATAATACCTAAAAATTATTATCATCCTTTTCATATTTTTCATTATAAAAAAGGTAAAGGGTACTTTCTTTTCATTCTCAAGTTAAATTATATTTTTTATAAAGGTCTTTTCTATCTAGGTAGAAATAATTTAATGATAATTAGATTGAATTAGGTATATTATCTTATCTTACCATCCAAAAACATTTTTATGTATTAATAATTATTATGTTTTGTAAAAACAATTATGACCCCCATTTCATTTTTGTTAGTTAATTGATCTACGAAAGTGTTATAAATGATTTGATGATCACGATTCACCCATATATATGGTTAGCCATTATGTGAAATTTGGGTCCATAATATCCTTCTAATGCATTCGACAATGCATTATATATCATAGATAAATATGGGATACAGATGGTTATACCATGTCCAATGTGTTATGTGATGTGTCTCGTAAGAAATATTATAATAAATTATAGGAAAGGTGATTAACATATCCCAATATGAGGTGTATGAAACTATGTTTTCCCTTCACATATGTTATGACTTATATGATTATGTTTGTGCCACACTCTTATGTTATTCCACATACCAATGTTGTGATCTTTTGAATAAGGTTTTTTAAATCATGTTCCCACTATCATATAAATCATGTCTTATATTATGCTAAAATTGTTATACTTGGACTCAGGTTTTATGATCTATGATTATATAGAACTGTTTCACTTATCTTTTTGATCATGTGCTTTGTGTATGCTCTTATACCCCCATGGATATCTTTTTATGAGATCAGATATTATATTTATATATATCATGTTTACCCATAATGAGTATCGTAAATCAAAACTTCTATTATTTTCATTCCCTAAGTTATAAAAATAAGTATTATATAGGATGATTCAAAAATCTAATATGTGAGATGAGTTGTTTTATGTGTGAAACCCAGGCCAAACACATATGTATTTTTTTATTGGTATTACATATATATAGTTCGACATATAATTTTTTTTACATTACCATGATATTAACATTACTTTTTCTAAAGAAATATTAATGTCCTTAGATTATATATCGGATCAAAATGATATAGTAATTCTAATATATAATCAAAATGATCAGATAATATGACAATATTATTAAACATAAAACAAATGGTCTATATTCATATTTCTAACAAGACACTTACGATGTATAGCTATTTGGTGTTGGGTACTTATGAAAACTACTACTACTTTCAAGATTTTGGCACTTGAAAGTGTTGAGTACTTTAGATCATAATGATTGAACAACAAGAATGAATAACACATTTTATATACTCCATTAGGTATTCCTATATTTTAACATGTTTATTAGTATATTGGCATGAGATTATTATAAATGTGTATCATCTGATCATATTCACTTATTCCAGATAAAAATCATTTTGTTTATGTTTTATTGATGTATATTTTATTTGGAGAATCATTAGGAATCATGGTTTTCTTTGATTCAATGAAATTTAAAACTGTTATATCTAACTATATTTTGTTTTAAAAATAATATTCAAGCATATTTTTTTAAATACCTATAGATTTGTTTTATATTTTAAATTTTTTTACATTCAAATTATGATTTTTTAATATAAACATGTATTTGTCTTATATTAAAAATATACATTTTTTGTTGATATTTGTTATAGGTAATAATGAGTCGAAGTTGGATTATGACACATGGAATGAGCAATGAATTTGAGGAAGGTGTTGATGCCTTTTTGGAATTTTCAAAATGAAATGTTCCAAGTAGTGACATTTTTTTCTGTCCATTCCTGAAATGTTTGAATATGAAGAAGTTGAAAAGTAGAGAGATAAAAGATCATCTGATATGTCATGGTTTTAATCCGAGTTACAGCCCTTGGATTTGTCATGGTGAAACTGGATGGAATGTCACTGATGATGATGATTCGCAAGATGGTAACTCCGATGGAATTGAGAAAATGATTCGCGATATTGTAGCAGAACAAATTGAGATAGAACCGACAGTTGCACGTCTATATGGTGATGCTGAAAAACCATTATATCCCGGTTGTACAGATTTTACGGTTTTGTCGGCGGTGTTATGATTGATTAACCTGAAGGCGAAGCATGGATGGAGTGAAAGAAGTTTTACAGAGCTGCTACAATTGATGAAAGACATTCTTCCAAAAGATAACGATCTTCCAGATTCACATTACAAAGCCAAGAAAATATTATGCCCGATGGGATTGAGATACAAGAAAATACATGCCTGTCCGAATGACTACATTATATATAGGAAGGAATATGAATTTCTGTCAGAGTGTACAAAATGTGGGACATCACGGTATATGGTGAAAGAAAAATCACAGGGTGATGTAGAGATTACAAAGCTCCCTTCAAAGGTATTTTGGTATCTTCCTATAATTAATCGTTTCAAACGTTTATTTGCTAATTCACATGATGCAAAAAGGTTAAGATGGCATGCTGAAGAGCGGGTATGTGATGGAAAAATACGTCATCCAGCTTATTGTCCACAATGGAAGAAAATTGATGCGCAATATTCTACATTTGGAAATGAAATAAGAAATCTCAGACTAGGGTTGTGCACAGATGGAATGAATCCATACCGAACACTCAGTAGCACACATAGTTCATGGCCTGTTTTATTAGTAATTTACAACCTCTCTCCTGAAGTTTGTATGAAGCGCAAATATGTCATGTTGAGTACAATGATCTCTGGTCCAAAGCAACCCGGTAATGATATTGATGTTTACTTGTCACCATTGATTGCTGATTTGAAACTGTTATGGGCTGATGGTATTAGGGTGTATGATTCTTATAAAATGGAATATTTTCAACTACATGCAGTGCTTCTGTTCACTATAAATGACTTCCCAGCGTATGGAAATTTGTCTGGATACAGTGTTAAAGGGCATAAAGCATGTCCAATTTGCGAACAACAGACGTCCTACTGTCAATTGCATCATGGGAGGAAAACAGTGTACATGGGTCATCGAAAGTTTTTGCCTATGGAACACCCTTATAGAAGACTAAAAAAGGCATTTAATGGCTCACAAGAATTTGATACTGCTCCAAAACCTTTATCCCCTGATCTGTATTTTGAGAGGGTGAAAAACCTTGACGTGAAATTGGGAAAGACACAGAAATCTGGTAATGATAGACATATTTGGAAGAAAAGGTCAATTTTTTTTGAGCTACCATATTGGAGGTATCATGAAGTTAAACATAATATTGATGTCATGCTCGTGGAGAAGAATATCTGTGATTCTTTGATTGGAACATTGTTAGATATTAAAGGAAAGACTAAAGATGGGTTCAATGCAGTATTAGACTTACTATCAATGAGAATACGTTTGGAGTTATCTCCCACTCCTAAAGGAAGACAAACATTTCTTCCCCCGGCATGTCATACATTATCGAAGAGGGAGAGAATTAGCTTCTGTAAGTGTCTTCATGATACCAAAGTGCCTCAAGGTTATTATTCTAATGTAAAAATTTTTGTCTCATTGAAGGACTTGAAGTTGATAGGTATGAAATCACATGATTGTCATGTCATGATGCAACAAATTCTACCAGTTGCATTGCGTGGAATATTGCCCATTCGTGTCAGAAAGACTATAATGAAGTTGTGTTATTTTTTCAATTCAATTTGTAACAAGGCGATTGATGTGAATGCTTTGAACATTTTGGAAAAGGATGAAATTGTTATACTTTGTCAATTGGAAATGTATTTTCCTCCAACTTTTTTTGATATAATGGTGCATTTAATGATTCATCTGGTTCGAGAAATAAAGCTTTGTGGACCTGTATATCTTCGTTGGATGTATCCTTTTGAAAGGTATATGAAAATATTAAAGGGGTATGTTAAAAATCTATATCGACCTGAAGCCTCCATTATTGAAAAGTATATTTCTGAGGAGGTAGCAGAGTTTTGTACGAGCTACTTGGCTGCGGTGCAACACATAGGTTTGCCTCCATCTCGCCATGAACGAGTTAATAATGAGGGAAAGGGGATTCGCGGCATGAAAGTCAAATCATTGTCATCTAAACAGATAAAGAAGTTAGAATCATACATCTTGAATAACATAGCTGATGCTCAACCATATATCACATTGCATATTATTGAGTTGAAACAATGTCATCCAAAGAAGAAAGAAATGTGGATTTTGAATGAGCACAACAAAACGTTTTTGTCATGGATTAAAAAGACTTTTCTTGGTAGATCAGATGTATTAGAGACATTAAAATAGATAGTGGGTGGTCCATGTTTAAATGTGATAACATGGTCTGGTTATGACATTAATGGTTATACATTTCATACAAAAGCTCAGGACAACAGAAGTGCAATTCAGAATAGTGGTGTATTGGTGTTTGCAGAAGCAATGCATTTTTAGAGTGCTAAGGACAAAAACCCAATTTCTGCATCAAATGCATATTATGGAGTGATTGAAGACATATGGGAGGTTGATTACTTTAAAATTAAAGTTCCCGTTTTTAACTGTAAATGGTTTAACGGTAACTACAGTGTCAGACACGATGAATTTGGAATGACACTTGTTAATCTGAATAGACTGGAAGACACAGCTGATTCTTTTATAATGGAAACACATGGAAAACAAATTTTTTATGTAGTAGATCAATCAGATATGCAGTGGGCTGTTGTTTTACAAGGGAAAAAACAATATGTTGGTGAGGATGAACTTGATGAATATGCTGATTTATGTGAGATCCCTACTTCCATGGAAATATTAACAGAACATAATGACGATCATGTTGAAGACATAGTTTGTGCCATAAGGAATTATCACGAAGAAGGAATTTGGGAAAACAATCCATCTGCACATTCCTAAAATTACAGGTAACATATTTTTATTTCTTGTTTACATTTATTTTTTCCATAAATGTTAGATATTGTAAGTTTTTTATTTATTAAAACATGTTTTAAAATAAAATAAGTATATGTTTTTGTTTGTTTTAAGTTTGTTTAGTTTACTTTATCATGTTTATAACCATTACATGAATTTTAAAATGCTTATTTTTGTTCACTGACAATTACTCTACCATGTTTACAATGTTTACTAGGTTTACCATTTTTACCATTTTTACCATATTGACCATCTTGACCATCTTTTCCATCTTTACCATTGTTTAACATGATTACCATATTACCAATGTTTACTATTATGTAACTTAGTACACTTTTCTATTTTCTGATTACAGTAGTATTAAAATATTTGAATTTGTATATTTGTTCACTGACAATTACTTTACCATGTTTACAATGTTTACCAGGTTTACCATTTTTTCCATTTTTTACCATCTTGACCATCTTGACCATATTGACCATCTTTTCCATCTTTACCATTGTTTAACATGCTTACCATATTACCAATGTTTACTATTATGTAACCTAGTACACTTTTCTATTTTCTGATTATAGTAGTATTAAAATATTTGAATTTGTATATTTGTGAACTGACATTTGTTTTTTTGATTTGAAGGATAATGAAAGATCATTCAGATGATCAACCACATGATTCTGGAGAGGAGCATATTGCTGGTCATACCTCTGGGGATGAACATTCACATGCTCCTATTACGAAAAAGAGTTCAAAGGTTAGTAAACGTGGGTGCACACGTTTACCAAAATTATCACTTGCCCGTACGCAGGATCAGAGGATAGTAGTTGAGTTTGATGATGATGATATTCCTAGAGGTCTGAATGCCAAAGATTTTAAGAGTTTTGTTGTAACTCAGGCTAAGACCAAAGTAAGCATTCTATATGATGATTGGAGAGGTGTGGATAAAGCGATTATCTCTCAGTTGTGGGAGACAATTTTAGTAAGATCTTTTGTCATTGTTTGACCATTCTTTTAATGTTTCTAGTATATATAATATGTTTAACCTCTTCTTTATCAGATGAAATTTGATATTCCTGACACTGGAGGAGTCAGGAAGAAATGCTTATCGTTGGCTGCCAGGAGATGGAGGGATTTCAAATCAACCCTCTCATCTGATTTCATTTATGGTTATAGGAGTCCTGAAAATCCATGTCGTATATATCCTTTTATAGATGAAGACACATGGAGATAGTTGTTTGAAAGTAGAAAAAAAGAGTCATTTCTGGTAAGGGCAATGTCAAATTTTATAAACTTTCTTATATAAATGATTTTATTAATGTTTTGTTAATGATTTCTTATTCTTAAATTACAGCAAACAAGGAAGGCTCATCAGGAGATCCAATCTAAAAATGTATACCCTCAAAGTTTATCTCGGGGAGGGTATACATTATTGGAAGAAAAAATGATAGCGAAAAAATTTCAACAACTAAGAGATGAGTCTTCAAGCTCTGGAGAGGTGGCCCCTCCATCCCCTCCATCTAGACATGAAAAATGGAAGAGAGCTCGGAAGGGAAAAAAGGGCAATATCTTTCGGAAGAATCGAGAATCGTAGCTGAGAGGATTGTAAGATATCTATTTAATTTATTTAATTTAACTTTTTTCTTCATATAAGTTTCAATCATTACAGAAATGTTCAATTAATGAATACAGGACTCTCTTGAAGAGCAGAGTTCAGAGGGGACATTTACAGCTACTGGGAGGGAAGATATTTTATTTGCAGCATTGCTAAGGCCCGAACATCCTGGTCGTGTAAGAGGATATCCGGCAGGTGTATCGGTAAGAAAAGTGTTTCCACGTTCTTCAACTTCTAACATTGAGGGGGTTTATAAAAAAAATAGAATCCTTGGAGGCTGAAGTTCAAAATATTAATGCTACGATGGAAGGCAAGATTAGAGAGTCGGTGCAGTCTATGTTTGCAGAAATGCAAAGAAAATTTCAGACTGCAGCTCCCACTCCTCCACCTCCCCCTGCAGACCCCATTATTTATCCTCCACCTCCGCCAGTAGCTCCCACTCCCCCACCTCAGCCTGTGGACTCCATTTTTTATCCTACGCCTCCGCCGCAGCTTCCTACATATTGCGAGTTGTGTGTTGATGATTCTCAACATCATATAGTAGCATACGGGTTGGTATATTGTATAGGAGATACAGTTCATCATCAACAATTAGAGGTAGAGAATCAGAGGGTCACTGTACAGGATATTATAGATAGATCAGCTAGGGTACCAATACCTACAGATGAGGTGGCAATAGTTGGACAGAGTATCGGCCATTTTTTAGTTTGGCCATCCAGACTTCTTCGACTCATTACCATAGAGGTATGAATGTTATATCTTGTATTTTATTTTTTTATTAAAGTTGTTTTATCATTTGAAAACTACTATAATTCTCAATTTTTTTTCACAGGAATACTTCAAAGGTAAAGAAATACTGTATAGACAACAACAAAGACAACAAGCTATGACATCAGATATAGATTCCAATGGTCTTGACAGATTGTCAAGATAATCACATTTGTTGTTGGGTTTTTATGAGTTTCCAATGGAATCTCATGTTTGTGGACGTGAAATAAGTGTGGGGATTACAAAATCTGATATCATGGAGCTTGTTACTGGAGATAAGTTGGGCATCAACGTGGTGAAATTTTTTTCCATGTAAGTCTTAACACCTTTTCCCTGCATTATATTTATTAAAAATGTATACTTATATATGTTTTGTATTAGGTATCTTTATAAAATTTGTGAGAGGAATGAACTGAAAGAAGTATATGGATTCATGGACCCGCAATTGATTTCCCCTGAAGCATGTGCATTGACTGAGGAACAAAGAATGGTTTATATTGCTGAAAGATTTGAAAAGAATATAATCCAACAATGTTGGATGATGCCTTTTTGGGAAAGGTATGAAACACATTTCTCTAAAAGAGTTAATTATCTTTTAACATAAAAAACCACTAACATTAAATTTCCTTTTATCAGTAATCATTGGATGTTAGGGATTTTTTTCCCAAGGGAGAAAGCTCTTTATTGGATATGCTCTGTTCATGGTGATGTGCGGGAAAGTTTTAAGAATATATTAGAAAAGTAAGTTTAAATTTCTCAATAGTTTATATATTATAATGAATTTTAAATTTACCCCATTCGTATTATTTTCTAACAGTGCATGGGTCTACTTTCGAAAAAACACAAAGAAAAGAAATGAAAAGATCAAATATGTAAATGCGAAGGTAAATTTCCATTTATAATTTGTACTTTTTGATTTATTACATAAAAATAATATATTGAATTTACACTCATTCAAAACAGAATTTTCATGAACAACAAGGCCTCATCGAATGCGGATATTATATGTTAAGATTTATGTATGAAATAATAACAACTGGGACAGTTGTGAATTTTTACCTGGTACGATTTCCTCTTAAACTTTGCCATAATATTTCAATTTGATTTATTCATTATACACGTTAACTATCTTCTTTTTCATTTGTAGATTTTTGATGACCCTCAACCCTATACTGCTGAAGACATCAAACACATACAAGTGGAGTGGTCAAATTATTTTACAGATTTGATTGAATTTTAGTTGTTTGTAATGTAAAATGTAATTTTGAATATTGTCATTTTAATTGTGTATTTGGTAGTTGTTTAGGTTTGATTTAGTTTTTTTTGAAGTTGGCAGTGTAAGTTTTGAATGTTATATAAGTGAATGTTTAATTTTTCTTTACTTCTTGTTTTGGTCTACTTTTGATGGTTCTACTGGTATGGATTTGGGTCTGTGGGGGACGGGTTCCAAGGGTGTGGGGGTGTGTTCAGTGGGGTTGGGGGTGTCCAACGGTCTGGGAGGGCTGTCCGGTGGGGTGGGGGGACAGTCCTGGGGGGTGGCAGGGATGTCCAGGGGTGTGGGAAGCCGGTCCAGGGGTGTGAGAGTGCTGTCCAGGGGTGGGGAATTGTCCAGGGGTGTGGTGGGGGCTGTCAAGTAGGGTGAGGGGGTGAGGAGGTGCTGTTCAGGCGGGTGGGTGGTTGTCGAGGGGTGTTTGGGGGTGTCTGGGGGTCGGGGGGCAGTCCAGGAGTGTGGTGGGGGCTCCAATGGGGTGGGGGAGGGTTGTCCAAGGGGTATACATGAGGGTGGGAGCTCCAATGGGGTGGGGGAGGGCTGTCCAGGGGGTATACATGAGGGTGAGGGCTCCAACGGGGTGGGGGAGGGCTGTCCATGGGGTATAAATGAGGGTGGATGTTGTCTAGTGGGTAAGTTTTATATGTTATCTATGTACATGCTTAATTTTGATGTACTTCTGTTTTTGTGGTACGATTTCTTGATTTGTTTTCTGGTTGATTCTGGTGGATAGAAGATCAGTGCATTCTGTTTAAAAAAAATTGGGTTTATCACGTCGGTTATTTAATAACCAACGTGATAAAATGCCTGGAAAATAGTTTATCACATCGGTTATTTAATAACCGACGTGATAAAAGGTCTGAAGAATGGTTTATCACATTGGTTATTTAATAACCAACGTGATAAAAGGCCTGGATAATGGTTTATCACGTCGATTATTTAATAACCGACGTGATAAAGGGCCTGGAGAATGGTTTAGCACGTCGGTTATTGAATAACCGACGTGCTAAACGGCCTGGAAAATGGTTTATCACGTCGGTTATTGAATAACCGACATGATAAACCGCCTACCTCCAGTTTATCACGGCGGTTATACAATAACCGATGTGATAAACCCCCCTCCCCCGGTTTTTCATGTCGGTTTTATATGAATCGACGTGATAAACCACACTCAGCCCGGTTTATCACGTCGGTTCTTATAGAACGGACGTGATAAACCACCCTCACCCCAATTTATCACATCGGTTCTATATGAACCGACGTGATAAACCCCCTCACCCCTGTTTATCATGTCGGTTGTTTAAGAACCGACATGATAAAACATTGTCCAGGCCGTTTATCACGTCGGTTCTTCAATAACCGACGTGATAAACCATTCTCCAGGCCCTTTATCATGTCGGTTCTAAAATAACCAACAAGATAAACCATTCTCCAGGCCCTTTATCACGTCGGTTCTAAAATAACCGATGTGATAAACATCACGATTTTATGTTTTTGAAGTCGGTTTTTAAATAACCGATGTCAAAAACCTTATTTATAACGCCGCACGTATTAACGTCGGCTAGAAACCGACGTAAAAAATTAAAAATAACCGACGTAAAAAACGTTTTCTGCACTAGTGTATCTAACTTAATTTAAAAGACCCATGAATTAATTCATATGTTAATTTCACGTCAATGAAGTATGCCCCATTAGTGTTTATTCATTATCAAAAAACATCCCATATTCATCCTAAAACAATATCCACCATAACAATATTTTTTCACCATTCCCTTGTGGAATATTAAATGAACCCTAAGATGAAGATGATGAAATCAATGACTTATATAATTCAAGATGAATGGTGGAAGCATAAGATAAAATTTACCCCAAATTCCTAATAAATTAAATAAATACATGATATTCAAAGGTGGATCTATATGAACGTGTGGAGAAAGAAAACCCTATTGTTTTAGTCGTTCATGATTGGAAAATATAGAAGAGGGTTATCTAAATTTGATATGCTAAAATGGGACTTTCAATAAAAAATAAACTATAATAATATTCCATGGTGGTCCTCTAGTTATCAATAAATTTCCCTATAACACCATCCACCATGATGAATCACCCTTCCTCCTCAAAATGGAGGAAAAAGCTATATCAAGGACACAATGACCAAGATCCATGGCATAATGGAGTCTCCCTTTCCATTTTTAAGGTGCCATGGGCTACACCATTGACGTTTTTCTTGATATATTTTTGATAAGAACCATTCCATGCTCACCCAATGAACCATTATACCCATACTGAGAATTTCCACTTAGTCCATGGTCACCAATCCATAGAGAGAACCATTATATATATTGTTTACCCTATCCATTTTCCACTATCCCATTGCCATGGAAAGATATTTTTTCCCTATATGTTTCTGACTGGGACAATCCATAGTCATGACATGCTCCCTAGATACTATACAATAAAAAATCCTTAATATCCAAGTATATAAGAATTAAAAAACACCCAAAGTGAGGTGACACAATTTTTTCCTGAGGTACCCAAAAATCTATTTTGTCCGAGATAAATGTAGTATAATTAGGATCCCTACATTGTCTCTAATTTACAGTGTTCTATATATGTTTTTTACTCATTGGTTAATAAAGAGAATGTGTGGATCTTGAAAAAAATAATCTTTAAAATAATGATTTTAAAATAAATAATTAGAGAAAAGTAATCATATTTGGTTTAATTCTCTATGAAATCCAAATTTTTTATAACATGAACATTATGTTCAATAACATATATGAGACACATTATCAATTTCAAATGACCATGAAATATTATTATTCAATTATGATCGATTAAACAAAAACATTTAATTTCTTGGAATGGAGTGGAATAACAAAATTATGAAATACATATAAATGGAATACTCAAAACTAATGTATTGATTAATAAGTGAGAAATAAAAAAATCAATTTTTAATAATGTTATATTATTCTACAAAAATATTTTTACTTCAAAAAATTATTTTTATTAATTTTTTGTCGTAAAATACTATATATAATTTTTACACATGTAAAAAATATATTTGACAATGTAAATTTCAATTTTAAAACTAGTCTATCAAATTTTGATTTCAGTGTGCTTTTGAGAATTTTCTGAAAAGATCAATTTTTCAATGAATATTAAAAAATCACTGATTTTTATTTAAAACCAAATTTTTTTCCGACAATTTGAAATTTCCATTTTTAAAAAAATATTTAAAATTACTATAAGTAATATTATAATTATATTAATCTAAATATTTTCATTGTAATTTATTTTATTGTCAAATTTGTTATAAAATCCTTTTTTATACTCAAAAATACATTTTTATAAAAAAATCATTGCGTTTTACATTTTAAAAAAATTTAATTTATTATTCTTATAGAGATTGAATCATTAAAATCATATACAATATTTTTAATCATGAGTCCCATGTTTTATAAATATTCAACTTTTTTACGAATTATGAATAGTAACCATAGTAAACTTAATCACCTCGGAATAAGGTAAATTCGCATAACCTTGGAATAAACAAAATTGTATGGTCACCATTATTTTAAATAATTATTATTGGATCAATTTATGCCAATACATATAATTATAAGATCAATATTTAATTCATTAGGCTACAATTTCTGATGAAAGAGACAGGTATAATATTTAAAATAACGAAAAATAAAAAATGTCACTCTCTTATTTTTTAATATATCTTATGTCTTCACATAGGGAAAAATAATTTCTTGAACTAAAACTAATAGATATTATGAGCATAAGGAATTCATTTTTATGATGGAAATATTTTATTATTTTTTAGTAAGTATATAATTAAAGTAAATTCTTACTAAAATCCGACATGGTATATCTAAAATTTAATGAAAAACAAAATAAATTATTTTCAGAATGTTAAGAATAAAATAATTTCAATATTCTATTATGTTAAATAAAAATTATAGATTAATATAATATATTATTATTGTGTTAAAGTATTATATATTAATTCATATTTTTTGAATCCATAATTTCAAATTAAATGAATATGGCCAAAATGAGATTTATGATATTGTATGAAAAATAATATTTTATTAAATTGGTTAAAAAGTAAAATATGGAAAATTTTAAATATGGATAATACACTTTCGAAAATATAATCCATTTTCTATTTAGGAGACATTTTTTTCTCACAAGTAAACTTTAATCTTTTTAGTGTTGAAAATATGTTTATGCGTTAGATGATAAAATTGTTTAAGTAAGGTGTTAAACCAATATATATGGATTAAAACAACACTTAAACCTATAAAATATTTTTTGGAAGATTATATTTCAAAAAACATTCTACCTTATTTTTGAATCATAGTCCATATAGAATCATTTTTCTACATGATTGCATTTTATATTTTAATCTTTTATGAAATACCAAGAGTGTCCCACCCCACCTTGTATATAAAAGGGTACACCTTCTTTTTGTTATTTAAATAACATTGAGTATTAAATATCTAACATAACCAAATATATATCTTATAAACAACTTTATCCACATTATAGAGGGTTTTATCATTAAAAAATATCAACCACAATATCCTTAGGAGGAGATATAAAAGAGTTTATTTGAAGAAGAGGTATACACCTTAAAAAAATCAATTAATATTTTTACTTTTACTTATACATCCTCTAAATATAATATTTTTATCATAATATATTATCTTTTTTATCCATAATATTATTAAATCCTATAATTATTATTAAACTACCATTATCCGCCATATTTACACTAAAATGGGATGTGAAAGTCCGCTCGTATGTATGTATGTCTTGCTGTCTCTAAGTAGAGAGAAAATTCAATTTTCATAACTGTGTTTTTTTATAGTTTTACTGGTTGTTTTAATTTTTATATATGGTATTTATGAAA
Source organism: Viscum album (assembly GCA_963277665.1). Lineage (NCBI taxonomy): Eukaryota > Viridiplantae > Streptophyta > Magnoliopsida > Santalales > Viscaceae > Viscum > Viscum album. The sequence goes on along the minus strand of OY728146.1, from coordinate 618,837,552 downwards.
TAATTACACTTATATAATTATAATATCTTATATACCTTCTTACCATTCATTTTATTGCAAAAATGATAACCTCACTTGTGTATACGTATGGACTACCACCTCCATGTAGCGATGTGATTTTTTATTCATTTACAATCTAAATTTATATAATGTTATATTTATTTCAGGAGTAATTATGATTTATATGTTATAATATTTATTCTATAATGTTGATTTATTTTTTAGCATTCCTTCATTATATCTGCCTGAATGTTATATTAGTTTTCATGTGTATGCATATTCCATTATCTCCATGAACAATGTAAGTCATTTTATTACATATAATTTTTTTGACTATATATATATATATTAAATGAAAATATAGGGTATTATATAATGATTAACATTTTAAAGATTATGTATTTATGATCAAAGTATAAGGATCTAAACTACTGAACAGAAATTCTTATAAAAAACAAAAATATTAACACCCAAAAACAATGTATTTAATAAAAAAGTATTGATAATTTGGAATTGAAATATTATAAGGGGATAATATATGATATTATAAGTATGTAATTTTTTTTATAGAATTATAATACTTTAAAATTTATTATATATAAGGATAAAGTGAATTCAAAGAAACTAGGACTCAAGGTACGAGTTTTATGTTATAATCTCATTGTTTTTCAATAAAGTTTGGGATTATTTTTATAATTATCAAATTTCATGATCTAAATCACAATAATCGTTTTATTTTTTCGGATCCATGGTTTATTTCTATAGAATAAAAGTTTAACATTCATTTTTCCTTTCTTTATGTACTCAATTAACACAAGAATGTTTTTTAAAAAAATTGTTTAAATTTCTCTCTTCTATCGAGAAAAATTATATTACATATCCTTGTTTAAAAAAATAATTTATTTTATGAATATTATCCTATTATTATTTAAATTATTATTACCCATTATATAATTTCTAAAAAAATTCTAATAAATTTTCATGGATTTTTTTGAATGGTCGCATTCTTTTATTTTTTTAAATAGTATAAAATAAATGTTTTCTTTTAGCCTATATGACATGAAAATAATTTCCAAATGTCATGTTTAATAAATTCTCTGAGTCTTCCTTTAAAAGTTCCCATGGTTATTTTCAATGAAAATCATAATATTCTAGAAATTTATATATTTTAAATAAGTGATTCGAAAAGTTAAAAGTTTATTTTTCTAAATAAACAGTCCAAGTAATATTATAATTGAATTTTATTATATGATAAAATCCTCTTATAGCATTTATGATTTACTAGGGATATGATGAAAGGATATCATCCTTATATTTCTCTTATGGTTTTTGATAATAATGATAATATATTTATGAAACTAATTCATTTTCCACATGTCGTGATATATTGATATTGTAATGCCCCGACCCCAGTTACCTAGAGTCGGTGCATTATTACATAACATTGGAATGATCACAAGAAAGATCAAATCTCAAAAGACCGATTGGTTTAGTAGCCTTGGAAACACTAGATATATTCATAATGTTTTACATTACATCATAAAGTGAAAAACTACTACAAAAACATATTGTCTCCATAGTCCACACTATTATCCCCTCATAATATCCATGCAGGTCATTCAAAATTTACTTCTTCACATCCTGGGAAAAATAAAACATAGAAAAGGGTGAGCTCAAATGCCCAGAAAGGATAACAATATAGCAGAAACTTTCATAAATAAGAATAAATATTTAAGGCAGTGTATAACTAAAACAAAAGCCTTTTAAACTTGAACTTCAAAATAGTATGGAAAAAATAAAATTAAATAATTCCATTTACTTATTCACATGGATATGCTACTAATAGAATAATCACATGCAATATCAATAACCATTTTCATAATGATGGAATGCATAATTCTAGACTATCATAACCACATAGCCAAGGCCTCGTGCCAAGACTACAAATAAGATTTTTCCAAAGCCTTGTGCCAAGACACTAGTTTGTCTCATCAGACCTACTGATGCATCGAGGAGCTATAGCAAGCTCCACCTGTCACATATTAAGTCCAATGCATTCCCATATGAAAAGGTTTAAAGATAACATAAACATTCGTATTAAAACTAGCATACTAAATGTCAATACTTTTACTATAAACCATGAATGGTATAAAAATAGCCCATACATAGTCAAACATATCACAAAACCTTCAATACAATATATAAGTTTTGTATCATAATAAATCAACTTCAAATAAGCATAAAATCCATCAAAGGATGTTGGCATAGATGAAATCAAAATTCTTTTTAGTGAAATATCTCTTTCTATTTTGAAATCATTTAAGAGTCATATATTTATAAAATAAAAAATTTTCTTTGAAAATATTCTTATAAGCTTGTAAGGGAAGATTTGATGATTTTATAATGGGGAAAAATAGCTGCACCCGCCGTATAAGTTAAAAAAACATTCTTACCTTAATTCTGTCAAAAAGGTTAAAAAGCACCTTGTTTGGAAAATGACGGAAAGATTCCTTTATAAACCTCTTATAAAAAGTCAAACAAGGGTATAAATGACTTTAAACCATATTCTAGTTAATAGTAAAAATGTTTTGAAATACATTTTTATGAAACATGGATGTGGATGATAAAGAGATCCCAGTATATTATTACGTATAAACAACCTCGGATAATGAAGAGATTGTGAAATAAACCCTTACCTTGTACTTTTCCTTGGTTGGGGTAGGTTATCCTCCTGTATAATGGTGAAATAATTGTTATTAAATTATTCAATAATCATATACATTAATATGATATCATATATGATCTTTTAACATTGCTTTGTTAATAGCATCTTAGAATTATCGGCGTTTCGGGTGTTAACTTACTCGTTTTCTTTTATATGTTTTGTTATGTAAGCCATGTTTGTAATGGATAGGTTGTATATTAATCATATCCAGAATGATATCAAGTCCTTAGATACTATTTTTAATCATCAAATGAGAATTATTCTTGAATGGATATGATGGAGAATGAATCTCATCGCGTTCGTGGAGACGGTAGTCCGTACGTACGCACGAGCGACAATATCATTATTTTGATATTAAAATAATATATAATTGGATGGTATATCATATATACAGAATCACTATCTTATTATATTTATTATTTACATGAGTTACACATCATTATTATACCCATCTAAATAATAATTTATTAAATAACAATTACACCACGACGTGGAGACTGTAAGCCGTACGTACGCACATATGGTGACATGTTATTCAAAGGATGGATAGAATAGTGAATATGGTTGTAACGTATTTATAACAAAATCACAATATATATATGACACTGGAGTTATTATTTTATAATGGTAACAACAATGGAAGAAGAAGTGGAAGAAGAAAGGAACTTGAAAAAGGGTGGTGAAATCATTACCTCTTCTTCGGGTTCTTCCTTTTGATTTGATCAAAAGGGATCCTTAGGTTGGCTTTCTGATCAAACTAAGGCCTCTAGGTTGTAGTGAGGGAAGTTGAGAGGGTATTTCGGTAGAGTTTGGATGAAGAAAAAGGCTTTGAAGGTGTGAAGTAATGAGAAGGGAGAGTTCCCTTTTATAAGATGGGTGAGGGGCACCTTTGGAAAAGCTAGAAATATTAATTAATAATAAATTCATATTAGGTTTCTAATGGCTCCAAAGTTGATTATGAAAAGGTTAAGGTGGGGATAGGTCGAAAACCATTCATACAATATAATTTAGACAGGTTTGGGTTACTATATTAACCTTATCTTTTAGTTTTAACTCTTAGTTAATTAGTTTGACATTTACCGTGACACTTTGTATTTTTATATTATATATTTAATAAACTTACTATATGCATACAATAGACCCCCCAAGTGGTCCATTAATAATACAAATATCTTGATATAAGTCTCTTGTACCAACCTTATATTTTTAGGAATTTAATATCAATTAATAATATAATATTTTTTTTAAAAACTCTTTTATGTCGATTTTGACACTATTTGGAAAATTGATTTTTGTAAAAATCATAACAGAATGATTAGTTCTAAAAAAGTAAATTAAATCAATACTAATATGTCATATTATCATATAAAATTAGTTTAATTCATTAAAAGTCTCAAATTATATTTATTTGGGTATTTACAATATCAATTATTTTAATTTTTTACTATTATGGTAATTACTGCATCATCATTGTGTCATAAATAAATTAAATTATTTAATCTCTAAAAATTATAAATAAACTATAATTATGTAGGAAATCATTTTATATTTCTAATTAATATTTAAAATAGAATTTATCTTATGTATAACCCTATATTAAAAATGTTTTAGTAAATAAACTTTGATTTTAACTCTTTTAACTCTTCTTTGAATTAAATAATAATAAATGTCGTAATCTAATCCAAGTGGACCTAAATGATAATATTTTATTCCTAAGGTTGTTTTTGGTCAAGATAAACTTGTCCAATAGAATTAGGACATGTGTTAGGGTAATATTAATCTCATTTTTACCCTTAATTACACTATTTACATTTAACCGTGGTAAATAAAAGCAAAAAGTTATTATTCACCAAAAATAATTTTCATCTCATTGAACCACATTTTACTCTTTGATATTAACCGTGTCACTCGGATTTTCGAAATTCCAATCACAGAAGCGGTAAAATTAAGTTTTATGAAAAATTCTGTTTTTTAACTACCACTTAGTAGTTTCACTATTCATCAAAATATTAAAGTTATCCGAAAAGTAACAAAATTTAACCTTAGGCTAAATTCGATACTCCGAATCAAAAAATGAAGTCCATTTTGAAATAAAAAATATATATAATTTCAAAAATTAGGTATTTCTATTTATAACGGCTAGTTTGATCAGTTGTGGTGTGTGTTAGGACTCGATGTTGCGTACAACACACGCTATTACTTTATTCAAAGGGAAACGTACCGTAGAAGCTTGAGGTGTTACATTCTCCCCTCCTTCAAATAATTTCGTCCTAGAAATTTCTAGAATACTAACTTATGAAAAGACTCGGGTGGTTCATCATCATAAGTTCCTCGGGTTCCCACATTACCTCTTCCATCTTATGGTTTCTCCACAAAACTTTTACCAGACGTGTCGTCCGGTTTCTCAGAAATTGTTCTCTCGTATCGAGAATTCTGATGGGCTCTTCTCAATAAGACAGATCGGGTTCTAGTTCTAATTCCTCATAGGTGAGTACATGTGTTGGGTCGGGCATGTATTTCCTCAATAGAGATACGTGGAACACATCGTGAACTTTGGAGAGACTTGGCGGCATTGCCAATCGGTAAGCTAAAACCCCAATTCATTCTGGAATTTTGAAAGGTCCGATGTACCTGGGACTCAATTTACCTTTCTTACCAAAATGTATGACTCCCTTCCATGGAGATACCTTCAGGAAAATATGATCACTGAATTGAAATTCCAAATCCTTCCTTCGATTATCAGCATAGCTCTTCTGCCTAATTTGAGGTGCTTTGATATGGTTTTGGATTACCTTTACCTTTTCCATCGTTTCCTCTACTTGTTCTAGACCTACAAGTTTTCTTTCACCAACGTCATCCCAACATGTTGGTGTGCGACATCTCTTTTCATATAACGCTTTATATGGTGCCATCTGAATACTCAAATGGAAGCTATTGTTATAGGAAAATTCTACCAAAGGTAAATATTGATCCCACATACCCTGAAAGTCAAGTGAGAAAGATCTCAACATGTCTTCTAAGGTTTGAATAGTCCATTCTGATTGTTCGTCTGTCTGAGGGTGGTAGGCAGTGCTCAAATGAAGTTCAGTATCCAAGTCTTCTTGAAGACTTTTCCAGAATCTCGAAGTAAAATGGGGATCACGATTAGAAACAATTGATAGGGGTAATCCATGAAGTCTCACAACTTCATTAATATATAGTCTTGATAGACGTTCTAGTGGTAGATCTTCTCTTATAGCAAGAAAATGTGCTGACTTGGTAAGACGATCAACAATAACCCATATTTCATCATTCCTTCTAGGAGTCTTTGGTATCCGCATGACAAAGTCCATCGTAATATTGTCCCATTTCAACTCCGGTATGTGAAGAGGTTGCATGATTCCTACAGGATGTTGCCTTCCAGCTTTCACTTGTTGAAAAACCATACATCTTGACACAAAATCGACAATCTCCCTCTTCATATTGTCCCACAAAAAATGTTCCTTCAAATATCTATACATTTTGGTGCTCCCAGGGTGTATAGAGAAATTGGAACTATGAGAATCATCCAGAAATTCCCTTTTTAGATCAGGTATATCGGGTACACAATGTCTCTTCCCGAATTTCAAAATTCCATCTTCACAGACAAAGTCTCTCAATCTCCCATCATTCACAGCTTTAATCTTCTTTTGAAATTCTTCATCATCGGTCTGAGAACTCTTAATCCTTTCTAGTAAAGATGGTTTGGCAACCACTTGAAAAAGCATTAATGTTTCACCTTCCCTGGTTATTCCCATGTCCATATTCACTAGATCTATGAAAATTGGATCCCTTTCAATTCTCATCACATTCAAAACTCCATGGTGTTTTCTGCTCAAAGCATCTTCCACCTTATTTGCCTTCCCCGGGTGGTAGTGTATCATGCAATCATAATCCTTGAGTAATTCAAGCCATCTTCTTTGCCTCATATTGAGTTCTTTTTGTGAGAAAATATACTTCAAACTCTTTTGATTAGTATAAATCTCATATTTTTTACCATAGAGGTAGTGCCTCCATATCTTCAAAGCAAAGATCACAGCTTCTAACTCGAGATCATGTGTAGGATAGTTTTGCTCATGAATTTTCAACTGTCGTGATGCATATGCAATAACCCTATCATTCTGTATAAGGACACAACCAAGTCCTTTCTTCGATGCATCACTATAAATAACGAACCCATCATTCCCCGATGGTAGAGTAAATATAGGAGCATTGACTAATATTCTCTTTAGTTATTAAAAACATTCTTCACACTCTTTTGTCCAAACAAATTTAACCCCTTTACGGGTGAGCTTCATTAATGGGTTTGCCAATCGGGAAAATTCTGGACAAAACGTCGATAATAACCCGCCAAACCAACAAAACTGCGTACCTCAGTTATACTCGTAGGTTCTGGCCATTCTTGAACTGCCTTGGTCTTAGAAGGATCAACAGAGATTCCATCTTCAGAGACAATATGGCCAAGAAAAGAAATCTCCTGAAGCCAGAATTCACACTTGCTAAACTTCCCATATAATTCATGCCTCCTCAGAGTCTTCAAGATAATGCGCAAGTGATTTTCATGATCTTCATAGGTTTTGGAGTATACCAAGATATCATCAATAAATATCACCACAAATTCATCGAGATACTCCTTGAAAACTCTATTCATCAGATCCATGAATACAGAGGGTGCATTAGTCAATCCAAAAGGCATTACTGTAAACTCGTAATGCCCGTACCTAGTTCGAAATGCTGTCTTCAGAATGTCTTCCTTCTTCACACACAACTGATGGTATCCAGATCGAAGTTCAATCTTTGAAAAGTATTGAGCTCCATACAGTTGGTCAAATAAATCATCAATGCGAGGTATGGGATACTTGTTCTTTATTGTTATAGCATTGATCTCCCTATAGTCGATACATAAACTCATAGATCCATCTGTCTTTTAAAAAAAAAGAACAGGGGCTCCCCCTGGAGAAACACTAGGGAGAATAAATCCCTTATTACTCAATTCCTATAGTTGTTTCTTTAGTTTGACTAATTCCACAGTGGCCATTCTATAAGTGGTCTTCGATATAGGCCTTGATCCAGGAATTAAATCAATGGAAAACTCAACTTCTCATTCTGGAGGATGTCCAGGTAAATCTTCCGGAAATACATCTACATATTCCTTCACAACAGGTACATCCTCTATTTGAACATTCATTTCCTCAACCACAATCATTTCATTCTCTTCCTCCCCAATAATTGAATTTAGTTGAGCTACTGGGGGTGGATCTAGATAAGAATTAGGTGGTGACGATTCTGCTCTAAAGATAAGGTGTTCTTTATCATCATCATCAAGAATCGTAACCTCTTTCTTCGTACAATAAATCTTCGCATCATAGTCCGAAAGCCAGTCCATATCGAGGATTATATCAAACTAAATCATAGGTATGACGACTAGATCAGCAGATAAAGAAAATTTATGTGCTCTAATGGGGACTGATTTCCCTTAGGAGTTTTAACTGACAACTCCCTTGTTAAATCAAATTGGAAATATCTAATTTTCTTAGCAAACTGGGAAGATATGAAAAAATGCGATGATCCAGAACCAAATAATTCATTTTCTAAACTTGAGGAAACCATTAAATTGCCTGCCACCACGTCTTTCGGAGCTTCTACCTCAGCAGTAGTGATAACGTAAGCTTGGACTTGATCCCTTGGCCTTTTCTGAGGTAAGTTCTCCTGAAACTTAGGACATTCATTTGCATAATGTCCCATCTCCCTACAATTGTAGCACTGAACATTCGTAGCTTCCTTATTCCCTTTGCAATCACGAGCTTGGTGGCCTTTTTCACCACACCTGTAATAGACTCTCGTTCCCTTCAAGAAAGTACCTAGGTGTTTCTTCCCACATTTACCACATGATGGATACCCAAACTTTCCCTTATTCCCCTTATTTCCATTCCCAGATTGATCAGCAGATATCTTCTTCTCTTTCTTTGCTTTAAAGTCATAAGACTTAGAGAATTCCTTTTTTGTCTTGATAGCACATGAGAAAATGTCTTTGTACGATGAGAAGGATTGTGATACTATTGCTCGACGGAGAAATGGTTTTCACCCATCAAAGAAATGATCAATCTTACTTCTTGGGTTACGTATATAATCTCCAGCATACCTTGCTAACCTTGTAAAGTTAGCCTCATACTTTGTGACATTCTCATCCTCATTTTGTGTTAGACTCAGAAACTGGCTTTCCATATTTGCTCGATGGTCGTGAGGAAAGTATTTTTTTAAAAATAGATATTTGAACTCCCTCCAGTACATATTTGATACTTCATCATCTTCCTTCGTATTTTGAATCAATGACCACCATTGATCAGCATCTCTAGTGAGGCGGTAAACTGCCATGATAACTTTTTCCCTTTCACTACTCCCCAAAGCCTGAAACATTTTCTCTAGGGATCTTATCCATTGCTCATATACTAATGGATTTTTACTCCCATTGAACATTGGTGGTTGTTTCCTCATGAAGCGATATAACATTGATCCTCCACGTTGCGGATCAGGGTGCTCCATATGGGTAAGGTTATTATTCATAACCTGAGTGAGTTATCCCAGTATGGTGATTAGCTGATCGGAACCAGTTGCATCACCAAATTCATTATAATTATCTTGAGCAGGAGGGAAATCCCTACATGGAGTGCATGCATTGATACGGTTTCCATTTCTTCCACTTGGTGCCATTTATAAACAATGGCATAAACTATATCAGTTTCTGAATCAAAATACATAATTTCATACTTATAAAACACTTAACATAAAATGAACTATTTATGGATATAATCCATAATCATAAAAAAAATTTCTTTGAGGAAGTATATACTCATAAACCCTTCATAATGATTTGTAAATAAAATGAGAGTTATCCTAAACATATCCCCCGAGAGTGTCGTAACCAAGATTGCAGCAAGGCCCGTTGTCGTGCACCAGTTCCCGTTCGAGTCTAGCTCAAAGCGGTGTTTTCGGGTTTTACCGCTAGGTACATCTGTGCCAGAGCCGCCTCTACCTGCTCGTATCCAGAAAGGGATGTATTGCTCGGAAAACTCACAAAATCTCTACAATACCAAAATTCTAGGAAGTTCTTCTATACTAATTCTCAAAGTCCATCTTAAATCTATGTGCTCTAATCAGAGTTTATATAAATCTAGCTTCTAATGTTTGTACTAAACTTCCTATGATACAAACTGTAATGTCCCGACCCCAGTTACCTAGAGTTGGTGCATTATTACATAACATTGGCATGATCACAAGAAAGATCAAATCTCGTAAGAATGATTGGTTTAGTAGCCTTGGAAACACTAGATATATTCATAATGTTTTACATTACATCATAAAGTGAAAAACTACAACAAAAAAATATTGTGTCCATAGTCCACACTATTATCCCCTCATAATATCCCTCTAGGTCATTCATAATTTACTTCTTCACATCCTGGGAAAAATAAAACATAGAAAAGGGGTGAGCTCAAATGCCCAGTAAGGATAACAATATAGCGGAAACATTCATAAATAAGAATAAACATTTAAGGCAGTGTATAACTAAAACAAAAGCCTTTTAAACTTGAACTTTAACATAGTATGACAAAAATAAAATGAAATAATTCCATTTACTTATTCACATGGATATTCTACTAATCGAATAATCACATGCAATATCAATAACCACTTTCATAATGATGGAATGCATAATGCCAGACTATCATAACCAAATAGCCTAGGACTCGTGCTAAGACTACAAATAAGATTTTTCCAAGGCCTTGTGCCAAGACACTAGTTTGTCTCATGAGACCTACCGATGCATCGAGGAGCTATAACGGGCTCCAACTATCACATATTAAGTCCAATGCATTCCCATATGAAAAGGTTTAAACATAACATAAACATTCGTATTAAAACTAGCATACGAAATGTCAATACATTCACCATAAACCATGAATGGTATAAAAATAGCACATCCATATTCAAACATATCACAAAACCTTCAATACAATATAGAATTTTCGTATCATAATAAATCAACCTCAAATAAGCGTAAAATCCATCAAAGGATGTTGACATAGATGAAATTAAAATTCTTTTTAGAGAAATATCCCCTTCTATTTTGAAATCATTTAAGAGTCATATATTTATAAAATAAAACATTTTCTTTGAAAATATTCTTATAAGCTTGTAAGGTAAGATTCGATGATTTTATAACGGCGAAAAATAGCTGCACCTACCGTATAAGTTAAAAAAACATTCTTACCTTAATTCTGTCGAAAAGGTTAAAAAGCACCTTGTTTGGAAAACGACGGAAAGATTCCTTTATAAAACTCTTATAAAAATTCAAACAAGGGTATGGATGACTTTAACCCATATTCTAGTATATATTAAAAATGTTTTGAAATACATATTTAAGAAACATGGATGTGGATGATAAAGAGATCCCAGTATATTATTACGTATAAACAACCTCGGATAATGAAGAGACTGCAAAATAAACCCTTACCTTGTACTTTTCCTTGGTTGGGGTAGGTTATCCTCTTTTATAATGGTGAAATAATTGTTATTAAATTATTCAATAATCATATACATTAATATGATATCATATATGATCTTTTAACATTGCTTTGTTAATAGTATCTTAGAATTATCGTCGTTTCGGGTGTTAACTTACTTGTTTTCTTTTATATGTTTTGTTACGTAAGCCATGTTTGTAATGGATAGGTTGTATCTTAATAATATCCAGAATGATATCAAGTCCTTAGATACTATTATTAATCATCAAATGAGAATTATACTTGAATGGATACGATGGAGAATGAATCTCATCGCGTTCGTGGAGACGGTAGTCCGTACGTACGCACGGGCGACAATATCATTCTTTTGATATTAAAATAATATATATAATTGGATGTTATATCATATATACAGAATAATTATCATGTTATATTTATTATTTACATGAGTTACACATCATTATTATACCTATCCAAATAATAATTTATTGAATAACAATTACACCACGACGTGGAGACGAAAAGCCGTACGTATGCACATATGGTGACATGTTATTCAAAGGATGGATAGAATAGTGAATATGGTTGTACCATATTTATAATAACATCACAATATATATATTATACTGGAGTTATTATTTTATAAAGGTAACAACAAAGGAAGAAGAAGTGGAAGAATAAAGGAACTTGAAAAAGGGTGGTGAAATCATTACCTCTTCTTTGGGTTCTTCCTTTTGATTTGATCAAAATGGCTCCATAGGTTGGCTTTATGATCAAAATAAGGCATATAGGTTGTATTTAGGGAAGTTGAGAGAGTATTTGGGCAGAGTTTTTCCGAACCAAAAGGCTTTGAAGGTGTGAAGTAATGAGGAGGGGGAGTGCCCTTTTATAAGAGGGGTGAGGAGCACCTTTGGAAAAGCTAGAAATATTAATTAATAATAAATTAATATTTGGTTTCTAATGGCTCCAAAGTTGATTATTCAAATGTTAAGGTGGGGATAGGTCGAAAAACATTCAACCAATAGAATTTAGACAGGTTTGTGTTACTCTATTAACCTTATCTTTTAGTTTTAACTCTTAGTTAATTAGTTTGACATTTACCATGTCACTTTGTATTTTTATATTATATAGTTAATAAACATACTATATACATCCAAGAGACCCACAAGTGGACCATTAATGATACACCTATCATGATATAAGTATCTTGGTCGAAACTTAGATTTTTAGGAATTTAATATCAATTAATAATATAATATTTGTTTTAAAAACTCTTTTATGTCAATTTTGACACTATTTGGAAAATTGATTTTTGTGAAAATCATAACAGAATGATTAGTTCGAAAAAAAGTCAATTAAATCAATCCTAATATGTCATATTATCCTATAAAATTAGTTTAATTCATTAAAAGTCTCAAATTATATTTATTTGGGTATTTACAATATCAATTATTTAAATTTTTCACTATTATGGTAGTTACTGCATCATCATTGTGTCATAAATAAATTAAATTATTTAATGTCTAAAAATTATAAATAAAAAATAATTATGTAGGAAATATTATTATCTTTCTAATTAATATTTAAAATATAATTTATCTTATTTATAACCCTATATTAAATTTTTTTTAGTAAATAAACTTTGATTTTAACTCTTTTAACTCTTCTTTGAATTAACTAATAATAAATGTCCTAATCTAATCCAAGTGGACCTAAATGATAATATTTTATTCCTAAGGTTGTTTTTCGTTGATATATAGTTGTCCAATAGAATTAGTACTTGTGTTAGGGTAATATTAATATCATTTTTACCCTTAATTACCCTATTTACTTTTAACCATGGTAAATAAAAGTAAAAAGTTACTATTCACCAAAAATTATTTTCATCTCATTGAACCAAATTTTACTCCTTTATATTAACCATGTCTCTTGGATTTTCTAAATTCCAATCACATAAGCGGTAAAATTAAGTTTTATGAAAAATTCAGTTTTTTAACTACCACTTAGTAGTTTCACTATTCATCAAAATATTAAAGTTATCCGAAAAGTACCAAAATTTCACCTTAGGCTAAATTCGATACTCCGAATCCAAAAATGAAGTCCATTTTGAAATATAAAATATATATAATTTCAATAATTATGTATTACTATTCATAACGGCTAGTTTGATCGGTTGTGGTGTGTGTTAGGACTCGATGTTGCGTACAACACACGCTATTACATTATTCAAAGGGAAACGTACCGTAGAAGCTTGGGGTGTTACAGATATAATTATGAAGCCTATTTCTTTTCTATGGGTTATAAATTTTTGTAATGTCCATAAAAAATCTTTAATTTTCTTGGTCTAGGATATGATAAATTTTTTATAATATTCTCTAACTCATGTTTATGTCATTAATTTTATGATTGGTGGACCCAAAATTTTAAAACCCTCCCATACATTGTATGAATGTGGATATCTCATTTTATAAATAAAAATAGAATGGGGTTTCAACCCAATTTAGTAAGGGACTATTTAAACTATGATAGTATTCAGAGTTAACCTTTTCTAATATGATATTTTAGAGAGTGAAACCAAGCATTAATGATAGTCTTGGAAATTATCCTTGACTACTATGGGAATTATTTAATCTCGTTATTTATTAGACATAAATTTATGTCTCCATCCAATGTTATTATCTCATGGCTTATGTTCTTTGATTCTATTACGATTCATGTCTTATGAACTACCAAGATTAAATGCATGACTCAATATTACGGTCTTTTATATACATGGGGGTTTTTAAATTGTAATTCTCTTGTTCTCACACCCTTATTCCTATTTTTTTAATTTTATCAATTATATCACTCTTTATTACATATCACAAGGAAATGAAGGAATATCTTAGTATCATATGTATAGGAAGGGTATTGATTATGAACAAAAATATGGGAGATGATGTAGATATCTTATGAACCAGTTTTTTATTTTTCCATGTTTACAATGACAATACACCAATATGATTTTGGCATGGGGAGTGATGTTATATAATAAACATTCAAAAAAAATATATAATATAAATATTTATAATATATGGTTTTCTGTAGTTGGTATCATTGAATAGTTTAGTGAACCTTTGGAAAATAGGATTACAAAACATTAGTAAATAAACTTATGATTTTGTTATGTATAAGAGAATGTACTAGGTTAAGGGAAAGAAAAGAGTGTGATTTCCATAGAAAAAATCATGTCTGGATACTATAAGTGGGTATGGCTTTCCATATATGTGTCTAAAGGTTATAAACCCAAAATGTGTTGGTAGATATCATCCCATCTATCATTATAGTTCATGGTGATTGTGACCACACTACACCCCTATTTCGACACACAAGGGGATATTTTTATGTTAATTCACATTTTCCTTAAGATCAAAAATAAATGATTTTAAAATATTATGATCTTAGAGGACCTTGGTTAAACCTATGGTTTCATAGTTTGAAAATCATATTTCAAGATTTAGACATCTCATAAATGAATTTTCATGATTATATGGTTACCTTATATATTTATTCAGATAATAAATTTATATTTTAATTGATGGATGGATCCTGGAGGATTAATGTTAATGAACAATATAATAAAAATTAGAATTTTTTCCCCATGAGAAACAAAATTAAATGGGAAACAAAAGGAAATTACTTATGATTGTAATTAACAATCCAAAATTGGGAGTGTTTTCTGACACACCTAATAAAATAAATATATATTTCCATGAAGGCCATGGAGAAAAAAAAGATTAAATTTTCTACATATAAAGAATGCACGAAGAAGGACCCAAGTGAATGTTTCAAAAAGGTATGAGATGATTTTTTTCTACGTTGAAGTGAAGGGAATAAATAAAGTTATTACTATGGAAAAATAAATACATATATGGAGGGAAATTATATTTATCATAAGGTACCATTTCGAGATCAATGTTTTTGTGTGGGGAATAGATGAATGATCATAGATAATTACTATATCTAAGGATTAAATACTACAATATTGATGTACTTATGCAATGTTAATTATTTTATTTGTAGGATTAATGTTTTTGTGTATCAAGATTTAATAATTTTTTAGTATAAGTATTATCATAGTAATATTATAGATATAAAATTAATGATACATAAAAGGATATTTCCATAGGATGATTTCATTAATGATTTGAAATCATAAGTCGACTGGTATCGATGATCAATAAAAGTGATTTAGTTATAAAGTAAAAATGTATTAGTCAGGATAAAGATATGATTAACATTGATTATTTAAATGGAATGGAATTAGTGTTGATTAAACTAATTATTGATTCGATGAAAATGTGGTTTATGTTCTCTATGATGGAGTTTAATGTTTTTTTATATTAAAAAATATATTTGATAGACTTTGATTTTAATTGGGGAATAATTGTTTTGTTCATTATTTGAATCATATATATTTTCATGTGAGGATATCTCAAAATTTATAGATACAATAATGGGTTTATAGTTTTCATACTGACCATATGTTCCAAATATATAGACACCCCTTTATAAGTATTTTTTGATGGGATTTTTAGGTGACATGAAAAAGTTTCTAGGTTTTAGGAAGAATACTGTTTTTGTATTATAATAACCATTAGTGTTAGTATATTATTTGATCTAAACATTTTTATGGTTCATTGGATATTTGGGATATAGATAATCTTGATGGTTGACTAGTGGTTCATTAATAAGAAATTATTTTTATAAATATTTATGGTCGAACTAAGGATTACCTTTTAGGTTAGTATAAAATTTTGATTAATTATATTTTGGTGAATTTACCTATATTATAATTTTAATTGTGTTTATTAATGATTGTTTGAGATGTTTCATTGGGTTGTGGTATCTGTAAACATTATATTTCACAAGTGATTTAACCTAAAATATTATTTCAGAAGAATTCGATTAAATTTTAAGAATGTATGATAAAAGTTATTTGATCACATTTGAGGAAAAATAATTCTTTAATGTTGAGGTTATTGAATATGTATTGTGATTTATTATATGATTATGGTGGAATTTTTTTAGTTATTAGGGAAATTTTAGAGTTAAATGTATTATTCCAAGTTTTATTTATTTTGGGAATTATCATAACCTGTGCTAATTTTTTTGGTTTTTTGATTATGTTTACAGATAAAATGAATGACGTTTCACTCTTTTAATGTTCAACTAATTCATTAAAATTTAACTATTAGGCTTCTGGAATGAGAAATTCATCTTGAATATTCATTTCGTAGAGTAAGAGATGAATTGGAAATTGATTGAAGAGAAACCATTTAATGAAATTATGATAATGATATAAAATATATCATTTATGTTTTATAATTATCTATATTATGATAGTAAAAGAATCCATTAACTTAATAAAAATGATAATGAAATTAATTTTCATAATAAAAACTTCATTTTTGATGAATTTATTGTATTTTTACCCATCATAAATTTATGGTACTGTGGTCATTAATATTATCCTCATCCCATTCTCAATAACAATATTGTATTCCCTAGGAATTAGTTTTATCCTCTATAACCATATTTTTACTTCCCACTAATGTTATTATGTTTGGAAAAATAGTTTTGTGATTTCACACATAACCTTCACATTTTCATTTTCATATTTTAAAAGAATATAGTATTAAACATTTTAATGAAGTGGATACCCAAAAAAGTAATCTTAAAATATAAAAAAAATAATGACCAAGAACAAGATTAAATTTTGAGGATGAAATTATATAAAAATATGGATAATGTAAAACATTGATATTTTTAAAACAACATTATATTTGATATCTTATACAACAAACAACACTGAGATTTAAAGGCCATGATATATTATAATTTAACTATTACCATTAAAACATAAACATTTAATTTTTAGTTATGAATAAAAATAACCAAATTATGAAATATATACAAATTTCTTGATCATTTTCAATTTATTTATTTATTTTTTTAGAAATAAAAATTATATTTTTAGTAAAGTCATATTATGCTTCTGAAATATATTCCCTTAAAAAATAATATTTATTCATTTTTCAAGCCGATATTATATTTAATTTTTTGAAATTATGAAAAATTTATTTGTAAAAATAAACTTCAATTTTTGAAATTATATTATCAAAATTATATTAGAGTAAATATTTGATAATTTTTGAAAAGAATGATTTTTTGTTGAATAGGGAAAAATAATGTTATTTTTAAACTGTATTTATTTCATGAATTTACAATGTTAAATATTATTTTAATAGGATTTAAATTTAAAATTAGATCAATTATATTACTATTAATGAAGTTATGTTAAATAAATCCAATTTAATTTTTCAATTTGGTATGAAAACCTTATTTCTACTAAAAAAGTCTTTTTTCTTAAAAAATATTTTTGTAGTTGAATTTTATATTTTAATGTAAAATTAATTTCAGAAATTTATATTGATTTAATATTCAGATATATATATATATATATATATATATATATTCTTTATAATCATGATGTAACAATTTTGTGAATATTCCTCTATTATTTTAGGCATTATGGATACTAAACATTGTAAAATTAGGAACCTCGATAAAGGGACAATGGTTTTAACATAGGTTAAAACTAAATGTTATGGTCACATTTTATCCTATTTATAATTATTGGAAAATTTATTTCTACCCTTATAACCTTATTCTCAAGATTTATATTTTAGGGGAAAATTTCCCATGAAAATGTCCAATATAATTTTTTTTGAAAAGAATAATAAAAAATGTCACTCCCTTTTGTTTAAATATATATATTGTGTTCACAAAGAAAGAATGGAATTTTATAAAATAATATTAATGGTAATTTTTATAATAATGAAATTATTTTAATTTTTCTAATTTGCTTTTTATTTTTAGTAATTTTATAATTACAAAAAAAGATAGTGCAATACTGACACAGTATTTCATAAATTAATAGAAAAATAAAATAAATCATTCTAATAATATTAAAAGTAATATAATATGAATAATTTATAGTTTTTGATGAATTTTAAATAATAATATAACATAATATTTTTTTAAAATTATTATATTATAAATCTATATTTGTCTTGGGTCTTTAGTTTCATATTAAATGAAAAGTTTCAAAAATTACATTTATGATATCTTATAAAATTTATATTTTATTATAATATTTTGAATCCATGAAAAAATAGGAAAAAGATTATAATTTATTATCTTCTGTGTCATCCATTATAAATTTATGATCCAATTATCACCTTGTATTTAAAATGATAACCCTTTAAGAGTGAAAAATGCATTTTGGTAGTTAAGGTTAATATAAGTTAGTTAAGGGGTTAAAGCAAAGGATAAGGATTAAAACAACACTTAGACATATACAAGTTTTATTGGATTATGGTACGTAAACAAAATCATACCTTATAATCAATTCTATTTCCATTTTTAATATTTTGGATAGACAATCAATTTTTTATATCTTAATATTTTAGGAAGTTGTAAGAGTGATCCTCTAATCACTTATTAAAGGTAACCCCTATTTTATCTTCTATACAAATATTTGAGCCTTATATATCAACCAAATGATGAAAATTTATCTTATAAACATCATTATACACATACTATATGTTATGTTCTTCCCAAAATACGAATCCTAGGATCCTTAAGAAGAGATGCAAAGGATTTCTTTTAAAGAACAGTTAATTTCTTTAACCAATCACTTTGTTTTTTTTACTTCTACTTTTATTTTCATTAAATCTGTTGAATATATCATATAATAATAATATAAATATCTTAAATATATTTAAAATTTATTATCATTATGTTAGCATCATTATCCACCCTCTTTTCTTTCCAATAGGAAGTGAATGTATCGCTCAAGCGTATATAGTGCTTAATGCCTCCACATAGAGATACAATTTATTTTTCCAAACCATAATTTATTAATGGGTATTATTTAGGAATTAATGTTTATATATGATATTTATGAAATTATTAATATTTTTTAATGATAATACCATATCAGCCTTCTTATAATCTAATAATTTGTAATATAATAACCTTTCTTGTGTATATATGTGGACTACCACCTCCCTGAAGGGATGTGATTCATTCATTATTTTTGATTTACATGGATGGTTATATGGATGGAATTGATAAATAAATTAGGTTTATATGATAAAATAATGACTCTTTAATGGATAAATATTATCTAATTTTTTATCATTTCATCCATCTAAAAAAGTGATAATAATGTTCATAACTACATATAACCTACTATCATCAAAAACTATGTAGTTAATTTTTCTATCCATAACTTTTTTCAGTGAATATAATATTTATAAAATGAATATATATTATATTTATATAATTATTAAAATTCTGGATATTATGGAACCATTGTCAATTTAAAAGAACCAAAACTACTGAACTAAAATTACTATGAAAAAACGAAATAGTTAACACCAAAGAATGGTAATTTAAATAAGGAATTATTGAAAATTGGTTGTTGAAATTATATAAATGGATAATAAATGTTATTATATGTATGTAAATAATTTTTATATAAATATATTAAGTTTAAATTTGTTATATAGGAGGATACATAACTTTTAATGAAATTATAAATCAAGTTTAGGGTTTTATGTTATAGACTCATTGTATATCAATGTTATTAATGACTAGGTTTTGATTTCAATAATTAAATCTCATGATATACAACTCAAAAGAATCATGAAAATTTTATATAATATTTATATTTCCAAAGATAACATGTTTGATTTAATTTTCCTTTATTTATATACTCAAGATATCGAATGATTTTTTTTAATTAAACCCGACTTTATTGATCTCTTTGGTCAAAAATATTTATTGTTCAATATCTTTGTTTTTAAATATTGATTTCAATAATATTTTTAAAATTATTGATATGGTAATTTCATGCCTGATTTTTGGTAGATAAATGTATCAATTTTCAATATATAGATGATTAACTATTTTCTTCTTTTATTGGAATTGTTCATATTTGGTAGGATTTATAATTTATGGGAAATGGAAAAGAGAAGAAAAAATGACCACAATTTCCACTAAAAAAAGAATCCCATAATGAAGGATATTGATCATGAAATTACGGGGGATGAAACTAAATAACTAAGTATATATTAAGCTTCAGAAACTATAAATTAATGATTTATAATGTGAAAAAATTACACGACATTAAATCATAATAAGACGTAAAGGTAATATATAGTGTTAAGTAAAGAAAACATCCTAGAATAAGAATCACACATGCCACATCATGACATGTTTGCATCATTCCATGAAACACCATGAATTTTATTAAATTTTAATATAATACATTAATTATTTTCATGTTCTGTACATCCCCCACACATTACATGTCTCAAAATCATTACATGGAGTGAAACATATTTATGAAGAAAAATTGAGAAGATTTGTAATATTTCATGTTATATAATGTATTGAAGATATATTATGACCCAAGACACATAATGATTGACATTAATGATTCCCTAAATGAAACAATATCTTGATGGGTGTATATAAATAAGGATATAAGCTACTTTTTCTAGGGATGTATTTCGAAGATCAAATCTGGGGGTGAGAATATGTGTTATGCATTGTCTCCCACCACACATCACCTCTATTTTCTTTATGTATTGTTTTAGATTATTTCTACCCCATACTATATCATCACATGGATGAGGGGGCAATTCATGACTTTTCCTAGGGTAATATAACCGATGATTAATGGTGCTTTTGGATTTTCTTAATTTTTATTCATGAAATTTTTTCACCACAATTTATTTATCCAATTCATATCTCTTTATTTTTCAACTATCTAGAATTTTGGTATTTAAATGTAGCAGAAAAAATTAATTGTGAAACTGGTTAACATAAACTAGGAATTATAATTAACACAATTTGGGAAATCATTTTTATGAATTTTATAGAGAAAAATGTTGTTCAATAATTCCCCAAACTTCCCAACTATGAGAAAATGGTGATTCGTGCATTTAGGAGAGTATATCATGATCATTAGGTCCAGCTTGTTTCAAATCACATTCCAAACATGAATTAATCAATTTAATTTTTAAATCTAATTTCACCCAAACCCTAAACTATTAAAATCCTCACCATGATATCAAAACATAATTTCAAACCAACTCAAAAATTCTTCACTCTTTTACAACTTTTAACATATAGTTTCCAAAAAAATAGTTTCATTCCCATATTCTTGAATAAAATTAGTAATTTTTTTTAAAAAATACAATATAAATAATATCATTATCTCCTAAGTTATACATTAACCTGCTACTAACTACTTTTAAATTAATTAGTTTCATATATATGAGTTTTATAAATTTTTTATTTTAATTATCCCCATATGGAAATAATAACACACCATATGCCGGTCAAAAAAGGTTTCATTTCTATGGATGGTTGCATAGCAGTTTTTAGGTTCTTAATTTTTTTTAAATTTGATTGATTTATATTATATTCCATGTTTATGATGGTGTGTTAGTGATGAAATTTTAGATTTTTAAACATTAAATGCACTCTTACAATACTTGAGAAAATGAAAAAGAGATTGTTGAGTCCAATCTCGACATTTAAAGGATTCTAAATAGCATGGTCACTGTGACTAGGGGATGCTCAGAGCAACATCTAGATACTGGAGGAGTTATTTAAAGTGATAGAAGTATATTTGTACTCATATGTTATTTGTGGCCATTGAAAAATGGATCACAACCAAACATCTTGTCACTCATTATTAATTCAAACCATTTAGAGATCAAACCTTCCATCATTGAGATGATCTCAAACATTTTGAAAAAAACCTGTACACCCTCACAGAGATTCAAAATAGAATTTGATAAGCTTTTTAAATATCTAGGAAATATTTTAATTCTCTAATGTTTCAAGTGATTTGGTAAGACTCTGTATCTTGTGATTTAATTTTTGAGAGAATACTCATGAGTCGGTCCAAATCCTGCTACCAAATTCCATTAATTTATGAGATTAGATATCAATGATGTTTCTCATACTCTTCTTCCCACCGTCAATGTGGATCATAATCTAGGTAAACATTATTACCATTTTTTTAATATGAAGAGTAATTACTCTACTTTGTTTTTTGTATTTTATAAAGGCATGGATCATAAATTCATAAATCATGGTACTAAATTGTGGCTCATAATCTAAATTTTCTATAAAGGACTTTTGAAGAGAAATAGGTTTATTCTAGGTGTAAAATCTAGAGGATTACTATTTAATATTTTTCCAAATGATAGCTACCTCATACTATATTGAATGGAAAGTAATATATTCAAGTGGGAATGTTAAGTGATTCGAGGAAGCCTCAACCACATGACTAATAAAAATGACTAACTTGTGGTGAAAATGTAATCAATAATAGATAAAAATTACGCAATGACAGACTAGTGGTAGAAACCAAAAGCTACAGATACAAAATATGTTAATTATATTGATTATGATCTTGGTAAACTATTTAAAGGTTGGTATCCAAAATAACCAAGGAAATAGATTTCATCATAAATAAGTGGAATTATACAAACTCTAAGGACATTCACTAAAAATTCATTTTCAGACACTTGAAGAGAAACTGACCAATTTAATAAACTTCACTAGAGCTTCCAACAAAGAATTGACATCATACTCGAAATATAAAAATGCATAAATTAATCATTTGAAGGATTAATCATGATAACAGAGAGTTTCACTCTAAAATATCATATTCCATGATGAAAAAATCACATAGTAACTCATATAAATACCATGATGAGAGAAACCTGCATTCTCTAAAGAGAACCCACATGAATATATGAAAGATATAACTCTGTTCACTAGAAAAGTCACTTAGGATCTTCAAAAAATTGAAAAATAAAAAGAAGAGAATAATGAATAGTGGGGAAAGAGTGATAAAAATTAGCCTAAGAAGATGAAAAAGATAAACCAACATTGCAAAAGCTATTAATGTTGTTTCTATAGTGTCAAGAAAAAGATAAAATCAACGCATCTAATGGTGAATTTATATAAGGCATTAGTGAGATTCATATAATAATAGATTTTTATAGTATCTCACAATCACTCAAACCCATAAACCTTTACTGAAATATATGGTTACCAATAAAATAAGGTGGAGGAAACTGGCACCATTCCACTCACATTATTGTGTTCAACGGTGGTATCAAAAAAACTACATAAGAATAAAAAAGGCCCAGGTTTTGTTTCAATTCCTATCTTTGATAGTGATAATAAATTTTGAAATGATTTATGTGATTTAGTTTCATGTTTTAGCATCATCTCATACAACACATTCCAAAATATTATATTGGAGTTCTTAAATCCAAAAAGAGTTGAAATACAGTTGTTATATTCAACAGTAATGTACCCATAGAGGTTATCAAAGAAATTATAATTAAACTATAAAAAATAAAATTTCTCATTGACTTTTCAGTACTATATATGAAAGAGGGGAAGTTTCCACTCATTCTACAGGGACCATTATTATCCATTGGGAAATCTTTGATTGATGTAAAAAGTGGATATCTCTATTTGAGATTTGTTAGAAGGAAATTCAGTTTCCATATCAACCAAGAAAAGATTATTTTCCATATAAGAAAAGATAATGAGATTAGATAAGAAAAAATAATTAAAGATAAATATATTTCTTAGTGGAATTGGTGAATTATGTATCTTCTATTGTTCTAGACGATACTCAAAAATAAAAAATAAAAAATATAATTTAAGAGGAAATACCATTGAAAATGGAACAGTTATTGACTCTATCTTGTTTGAGAAGGGAAAATGGAATGGATGGTATATATCCTTCAATTTATATTTTCATGATTAATGAATAAATAGATGATTGGACTGATGGAAATAAATATTATTCCACTATTAAAAAGAGTTATGTATCATAGAGAAAGAGGAAAAGGGCCAATGTGTATGGATAAGACACAACTAAGAATATTTATGGAACCTGACGGGGTAAAAACATTACAATCATCCATCACCTGATATGAAGATAAAAAAGGTATTGTCAAGACAATGACATTAAAAAAATATCTTACAAGAGGCAACTCATGTTTATGTTATTATTATTATTTTTTCTATTTATAATGTCACACATGCACTCACCCTAAATGTTTTCAAATTTTGTAGACAATGGTAAATATATTGACCTATTTAATTTTATTTTTCTTAAATCTAAAGAACCTAAAAGTTAACAAGAAGTAAAAATAACTAAAAGAAGTTACCAGAATAGAACACATCATGAAACCCATTTACATTAGGAATCCAAGGAAATACATGTATTGAAATCTATTCAATTCATGAATCAGAAGCTTGCAGAATTTCAACAACCATGTTCTAAACCTCAATGAAAGGCGAGTCAATATTTCAATTATGATTTTTTTGTACAATATTCACTACATTAAATTTATATAATTATTTTAACATCCAGTTTCATGCCTCTATTATATCCATTCGTTAATATAATGAAAAATAAGATATAAACAAGTTAGGATATTTTCAAATTCCATGAATTTAAATTTATATTCCAATAAATTATAATGATATAATTGGGGAAACGAATTTTTGGGGATAAGAAAATTTATTAGGATTTAATAAATCAAACATTTGGGGAGCATACTATTTTTTATTAGTGAAATTTTTCTTGTATTACTTCATGATTAGAATATATGATATTATGATTAATTTAATTAATTATTCATATAAATTTTAATGATTAGTTATCCCATCCATTCATTCTCATTCTTGGGACATACATTAAGCCTAAATATTTTCCATTTTTAAATAATTATATTTCATGGGAGACTCAATAATTTTCTCGTTTAGAAAAATACTATAATCTTATAAAAGATATAAAAAAAATAGAATCACTTTTAATATAACTAAGGAATCTTTTTTATCCATTTATCCTTGGTCCCACCTTGCATCAATCCCTTTTAAGCCAGTATAATCCATTAATGGAATTTTTGGAAAATAAACCAAGATAAAATCCTATTTCCCCCCTCCTTCATTCCTCTAAATATATTTCATGAAATTTTCAAATAATAATTATAGTGGATCATATTTCTATTGTGAATAGGGATATGCCATATTGAGAATATTTTTCTAGGATTTTCATTGTTATTTTGGGAGATTCCATGATATAAATCACAATAATTTATCATTATTTTCCACTCTTGATGAGAAAATAATAAAAAATTTGTAGATTCATGATAGGATCAAAAATTATCATTAACATATTGATGGCCTTTTGGTCATATGGTGTAAGGCGATGGATTTGAGATTTGTCTCAAACAAAATCCTTGAAAAATAAATAAATAAAATTAGTAATAGAGAGGGTTTGATTCATTATTATTACTTTAATCATGATCCCACTTTGATATTTTTAGGGGGGAAGACATGGATGAAAAATTTAAAGGGATATTTTTATTGAGATTATCATTTTTATATCATGAACTATGATTTAGGGTCATAAATACTTTTTATATTTAATTTTGACATCATTTACCATCCTACTATAAAACATTTGGGTCATTTGAACTTAATGATGAAGCCCTCATGATTAATTGCGATTTTTATCATTATTCATTATATATTCTTGGTGACTTATAGTCTTATGGTAAGTGAAATGTTATTTTGGTATTTGTCAAATTCTATTTAAATTAAACCCAAATTAAGAGGAGATAAATTAAAGTGATGTAAAAATCAAATCGAATTCATATTAATAAAAAATGAATAATGAAAATGGATGAATTAAGGGGTTTATTTATTTAAATTTATAAAAATAAAATAATTAAATAATTTTACTCTTTGAAAAAAGATGAATTGATTAATTTTCCTATATGATGGTTAAATATTTAATTTTCCTTATAGCCATCATCCTTTATAAAAATTGATTTTAAGTTACGATTGATTAATATCTCTTTTTATTATGTTCATCTTTAATCCTTGATGAAAACTCTGAATTAATGTGTTAGTTATTTGATTTAGGTATTTAATTCATGATATTTACCATATATAAGATCCACTTTAATATATACGGTTGATTAATTATTTCTTATTTATTTAAGGATTTTTTTTATATTTTATTGGATGCATTAACATATAATAAATAGTAAAAATGAATTTGAAAACATGATTTTTATTAAAATAAATAATCACATGATGTGCTATGTTGATGGAACACTCTTGTGGGAAAAAATAGAATAACTAAGGAAAAAAGTTCTTCAAGAACTTTAAATTGAATATATGTGTTATGTAAACATTATAGAAGGTAATCCCATAACAATATGTGAAGGAAATACATGCTGTGAAGTGAAGAAAACATCCCCAGATGAAAAGAACATGGTTCACAACATGAAGAATTTGTAAAACACATTGAAACTCCTAAAAAATTACTGAATATGAAGATAAAACATGAATCTTTTTTCATGCAGTTTTCATCCCACACACATTACACATTGTTAAATCATTACATGATGTGTAACATTTTGATGGGGCTAGGATCTTGAAGATACATATAATTTAGTATTTGAGGTCGTTTTAATGACATATTATGACACGAGACTCATTATATATCATATTAATGATAATAAAAAAAGATAAATAATCCTTATTGAACACTATAAATAGAGATTTAGGCTACTACTTCTAGGCATGAATTTGAGATATTAAAGAATGGGGTGAAATGTTTTACAGTGGAAAGGCCTCCACCACACTTTATCTCCACCTCCTTTATGTCTTACATTTCTTTCTTCCTCCCCCTTAATATCTCCTAACTAGGATGAGTGTGTAATTACAACATTTCCTATGTTAATATAACTTAAGGGGGAGAGTGAATTTGTATTTTATTAATTTTTTCATGTATTTTTTGAATGGAATTTGTATATAAAATTATAATCTATTTATATTTATTTTGTCATGATAATTGATATTTGAATCTAAAAGAAAAATTTCAATTGCGCAATTGTTTACCCTAAATTAGACATGGTAATTGTCATAATCAAGTAAATTGGGATTAAAAATGCTATTGAGACAAACTCAACTTTTCATCACCCAAAAATACCTGACCAAGGGAAATGGTGTATTTTCATGTTGTGGATAGGATAACACGATAATTAGATCCACCTCATTTCAAAATAGATTGCAAACCATAATTAACTAATATAATTTGTAAATCTAATTTCACTGAAATCATAAAAGCCACAAAACCCAATAACATTTTTAAAATCATGTTTAAAACAAACTCAAATATGATTTATTCTCTAGTCCTCCTTCACAAAATTGTTTCCAAAACTCAGTCTATTCATTTCCCAACATCATTAACACAATAGAAAAATTAAAACCTAAATAAATTATATCACCATCTTCTGTTTTTGACATCAACTCACAACTAACCACATTTTAATTAGTTTGTCTCACCAGTAAAAGGATTATAAATTTTGTACTTTTATTATCCTCATTGGGAAAAAATGATGCATAGTCAGCCTATAAATTTTAATGTGATTACTTAAAGTCATTTTTACCCGTGATTTACTTTATATAAAAAAAGCTAGAAATATTTAATTTTTTTCATTTTAACAAAAATAAAGAAAGGAATATTTTCTTTTAATTTATATTACTTGAATGAAAATTCCCATAATCATGATCACTCAAACCATTTAAGATTCCTTTAAAACATTCAACTGTTATTTCTGAATAAATTATTTTCTATAATTTTTTTTGAAATTTTTAGTTTTGAAAGATGTTATGTGAATGTGAAAAAGGTATTTTCTTCTAGAAATATTTCATGTGAAATTTTAAATGAGTTTTATTTCATGAGAACATCCTTTGATGTTACTTCTCATTTAATGGGTTTATGATCCATGGATTCCATAATTATGGTATTTATAGATGGTTTATAATTATACTGAAAATATTTTTATGAATCTTATTTTATTTACATGGGTTATTCTATGATGAATTGATTATGAAACACATTTCTTTTACATTGGTTATATGATGATGATTTTTTTTAAGAATTAATATTCTTTTTATTCATTGGTTTTTATTTGATGAATGTTTTATTATAAATACACATATATGATTTTCATTACGTGAGGGGTGGTCCCATAATTATATAGACCACTAATTTATTATCTAAATACAGATATCTCATGAGATAAAAGATAATAGAATAGGGAGTAAACCCAGTTCAGTAAGGTAATGTGCCCACTATGATAAGATTGGGATAAAACCTTGACTATTATGATTGTTTGGGGGGTAAACCCAATTCACAATGATTTTCATAGTAATTAGCATTGACTAATAAGGAAATTATATTATCTACTTATGTGTATTCCATAAATTTATGTATTATTTGAATGTTATGATATCATGGATCATGATCTTTGATTCCTTTATGATTTATTCTTTATAAACTACCAACCCATATGAAATAACACAAGATTTTGATCTTTGGTATGAAAGGCATGGTTTTCAAATTATAAAATCATATTCTTACACATATTCTCATTTATGTTTAAGTGATAGTTTATATATCCCTTGTTTTCCATTATTGAATATTTGAGATCACCCTATATTATCTATTTTTTCCCAAGGTTATGAAGGATGACTTTAGGTATGATATTTCTATGAAGGGTTAAAGTTAAAAATAAATATGTGTAACATGATGTAGATATCATTTGGACCATTTTTTTTCTATCCATGTTTCCAAATAAACTAGACCCATATGATTTAGGGTTGGATCATGATGTTATATAATGAATATTAATCTAATAGGATATAATATCTATGTATGAAAAGTATAGGTTTATAAATTTAAAATTTTATTGTTATCCTAGTCTGTAATTTTTTTATCATATCTTGATATTAATTGATAAGATTGTGGTTATAAAACTGATTCCCCTTTCCCCATTATTTCAATGATGATGGAGATTTAATATTAAGAAACTTTTGTTTCAGTATATGCTATTTCTAATGTCAAAAGATGTATCATTATATTACCAATAGATTACTTATGAAACTCAAAACATTTTACTCATATTACAAAGAAATCTAAGAGTATCCACTAGCCCTTCCCCATGTTTCACTAACTACTTAACACTTCAGACCTTATCCCAGTCTAATCCACCAAATGTATTAGAAAACAATGTGGATGGATATTATATATATTTGTATAAGAAAATAAATAATACTCAATATAAAATAAAACCCAACCACAATAATAAATCCCTTCTAAGGTATTGAAATAAATTATCAATATTGAGATCATTTTATTAAAATGATGATACCAAATAATATCAACTATTGTTCCATCCCCTATTAATAACAAAGAATTTTTACCCCTATATTCAAGAGATAAAAAAGATAAACGGATGATTTGAAGAAATTATAAAACATATATAAAGATAAAGTATAAAATAAATGTTGTAGTAGAATCCTAGTAAGTCACTCTTGTCTAGAAAAGTTTTATCATCTATTAAAAATGATGTTTCCCTTTATTTATAGGCACAAAATTTCCACTTTTAATTCTCAAAATATATTTTTTAAACACATGATTGGTGTTCAAAAACTCTTAATTACATTCAAATTATTTTACGTAGTCTTTAAGTGTAACATCCCAAGGAAATAAATAAATAAAACATTATATTTTTATTAATATTTTTGAATTAAATATTAAGTTGACTTTAAAGGGGTTTCTATGTTTGATAGCGTACCCGATACACAACAACGGGTTTCGTTACAATCATATGTTGCACACTAATAATAAAATATTATTTTTTAAAATAGAAGTTAACACCTAGCCGTTGTATTGGCGGGAATGAAAAAAACTAACTAAAATATGATTATACATGCTGGTTAAATGTATTTACTTTTATCCAATAAAATTTTAGAGGCTTAAAATGTGAATGAATCTCATTTTAAACATAATTTACATTAAAAGGACGATTTACCACCTTTTAATAGAGAACCCTATTTAAATCTAGTTTTGGTCACATTAATAAATTATATTTGACCAAATAAAGTCTTTATTTCTAATAGGGAAATCCAAATTTACTTTTTGTTAATTTTTGGTATTTTTCTGATAAAGTTCATTTTTTAATTAATAATGAAAAATATTGTATTTTAATACAAAACATCATTTTAATCTAATATATTTATATGGTTATATTATATTATTAATTTGTTTTAAAGTGTAATTTGATTATATTTTTACCATTTAATCTAATGGTGGTCATTGGATTTAATTTCTCTTTGAAATGGTACATAAACAAGTGTTAATCTTTTGATAATTATTGTTTCTTAAAAACACGCTATTTGTTTTGACAACAGGAATTAATTTTAAATTAATTAATTCATCTTCTATGTTTTGAAATTGGTAAAATAGACATCATTTTTGAATTTGGAATATCAAATAATGCTTAGGCTGATTTTTTGGTATTTTTGTAAAAAACTTCAATTTTTGATGAATAGTGAAACCACTTAGTAGAAGTTAAAAAAATGACATTTTCATTTAAATGAAATTTTATTGCTTTTTTGAGTTGAATTTAAAAAATCGGAGAGGAAAATTTAATATTAAGATGTAAAATGTGGTTCAATAAGATGAAAATAATTTCTGGTGAATAGTAACTTTTGACTTTTATTTACCGCGATTAAATGTAAATAATGTAATTCATGGTAAAAAGAATATTATAATAATTCAAAATTACCTTAACAATTGCCTTAATATTATTAGATGAGTAATTTCCAACCATGGACATCTTTGGAGCGATTTTGAGACCCCATTGATCCACTTATGAAGGATAATGACATTTTAGATTAATTAATTTAAAGTAAAGACAAAAATGACCAAAACAAATATCTCTATGTGAATTAATTTTTACATGGTGTTATATAAGTTATTCTTTTGACTATAAATATTCAATGGAAATATAAAATGATTTCCTACATCATGGTTTTTTTATAATTTTTAGACATCTAATAAATTAAATTATTTAGGACACAATAATGATCATGTATTTACCTCATTAATATACCATTTAAATAAATAAGATTATAAATATTAAAAAAACATCAAAAACTTGTCCAATTATTATTGGATGATTTTATTTCGACCACGAGTCATCTTATCATTGACTCTAATGATTTTTGGACCTTTTGAAACCAAATATCATTATATAATAAAATAATATTTTCACACTTTCTTAAAGAGCCCCTCCTATCCCTTATAAATGGAGACCACTTATAACAAATTACTCACACCTATCAAGCCTTTTGGATCATCAAATATATTCCCAATTAAGATCCCTACATCCCTCTCCTCCTCCTAAAGCCTTACCTTTGGCAGAAGCCACTTTAAGAATCCATTTTGGTTCAAACCAAAGGAAGTTACCCAAATTAAAGGTAACTGTTTCTCTTAACCTATTTTCTTTTATTTTACTTCTCCAAACCGTATACTATTTTTATTCTTTTATTTTATAACAACACCAGTATCCTCAATATACTATGATTTTTTTATGAGAAGTATTAGAACAAAACATACACATAATTCCATATAATGTGTGAAGAACATAATGTTTCTGAGGATGGAAAACTAACGCCTCATGAAACGATGATTGTTCAATTATCTCCTACCACCTCTCATGGTAGCCATTATGATGGAAATTTATTTATATATGATATATATTATGTTTATGTTTTCATTATGCTTTTGTATTTTCCATTTATTTCATTCTTTTATGGTTTCCATTATGGGTATACGCGATAATTTAATTTGAGGAAGTGCTGACTACCGCCCCCTCAAAGTGATATGTGTCATTAGTTCCATATGTGGGATGTATAAAGGATTGATTTAATGATATTATATATGATATTATACTGGAATTATAATATAACATTGTATCATTATGTTTTAATTCCATTAAATATGAAATTGAAATGGAAGTAGCATTCATGCGTGCGTACGGCTTACCGTCTTCATGAACAGTGCATTTCATTTCTTACCTATAAATGTTATTTACTATTATAAATACATGTATATTCTGGATATATATGATATATATGATATCAAAATCATGAATATCATTCTGGATATAATGAAACTTTGACCACATGAACAAAATGTAATTATAAGAAGTCCATTTTTGACTCAAGTACAAAATTTTGACAAAACGGATGTTATTAACATAAATGGTTACATAATGTTTATAACATGGTAATAAGTGACATAAAAGGAATAATAAATTTGAAAAAGGTTCTTAAGAAAGAAGAAATTAACTTTAGTTTATTATTTGGGAGATTAAAGAAAAACCGAGTCAAGTTGGACACAAGGTAAGGGACATCGTCTCGATCTCCTTTCATTGAGGCATATTTAGTTTTATACCCAACTTTATTTTAAACAGTGTATAAGCCCCTTTGACTTTTCATTTCATTCAAAGGGTATCTTTTTATATGAATCATTTCACTAAACGACAAAAAGGAATGTTTTTTTATTGTAAGTGGTGACAATGACCTTTCCGCCACTACGAGTATTATTTGATCTTTGGCTTCCTTAACAAGCCGTAATGTTTTTAAAAGGAAAAATAAATACCATTTAATCTTTTTACGTATTTTGGTATTGAAAAAGATTTTGATATTGAATTTATTATTTCAATATCTTGAAATTATATTTTTTTAATGCAATGTTGAAATGTTATCTTTCCTTTATGCTTATATTATGTGTTATGATCAAGTTATGGATCTTGGGAATTATTTATATATACGGGTTGTTTCGTGATAAACCTAGGGCAGGTGAGCCTGAAATAGATCTCCAATGTATTGGGTAACGTGACAGAAGTTAACGTGAATGTTTCTCCTAATAGATTTAGGGAATATACTGTGATGGGTATTCCAAAGTAACTCCCTGTGTAGCTGTGATAGCTATAGTGTAAGTATGATATATATGCCACAAGTTACCATTACGATTTATGATTTCTATGTGTTGTTCATTAAATAAAAATATTTCATGAGTTAAGTAAAATAGTTCATGTTTTTTTATTTATTTATGAACAAAAGTTTTCTTTCATTGTTTCATAAACCTTACTGAGCTTTTTATGCTCATCCCAAGTTTTGAAATGTTTTCATAGGACTTAAAGATGAATAGGGTCAAGGATGAGATCAAGGAAAAGTCATGCTGTCTAAATCATGGAACTATACACGACTCTTTTTTTCAAGAGTTTTTATTTTATGAAAAAATGGAAGCTGTGTAGAAGTTTATACTTTGAAATCTTTTGAGATGTAATAGTTATGTCCTAATTCTCTAAAACACTAAACCTGAAAATATCCTCAATGTGAATTATTCATTTAATTAAATATTATGTATTGTTCATGGTCGGGTCCTTATATTAATCCTTATAACCAATTTCTTTAAATCCTAAATCCTTCGTGTCATCAGATCTTGGGATAAATTCTCCCATGAATATTATGAATTTTTTCATGTATATAGTGCACATGACATCTCCCATGTTCATCTTTTTTGGAAGTGGGTTGATGATTAATTTTTTATAGAAATATGTGTATTTCAATATTTAAA
Organism: Viscum album; assembly: GCA_963277665.1. Lineage (NCBI taxonomy): Eukaryota > Viridiplantae > Streptophyta > Magnoliopsida > Santalales > Viscaceae > Viscum > Viscum album. Next base: position 618,803,612 of record OY728146.1, on the reverse strand, counting down.
AATATATTTGTGAATATGTTGTATTGAATCACATTCATGGATCAATTTAAAATCTAAAAATTCTCCTGGTGACATGGAACTCATACATGGATTCATGTAAACTAAACATGACGATACTGTGTAATAATGACATATCTACCCTTTTATTTATTCATGGTTGTTATCATACAAGATTAATATATTAAATATTGTTAAATATGTGTGTGCCATGGAAACTCAACATGCCTCATGATAAGACTCTTTACATGAGGTTAAACTATCTAATTCACTAAATATGGAATAAAAATACATTAAGAACTTTCATTGAGATGTTTGTGTTCACTATCCTTTGATGATGTGACTGGTGGATGGGTGATGAACATGGTCACTCCAATATGATATTGTCCTAAAAAGATAACATTTTCAGAATTTTATAAACATTGATTTAATGAGGTTAATCACTCTAATTTAATCATGTATCCATATCTTAATGTGGATTCCCCATAATGAAAATGATTGAGAAGTTTCCAACTTTAAAATGTAAGGATCATATTGAACTTATGGACTTTCATAGTCCATCGAACATAATTTAATAGATAAAATTGTCAAATATTCAAGAATCAGAATCATTTTTGTGACAAATAATACCTCCCAATCTATATTCATTTCAAAATATATGAATCTGTTAGTTACCTTTATTCATACAAGACCTAAACATGGTTCAATAATTACGGTTGAATTGGTTTACCTGGGGTTATATTGTAGTGATAAGTGTTAAAAAGGACTAAAAATTAATCTATATCCTATTTTATAGATAGATATTGGCCCTATATTATTTAATATTACAAACGGTCCATTTATGAGGCATTTTTATGTAGTAGTATATTAATATATATTAATAATTTTAAAAATTCCATGAGTGTCCCCTCCCCCACATATAATAGGACACCCCTCTCCTCTCTTCTCCTCGCATACAGAAAATTATATATCTTAAAATCCATAACCAAATACCAATATATATTTACTATACATTCCTTGTAGTTATTATTTAAGATATATAATCTACCTTATAAGTATTAATTTGTAATGAAAAATAACTTTTTTAAAGTGGATATATAGTTCTTAATCAGGTGTTTTTGTTTTATTTCCACTTATCTCTTCTTAAAACTCTTCTAAAAATATTTATATAGTGAAATTTATTTCTAAAATATAAATTCATGTTATTTTGTTTATATAATAACCTTAATCCATATCATCTTCAAAAAAATGTGAAATGAAACCATCATTTGTGTATACGGTGGGCTACCACCTCACATATGAATTTAATTCATTTTGTGTCATTAACTCTCACAAATATTTATAATTTTGGATTTTATTTATGTTTTTTATATTCAAAACATGATTATAATTTCAAAAATATAATATATAATCCATAATTATACCTTTTTACACAAATATGAACCATAATTTAGTCATGTGTTTCTACAGATTGCCACCTCCCCTAAGTGATGTGATTTGTTTTTCATCACTAAATCACATGGATAATATATGTAAGATTATTAAAGATATAATATAATATATATGACTTAATAATAAATCATATATTATAATACAATACTTACATTCTTTACTACATGTTCTCTGAAAAATGGAAATGTTACTCATACTTACATATGACCAACCAACTCCCTGATTCTAATGTAAATGAATTTTTATATCCATTTTCAAGGTTTCTTTTAAAAGTGTAATTAAAATATGAATTTTATAGGTATTTAGTGATTATTATTATTCATGATATCATTGAATAGTTATCACTTTGACCACTATAAACATATCAAATTCATTTGGATGATATGAACCGAACATCGACAAAAAAAAAGACATAGACTTAAACAATTACGTAATTAAATTTCACTTTGAAAACAAATGAAATAAATGATTTGATGATAAATTATTTTAGCTTTAATATTTTTTATCAAATTATTTAATCATTTTGAGTTCATTATATATGATTTAAAAAACCTATGTGGAATGTTTTGAGATGAGGTTTGGGATTTCTAGTCTCAATTCCAATTTTTAAAAATTAATCCATTTCCACCGTATTTTTTCAGTTGCATAGTTCACAATATGAATTATGGATGACTTATATAATTATGCTGTAAAATTAAACTCATTAAAAATACATTTAAATTTCATTCATTCAATGTTTTATTTGTTCAAAATTGTTCACGTTGTAAGAGACAATTTACCTTAAAATGAAATTTACAATGTTTTAATGAATTATTCTCTACTTTATTTTCTTACATGTATATATTATTAAAAATAATTTTCTATATTTATTTAAATTTACATAAATTAATTATAAAATAAATTCAATATCTTTTTAATTTCATTTAAAAAAATTAAAATTTTATATTTTTATGTATTTTATACGGAACATTTTTGAGTTTATTTACAAAAATGGAAAAATAAGGATATATATTATTTTATAAGGAGTAAATTAATTATCATTATCCCATAAGTATTATTTTATGTTTGGATTAATTTACAAGAATCCATTTTTTCATCAAATAATACCCCTCCTTCCATTTTTTCTGTGACTTTTATTTTTCAAACTTGGGTTTTAAAGGAAATGGATATATCAATGTCTATAAATATTTTACATATGGGATAAAAAAAATATTTCTGAGATTGATGATCAAAATTATTACCTATATATGATTTATTAATTTTATAGTCCATAAAAATTATATATAATTAGGAGACCCTATTATATCTCTCCAATGCATAGTGTAATGATTGTATTCTCTGAAGAATTATATTCGATGTTGGATGTCTAGTTTGTTCCATATTATAGGTTATTTTAAGGGTTATTACATGGGTTTTATAAAAAAGTTTTCCCAAATAACATAAATGAGTTTTCTATTCTTGCTAATGATTTTTTATGTAAATATTTGACAACACCAACTAATCCATTGATTGTTTGTTTTAATGATATGTTTATTCCCTTTAGGGTGAAAATGTTTTTTTTATGAAAAAAATTAATGATTTCTCATATTTTATAAGAAAACCTCATTATTATTAAATTTTCATTATGTTTTAATATAAAATGTTTTAGGAAAAATAATAGGTAGTAAATTTGTTTTCATGTGCAAGTAATTTATTATTTAATCTAAAAATTATTATGTTATAGGACAACCCACAATTATATTCTCATAGTTTTGAAATGGACTAACAGATTTCATTCAATCTTTATAGATTTTAGTTACTAATATTTGATTGGTAATCATATATTCTAAAAAAATCATAGGGTTTAAGGTTGAGTAGAAACAATGATGATGTCAAAAATGAAAATAAATAATATTTTTTAATAAATGAAATGGTGTTTCATTTTAAAAATATTGTATTGTGGGAAAATGGAAACTAAGAATGTGTGTCCAACTTGTAATATATTATAACATCATAGTTAAATAATGAATAATAAATTTTCATATTTATTAATATTTTTGAATTAAATATTTATATTAATTTAAATTGGATTCTATGTTCGATGGCATACCAGATACGCAACAACGAGTTTCTTTGAAATATTAAATTGCACATGATGTTGGGTCATACAAAATAATAATAATATAATGTTATTTTAAATGGTTGTTAAAACCTCACCGGTTTATTGGAGTGAATGAAAATAACTAACTCAAATATGATTATATATATATTTTAAATGTTTTCACATCTAGCCAATACATTTTAGAGGATTAAAAAGTGAATGAATCCAATTTTAAGCATAAATACTCTAATACTCTTTAAAAAGTCAATTTACCGCCTTTTAATAGAGAACAATTTTTAAATATAGTTTTTATTACTTTTATATGTTTTATATGAAAAAATAATATTCTTCATTTATAATTGGGATATTAAAATTTACATTTGATGAAATTATGGTATTTTTCTGATAATGTTCATTTTTTAATGAATAGTGAAAAATATTGTATTTTAATTCAAAACTTCCTTTTAATATAATTTATTTATATGGTTAGATTATCTTGATAAATTGTTTTTAAAGCATAATTAGATTATATTTTTTACCATTTAATCTAATTTTGGTCATTGGATGTAATTTTACTTTGAAATAGGACATAAAGAAGTATCAATATTTTGACAATTATTTTTTCTTAAAAACACACTTTTTGTTTGGACAGCTGGAATTAATTTTAAATTAATTTCTAAAACATCATTATTTTGAATTTGGAAAAATAGATTACATATTTTTATTAATAAGGTACAAATTTTTTAAATAGGTAACTTTTATTTTTGGACATTATGAATATTTACTTCTGTAAATATTTTATTTACCGTGGTTAAAGGGTAAATATTTTAAATAAGGGTAAAAAATATTATTATAATAATATTAAATAACCCTAACATGTTTCATAATCTTAATTCATGATACCTTTCTGACCATGGGAATCCTTGGGTCGATTTTGGGACCCCATGGATCCACATGGGAGTGATAATGACACTTTATATTAATTAATTTAAAGTAAAGACAAAAATGACATTAACATATATCTTTTAGTAATTAAGTTTTTTACATGGGGTTAAATAAGTTATCTCTTAGACTATAAATATTCATTTGAAAGTTAAAAATATTTTATACATCGTGTTATTTGTTTTATAATTTTTAGACATCAAATATATAAAATTATTTAAGAATCAATAATGATGTAATGTTTACCTCATTAATGAATGATTTAAATAAATAAGATTACAAAAATTAAAAAAATATCCAAAACCTATCTAATTCTTATAGAATAATTTTATTTTTAACTTGATTTATCTTTTCATTACACGTAATGTGTTTTGGACCTTTAGAAACCGAAAATAATTATACAATAGAATAATATTTTCAAATGTTCCTAAAGAGCCCCTCCCCCTATAAAAAACCATCACCTATAACCAATTACTCATTCTTTTAAAGCTACATGGTTCATCCCTTTTCTAACTAAATAAGATCTATAAATCCCTATATTCCTTCTATAAGCCTTAACTCAGGCAGAAGTAACTTCAATTAAACCTTTTGGTTCAAACCAAAGGGAGATACCTGATTTAAAGGTAACATTTCTCTTAAGTTCTTTTCTTTTATTTTACTTCTCCAACCCCCAAAACACTGTTTGTTTCTTTTTTTTTTTATAAAAAATAATTATATTAAATATACTAGAATGTTTTTATGAGAAATATTATAACTAAACATCCACACACCTCCATCTAATGGATACAAACATACTGTTTCTATGGATGGCAAACTAGTGCCTCACGAAATGATGATTGTTCAAATATCTCCAATTGCCTCTCTTGGTGGCCATTATGATGGAACTATATTTATATGTGATATATATTATATTTAAATTTTCTCTTTACTTCTGTATTTTTCATTTATATCATACCTTTTATGGTTTCATTAATGGGTTAAAGCGATAATTTCATTTGAGGAAGTGCGGACAACTACCCCCTCAAAGTGACATGACTCGTTCATGCCATAAGTGGGACATATAAAGGATGGAGTTAATGAAATTTTATATGATATTATTCAAGAATTATAATATATCTATTATAATTGAGATTTTATTCTATAAAAATATGAAATAGAAATGAAAGTAACGCTCATGCATACATATGACTTTCTGTCTCTATGAACGATGCATTTAATTTCTTAACTCCCAATGTTATGTAATATTATAAATACATATATATACTAGATATATATTATATATATTATATCTAAATCATAAATATCATTTTAGAGATAATTGAATTTTTACCGCATGGAAAATTTGTAAATATAACAAGGCCATTTTTAACTCAAGTTCCGAACTATGACAAAATGTTCGATATGAAATCAAATAATTAACTAATTTTTATAGAAAGGTAATAATTGATATAAAATGAATAATAAACTTTAAAAATGTTCTTAAGCAATAAGAATTAACTTAAGTGGTTTTTTCATGAAATTAAAGAATGAACGAGTCAAGTAGGACATGAGGTAAGGGACTTCGTCTCAATCTCCATTCATTGAGGCATGTTTTGATAATATACACCTCATTATTTTATATGGTATATAATAAACCCATTGAACTTTTAATTTCCTTAAAAGGGAATCATTGTTCTATGAAGTGTTTTAATAAATGAAAGAAGGAATGTTTTTAATGTATGCAATAACAATGACCTCTCATCCACCGTAATCATTAGTTGGCTTGCTATATAAGCCTTATTGTTTTTTAAAAGGAAAATAAATCCATTATTTTATTTTTTGGTGTCTTGGTATTGAAAATTGTTTCTAAAATAGATTGAATATTTCAATATTATGAAATTATTTATTTTGAATTCAAATGAAATGTTATTAGTGAAATTTTTATATTTTCACTATTTTTTATGTTATGATTTTATAATGGTACTTGGAAATTTAATAGCTAGTTACGTGATAAACCAAATAACAGGTGGTGCCGTAATAAACCAGGATGGGTGGTTACTTTATAAACTCTAATGCATTGGGTATGGAAGTCATCCGTATGGCCATTCAATTTAATGATATGTGTGGAAGTTGACCATATATTTATTCTATCTAAGAATTTTTATGTCCCAAGTTACCTTTATATGTTTTGTGTTTCTTATATGGGTTTTATGGTAATATTTAGTTTACAAAAGGTTAATAAATGATATTTTATTCATTAAATATTATTTACTACTTCCTAAAGGTGAAAAGTATTTCTTATGAAGAAGTATTTACGTTTTAATTTTTTTTGAAAAACTAACAATTTTTCTCCTTTGTGTATCCCTTACTGAGCTTATTATACCCATTCCATGTTTTAGAAATGTTTCTCACAAGACATAAAGTGCAATAGGGTCAAGGTTGGGATCAAGGAAAATTAATTTTGTCTAAAACATGGAAGTAGACATGAAATTGTTTTTCAAAGAGTGATTATTTTATGAAAACATGGGCACTGAGTAGAAGTGTCTACATGTAATATTCATTTTGTTATGTATATGTGATGGCCTAATTCTATAAATATCTAAACCTAAAAAGATCATTGATGTGAATTATTCATTTACTTCATGATTATGTAATGTTTTATGGCCGAGGCCTTATAGTTGGTATTAGAGGTTGGTTTAGAAAAATTTTGTAGTTAGGATATTTTTAAATTAATATCCATAAATTAATTTATGTTAATATTTAAATGATATAGAATTTACATATTACCATGTTGCTTCAACTAAGATATTTTTGTGTTAAGAATGGTTTTCCATAGAAGAACCGTGAAGCTATGATGGGAAGGAATATAGAGGAAATTGACCTTCCAAATCATCAACCCAAGATAGTCATAATCATAATTGAACATTTGGTAGCAGTTATATATCAGTTTACTCAGGTGAAAAATGGTGTTTTTGTTTATAAATGATATTTTTTTATTCTAATTGAAAATAGGGGCATAAAATTCATTTAAGGGTTGTCTTAAAAACTTTAAAAAATAAGCAATTATATTTTAAATTCTGTATGTCTGAGTTTTGTTTACAAAAAAATTCATTCGATGGTCACATTTTTTCTAAAAATGGAGTAACTGTCAATACTTATAAAACAAAAAAAAATAATGGCAAAGACCTACCAATATCATAGATATTCATAGTTTTATTGGTCTAACCAGTTATTACTAGAGTGTGTTTATAAATTATTTAGGGTTATCAAGCCCAAGGACTAAGTTAACTCGAAAAGGTGTTAAGTTTATTTGGGTAAAATAATGTGATGATTGTTTTCAAGAATTGCAAAGAAGATTGGTGAATGATACAGTTTTGGCACTACCATCCAGATATGGTAAGTTTTTTTATCTAAAGTGAAGCTTCGCTGAAAGTACATGGTTGTATCTTTATGAAAAATGATTAGGTAATTTCTTATTCTTCACGTTAGTTGAAACCACAAGAGTTAAATTACCCTACACATAATTTGGAACTAGTTACTGTTGTTTTTACTTAAAAAATTTGGAAGAATCATCTGTAGGGAATAAAATTTGAAATATATACTGACCACAAAAGTTTAAAGTATATATTCACTTAGAAATAATTGAACATGAGATAGAATATATGGCTAGAATTAATCAAAGACTATGATTGCACAATTCATTACCATCCAGGAAATGAAAAGAAAGAGCTTGATGCTTCGAGTTGAAAGAGTAATGCTACATTAACAATGTTACGTTTGGAACTAGATCATTTGATTAATTATTTGATTAACTTTGGCATAGAAGTTTCTAGTTCAAGAAATTCCTTTGTTTGGTTTCAGGTGTTAGTGAAATCATATCTATCAGATAGAATTAAGAAAGTGCAGAAGGAAGATGGTGAGTTGCAGAAAAAAGTAGAGTTGGTTAAGAAAGGTATTTTTCGTAATTTTAAAAATGATAATGATTATGTTTTGAGGTTTTATAAGAGATTATGTGTGCCTTGTGACTTAGAGTGGAAGAATGAGTTTTTATGTGAAACTCATATTTCTACGTTTTCGATTCATCCTGGCAGTGCTAAGATACACAGAGATCTTCGTGAGTATTACTAGTGGGATACAATGAAAAGAGATATTGTTGATTTTACTATGATGTGATTTACTTGTCAATAAGATAAAGTATAGCAGAAGTTACTGAAAGGGATTCTTAATTCTTTACCGATACCATATTGGAAATGGGAAAATGTGTCCATGGATGCCATTGTGGGATTACCAAAGACTTCTCGAGGTAACAATGCAATCTAGGTTATTGTTGATCGATTGACTAAATCTTCTCATTTCCTTCCTATTCAAGATGAATTTTATTTAGATCAACTATCTTAGTTGTATGTTAAATAGATTTTCAGGTTTCATGGAGTTTCCTTCTCCATTGTATCTGACCGTGATCTCAGGTTTACTTCTAACTTTGGGAATGGAATTTAGAAGTAATTGGGTAGTGGATTAAAATTTTAGTACATATTTTCATCCTCAAATAGATGGGAAGTGTGGAAGAATATTTCAGACATTGGAAGATATTCTATGATATTCTTAAATGGATTACCAGGGAAGTTGGGATCAACATCTTTATTTGGGTTAATTTTCTTATAATAACAGTTTTCATTCCATTATACCGATGGCTCTGTTTGAGGCATTGTATGGAAAGCATTGTCGAACTCTAGATTTTTGGGATGAAGTTGGTGAAAGGAATTTGAGGGGACCTTGATTTTTAGAAGATATGGTAGAGAAAGTTCAGTTGATTCAAAATAACATGAGAACAGCTCAATGTAGGAAGAAAAGTTATGTGGATAACTGGAGGAAGGATACTTCTTTCGATGCAGGAGATCATGTCTTTCTAAATGTTTCTCTATTGAAATGTGTGATGCATTTTGGTCAGAAGGGAAAGTTGAGTTCGAGGTTCATTGGACCGTATGAAATCCTGGAGAAGGTTGGATCAGTTTCCTATAGAGTGTCTTTACCTCCATGTTTATATTAGGCACACAATTATTTTCATATTTCAATGTTTAGAAAGTATATACTGGATCCATCACATCTTTTGAGCCCATAGGTAGTTCAGTTTGATGAGAATATCTCTTATGAGGATCAACAAATCCAAATTCATGACTGAAGAGAGAAAGTGTTTCAAACTAAGGTAATTCATCAGGTAAAGGTTTTGTGTAAAAACCATATGGTTGAAGAGGAAACATCGGAATCTGAAAATTATATGAGGGATAAATACCCTCATTTATTTACTAAGTGAATAAAATTTCGAGGACGTAATTTCCAAAAGGGGGGAAGGATGTAACATTGAGGTAAATTAAAAATATGGAATTCTCATATTTATTAATATTTTTGAATTAAATATTAATTTTTATTTTTAAGGGGATGCTATGATTGATGGATTACTCAATACGCAACAATGAGTTTCGTTGAAATCTTATGTTGCACATAACATTTGGTCATACTAAAAAATAATAATATGATATTATTTTAAACGGTAGTTAATGTCTAGCCATTGTATTGGTAGGAATGACTACAACTAACTAAAATATTATTATATATATGTTTTTTAATTTTTTTTACATTTAACCAAAAAAAATTAGAGGCTTAAAATGTGAATGAATCCAATTTTGATCATAAATACTCTAATAATAATTAAAAGGTTGATTTACAACCTTTTAATGGAGAACCATTTTTAAATATATATTTTGTAACTTTTAGTTATTGTATATTAAAAAATAATATTCTTATTTATAATTGGGACATAAAATTTTACTTTGGATGAAATTTTGTTATTTTTCTGAAAATGTTCATTTTTGATGAATGAATAGTGAAAAATATTGTATTTAAATTCAAAACTGCCTTTCAATGTAATTTATTTATATGGATAGATTATATTTTTAATTGGTATCAAAGTGTAATTAGATTATATTTTCACCATATAATCCAATTTTGGTCATTGTATATAATTTTACTTAGAAATTGGACATAAATAATCTATCAATGTTTTGATAGTTATTATTTCCTAAAAACACACTTTTTGTTTTGACTACAGGGATTAATTTTAAACTTATTTCTACTACTTTTGTATTCTAAATTTTAAAAAATGGATTCCATATTTGGAATCATAAGGTTCAAATTGTTTAAATGGGTAACTTTTATTTTTAGACATTAGGGATATTTACTTCAATAAATATATTTTTTTACAATGGTTAAAGTGTAAATATGTTAAATAATTCTATAATATTATATTATAATAATAATAAATTTCCCTAAAATGTGTCCTAATCCTATTTGATGATACATTTTAGACCATGGGAATCCTTGGGTAAATTTTGGGACCCCGTAGAGCCACATTACAGTGGTAATGACACTTTATATTAATTAATTTAAAGTACAGACAAAAATGACATAAACATATATCTTTTAGTAAATCAATTTTTACATGGGGTTATATAAGGCATCTCTTAGAATATAAACATTTATTTTAATGATATACATATTTCCTAAATCATGGTATTTGTTTTATAATTTTTTGACATTAAATAAATAAAATTATTTATGACACAATAATAATGCAGATTTTACACCATTAATGAATGATTTAAATAAATAAGATTATAAAAACTAAAGAAATATCCAAAAACTTTCCAATTATTATTAAATGATTTTATTTCGAACATAAGTCATCTTAAATTATACTTTAATGAGTTTTAGACCATTATAAACCAAAAACAATTATATAATATAATAATATTTTCAAACTTTCCTAAAGAGCCCCTCCCCCCCTTATAAAGATACATCACCTCTAACCCATTACTCACACATATCAATCCCGATTGATCATTCCAACTCTCCCTAAATAAGCTCCATACGTCCCTATATTTCTCCTAGAAGCCTTATTTTGGGCAGAAGGAACTTCAAGTAAAACTTTTGGTTCAAAGCAAAGGAAGATACCCGATTTAAAGACAATGTTTTCTCTTACGTTCTTTTATTTTATTTTAATTATCCAACCCCCTAAACTCTATTTATTTCTGTGTTTTATAAAAAAACCATTATATTAAATATACTAGGAAGTTTTTATGAGATGTATTCAAACTATACTTCCACACACCTTCATCTAATGGATATGAACATATAGTTTCTATGGATGACGGACAACTGCCTCACGAAACGATGATTGTTCAAAAATATCCAACCACCTCACATAATGGTCATTATTATGGAACTATATTTTTATAGGATACATATTATATTTATATTGACTCTTTAATTCTATATTTTTCATTTATAGCATACATTTATAGTTTCCATAATGGGTAAACGTGATAATTTCATTTGAGAAAGTGTGGACTACCGCCCCCTAAAAGGGATATGACTTGTTCATTCCATATGTGGGAAATATAAAAGATGTATTTAATGAAATTATTTATGATATTATACCAGAAATATTATATACCTATGTATAATTATGTTTTCATTCCATTAAATTATGAAATTGAACTGAAAGTAGCGTTCATGCATACGTACAGCTTACCATCTCCATGAAAGGATCATTTCATTTATTATCTCCAAATGTTATATACTATTATTAATAACAAATATATAATGGATATAATGGATATTTATAATATCTAAATCATTAATACCACTCTGGAGATAATGGATTTTCGACAACATGGAAAATTTATAATTATAGAATGTTCATTTTTAAATCAAATTCCAAACATCGACAAAATGTACATTATGAACTCAAATAAGTAACTAATTGTTATAGAAATATAATAAGTAATATAAAATGAATAATAAACCTGAAAAATGTTCTTCAGAAAGTGGTAATTAACTTATGTATATTATTCAGGAAATTGAAGAATGAATGGGTCCATTCAGTCACGGGGTAAGGGACTTCGTCTCAATCTCCATTCATTGAGGCATGTTTTGATAATATACACCCCCTTATTTTATATGGTATAAAATAAACCCCTTTGACTTTTAATTTCATTCAAGGGGAATATTTTTTTATGATGTTTTTTACTAAATGAAAAAAGGAATGTTTTTAATGTTTGCAGTGACAATGACCTCTCCGCCGCCATAATCATCAGTTAGCTTCCTATATATGTCAAATTATTTTTTAAAAAGGAAAAGAAATACCATATTATGTTTTTGGGTGTTTATCTGTTGAAAATGGTTTTTGAAATGGATTTATTATTTCAATATCATGAAATTATTTCTTTGGATTTAATATGAAATGTTATAAATGAAATATTTATATTTTCCATATTTTATGTGTTATGATTTTATAATGGTAATTGGGAATATGATGGGTGGTTGCATGATAAACCAAATGGAGGTGGTTCCATGATAAACTAGGATGGGTGGTTACGTTATAACCTCTAAATCATTGGGTATAGAAGTCAGCCGAATGGCTATTCTAGTCAGTGATATGTGTGGAAGTCACCCTTATGGTTATTCCATCTAAGTATATTTATGTCTCAAGATACCATTATATGTTATGTGTAATTTATATGGGTTTTATGGTAATATTTTGTTTACAAAAGGGTAATAAATGATCTTTTATTTAGTAAATAGTATTTACTACTTCATAAAGGTGAAAAATATTTCTTATGATAATGTATTCATGGATTAATTGTTGTTTTGAAAAACTAACAGTTTTCCTTCTTTGTGTATCCCTTTCTGAGATTTTTATGCTCATCCCATGTTTTTTGAAATGTTTCCCACAAGACATAAAGTGTAATAGGGTCAAGTATGGGATCATGGAGAATTCATGATGTCTAAAACAAGGAACTAGATATGAAACATTTTTCAAAAAGTTGTTATTTTATGAAAAAATGTATACTAAGAAGAAGTTTCAACATGTAATATTGAAGATGTTATGTATATGTTATGGCCTAATTCCCTAAATATTTCATCGTGAAAAGATCCTTGACGTGAATTATTCATTTAATTCAATATTATGTAATGTTTTAAGTCTGAGGACTTGTATGTATTTTAATATTAAATAAGATCTTTAAAGAAATTATCTTAAACTCTAAATTAGAAAAGATCTATGAGAATGAAATAAAATTAATTCTTGTATAATGATGAGATTATTGGATGAATAAGGACAAGGTCCTTATATTTGTTATCATAGAAAGGTTTTAGATAACATCATAGGCTATGATTTTATTTGAGAATTGTTTAAAAGTCCTATATAACATCAATGGTTTATATGTTATAGATAATTATGGTTATTTTGGATGAAAATAGATTTTAAAAAAATATGACATTATTATGGATATAATAGTGTTTTTCAACCTCATATTATATTTTTTATTATTTTATTTAATATATTAACACTAACCATTTTATATAGTAAATGGATGGAACTCGTAGAAACCAAATTATTAATTGATTTGAATAATAATGTGGTGTTTTTCAGAATAAGAAACCGAATTGAATGGAAGCTATAATGAAATGCCTTTTGGTTATTCTAAAAAAACTATCATGAGTTATGATTAAAAAAACCTAGGTGAGATTCTTAATGAAATAAATAAGAGAAAAATGGATTTCCATGGATGTTTAGTAGATAATGATTTTAAATGTGAAAACCTTCAACATCTAATTTTTTAGCACCTCCTTGTGTAGATTTTGATTGACACTCTATTATTTTAATTTTTACAAACCATGATTATTTTAGTAATAATTATCATCATGTTTTATGATATCATTTTATTTGGTATGGATTTTTTATGAAAATTGTACTAAGTATTATAGTGAGTCACCGCCAAGACTTGTTATTGCCAGACATGAGCTGCAATTGAGGTGAGTCACCTCCAGCCCTATCACGACCAGACTTGTTACCACTAGATAAGATACTACTAGGACGAGCTACCACCAAGCTTGTTACCACCAGAATCTGAGTCACCATGAGCCTGAGGTACCTCCAGTTTGATATACCATTATCCTAAGTCACCTCCAACTTCTTTATACTATTGTTATCCTAGGACTTTCACATGAATGGCTCAATGGATATTTTTTTTTGACTAATATTGTGACCAAGTACTCATGACATACTCAAATTCAATACAATGATTTTGGATCTCCTTAAACTAATTATGCTATATATATTCATAGGATATCTCTATCTTTGTACCTAATACAAATGACATATATAATGATAACTTATTGAAAAGTGTATAAAATTGTGCAATCAAAACTATGAATTCATACTATTTCACTGATTTATATACAATGAAGATTAGTTAAATAGAATCAAAGATCCATTTTAGATATTTGTTAACACACTAATAGAGATAAATTGTATCATTCTTACAGATTCGTATGATCACCTATTCTAAAACAATTTCCAAGAACAAAGATCAAACTTCTCACCAAAAATTTATCTGATCACATCAAACACACTTATAATACATTACTCAGCATTACAATATTCTTTATTTCACTTTCTATTTATTTTTTTTCTTCTGAGCCATGAGTTTTTTTTATTTCATCAAATACACAATGTCTCCTACACATAACTCTATAATACTTCTTTTTAACACCATCCTTCACATTTGTTTTCACAGGATGTTTGTGCAATAGGTTCTTGTGTAGAATGTGAATTGTTTTCCCACATATTACTATGGAAGAAGATATTTACCATAGATATATTATAGCTAATTTTTTACCTGATCGAGGTTGTGGATTTAATTTATTATTATATTAATCTTCTTAGGAGTATGTGACTTCTAAGGGTAGGGGATTAAGTCTCATCTTGAGACTAAACCTCTTGTTTATTATGTCTTGTTATTGTGTTTTTTTCAATATATTATCATAGACTGTTTTTAAACTATAAAAAAATATACCTTTGATAATTAATATAAAATACTGTTTATATTTGTTTTCTCTATGTAAATTGATTTCAAAAGATGCGATAATTCTCAATATTATTTTTAGTTGAGATATAATCACTCTTGGAGAAAAATTTTAAAATGAATGAACATATATAGATCTACTATATATAGGACAATAAGAAGACTTGAGAGGGGATGGGTGAATTAGAGTGTCAAAATTTTCATTTAAAGTGATGGATCTTGTTCCGAACTTGGTTGAAACACATTACACTTGAATGATGAATATTATTAGGAATCAAACATCTATATGCATAGAGACGACATATCAATTTTACTAGGTTAACCACTAAGGGATACATCCATGGCTCTTATGCTGATAGTGTGTCAGTTGTACCAAAATCCACTAATCTTCACTAGATGAGGAATATAATGGTTTGGTCATAGCCAATCTGTGACAGACACACTACCTTTATAGGATTTCAGCGACAAATAATCCCCCAGATTACTTCTGTTTACTCCCCCAAGCTCACTACTCTGATTGAATTCAATGATAGTTTATCGATATAAAGGTCACTTCAATAGATAAGAATCAGATTTTTGGTCTCTTACTTAGCACATGACTCCACTTTCACCACAAACATGAGTTGACACACACTAAAAGACATATTCACTAAAAAACTAATGTTTAAAAACATCCTTTCACAAAGATCCTTCATGAAGTTCAATCCTTCGTAGAGCTCACTCCTTTATAGAGTTCACTCTATCACAAAGAACCTATTCCTTCACAGATCAACCTATCTTCATGAATAAAACAACATTTACAGAACAACAACCTTTTCAAAGCTCACGGAGCCAACAGAGAACATCCCATCTTCTTGAAACCCTCAATACTTAGAGGAATTGACTTCGATCAAGAATAAAATAGTCTTTTCACAAACCTCATGCATGAATAGAATACTAGTTTTATAGAGAACCCCAGGCTTCACAAAATCAGAGAAATTCCAAATTTTCTCTAAAAATATTGTGTTAAATGAAGAGGGGTAGCCTCTTATTTATAGAATCACCTAGCTGCGAAGCTCCACCACCTCCAGCGTGATTTCCTGATTTGTCAAAATGACTCCACAATGCTCCTCCCTATGCAATAATCTAATGAAAGTCTCCCTTAAAAATGATCATTTTAGTTTCAAATGCATCCTTTAAAAAAAACTTTGTGTTGTCATGATGCTTATTTTATCGTAATCATAGATCTTCTGTCAAAACCTTTTCACCGCCGCAATGCTCCACTCACAATGCCCCTCAACTTAGTCATTCACAAATATCTTTTTACTCATAGAGATAAACATCATAATTATTTATTTCTTTGTGAAAAACACTTCATGATGAATATCTCTACAAAATGAATTCCCTTGACATATTTTAATAAGGCCTATAAGAAAAAACACTTTTCACAATGCCTGTCATTCTCAAAATTTTGGACCCCAAAAATATAAAAATCACTAGAAAACAACACCACCTTCTATACTTATTTCATCTATAACTATAAGATCCATTCCATGAAATATCATTGATTATCCATGTAAGGATTTACAACAACAATCCAAAACCTTGATCAACCCAGTGTAGATTGACAGCAAACGCACCCCGATATCCATTTTGAGCAATGATCAGCCTTGGTTCCAACCCTATTTTTATTAATTGGATAGTTTTTTTTTATTAAGGGGATAATATTTTATCATAATAATTAGTAGAAAGTTTTATTGGGAACTCAATTCAACCCCTCTTGATTTAGTCACTCTGACCAAAATTTGGTATCAGAGGCTGTTTTTTAATTAACAATTCTATTACAATTCTACTATGATTTCAATGGTATTATAAATATCTCAAATTTCATTCAATTATAAATTTTAGTTCTTCTTGGATAATAGACAAGAAGGATCATCTACAAAATTACCTCCTTTATTTCAATAATACAAATTTTGTTCAAAGGGAAAATATAAATTAAAATGCATTTAAATAGTATGGTTTTTGACATTTTCACTTTAATAGAAGATCAATATGAAATACCACAAACTTCTAGAATTATATTGAGTGATACTAAAAATTCTTCTTAAAATAATAATTATAAAGCTATGAATTATTTGTTCTATTCCTTTGGTAATGATGAATTTAATTTAATATCTACTGGAAAATCTACTTTTCAAATATGGGATACCTTATTGGTTTTACATGAATGGATGTAAAATGTCAATGAAGTGATACTAAACACATATACAATAGAGTATAATAATTTTAAAATGAAATAAAATAATCATATTTCTGGTAGGTATCATAGGTTTAATGAAATAGTTAATACCATGCTCTCACTTGGAAAACAAGTGAAAGAAAAAGATCAAGGGATTTGATTAATCAAATGCTTACTAGACATAGGGAGAGGAACATCTGTCTCAATTAGAGAATATTATGACCTGATTAAACTGCCTTTAAATTAATTGATAGAAAATCTAATGATGTAGAAAGTTGATATTAATTTCCACAAGGATATTGAATAAGTTAACCCAAAAAAATCTATAGGCGTCATGACTAATACCTCCAAACAAAGAGAAAAGGTTCAAGTGAAAGATTCAAGTGAAGAATAATCTTCTGATGATAGTGATTAAGAGATGTCCCATATGGGCATAATATTGAATAAATTATAATTTTGAAGGAAATTATGTAGAAAAAATAAAGTGAAAAAATTATTAGAAAAAGGATGAAACTCAAAATGAAATTACCTGATATGGGTGAAAGAGGAAATGACAAATTAAAACTGACTATCAAAAATTAAATATAAAAAAATTATAAGGATAAGGATAGAATATTCAAGTGATCCCTAAAATAAACATATAGTTACTTTAAAGATATCTTGATTGATACAGACACTAATAATAAAGATAATTATGATATGGATAACATGTGCTTTGTGGAAATCACATAAGATGTACAAAAATATTTTTCCCTCTTCTCCTACTAATATTTCAAAAATTTCTAAAAATTATGAAAATGATGATATTTAAGAAATAATAACCAATGAATATCATTACAATTATTTTAACATGTTGGAAGATAACTTTAATTAACTGAAATATAATTATAAGTAACATTAGAAACAACATTCCTTGACAGTAAATATTAAAACTAAACTTACAATTGAAATGGTGTAAAATGATCAATTGTTAAAAGAGAACAATACATTTAAATATTGAAAGGAATTGTTAAATAAATACATATAATGGTTTAGAAATGGTAAGAATAAAATAACTCAAATAATGTGAAATAAATATCACCCATGTATATAACTACTATAGGTTATCAACCATCATAGAGAAAAATTTCAAAAACCAGATTTACATTCAATAACATTTCAAAAAATTCATATAATGAAAAAGCCTACTCAACTAGACCTAATAATGTATTTATTTCAACAAGATTACAATCTTTTTATAGGAATTACATTAGGTAATTATGGCTTATAGACTCTCTTGTTACTAACAAAAATATACCACAAATGATTTGGGTACCAAAATCATTTTTTGCATAAACATTGTTTTATAGGAAACCTATTTTAAAACCTCCAAAAAAATACTATGGTATCTAGAAATTGGATGTTCTAGACTTATGTCTATTATGTATTTAAACCACATGAATTTGATTATTGTTTATGGCGTTCATATCACTTTTTGTTAAAATGATAAAGGTAAATTCATCAGCTTTGGCTAAATTGGTAATTTTAATTCTATATTAGATTATAATATTTTATACGTATATTGATTAAAATAAAATCTTTTAGTATTTCTAATCATGTGGTGATGGATTTTATGTAATATTTAAAAACAATTAATGTAATGATTTTATGATATCTTTTTATTTTTACTTCTTTATGAAATGATAATATTAATTCTATTGATATAAATTCTTTATCGTCTAAAAATATTTCTTTCTTATGTTCCTTTCACAATGAATCTTGTATTTGTAATAGAATAATAGGCCATTGAAATATTTAGTCACCAAGAAAAAAAACTATGAAAGGGTTGGTTAGAGGTCCACAAAATATTGAATTCTAAAATGATTGATTTTGTGATCCATGCAAAAAAGGAAAACTTCATAAGATTTATTTTAAATATAAGAAAAAAATTTCAACCTCTCGGCCTCTACAATTAGTTCATGTGGACCTATTTGGACTATTTAGATTTTCTAGTTTAAATGGAAACCATATTTTTTGGGTCCCAGTATATGAATTCTCTAGATATACATGGGTATTACTTTTAGCTCACAAATGTGAATCATGTTTATGCTTTATTAAGTATCCCAAATTTGTAGAAAATATTTTTGGACATATGATTAAGACATTATGAATTGATCTTGTTCGAGACATGGAAAATCATGACGTTGAATCATTTTGTTCTCAAAATGGTTATAATAACAACCTTTCTGATCCTATGATGCCACAACAAAATGGTGTGTTAGAAAGAAGAACTGGAAATCTTAAAGAGATAACCCAGACTATGTTAAATGATTATGGATTACCTATCTAATTTTGGTCAAAGACTTTTAATACTACCTATTATACTATAAAAAGAGTTTTAATTTGACCTCTCTTAAAAATAAAACCATATGTGTTAATGAATCATAAAAATTCAAAGGTTTATTAGATTATATTTTTTGGATTCCATGTTTTAATTCTAAATACAAAGGATAATTTATAAAGAATATCTACCAAGAGTGATGATGGAATTTCCCTTGGATATTTTAATTCCAAAAAAATCTTATAGAGTGCTTAATAAGAGATCCAGAATAGTAGAAGAGTCTATTCATATTAAATTTGATGAAACTAACCCCAATGAAAATAATATTATCTTATAAATTATGGAGGATGATATTTTTACTCAAAATATAAATTGTAAACCTTCTTAAAGTACTATGAAATAAGAAAATAGTTCACATATTTAACTTTAAAAACCCAAACCAGATGAAGATCTTAAAACATCCAGCCCCACTTTTCATAGAACTATTTAGACACATAGAATGTACCCGTTAAATGTAGTTATGGAAAATATAGATTGAGGTACTTAGACTATAGCTTCCCTTAGAAATAAAATTGAACTCCAAACATTCTTGTCATATCTTGAACCTAATAACAATAATGATACCATCAATGATTTGTACTTTGTAGTATATATTCAAGATGAACATAATTAATTTGAGATTTAAAATATTTGGGAACATGTTTATAGACCTAAATAAACCTTAACTATAGAAAATAAGTGGATATTTAGGAAAAAGGTTTATGAGTTAGGAACAATAGTAATAAACAAAGCTATACTATTTTCACGACATAATAATCAAGAATAAGGTATAGATTATGAAGAAATATTTTCACATATATATTGACTTGAATTTATTAGGAAACTGCTTTCCCATATGGCACATTGGATTTCAAGCTATACTAAAAGGATGTTAAAATTACATTAATTAATTGATTTTAAAAAGAAGATGTTTTTGTTAAACAACCACCTAGATTTCAAAATACACATTTTACAAATGGTTTTTTGAAACAAATAAAAGATTTATATGGTTTAAAACATTCTCTAATAGCTTGGTATAATATGCAAACCTCATTTATTATTTCAAAAATTTTTCATAAGGTATACCGGATGCAACTCATTATTTAAAAATAATTTCAAAATATTTTATAATATTACAAAAATATATAGATGATATTATTTTAGGATCAACTAAATATTATCTATTTATTGATTTCTAGAAACTAATGAAAATTTAATTTCAATTGAGTTTAATGAGTTAACTAAAATTCATTATTTGATTTCTAATTTTCTAAAATAAAGAAGGAATTATTTTAAATATATTTAATTTGTAACACCCCATGTAAATAAATAATATGAAATTTTTATATTTATCCATATTTGTGAATAAAATTTTAATATTAATTTTAAGGTAACACTATACTGGATGACGTACCAAATACGCAACAACGAGTTTCTTGGAAATCTTACGTTGCACTCTAATAATAAAATAATATTATTTTAAATGTAGATAATGCCTATCCATTGTAATGGTGGGAATGAACAGAACTAACCAAAAAATGATTATATATGTTTGTTAAATATTTTTAAATTTATACAATAAATGTTAGAGGCTTAAAATTCAAATGAATCCAATTTTAAGAATAAATACTCTAATATTTTTTAAAAGATTGTTTTACCGCCTTTTGATGGGGAACCTTTTTTAAATCTAAATTTTGACAATTTTATAAGATCTATTTTTCAAAATAAACTTATTATTTATGATTTGTACATTGAAATTTACTTTGGAAATTTTTTTGGTATTTTTCTGACAATGTTCATTTTTTAATGAATAGTGAAAATACTGCAGTTTACATCAAAACTGCTTTTTCATCTAATTTAATTATATGGTTAGATTATCTTTTTAATTGGTTTTAAAGTTTAATTAAAATATATTTTTACCATTTAATCCAATGGTGGTTATTAGAATTAATTTCACTTTGGAATTGGTCATGAACAAGTGCCAAACTTTTCATAGATATTTTTTCAAAAAAACCCGCTATTTGTTTTGACAACGAGAATTATTTTTAAATTAATAATTGCAATTTATATGATTGGAATTTGGTAAAATGGATTCCATATTTTTAATCAGGATTTAAAAATTATGTAATTAAGACTCATTTGTTTTGGGGACATTATGAATAGTAACGGCAGTAATTATCTTTAATTATCTTGATTATTTAGTAATCCGGTAGTTAAAGATAATAAAATAATATCATAATAATTAAAAAATGACCCCAAAATGTGTCTTAATTATACTGGTTGTGTCATGTAAGACCATGGGATGCCTTGTTCCAAACTTTGGGACCCCATGCAATCACTTTTGGGTGAAAGTGACACTTTATCATTTTATTTCATTAAAGGATGGTCAATATCACTAAAGAATGTATCAGCTGAGTAAAACATTTTTTAATTTTGTCTACATAAATGATATCTTGGACTATAAATATTAATTATAGAGCTAAAAATATTTCATACATAATAGTATTTTTTCTATAATTTTTAGACATTAAATAAATTATATTATTTATGACATCATGATGATGCAGTGATTACCTCATTAATGACCGATTTAAATAAAATGAAAAGTTAATGTAAAATCTAAGACTTAAACTTGTCAAAGACCGATTTTATGAGTATATTTCGAACCCTTATCACCTTATACTCAATATATATCAATGTGGTACCTTTAAAATCCAAAACTCATTTTAATATAAAGTAACATTTTATAACTTTCCAAGAGTGCCCCTCCTCTTCTCTTATAAAAGCCCCCCAACTCTACCTATTTACAGACACCTCCCAAGCCATTGGATCTGCCAATATACTCTCATTTTATCTCTCCTAATACCTATATTTATCCTAGAATCCTTACCTTAGTCATAAATCTCTTCAAGAAACCCTTTTGGTTCAAAGCAAGAGGAGATACCCGATTTAAAGGTAAAGACTTCTCTAATGTTGTTTTGTTTTATTTTGCTTCTCCAACCCCCTAAAATCCTTTTATTCCTTTATTTTGTAACAAAAAAAGTATATTATATATACTAGGAATTTTTTATAAGAAGTATTCGAGCTAAAATTACACACACATATGTCTAATGGTTAAAGAACATACTGTTTCTGTGGATGGAGAATTACTGTCTCACGAAATGATGATTGTTCAATATTCTTTGAACACCTTTGAAGGTGGCCATTATGATGTTAATTTATTTTATATATGATATATATGGTATTTATGTTTTCTATATGCTTCTGTATTTTATATTTAAAACATACCTTTATTCTTTTCATGTTGTGCAAATGCGATAATTTCATATGAGGAAGTGTGGACTACCGCCCCCTCAAGTTATGTGACTCGTTAATGAAATACATGAAATGTATAAAGAATGAAATTAATGAACTTATGTGAACTATATAACACATATATTATACTGGAGTTATAATATATATATCTCTCAATTATTTTTAATTCCATTAATATGACAAAGAAATGAAAGTAGCGTTCATGCGTACGTATGGCCTACCGTCTCCATGAACGGTGCATTTCATTTCTTTTTATCTTAAAATGTTATAGAATAGTATAAAATGAATATGAACTGGATATATATGATATTTAAATCATTAATACTATTCTGGAGATGATGTAATTATAACTACATGGACAATTCTTTTCAAAAAAGTTCATTTTTGACTCATGTACCAAACGTCGACAAAAACATCTGATATGAATTCACATAATTAACTAATTATGATAAAATTATAATATGTGATATGAATTTAATACTAAAATTTAAAGGAGGTCCTTAAGAAATTATAAATTGACAAAAGTTTATTATTCATGAATATAATGAAACGAACAAGACAAGTCGAACTTGAGGTAAGGGATCCTACCTCTCTCTTTCTTTTTATGTACTCTCTTTTATGTCATTTCTTTTAAGCTAATCTTTCTTATGTTTGGGGATGTTATTTTATATTACTCATTCTTTAATTTTTATGTTCATATTATGAGATACCCTATTTGATCTCATAAATCCATTTTTGGATGTTTTAAGTGGCGTTGTTAGGCAGCCGAGTTTTCGTAAAGGATTTTTCATCTCACTTGTTATTCGTGTGAGATTCATTCTACATTTGACACTAATTCTTTTTGTGTGGTGTATGTACTTCCCATTATTTTAATATTTGTATAATATAATCTAATTTATGGGTATTTACATCTTCATTGTATGACTCTTCTTTCATATGGTGTACGTTTGGAAAGTTTCCCAAATCGGTAAGGGAACCTTTCACACTCCTATTTTTAAAAGACTTATTTAGTTATGTCTTTTAATTTACTTCTTTTTTATGTTGGGATATGTTCTTATATATACTTATTGATGTAAATTTTATGTCCAAGTGATGAGATACCATTTCCTCTCTCATCAAATAATTTTTTGAATTTTAAGGTGACGCCGTTAGGCTGTCGAATTTTACTAAGGGAACTTCTTAACCCAATTTCGATTTCTTTGGGTTCAACATGTAGTTATTGAATATGTCATCCTTTGAATATGTGTGAATGACCTTTGATTGTTTAAAAATTAATATCCACTTATATTGGGTGTATTTATATTTCTCACACATAATTATGAGATTGATTTATCCTTAATTTAAGGATACCTTCTTTATAATGGATTTCATCTCATTTTATATTTCTATTGAGACTTCATTGTTGTTATGCACCAGTTCACTCTTATATAGTGTATATACTGTCATTTGGAATATTATATCATGAATCCCTTTATTCTCATGATCTTATAATGTTCTGATTATATGTTATTCCTCAATTATTGTATTCAAGTGTCTCTCATTTTGTTAAAAACCCTTTAACTAAAATATCGTTTTAAATATTTTCATGATTTATTCTTATAAATATTTCCCATTAATATCCATGTTTTCAAAATGTTTTTAAGGATTTATTTATATGGATATTAACGGTTTAAAATATTAAAAGCTTCAAAGTGGTATGGGACACTTTGATTCAAAAATCACTTTTTTAAATGTTTTAAATGATTTTGAAAATGGTTTTCAGAATGGATTAATTATTTCAATATCTTAAAATGTTATACTGTTATTGCAATGTGGGAATTTTATCTTTCCTTTATGATTAAGTTATGTTCTATGATTACGTTATGGTTCTTGGGCATTGTTTACGAAGATGGGTGGTTCCGTGATAAACTAAGGGTGGGTGAGCCCGATATAGATCTCCAATGCATTGGGTAACACTAAGGGGTTAAACATTAAGATTTCTCCGAAGAGATTTAGGGAATATATTGTGATCGGTATTCCAAACGTAACCATGAGGGTTACCCCCTATGTAATAATGTTATGAATTCCTCAAGTTACCTTTATGTATCATGATTTCTATGATTAATTCATGATTTTATGAGGTATGTTAAAATGCTTATGTTTTATGAGTAAAGTATGATTTCATAGATGGATTAATGTTTTCATTTCGTACTTTTATATCCCTTACTGAGAATTTTATGCTCATCCCATGTTTTTGAAATGTTTTTCACAACTCACAGGAAAGGTACATGATGTGATGATAGTGTCAAGGAAGTGTCAAGAAAGAATCCATGTTTTATTTTAAATATGTTTCCGTTAATGGGAAAAATGAGTACTATACTTTATGTAACCACTTTGTTTAAATGTGGAATATAATGCATGATTTTTGATCTAATTCTCTAAAACTCTAAACCTAAAAGGATCCTCAACATGTATTCTTTGGAATAACTCAATATTAAGTGACGTTTAAGGCTGGGGCCTTATATAATTATTCTAAATTCCTTTTAAAACGTTTCCTATTAGATAGAATTAAAATTAGTGATAATCCCATGAGTTCTGCCTGTAAACTAGATCTTGATGAAACTGGGAAATAATTACATCAAACTATCTATAGTGGTATGATTGGAAATCATTTATATTTATAATATACTCATCCTGATATTATGTTAAGTGTGTGTGTGTGTTCCCCCTTTCATAAAATCTAAAAGAGTAACACCTAATAGCCGTCAATTTATTTTAATAACTCAAATATACTACTAATTTAGGGTTGTTCTATCCAAGATGAGATGGTTTTGATTTAGTAAGTTATTTTGATGCATATTTTGGTGTTTATAAGTTATATAGACTAAAATATACTAGAGATGACATATTTTAGGAAAATATGTAGTATCAGGGTGTAGTAAGAAACAAAATTTTATTGCACTATCCACTGTTGAAGTATAATACTTGGCCAAAGGTAGTTGCTATGCATAAATATTTTAGAAGATATATAATTTACTATAATGTTGATAAAAATTTATACGTGTTTTTATTAATTTTGATAACATAAGTATGATAAAAATTTCCCTAAATATATTATCTCATTCTATAACAAAACACATTTATGTAAGACATCAAATTTTGATAGATCATTATCAAAAAAGTTATATAACATTAGAATTTACCAATACTGAACATTAGCATTTTAATATCTTAAAAAATACATGAAATAATGATAGATAAAATACATAAAACTTGTATTGGTAATGATAATTTTTGGATGAAATAGTCATCGTTTATGGGTCACTTTTTTGGGTCTTCATTGATAAGTCTCTGTTGATGATTCATCATTGATAAGTCATCATTGAAAAGTCGTCATTGATGACACATCATTGATGAGTCAACAATGATATGTATATTTTGATAAGTCACCATTGATGAGTCACCATTGAATGATTAACTGTTCCTTTTGGTTACTATTTTCTTATTAATGTTATTATTGTTTTATTACGATTATATTTTTTTGGTTTTAAATATATTATTATTTGGTTGTTTTGAATCCCTTAATGATAAATATCTCCAACTAAATAAAATCGATTCATTACCAACTGAAACGCTTAAACTATTAAACTATTTTTTATTGATCTAATCATCTTTCCTTCCATATATTAAGAACTCAGCCGATCTGAATGGCGTATGTGAAGCAAGTAGTAGTGTTGAATCCAGAAGAGATGATGAAATACAAGAAATGTAGTGTATCTGGAAGTAAATTGTATATTGTTTCACAAAACCTACTTATGAAAAAATGAGTTGTCAAAGAAAAAACGGAAATTGATCTACAATGGATCCCATTTATAAATACACTAGTTTTGAATGTTATAGAAGAATAGAAATAGATGAACAAGCCCACATCAAATTATCAAGTTTATTATCTGAGGTTATTCGATTATTTCTATCAAAATACTGAGTTTATTTTCAAAAAGAATGTTGATATGATAAAAAATTTCATTTAAGGAAAATAAATTTCCTTCTCTTCAAAGGAATGGGAAATGTTATTTAAAGTACCTCATAAAGTGGTATTTGAGGATATTCATGGTATGATTCCAAGTGGTAGGGAAATATTAAAATACGAAGAGTCTCTCCAATAGATGACTGGATATGGTAACTTGAGGAGACCTAAAGATATAGACCTTGATGGGGGAATGTAAGATGTTATTCATGTTGGTACAATAGGTTTTGTGCCAATGAAAATATAATTTCAATATCATGCTATATCAGGATATTTACTTCCTATTTATTATGAAATAAGGGAAACAAGTTAATCTGTGTAGATTTTTTATGATTCATATATATGAGATGTGCAAGAAGAGATCTAGATTAAACTCCTAAATATATGATAAGATGATTTATTCCATATTATATGCTAAGGTATTTTTTAAATTAAGATAATAAAGATAAATATATATTTGGTGGGTTTTTATTATAAAATACAATTGGTAAAAGTGATTATGTGAGAAAAAATCCATAGAAAAGAACTGGGTAAGAGATAAAAAAATTGTATGACAATATTGATCATCCAATAATACCTAACGATATGGTAGATCCCAGTCTCTAACTCGTTGAGTTAGTTGATCACTTGGATTTTGTTCACCGTGAAAATGTTGATAAGGGAGTGGTGGAAGAAGAATATGATTTTTCTATTGGAAGTGGGGAGTGATTTAAAGATTCCTAAATCACATATTAATGTTTATGTTTGATCTATTAGTCCTGAAAGTTCTTTTCCTAATAGAGAATCTCTTTTAGATGAAAATGATAAGGAGAAAACTGAATTATATAGAAAATCATAGTTTAAAAATCTCCCACAAAAACATACGGTGAACAGAATGTTAATGGAAATGTTAGTTATAAAAACACTACAAAAAAAATATGTTGACCGTGATCATGAAAAATCAAATAGATATGAAAGTAGTGATAAATATGATCATGATGATGGAGATAATGAAATAATATTTGATCATAGAGATTAACAACATGATTGTGGTGGTGATGATGATGATGATTTTCATAGAAATAATCATAATGACGGAGATGCCTCTACTAAACCGGATCATGATATGGTTTAAATACATCCTTCATCACTAGTGGTATAATGTTCTGACAAAAATGAAAAATATTTCAAGGCACTGAGATGGATGATTTTCAACCAATTAATGAAGAAGAAGTGGAAGATTCTAGTGAGGGGGAGAATAATACCAATCATTTTGATTAGAATGAACATATGGATCAATTAGAACTAGTATATAATTTACAGATAGCTTAAACAGAACGTGCCCCTTTTGTACCTGATGTTGGTCAATCCTCTCAAGTACCTAGAGAATATATAATTTTTTATTACACAAGACCTGAAGTTATTTATTTTAAATAATGGGAAAAGTATAAAGGCTTTGTTTGTATTGGTTTGGATTATAGTTATCATATCATGAGTATGAAAAGGTTTTCATAGGATAAGGACCCATTGTTGATCTAATTGATCAATATGGGGAGTTGCAACCTTTTACTACCATAGATACAGATAGATTAGTTAAGGTTTATATACCTCATGAACAAAGTGTTCATCTTTATACCCAATATTTTTTACCACCAAATGTTGTGGAACAATATGGTTTAGAGTAATTTCAATGTATTGTGAATTTTGATTTGGACTCCTTGAGAAGGAATTTAGATTTAGATTTTAAAAATGTATTGAACTCTCAACCATCTCCATTTTACAAAATCCATGAATAAGTAACTTGATTTTTGGTTGAGTTGCTTATATTAAATATACAAATACAATTTAGAGTTCATATTCAAGGAATTAAAGTAGAAAATATAATATTTTTAAAATATGTTGAATTATTTGAAGCTTCAATTGGTGGGATGAAATAATATTTTTCAGAATGTTTTAATTCTATTTCCTAGATGTTGGAAATAATGATTGATGTTGTATCTACATCACCTGTACCTCCTTCAACTCTAATAAAAATTGATAGATATCTACTCCTTCATATTATCAGTTATGAGATTAATAATGCAACGAGTGACATAACTTCTCATAAAGAATAAATAAGGACAATCAATCATTATAGATAGCATTTTTGTAAAATGATAAGAGAATATTCCATTGATCTACGAGATGATAAGGACATCATCAAGAAAGAAATAAAATATTATTATTTAAGGATTTATAAAATTCATTAGATGTTTGATAACATCATATTTATGGTAGATAATTTAATGTATTCACCCTTGACAGGGTCCTTCAATTATGAAGTGAATCAATTAAAGGATATCACACCATCTCTACAATGATTTATGGAAGAGAAAAATGTATTTCTTTAGTTCCATGAAATGTGGATTAGTTATATATTTTATTAACCTCATGACACCCTATATACATGTCCATATTACATCTGTTATTTCCAGAGAGGAAATTATTATGAAAATATTTCTTTCCACCATAGCCATAGAGCCTGATCAATATATACCTGATGTGATTACCCAATCAGATATCCTTTTTCCTCCACCATTTATCCTATTATTTTATCACAAGCTGATGCAATCTTACAGTTATGCCTAGTTCTTGTTCATGACCCTCTTCCTATTACCATAATAATCCCTTCAATTAAAACCTATACTATATCATTCACTACTAATATCATCTATTTAGATTGATGCAAGGTTAAAGGGAAGGAGAAAATGGACCAGCCACTAACCTACAACCAGTGAATCTGATTAGATGAAATATTTTTATCCGAATCATGTCATTGTACTTTTTATCTTTTTATTATTGTACTAAACATATTTTGTCTCATATTATATTTAATTACATACTGATATTTTAATTTCCATATTTTTTATTTTATTCTTATTTTCATTTTTAGTAAACTCAAAGAGGGAGATAAAATGGGATTTTATTTATATATATGATTATTCTGATATTTAAAAATTTTATTTAAGTTGTTTATATCACACATATATATTATAAAATGATAATTATATCTTATTTAACATTTATACGTTTCTAATTATCTATGTTTATTATTTATTTCATGTCTTATAAAATTACATGTTTTATGATGATCAAAAAGGGGGATAATGATGGAACCATCTTATGTAGAGTGTGTATGACACTATCTTCTTTTAATGATAAAAATTCAGGATTATTTCAGTACTAATGATTCACTTATTGTATAATATTACTTCATATGGTAAGACTTATTTTATGATAATTCTATTAAGTATTATGGGGAGTCATCATTAGTTGGGATCCATCACCCTGACTTGTTTCTATAAGATATGAGATACCACTGAGGTGAGTCACCACCAGCCTTGTCACTTGCAGGCTTGTTACACCTATATGAGCTAGCGGCAAGACGATCTACTATTTGGTTTGTTACCTCTAGACTCTGAGTCACTGTCAGACTGATGTACCAAAAATTTGTGATACCACTAATATGATTCACCACTATATTCTTGATATAGTTGTTATTAAAGGAATTTAGAATGAATAGCTCAATGACTATTACTTTTTCAGAGATAATTTGACCAAGTATTAATGAAGTAGTCAAAGCTGGTCTAAAGATTTTGTACCTCCTTCAAATGATGCTTCTATATATACATGAACTAAATCTCCCTATTTGTAATCAATATTTATGAAATATACATCGATTACAAACCGAAAATCTCAAAAAAAGTGTGTAATCAAAATTTTGAATCCATACAATATCACTGATTCATTTACTTTGGAGATCAACAGCACCAAACCACATAATCTATTACATAGATTGATTGAGATATTGATAGAGATTAATTAGAACATTTCTATAAATTCCTATGATCCTCTATTCTATTACAATTTCCAAGAACGAAGCTCAAACTTCTTGCCAACACAGATTTGTGGACTTCAAACATCATGAGCATACCAGAATGAGAATTAATATATTATTTATTACCCTTACAATTTATTGTTTTTTTGTAGTGTATTTTTATTATGTTATCAAATACACACTATCTCTTGCACCAAACTACATAATACTTGTTTTTCTCTCATTATTTTACTTATTTTTACCCACATTGAATATGGAAGAGGTATTTATGTGCCATGTGTTATCTTTTTTTTCAATGAATAACTGTGGTAAATGCTCTTTCTCATAGATATCTTATAGTTTTTTTACATGACACTT
This sequence comes from Viscum album, assembly GCA_963277665.1. Taxonomy (NCBI): domain Eukaryota; kingdom Viridiplantae; phylum Streptophyta; class Magnoliopsida; order Santalales; family Viscaceae; genus Viscum; species Viscum album. The sequence continues at coordinate 618,772,123 of OY728146.1, read as the reverse complement.
TTTGTGGGTTTATTTTATTATTATCATAATATTCCTGGTAGTCTGTGATTTCAATGTAAAGAGGATTAAGCCTCATCTTGAGGCCGAACCTCTTGTTTATTATTTTGTGTTATTGTTTTTTGTTTTATTATCTTACCATATATTTTATTTAATCTATAATAAAATTATTACTTTAATAATTAATCTTAAATAGTGTTTATATTTTTTTTATCTGAGTAAATTTATTTCTTAAGATAAGGAAATTCTTAATATTATTTTTAGGTGAGACATAATCACTCTTTGATAAATATTTTAAAAGGATAGATATTATATCATCCTTTTAATTGATTAATTTTCCAGTTTTCTTTAATAATGGGATTTTATTTTAACGTAATATTTAACATAAATTTTTTTAGTGAACCCAATTCACCCCTCTCTTGATTTACTTACTCTAGACAACGTAATTTATCAAGAATTTTATAAGAATCACCTGTGGAAATGTATTACTGAAATGGAAAGATACATTGTATGTGGTAAATGGGGGCATAGAGAAATAACATATCAAGGGAAAATGAGTATTTCTATTAACAGAAAAAAAAGATGGATAATTTTATTCACATTGTATCAATTGAATGATTTAAATCTGGGTAGAATAGACATTATGAAAATTGATTCCCTAGGGGAAATCTCTTGAATGGGGCCATAAAAAATATATAGATAATGGATTAGATATATTTAATTTTATTTCTGTTGAATATGAGGAAACATTGAATGAAATATTAAAGGTTTGTATTATATTTTCTCATATACTTTGATATGTTTGAATCATAGGACATGATTCATATTTTTATTATATGAATGAAGTATTAAAAAATATAATTGAAAATCATTATTAGTGGATTGTGAATAAGGTTGAATGATTAAAGTGTATATATATAGGGTTTCAAGAGTTATGATTTATTGGTAAATTTAATGTTGATGATAATATTAATATTACTAATTTTATTTTGATGATTTATGGGATGGTAGTACTATTGAAAAAATTAATGAGTTTTAATAAATATTTGACATATATGTAACCCTTTCATTTAACTTTTGTTTTTGTGAATATATTATTTGTGGAATAATAATTCTAAATTTTTCATACATATATTTAAAGTTATTGATAACCATTAGGATTAAGATATTCTTTTATTTTGATTTAACAATAAACAAATGGAATAATGGAATTATTATATTTTGTGAACATATTTTTTATCATATAAATAAATTTGGGATTAAAAATTGATTTAGTGACTGTGTGATTATTATTATTTATAGAGAACATAACTATATATTTTGGGTACATTATATGATTATGGTAAATGGAAATAATTTTGAATAAGATTGTGTTTTATTTTAGGAATAAATGTTGAATGGACATTTAAATGTATATAGGAATTTCATTTTACATCAAGGTGATTAAATTTATTTATGAAAACTATTATCATATATTATAGATCAGTTGATTAGAAAACAATATTTTTTTCATTATATAACTTTATGATTGAATAATATTATATTGTGATAAAAGTTAAATTTTCCACAAATATATATGTGATCAAGTTATTCTGACTTTTGGGTTCTAATCATGGTTTTGAATACATCAAAGAGTTTTATGGTTATATGTTTATATAATTTTTTAATATTAAATATGGGCATTATTATTGAGGTTTTTTTGATTAATGTAGTATTTCCTCATATTGAATATTATCATACATTTTACTGAGAATTGTTTTTCAATTAAGAGATAAAAGAAGGATAGATAACATTTCATCCCTTTCTAGATCTTAGGATCCATTAAAAGTTAGTTTTAGCACATCAAGCATGAATGGTACATCTTAAATATTCATTTCATGCAGTTAGAGAGAAAATTCATTTGGGAATTGATCAAAAAAATAAGCGATTATATTTTTTTGTCAAATTTAATTGGATCAAGTAATAATATTTTCTCATGTTCTCTATCATGATAGTAGAAGAATCCTCTAACTCTACGAAATGGTACTTGAAATAAAAATGTTTTCTTTATATCTATATTTATATTGAATAGATGGTCTACTTTATTCCCTACATATAAATGGTTTTTAGTGACAAAATTACTCATGAACATGTTCTATATAAATATTTATTATTCATTAGATGTTATGCTTCTCTCCCAGTATGCATTTTCACCTGCCACCAATTTTATCATTATTTTGGAACATGATAATATGTTATTTTATGGGAATATCATATTTAAATTCTCCTATATCCAAAAATATATTTTTTATCAATTTTTATAATTTGGGATATAAACAAATATATTTTTATATATTCAAATTATTTTTAATTTATGATCACATGTTTTATCTTCCACTCCTTTGAATTGATTTGGAAAATATTGTAAACCTTTTATATCAGGCCTGAGATAATATTTTGACGATATAATTTCTTGAAGGGGTATAATATAACACAAAAATATTTTATAATTTATTTTCATTGAATAATATATTGTATAGAATGTCATATATGAAACATCAAATCATAAACAAATCATAATATATTATAATTTAAATATAACCATTATCTAAAAAGCTACTGATTTGGTGGGTATGAATAGACAAAAACATTTTATAAAATGTATAATTAATACTTTTCCTTTAATAAATTGAATAATAAATTATGAATTTATTTTCAATTGGTTTTAAATGAAGACAAAATATTTTAAACATAAAAAAAATAATTTTCAGAAATATTTTTTATGTGTTCAATGTATTTTAATAATAATAGATTAAATTTGTTATTATTTATAAATGATTAAAATTAAATAGGTAGAATATATATTAAATTTAATTATAAAAACATTACCTTAATTATAGCCATTATAAAAGCAATGATAATAAGGAAATTTTATGTTTTGAAAATAATTTTTTCTTCAAAAATGGTTTTTATTACATATTAGGAAAGGATAGTAAATTATCCAACTCCTATAGCCAATATAAAGATTTTAGATAGGTAAATAGGAACTAGATAAAAGGTATCTCATCTTGAAGGGATTAATAGTTTAATACTTGTGGTAAACTACATACATAATTGAAATTCACATTAATTTTTTTTAAAAAAAATACACAGATGGTTTCTTTGATAATTCTAGTATTTTTTAAAGTGTATCTATGTGTATAATTATAAAACACATCTTAGTATATAATTAAAAATAAAACATACGAAATGTAACATTCTTCCCCTTCCTCATTGGATTGAGAAGGAGGTGAGAAACTACTTGGCCTTAGTCGATGTTCCCAAGTCACCAAAGGCTGGAAATAAATTCAGAGGGAATCAAGAACCATTGGGGGATGATTTTCTGTGAAAGAAAAAATAACCAACAAGCTATGAATAACCACATCTATATAGTGCATTTCAATAATTTAAACCAATGAAACACATTTCCAACAAAATTCCAAGCAACCTGACCAATTTCAAAAATAATTCCCACACAATAATACAACTCAACCACGATGATCCATAATCAGAGTACCAATTGGAAGAATAAAAACAAACCCCATGATTTTATGACACAAATCCACCACTCCAAGATAAGCTCCATGCTTCAATCACCACAAAAATATCCAAGGATCAGGATGAACTGTAAGCGAAATGAGATGCGTTACCCTTACGTGTGTCACAAAATACAACATCTGGAAAAGAACCAAAGTGCCAAAGCAGGGGTTGAGTACAAATACACAGTAGGTTTTCCCCAAATGACTTCCCTACACTATACACTTGGACCGAACCATTATAACATTTATATATAGAAATTTACATTAAAAAACATATAGTGAAACAATTTCTAGCAAACCAAACACACTCTTACCAAGCCATTTTTTCCTAAACCCACACATTACAAGGGAATGCCAACAAAAAAACTATAAACCACCTTAACATCACATATTAGCAAACTATTTAATCTTTATTATCCACATGCACAATCAAACATAGCTATGAATTTTCACACACTTAACCCAGTGTAACAATCATGTTGGAACTTCCCATCTAAAACTGTTTACTCCATCTCAAACATAGTTGTAATTCACACCCATTTATCATTGATGGTGGCCCCTCCATCCATTACCCATGTTGCTTTTAGAGTGTTACATCCTACCCACATCACACCCCTATCAACATACTCATAAAATTGTTAATGCAACAACAAGTATATAGACCCTCTAGAGTGACATCAATATGAAAACAACTATTTCAAAACAAAAAAAATCCCTTAGGAAATCATCCATGCTATTTCACATTTCAATAAAGCAACCCATTTTATTGAAAACCATTTTCCACAAAACCTTTTCAAAAATTAACACAATATACCAATTTTAGAATAAATATTTTAAATTCCAACCATAGAGAACATTTCACCATAATAAGCCATTTTCCATAAAAATCTACCGTGCATCACAAAAATGGACGTCAACCAATATTTATACATAAAAACATTATGAATTTCAAGAATAACCAATTAATTTGAAATTAAATCCTCCTAGTTCTACTAAATGGAGTCAACAGAGAAGCCACCCGCCTTAAGGTTCTGGGGAAGTCGACCCGCACACAACTGCACACCCAATCTGGGTGAAAAATCTAGAAAACCTACTTAAATCCCTTTACCTAACTCAAAAAAAACAAAAATCTCAAAATTTTACGAAACAAAAACCACAGATCTACATGTTATGGGTCTAGATATAGAAAACTATGAGAGAGAGAGAACTAGATCTATGGAAAACCAAGAAACAGCCAAGAGATAAGGCTTACCGATAATGAATCATCTTTACTGTACCATGAAAACCATTCGAATCACATCCAAGATGAGTGGGAAAAACCATAAAACCCTTTAAAATAAGATATCCAAATTAGGGTTCGTATGGGAGAAGAGAGGATGAGTTTATGGAAAATACCCAGTGAACCTGTAATTAAAAACCCAATTTTTATTTCTGCATATGGTTAGCTCGCATGGTACAAAAAATCATGCGCTAACCGTGTGCATTTTAATTCTTCAATAGGGACCCCTCATGGTTTACTCACACTGTTAGACAAACAATGCACATATCATGGGAATCCCATAACCTCCACACTCAATGTTACATAGAGATCATGCATGGTTTCCCCTAACCATCTTCAAAATATTCTCTTTTCGAAATGTCCCAAAACTATTCCAAAACCTTCCCAAACTCTCTATAACATTACCCAACCACTTTACATATGTAAAAATACATAAAAAGGGATACATAACTCAAACTTGGAGTGCTACACTCTCCCTACCATTGGAATATCCATCCTCAAAAAGTAGATAGCCTTATATTTTTTGAGGGTGCTGAGGTCATTGCCCAAGTATATCTTTCTCCCGCTCCCAAGACTCCTCCTGAATCTTCCCATGTTTCCATCTAACCCAAACTAGATTGATGATTTTACCATTGAATACATTCTATTTCATATGCACCATATTCATAGTCACATGATCCTGTGATGCATTCGGCTCTATCTCAACACGATTCCAATGAATCACATGTTCATGATCCAGATGATACTTTTTAAACTAAGAAACATGGAATAAATTGTGCACTTCCCAAAATTGTGGTGGAAAATATAATTGATAATCCTACTCCCCATCCCACTCAAATATCTCAAAAGGCTCAATATACCTCATAGATAACTTACCCACCTTTTCAAACAGGTGATGTGTAAGTCTAGGAGAGATTATCGAAAACACATGATATTCCACCTCGAATGAAAATGGTCATTGACCATGATCTGTACATGATTTATGAAAACACTTCACCGCACCCATTCTATTCTTGATAGACTTTATTTACTCCATCGTATCTTAGACATGTCACAGCCTAATCATTGAATTCTTTCCTGTTTCCACCCAACAAAGTAGTGAAAGACATATACTCCCATACAATGATTCAAAAAGATCCATATGTATGGTGGCATGATAACTATTATTATATGAGAGCTCCACTAATGACATGTTATCCTCCCATGATCCAACAAAATCTATCACACAAGACCATGAAAAATCATCCAATGTTTGTATCACTCTATCGAATTTCCCATCCATCTAAGGATGGTACGCAGTACTCATGGTCAATTGAGTCAAAATGGATTGTTGTGAGGATTTATAAAAAACGATATGCGAACCTTGGATCTCTATCTGATAAAATATAAACTATAACACAATTCCTATTTACCAATTTTTGGATATATATTTTTAAAATATCCTCCACCATATTATATTCACGAATATGGATAAATTTTCCCAACATTGTGAGATGATCCACTATCATACATATAGAAGTGTTCTTTCTAAATATTCCTAGGACACCTGTAACAAAATACCTCACTACTTGTTCTCACTTCAGGATAGGGATTGGTAATGATTTCTCGATTCCTGTCGGCCATTGATTATCTACCTTGACTTGCTGACAATTCAAGCATCACAAAACAAACTCTTCCACTTCCCTTTCCATACCATCCCTCCAAAACTGTTATTTCTATTCCATATTAAATTTCATGAATTCAATGATGGACAATCCATATGGAATGATAATAATATCTGAGAAATTACTACTAAAAATTGGCTAGTGCAACCATCTGATTCTGAAAACACAAATCTGAATGCCCATTAAGTTCCCATCCCTCAACGATATCCCCATCACTGAGTCATGACCTCATCTCCATACACTAGGAATCATACACCTATTCCTCTTTGACCAAACTAATCAAGTCATTGACCAATAAGTCCATAAATAAATCCACCCTATAACCCTAGTCCTCACATTCCAACCGCATGTTGGATATGACTGACATCAACATCCAGTGATCTAATGCCTATTTCACCACCTATGCAAATGACTTCCTACATAATGTATCTGCCACAAAATTTCCTTTTTCTGATGTGTAAATTAAGTCGAATTTGAACATCTAGAGATACATCTTCCATATAATTTTCCTCACTTTTAAATATATTTGGGATAAGATATTCTTTATAACTCTTATGATCAGTAAATACTGTGAATTTCTCATTGAAGAGGTAATGATGCCACATTTTCAAAACATGAACCACAAAAACCAACTCCAAATAATGTGTTGGGTTATTCTTCTTAGTAATCCTCAACATTCGTGAGCCATATGCAACCCCATGATCCCCTTTCATGAGGAAATATCCCAACCTTGGTCCGGTTTCATCACAATACACCACATAGCATTTTCATGGTTCTAGAAAAACCAATATTGTTGCAGATATAAGGTGACCCATAAGATCGTAAAAATATTTCTAATGCTGATCATTCCATTAAAATAGAAAAATTCTTCCTTGATAATGTTTTCATTGGAGAGGCTAAATATAGAAATTCATGAAGGTGAGGCCAATCATGAGAAGTTGTGAACAAGAGGCATATAAGAACCAGCTATACTATAGATTCTCTGTATCTCAAATTTTTTTTGGAAGTTGCCTTGAAATAATAGCCTCTATATTTTCTGGATCAGGTAAGAAACTCTTCTTGTTATCACATGGCCAAGAAAACAAACATCATGTATCCAAAAATCACACTTCGGCTATTTGGAATATAGTCGATGATCTCTCAAGATCCCCAACACTATCTCCATCTTTTTCACATGTTTCACCCTTGTCTTGGAATGCACAAATATATCATGACCAAATACTACTACAATTGAATCTAGATATTTTAGATAATATATGATTCATCAACTCAATAAAAATGGTTGGTACCTTCATTAGACCAACAGGCATAACCACATAATCATAATGTCTATATCTATATCTGAAATCTATTTTGGGAATATCCTCCTTCGACACATTGAATGATGATACCCTGATCACAAGTCAATCTTGACGAGCCATTGAGCTCCCCTTTACTGATAGAAAAGTCATCAATGCAAGGAACTGGCTATCTATTATTTATCAAAACATTGTTATGATTATGATAATAAAAATACGGATGAAGAGTTTCTCCTAAATTTTTAACCAATAATACTAGAACTTCCCATGGAGATGTGCCCTGCTAGATGAACCCTTTATTTTCTAACTCATCCAACTGTGCTTTCAATTCCCCCAATTCTATTGGTGCCATCCGGTAAGATGAAAGCGATATAAGAAAGGTCCTCAGAAAGAGATCAATCATAAAGTCCACTTATCTCCTGGGTGGAAACCCATAGAATTCGTCAGGAAAGACATCTAGAAGCTAATCAAATACCGTTAGAAAAATGTTATTCTCAACTCTTCCATTGATTCCAATGACAACACCACCAACTGATATGAGATCATTCCAATAACAGATGCCAACAAACCTATTTCACCCAACATTTCATTACACTATCCTACAAATAGATTTCTGACACCACCATCCACTATAAATCTAACTATATGTGTATAATAGCCGATATGGGTGTTAAACATTGAAAACCAATCCATCCCATATATTATACCATAAGAATCCATCTTAATCACGAACAAATCCCACATCAACTCAACCCCACCTGTAACTATAAAACATGATCTATATAGAATGATTGGATACTCTCTTTGACCTAGAGGAATTTGATTTTTCAAAAACAAAGGCATAATTTCCAGAGTTAAACCCATAAAACTTACAACTAGAGATGAAATAAAATAATGTGAAGCACCCATATCAAAACAATGCTTACATCAAGGTATAATTTAAAATAATTTTACCTTTCACCATGGATGGTCCCGACTAACTATCCATCACAACATGTTTAGTTCCAAACAAATTCATTCTTTCTACACTCTTCTCTTTATTTACCTACTATGAATTTATTGTATTCCTTGAATCATCATGACTAACTTTCCTCTATGAATGAGGGTTACACTATTTCCCCTACCAAATTAATAAATAGGACCCCTGCAAACTCTGAGGAGTGTCATGAACACCCAACCTTGGAGCATTACGACAGTAGCACTGAAGATGACCCATCTGCATACATTTATGACATGATTGAGGATATTCTATATAATACAACATTATGTGTCTTGTATAACCTCCCTAAATACATCTCATCATAGTCTAGGGATTTGGGGGAAGATTCACTGACCCTACCATCAAATTTTGAGCCATACTCCCACCCTAGAAAAAAGTATCCCTCCCCCTCTATGACCCCTTGTTAGAGTTCCCACCATTTCCCATGGGTATAAATATTATTCCCCTACATATTTACAAGAAGATAACCCATTCAGACTATATTTATCTATTCACCATTATTGTCTAATCATTTATACATAACATCTCTAATTTAAAATAAATTTCTTTCCTCATCCTAACATCAAAAATATGTTCCTTCAACAATGTACTACCCGCCACCTTAGGTGAAAACCACGCTATGTTTATAAACATAGTCGCGTATTTTGTTACTGATTGGTTATATTACTTAAAATGAAATAATTCTTATGTGCTCTCAACTATGAACATATGATGGTATAATGTTTTGTTAAACATTTCCTCAAAACCCTCCCAGGTCATCCCTTGGTCCGTTCCAGCTTGGACCGCCAACTGCCACCACTGAAGGGAAAGATCTTACAACATGTATGTTTCTTACTCCACATTCAACTCCACCAGTGTTCCCAGGAATAAAAATATCCTATTCATTCTATTAAACCATGCCTTTATCTATTTCAGTTTCAAATCACACCTAAAAATGGGAGGATTCTACTTTTTAATCCTAACTGCATGATCCACATGCTTTGGATCATCCGATTTATTCCCACATTCCAAAACATGGAAATCTTGCACTATAATCTTCACTAGATGTTGTTTTACCTCGGCCTTAGGTGTAACTGCATTTTTAGCAGCCTAGTCCGGTTGTTCTCTAGGACACCTACTAGATTCCATTTCTGTCAACACAAAAACAACCATAAGTCTCACTCACATTGAAGGAAAAGGCTAACAAATTTGAATTCAATTATATTAGAAATAACACAACTAGGATTTTCACATGATCATATGTCCTATGTTTCACCACTATTGAAAAAACATGTTTTGAAAATTGAACCATTTTCAAAATACCCCAACTACCCACTTTTCATATTTTCCTATTTGAAGATAATTTCCAAATTTTTCAAAAATATATATATCTAAATAATAATACAAATCATTATACCAATGAAATATGCATACCAGTGGGAAGTAATTTCTACCATTTATGTCATGTTTATGTCATTGGTTACACCCACGATAGTAAGATTTCTAATTCCAATAAGTGTCTCCACAACACTTGTGTAACCAAATCTGTATTAACATGATGTTTAGAATAAAATAGTTATTAGGATCCTTTTATGATACACATTTCATGTTTTGACTATCTTGCACCTTGCTACCATACCAAATTGAAGAATAGAACAAGGAAAATCCCAACACCAAGACCAACAATTAAGTCCAAGGAACCAAAAAATTTGGATGTCAAGGACCGAACAAACTGATACCACCTATATCATCTCACCCATTCCTCATTGTATTGAGAAGGATGTGAGAGACATGTAGCTGTAGGCAATGTTCCCAAAGTGACACATGATGGTAATAAATGCTGAGGGCATTAAGAAAAATTGGGAGACGATTTCCCTAATAAGAAAAACAACCAACAAACATTATATGACCAATGAAATCTACATAATTGAAGTCAACAATGTAAACCAATGCAATAAATTGACCCAACCAATTACATAACAATTCCAAAAGTCTAATAAAACTCAATGACAGTGTTTCATAATCACAGTACCAAGCGGAATACTACAAAAAACCCACAAATCTATGACATAACTACACCACACCAAGCCAAGATCCATGCTCCAACCACCAAAAAACCATCCAAGCATCATGATTAACTATTTGAGAAATGATATGATTTACCATTACATGTGTCCTGAAATAAGACATCTGCAAAAGTACCAAATTTCCAATGCAAGGGGTGAGTACAAATAATTAGTTGTTTTTTCCAAAAATACACCCTCACTCAAACCACTTGGATATAACTATTAGCAAATTTATATAAAGCAATTTATATAAAATAACAAACATTGAAATAATTTCCATCAATCCAAACACACCCTTACAACTCATTTTTACCCAACACCACACAATACAAGGCAATGTCAACAAACAAATCGTAAACCATCTTACCATTGCATATTAGAACACAATTTCATATTTCATAGCCTCATGAATAATCAAAAGTGTCTAAGTTTCAAACACTTAACCCAGTGTAACAACAATGGTGGAACTTCTCATCCAAACCCATTTACTCCTTCCCAACCATAGTGGTACTTCATTCCCACTTTTTTTATGGTGTTTCTTTCGTCTACTATCCATCTCCTTTTTATAGTTTTACTCCCTACCCACATCACACCACTATCTACGTTTTCATAAAATTCTTAATCCAATAACAAACATATACACCTGTTAGATCCAAATCAATATGAAAGCAAATATTTTGCAACCAATGAATACCATAAGAATTATTCCATTCCATATCACATTTCAATAATGAAGTCTCTTTTATTGAAAACCATTTTCACAAACCATTTCATAAATCAATCAAATATATAAGTCATAAAACACATATTTTAAAATCCGACCCCAAAGAACATTTCATCGCAACAAACCATTTTCCCCCAAAATCCACCAAGCATCACCAAATGGGTGTAAAAATATATTATCACATCACAAAATTATCAATTTCAAGTATAACCCATTAATTTTAAATTAAATCCTTATAATTATATTAAATTGAGTTGGGAGAAAATGCACCTAACTTATGTTTCTGGAAAAGTCGACCCACGCACAACCACACACCAAATCTAGGTAAAAACCCCCCCAGAACCTCCTTAGATCTCTTTCCCTATCATAAAAAACATGAAATATCAACATTTTTGGCACAAAAACCCTACATCTACAGGTGATGGGTCTAGATCTAGAAAATCGAGAGAGAGGGAGAACTAGATCTATGTAAAACCAAGAAGCAACCAAGAGATAAGGATTATTAGAAGATAACCACCTTTAACCCACCTTGAAAACCATTCAAATCACTTACAAGATAAGTGGGATATCCCCTAAAACCCTTGAGAATAATAAATCCTGAGTTGGGATCAAATGGGAGAAGGGAGGTTGAGTTTAGGGAAAATATGGGTGAACCCGTAATTAACCCCCAATTTTTATCGACAAACATGGTTAGCTCACAAGGTCAGGAAAACCATTTTCTAACTATATGCATGATACTACCCCAAAAGAGATTTATAATGGTTTACTCACACTATTATACGACCCATACACAAACCATATGAATCCCACTACCTCCACATACACGGTTTTCTGTAGATCCCTCATGATTTTCCCTAATCACGTTCAAACCATTATCCATTATAACTTCCCAAATACCATTCTGAAACCTTAAAAAAATTATAAACATTACCCAACCACATTACATACAAAAAATGAAATAAAAATTGTTATATAACTCCAATAGGGGGTGATACAATAAGGGGGTCTGATCAAATGCTCAGTAAGGGTAAATTTATAGTGGATACTAACATGAATAAATAAAAATAATCAATATAAAATGGTATATAAATAGAAGCACATTCTATTTAATAAATAAACATGACATTATATTATAGAGACAAATTATTATCAAATAAATCCATATAAATAATCTGGTAAGCTTGGAAATTATCCATGGATATTATAACTTATTCGATAATCACATAGAAATCAATAAATGGTCTCATAATTAGATAATAAAAAATATAAGACAACTAAAACATAATTTTGAGACCATTCCTGAGACACTTTAAATCAATGAGTAGAAACCCATCTGATTTGGCCAATAGATTTTTCTCATGAGACCTGTCGATGCATCAAGGGGTTATCTATAATCAGGACGCACAGATAACATAAAATGTCTAATGAATTATACATATGAATGGGATGAAACTTAATCAAAATAAAAATTCTTATTCAAAAACTGACATATGAAATAATAATATTTTCCCAAATAAAATAATCATTAACATAAACCATTTTGAATAATAAGGGAAATGGTAATGAAATTGTACCTATTTTGTCAAACTAATCACAACCATGAAAATAATGAATATGGATTATATAAATACAACATTTACATAATGTATCTTAATTATAATAAAGGTTTTATGTCATTGGTGATTTGAAAAACCATAAAAATGATAATAAAACATTCTGGTAGAAAATAATATTTTCACATTAAAAATAACCTTTTAAGAAAAAATGGAAAAAAATATTTTGAAAATAATTTTATTAGAAAAAACTTTTTAATATTATAAAATAATATTTAAAACATTTAGTGTTCATGATGACAGTAGATTTCTTTCATGTCGTACATGTCAAAAAATATATTTCATTTATATTTTTGGTAAAAGCCAAACATGCCCGATTTCAATGACGACGTGAAGATCCCTTAAAAAATATAAAAAAGAAAAAAAATGAATAAAAACTTCCTTAAATAAATCATTTTTAAGAGGATAGAAAATATTTGAAAACATTTTTAGAGAACATGGAATCTGATTAAAAATGATATTCAACTGAAAAGTGAAATAATGTAATATTTTCATACGAACATTTTATCAATAATTATAATTAACGAAGAGTGGGAAATGATACTATTAACTGAAAATTTTCATCAATGACCATATTAAAAAGAAAATATACTATCTTTAATATGTAGATGTCAAATAATTTCCCTTTGGGAACCCTAAAACAACAATCCTGAATAAAGGTGAGATTATGAAATATACCCTTAGAACATTGGTTTATTTTGAAACATAAGACACATAAAGGATATAAATATAAATGAAACTGTAAATACAATGAATAGGAATATATTCATGACATATAGTATCATTAGGTTTATTATATACATCACACAAATGAATAAGTAGTGAATACACATACGTCTCACTAATGTAAAAGTGAAATGAGAAACCCTGACCTCATGTCCATCCTACTTCATGTGTGGTCAAACCTCCTATATTGTAAATATAGGTTTATTATATGTTTATTTAAGATACATAATCACATATATCATATAATATATAATTTAATTATAGTATTTAATCACCCCTTTACTATAAATTCATTGCTGAAATCATTATTTCATGTGAGAATTTCATCAATTTTCATATATGATTCTGTTTGGTAATTTTTTACTTTTTAATTTGTTCGTGGTAATAAAATATATAAGATTTTAACGATGAAAAAAATATAATATTTATTAATTGTATATTTATTTATATTAATCTTTTAATTTATGAGATAGAAAATTCACTACACTGTTCATAGAGATAGTAGGTTGTATGTACGCATGAGTGTTTTTTCCGTTTTTCACAATTAATAGAAAAAAATGAAAAAAATTAATAGATATTTAAATAATAATTATTCTTTCATAGATATAATTTATATTAATATAATTTATCATTATTACCATACATGTTAAAAATGACTATGTTATTCGTAGGTAGTAGTCTGTACATATACACGAGTGACGTTATTGTTTTCTAAATAATTTAAGGGTTAGAATTTAGTTTTGAAATTTTATAATAGATGTTTTTTTACATAATAAGTATAAAAAATATTCATTTAAATTAACCTTAAAACCATTCATGTAGATCATAAGAAAAAAATGAATCTAAATGCTTTGTGAGACGGTAATCCACTACACACATGAGTGACATAATCATATCCCACACAGAATGGAAAGTAAGAATTTATATTTGATATAATTAATATAGAAGAACAAAAATTCCATTAATATCATATAAATATGTGAAATATATCATTATATCCATTTTTTGAATGTTGGTATAGAAAATTAATTACATTGGTTCGTGAAGCGATAGTCCATTGTATACACAATCAATGATTTCATTTCACAATTGATAGAAGTGTATATTTTCATGGGTTATGAAATTAAAATAATAACAAATATTAATATTTTATATTCATTTTTTATTATATATTTATATTTCTAGAAATTTTTATGTTGGTGTTAATGAAATAAAACAAATATGCATATTTAGTAATTTTACCTCTTCTTCGGAGATCCTATTTTTGTTTATACCTAAAGCATTCACAAGAGAGCATAATGATCAAAATAAGGCATTGGGAATTTGTATAGGGATGTAAGGTAGGTATTAATATAAATATTGGTAGAAACAAATGGTTTTTTATGTGTGTTGAAAGGAGGAGAGGGGTGTATTTTTATAAGTTAGGGACATGATACATAGGGAATTTTTGAAAATATAAAGTGAAACCAACATTTTTATCTTGCCATAGGAATCCAAAAATAATTCATTACAAAACCTAAAAGTTGATAATGTATAAATATTTCTGTAAAATATTATTTTAACCTTAATTTTTTCATATTTATTCTTTTCCTTCATAGATTAATCCATGGTAATCCCATTTTTACATTAAGGACATTAATTAATTTCATCATAATTAATTATGGTACAAATTTAAGTGCATAATAATAGAAAATATAAATTATTATGAATCCAAAAAGTAAATAAATTTTTTCAAATTCAATACACCTAATTTGTAGAATTCTATTTAAAACTAAACTAAGATGTGATAAAAGACAAATTTTTGGACTAGATCATTCTCATAATTATAGAATGTTTAATTATAAAAAATCAATTTGAAATTGAATCTAATGGAATAAGTTAGTCAAAATGTAATATAGTTTAATTAATTACACTTTAAAACTAATTTAATGTAGGATTTTACATTATAAATAATTTAAATGAAAATTCATTGTTCAATTAAAATCCTTATTTTTCAATTTTTTTAATAATTTTTTTTTCATAAAAGTCTAAAAAAATCAACTAGAAAAAATTTTGAAATCTATATTTTAGAAATTAAGTTTATTTTTTCAAATAATTTTTTTAAATCATTACAAATAAATTTTAAATTATGTGTGAAAAGCATGATTAGAAATCCTTTTATAGAACATATATTTTTTTTAGAAAAATTATTTTTCTTTTAAATTGTTCTAATTTAATTTGTTATAAATATAAAACCATTAAATTTATTTTATACACGTGAAAATAATATAATTTTCATAATATAGTATTTAAAATTCATACCCACAATCATAATGACTAGGTTTTGATGGTCATGTTTAAATGATTATATTTTAATAGAGTATCACATTTCATTAAAACCGAGTATTGTGTGAATTGAAAGTTGTCGAATAGATTGAATTTATTTAAAAATAAATATATTGTAAAGTCTTATTTGTTACATATTATTATAAGCTTTTTTAGCTTAATGTAATGTAATCTATTGAAAATTATGATTCTATTTTAAAATCTCAACATGTTATATTCTACCCTCCAAAAATAATTTATGGCCTCCCAATTTAATCTAGATCTCAGTAATGAGGGGTTTAAAATTTTAAAATACATTTATTGTAGTCTAACATCATGATAAGGGATGGTAAAACATCATCTTTTTATGAGATAAATTGAATTATGAAGGAAATTTGGCATAATCACATAAATAAGGTTCTAATTTGGAGAATATATGTCAGAAGTAAAGATATGGACATGGAAGAAATGCATAAATAATTATATAGAGTGATTGAGATAATTTATCTTTATAATTTGGGTGATCTAGATAATTTCATTAAATAAAAAACAATAAATTCATAAAGGGTGAAAAGGATACCGGTTCATCAGAAATTAAGGTATTAGGATCACATTTTTCTTTGAAGATCCTTTTCCAAGAGTTGAGAAAATATTTCACAGTCAAATAATATAAGTAAATATACATACTATATATATTTATATTTCATTATAATAATTTAATCCACTGGTTGTTCTTTGATCAATGTCCATTTCAACTCTTACTCCAACAAATTAATATCAAAAAAATAATTTTGTATGCCTAAAATACTAAAATTATCTTTTAACAAATTCTATGTCATATAAAAGAGTAAAAAGGTATTCCACATACCTTTACTAATACTAGGATTTTTAGAAAATTCTAGGAAATTACACATAAAGTTTAACATTATCCACTACGTAATTAGTTAAAAATATGTGACATCAGAAGACATTGGAAAATATTTTTATGGAAGGCCACTAAATCATTATTATAATCCCCATACAATATAATGTGGATATTAATGTCACATTCCAAATATTTTAATATATTAATCTATTTAAAAACATAGTAAATACCTGTATGCTTTCCAAAATAAAATCATAGTTTGTCAAAATGTTCCATTAATATAAACAAGAAGTAAAATCAATAAAGGATAAAAATAAACCAAAAAATCACTAACCAATTTCATCATCACCAATATTGTCCCATAAAAATATCTTTATCTATGTCATATTAATATAGAGAACATGTTAGGGGTTACCTTCTCACAATCATGTGTTTTGCAAAAACATCAAATCTCAACCAAAACCCTCATCATAGACATGAGAACCATTCAATATATTCTATAATGTTCTGAATTGAAATAGTAATATAGTACTTTCATTATACATTTAATAATTATTATAAAAAAAATATCATTCATAATATACTCTTATAAAATAATTACTGAATCCAAACACAAGAATATTAATCATTCAACTTTATTTTTAAAAAATAAACTATAATTAATGATCATATTCTTAAATAAATCATTCCTTATATATATAATTTGTAGTCTCTTAAAAATTAGAAATATTAACAGTACTCATGTGAACTTGGTGATTCTCTTCATGATATATCCCCCTATGACGTCAATATTTATAATTACCGAACCTTCCACATTTAAAACATTCAACCGTCAATAATACCATAATGACACTATTATTCTCATCCATTGTGTAAACCATACATTTCATTGTTTTCTGTAAAATTACATAACTTTCATCCTTATTCTCCACAAATAATACAATTTGATGTTTCTTTGAGACACTATATTATGTGTTTCCTTCCACAATTATAACATGATGAAAATAGTACCTAATTTCCTCAATGGTCTACACTATTAAAGATCTTAATGAAATATTTAATTCTATTATTTGGTGAGTCTAAGAGTTATATAAAGTTGAATGTTGTTATTCAAATAACATGATTAATGATTATGAATAATCAAAACAATTTACCCCAATAACAAACCCATTTGGTTTCACATTTTCACATTTTCTATCACATTCAATGTTAACCTGATTAATTATGGTTACATCCATTCACTAAATCCAATAATTACATTGTAAGAAAAACGAATCATATTGGGAAATCACAATGTCTTGAATAATTATTTATAAGATGTCAAACTAATTACACCTTATTCTCAATATATGGCATGTACTATTTAACATAGATTATTCGTGGTTATTATCTATTAAAATCCTTCATGATGGATAGTAAATAAAATGTAAATTTACTCAATAACACTACAAGGACAACCAAACAAGGTGCACCATGAGAATTATTTTTATGTACCTAGTAATGCTCGACTAGAGCCCGATACATCTTTTTTGGATTTTCTACCCATGGGTATATCTACTCTAGAACCACATCCACTTGTAGTATCAATATAATGATGTATTTCTTTTTAAAACTAACTAATATCTACATTAATAAACACATTATGATGTTATTCTATACCTATTAAAATTTTCTATAATTATGATATGTTACCTAATATATGTTTACAAAAATATAGTTCTCATGGTTTCTAATAATATTTCTCTAACACCAATTACAAAGAACACGAGTCTAGTACACTGGAGTCGGTGGATCCTTTATTATATTTTCACTTGAAACAAGGAATTACATCCTAAAGGACTGAATAGTGTTATAGTCCTGGTAAACTAGATACATAATTAAAATTATAATTATATTTTAAAGCATAAGGTATACAATTTTTTATATATGAGAGAATCATTATTCCACATAGTGTATCCTGACATATCAATCATAAATAACTTCATCGTATCATGGGGAAAATAAAAGATTAGAATGGGGATATATTAAATGCTCACTAATAGTAGTATATAGAAGAATATATCATGAATAAATAAACATAATCAATATGGTAACATAAATAAACTTAAACATGTTCCATTTATTCAAAAACTAGTCATAATATTAGAGGAATAAAGTATTCTCAAATAAATACATATAAATAATTGTATGATCCTGAAACATATCCATTGATATTCTAAGATATAAAATAATCACATAGAAATCAATAATTGATCTATTAATTAGGAAATTAATAATTCCAGACATCTAAAATATACTTTCAAGACCTCCCATATGAAATTTAAAATCTATCGGTAAAAACTATTGAATTTCGACAACTAATTTGTCCCATGAGACTACTAGATGCATAAAGGGGATATCTATAACTAGACCACACCTTTCACATATTATTTCCACTGCATTCATCATATGAAATGGTTGAAACTTAATAAATATAAACATTTTTACTAATAAACAGACATATGAAATGATAATACTTACCCCAGTGAAAAAAATATTGTCATAAACCACACATAATAATATATTGAATGGTAATGAAATTATAGATACCCAATCAAACTAATTATAAACCATAAAAATAAATAAGAAGGATTATATCAATACAAAACATCCCCAGTTGATCATAAGTAAAATAAATTCTTTATGTCATCGTTGAAAAAAAATACTAAAAAAAATTCATTAAAACATTATTGAGGAAAATAACAATTTCACTTTGAAAATAAAATTTTAAAAAATAAATTTGACTATATTTTTGAAAAATATTTTTGTTTTAATTTTACCTTTGAAACTCATAAATTAATATTTAAAACATTATTTTTTTCATGATGATGGTAACTTATCTTTTGGTCATATATGTCAAAAGAATTATTCCTTTCAAATTTTCAGTAAAATCCCAATGGCCCTTGTTTTTGAAAAAGACATGAATATTCTTTTAAAAAAATTTCAAAAACTGAATATTGTTAAAAAAATTACTAAATCATTAGAAAAATATTTTAAAAAAATTAAAACCTCTTTAGAAAACATGTATTTTGATTTAAAATTATTTCTGATCGATGAGAGAAAAAAAAGTTACACTATATTAAAAATCACATCTCAATAATTTTTGGTACAAAGGAGTGGGAAAATGGTTATATTACTTTAAAAAGTTAATTAATAACCGTTGTAAAAAAATATTTTAATTTAATAATATAAATATTAAATAATTCCCCTAAGTGATATTTAAATAAAAATGATCATCAACAATGATGTTATTGTAAAAGAGACCATTACAACATTCATAACTTTTTAATAATAATATCAATGAAACAAATAACATAAAATGAAACATTAAAAACAATTTATTGAAATATATCCATGATATAACATATCAAAATTTTTATTATATACACCACACAAATGAATAAGTGTTTAATATGGAATATGTCTTCTGGAAGTAACAGTGAGACAAGAATCAATTGCATTAGGTTTGACTTCGTTTTTATCTATCGGAAAATATCGTATAACAAATATATTATTATAATATATCTCTTAATGAACCATAATAAATATATCATACCATTTCATATTTACTAGGATTCTTTTATCACCCTTTTATTATTAATTGTATATAGAAATCATTATTTCGAGGGATAATGGATTTGTTTTTAATGTATGTTTTAGTTTGGTAATTTCAGAATTTTTTATTTGATTATGGTTACATAATTTACATAATTTTATTCATTATATAAATATAATATATATTCATTATATATGTATTTAGTGTAATATATAAAATATTATTACAAAAAATGGATTAAACCATTCATGGAGATGATAGGTCGTACAAACACATAAATATTGCTTCTATTTTCATGAAGGAAGAAACCAAAAAAAATAAATGTTGATTAAAATATAAAAAATTATTATTATTTAATATATAGAATTTTTTTAATAAAATCAATTCTTAATACCATCCATTGAAAAAACATTTCTCATTGCTACACTAAGGTGGTGGTCCACACATATTCACGAGTGACATTATTGTGTTCTAATGGATTAGATAGTACGAAGTTATTAGTGATATTATATTTATCTAGGTATGTTTAGATGATAAATATAACGTATATTAATTAAAATTAGTATTAATATAATTCATGGAAATGTTAAGTTAAAAATTAATTATATCACATAGTGAAGAGATAGTCCATTGTACACAAGGGTGACATTATCATATCCCCCCCAGAATGGAATGTAAGAAAGTGTATGGTATTTAGTAGTTAAAAATGTATGAAAATTTCATAAATATCATGTAATTATTTTTAATCTATCATTATATAATTCTTTTAAATTTGGTGATGGTAAACAAATAAAACTGGTTTATGAGGTGGTAGTTTGTTGTGGAAATAATCGATAGTTTTGTTTCACATTTCATGGAACTGAAGATGGATCTGGGTTATACCGATAATATAAAAATATAAATGTATATATGATATAATAGTTTTATTATATTATTATATTATATTAATGTTTTATGTAGGTTGAATACTAAATAATATAAATACACATGTTTAAAAATTTTAGCTCTTCTTCAGAAATAATCTGAAGGTTTATTCCAAAATCTTTCATAAGATGGAAAACATATCAAAATAAGGCTAATGGGACATAGGGAATAAATGTAATCTAGGATTTTGGTAGGTATCTTATGAAGAAAAAGGATTTTTATGTGTTAATATGGGAGAAATGTGGGTGCCTTTTTATAATTGGGTGATAGGAAACCCGATTAATTTTTTAAAAGATAAAGTGATACCCCAACTTTCTTCATGACACATGCCTCATATATTTATAATTATTGAACCTTATATTTTATAAGGCTGGTATATGGTTATAAAATGGGTTTTGGGCTAGTTTTAGATATTTTAACCCTGATCTTTTTAATTTACCCCCAGTAAACCTGTTTCTTCTTCAACTGTGGTAATTAATTTCTTATATTTTCACTATTCAATATTGTAAAAAAATAATTTGGACATTCAATATATTATAAATTAATGTGATTACAAATAATTAATTCCTATTTTCAAATTAAATTCCCAAAATATTCAGAATTGAATTTAAAGTTGAACTACAAATGTGAAAAAATAATAGTTTTCCAAAGAGAAAATTTTCTTAAGTATATAATTTTTTATTATCAAAATTAATATGAAATTAATTACCATGATGTAAATAAGATTAATATTAATATAATTTGACTATTTCTACTTCAAAAAGAATTTAAATATTAATTTCAACCTATAAATAATTTAAACGAATAATATGTTTTCAATAAAAATCGATATTTTTTTCTATTGTTCAAAAAATTAGTCATAGTTCTAAAAAATTCACCCATTGAAAATTTTGAATCATATATTTAAGAATTTAACTTAATTTTTTAAAATATATTTCTTAAAATAGGTTAATGTTGATTTTAAATTATGTTCACGATGCGCGACTAGACAACCTTTTTGAAAAATATTTATGTCTAAAAAAACTTTTAAATGATTTTTTTCAATTATTATATAACCATTAAATTTATTTTATACATTTTTAATCCATATAATTTTCACAATATAGTTTTTATTATTAATAGATTCCAACTTAATGTCTAGTTTATAATGGTTATGTATAAATAATAATATTTTGTAAGATTATCGCGTTTCATTCAAACTCGGTGTTGTGTTCATTGAACAAAATCAAATTTATAATAAAGTATTGGGGTGTTAAATAATATTTTATACATTTGGTTTAATGTCATATATGATCTTTGATATTATTTTCTTATTTTAAAATCTATGTTAGTTACTCAAATAATATAATATATTTATACAAATTTTGGTAATTTAATTTTTTAAAATTGAGATAATATTTTATAAAAGATTTTAAAAATTTTATTTCTATTATTTTTTTAATTTTTCAATAAAAACTTAATTTTCATTGAATTTTTAGAATATATATTTTTATGTAGAACTATTTTATCATTTCAATAATTTATAAAAATACAAATTTTTTAATGGTTTGAATTTCAATTTGGTTAATTTATATTATTAATAATTTTATTAATATCATCGAATTAAATTTTATGCTTATTTTTTTTCTACCCACTTGTTATAATTATGAGAACATTTTCTAGAAAACCAATTTTAATCATGTTTGGTGGGTTTAATTTTCAAATAAAATCTAAAAAATCTTTGAATTTAATATAATAAAATGTTTTAAATATTTTTTATTATCATACAAATATTGGGTAATAATTTATAATTAATGTTTGGCCATAATTATTTTTGAAAAAAGTAAAAATTGTTTTCAATGGTTAAGGTTAAATATGTTTATCTAGGTTAAACAATAGTGATAAGGGTTTAATAGACCTAAAAACATACCTAAATTTTATTGCATTCCTATATTTATGCCCCATGTCATCACATATTTGTAAATATTCCATTTTGGGGGAATTATCATGAGTATTAAATTAATGTATTTGAATCTTTTTCAAAACTCTAAAAATCACCCCTCCCCTACTAATAAAATGAAACCCCTCTCCTCTTCAATCCTAACTTCCATATAATTTTATTTCTGAAACTATCAACCAAAATTCCTTCCTAAAATCCCTCCACATATCCTTTTGGTCTTATTTTTTCAGAATATAATCCATATAGAGATTAAGTTGTAAATAAAATGATATTGTATGAATAAAATGTATAGTTCTTAACCCATCATCATTGTTTAATTTCTTCTTCGACATCATTGAAACTTTTATAAACATCTGGATATAGTAAAAACTTATATAAATATACTTATTTTTTATTATATTTGTGGAATAAATTGTATCTATCTCTTCTTCCATCAAATGAGGAATGAAAACATCATTCATGTTTTTGGAGGACTACAACCTCGTGAACCGATAAAATTTGTTTTTCATAACTCCCTCTAAGGAGTGGTCATAATGATGGATTTAATTTATATATATGATATTAATGAATAAATTATAGTTTTATAAATATAATTTATCATATATTTCTTTACCATTCCATCCAGTTAAAATTATAATGTTGTTCATGCGTATGTGTAGATTACCACCTTTATGATGTAATGTGATTCATTTTTCATTAGTTCACCACCTAGAGGTATTCATATTTATATTTGAAGAGAGAGTATAATATTTATTATTAAATCATGATTATGTGAAGATAGAATAATACTTACATTATTTTTCCCTATTTTTTAGAAATTGATTTGTTACTCATGTGTACTTATGGCCTACATTTTCCATGATTATTACCTAATTCATTTTTCCCAATCATTTTAAATGGATGGCTATGAAAATATTATTATTGAATAAAAATTTTAAAAATGACATTATTATTATTCTATAGATTATGTAATAGTGTAATGTTTTTCTATGTTAAATATATTAAAGACCAAACATTCTCAAAACACCTAGTGTCGATAAACCAATTAAGTAATTAAATTTTTCTTAGAAATAAATTATTTAATGATAATGGATAAAACCAATAATAGGTTTATAATAAATTAAACAATTAACATATATTCATAAAGAAATATATAAATAAAATTCATGGAAAGTTGGGAGACAATTTAATGGATTTATAATCTTAATTTCTTTTCATTAAGATTAAGTTATTTCCCCTAAATGTTTTTTGTGCGGTGTATAAACTACCTTATGGAATTTTTATACCATTAATTTAGGAAATTTTAGAGTTTAAAAATCAATTCAATGATCTATCATTCAATGTTTTATTGGTTCATAGTTTATCAATTCATAAGGGATACTTCACCATAAAACCATGTTTTATGTATTTTAATAATTTATTTTCTAAAAAAATGCATGTCTATATTAATAAAAAATCATCTTATAAATGTGTTTATATGAAAATAAATTTATTATAAATTAGATTTTATGTCAATATTAAAAATTTTCAAGGATTTAAAAAGGAATATTTTTAACATATTTTATATGGAATTCTTTTCATTACATATAAAAAGAAAAATAATAATTTTCTATTTTAATTTTTATTATGTTAAAGGATTCTCTCTTGGCCATCATGATTATTTGATGTTCAGGTTTGATTATAATATTCCTTATTTCGATAAAAGAAAAATAATCTTTTAATTTATTCTGGGTATTTTAGTTTTGAAAATAGGTTTTTAAAGGAATGGGATATATCAATATGTAAAAATATATCTCTTATGGAATCAAAAGTATATTTTTTTATTTTGATGATATAAATGGAAGATTAATTGAATTTTATACATGTTATTGTCGTTGGAAATTAATTTTTTATTATGTGAACCCAATATATATATCTTTAATTAATTGGGTAAAAAATATCTTCTATAGAGGATTATATAGGAAGTTAACCATGTATGTTTTACCATTTGTATGGGTTATTATAATGGTTATTTGAAGATGATATCTTAAGGAAACTTCTTGACTTTTTATGTACTTGATACTTATTATTTATTCAAATATTTTATTTTATTACTGAATATATTGATCTTCTGTTTTTTTTGAAATTGTTATTCCATTTAGGGAAAAAGGTTTGTTTAAAATGATTTTTTTATATGTTCCCATGTTTTCTATGAAACCCTCATGATTATGATTTTTGAATTTATATTTTTTTATAAATTTTTTATGAAACCACTTTTATCAGAAAATATGGTTTCATTTTTAAGTAAATGAATATTTAAGCTCATCCCATTTTTAATGGAGATCCCTATTTTCTGATGGCATTTTTTCATAATATACTAATGAGTTTCTTTATTTATTTTTTAAGTCCCTTACTGTGATTATTATACACATACCATATTTTAAAAAATTAAAAGTGTTTTAGGAAAAATACTGAAGTCAAGATGAAAACTGATGAATATTTTTCATAAAAGAATCATTTATCATTTTGAAATATTTTTATTAGGTGAATATAGATACTAAGAGGAAGTAACTATGTTTTGTTGTATAGGTTTATTACATTAAAATTATGTCTTATTTCTATAAAATTAAAAACCATAAAATATATTTGGGAATGATAGAAAATGAATTATTTTTTAATGATGAATTTATTGTTCAATAAGGATTATACCCACATATTAAAACTATATAATTTAATCAAGATTGAAAAAATAATGATAAGAGATAATTAGTAATAAAATTAAAAATTAATTTAAGTAACAAAAAAGTATGGATCACCTATAATTTATATTATTCATCAGAATGTTTCTAACACAAAACCGTACAAAAATATCAATATTTCATGCTTCACTATCCCCTATCATGTAGTTAATTTCCCCCGTGGGATATATTCAATATTCCACTCTGAAAAAAATGAAAAAACCAAAATTTATTTGAAATTATGTACATTTAATAAAAAATAACAATCATCCTATAAAATGCATTTTAGAGTGATATTATTTACCAAGGATATTTATAAATCATAAAAAATCTAAATTCTGATTAAATGTTTTTTAAATAAATTTCAAAAGTGCATATAATTTCTATGATTACAAGTACGCTCCAAAAAATTCAGAAATATTGATGAAAAAAATCAATATTATTTTATGATTCATGATATAGTTTAGTGGTGTTTGAGAAATATTTATATATAATCAATTAAATTTTGAAAAGTTCCAAAATTTCAATTGATTCCTAACTAGACATGGAAAATACACACAATTGAAAACAAAAACCAGCATGGAAAAGTTAATCTAAAAGATCCATTGGGAAAGAATTAATGGAATATTACCATTCAAGAACCATTTTAATATCCCTATCATTAATAAGGAAAGATATTTATTCCATTTTCCTCCTCATGTTCATTGAAATAAACCCTGCTTTATTCATTCGATCATACACAATTATACCTACCTCCCCAATATTTTCCCACTCAACATTTAATATGATTTCGAAATATGGTTTTTCACATTCTAAAGTCATAAAATCATTTCCATATAATTTATACATTTTGTCTACTTGAACAAAAGATTTATGAACTTATGAATATCTGTAGGTCTTTAGGATCTTTCTCAAATACTTATAAGGCTTTAGGGTGGGTAGGATTTTATGGTAATAATTTTTAGGGTAAATAAATATTATTGGATATAATATGAATATCAATGTACGAATTGGAGTTGAATACATATATAGATTCTTCCATTATTCATTTTTTCACATCCTATCATAGCTTATTTTAATTCTTTATAAATATTCTTTTCTGTTAATCTCTTACGTTGTAGATAACATTCTTCTCTTTATTTACTCTAGTAGGTTTCCCCAAAATTTTTTATTATCCTAATGAAATGAATTGAATTTAAAAATAACATAATATGTGTGATTTATTATACATATCCACATGCAATTCATCCATTAGAAAGTTTTTTATCATCATCATTATCAGTTTCTCTACTCCCTCCCAATAGCATTATTTGTTGTTTTCAAAAATATGAATTTCTCATCATATTTATTTTTTAGGTAAATAAAGGGTCTTTATTTTTTTATATCATTTTTTGTCCTGAATCCCATACATGAATGATAATAGAATAAATCTTTACACTCTTTCCATCATTATTTTTCACCTAGATCAACAGTAGAAAGGTTTTGAAGCATTTTTCATAAAATTTAAATTGATTCTTTAAAAATAGTTTTCCAACTCCTTTTATTTATTCCCCGCATGTGAATTAAACATAGATAATGAAAGGGAATATAGATATAGGTTTATAGGTTTATTGTATATAAAAATGGTTTCCTAAAAATTTCATTCATGGATGATAACGTCCACATGGATTGAATGTAAGGGAAGGCTTTCAAATAGATTTTACCAAACCCAAAGGGGCTTATAATTCAAATAAATCCCCCAATAATATATAATTAAAATACTCAAATACTATAAGTATTTAGATAAATTTCTTAAAAATTTATATTTATTCATGAAGGACTGGGTTATCTCAATAAATATTATATAATAAAGAAGATATCAAAATTAGTCTAGAATCCTCATTGGTAAGTGACTGAAAATTTTGGTACAATATGCCATGGCCTGATATTCAAAAATAAGTGGTTTAAAGGGATTCCTATTATTTATAATCTCATTTCATAATTCATAAATGGTATGTAAATTAGTCAAAATAGTCCCACATGTTTTTTTAGTATTCAATGTTTTTCAATAGTATTCATATTAAACTCACAGGTTTCAAAATAGACTAAAAATGTAAATAAAAATTGAAAATATTTAAGCAGCTGTTTTTAAAAAAAATAGAAAACTCTTAAAATAAAGGTCCTAAACTATAAGTTACCTCCCCTTCACTTAAAAAATATAGTTTTATCAATTAACTCCATGCTATGACCCATTTTATAATTATTTATATAGAATCACAGAATGGAGAAATTTAATAAGGAGAGGTACAACCTTGTGGTTGTTAAAGATAGATAAGTAAATGAATGTAGCCTTTTCCACTAGTACATATGGTAGATATATGGGTAATTCTTGAATCTTTTACCATTAATAATGAATCAGTTTTCCTCTAATATCATAATATTCATCTCACTATATGTGTAGACATTTGTGACTATAAATTGGCCATACCATCTATAACGAAGATGAGGTTTCATTATTTTGAGCTGATATTTTTATAGATACAATTGGACTCCATGGTGGAATATTTTGGGTTGCATCATATTATCATGAGATTCTCATGTTACCTATTTATATATTCTTAAATTTTAAAAAATATCTCTTCCAGTTTACTCATGTTATTGTAGTTGTAATTTTTTATATTTTTCAGCTCTATCCATGATCAAATTCATTTCTTTGATAGCCAAATATGGTTTGTGATCTTAATCCATAGGTATGAAGAAACTATTTTCGATATATTAAATTATAATGTCTCATTTTTGTTGATGATTTAGAATCCTTATGGAAGGATCATATGATATCTTCCATACATTGTCTCTAATTCTTCATGTTAGGTTTTACTAGATCTTCATAAATACTTATTGTTTAACTATTTGAAACATCATATTTCTATTTTTTAGGGACATTAGGGTGTATATTTATTATCATGTAGTCCGTGATTCCTCAGCAGGGTATCCACTATTTAATTTCAAAAGTGGTTCCTATAGTTACTTATTATATCTCTTGTAAATCCAAACTAATAAAATAATTTTTTACATAAAACATATACCACAATTTCAACATAATCAGTCTTGGTGGCACTGGATTATAACTATTTTGAAACATAATCCAATATAAAAAAGATTATATGATCTTTCAAATGAAATGGGAAAGGGTCTCTTAAATTTTATTCCTGATATAGAAACAAATTCCCAAATAAATATTAGGGTTTGAGAAATCTCTATCTTTTTGAAATATTTCAGAGAAAATATAGTTTTTATTACTTTATAAAATATTAATTTGCACACCCCAATAGAGTTGAAAAAGAAATACAATAGTCCTGAACTTTTATTTTATTTCGTTGTGTCCCAAAGTGGAAAAAACACGTTTATATGGGACAAAATTAAAAAAATAAACTTTACTTATAGGTAAACACCTCATTATTACTTGGTCATTGTAATTTTTTCAATGAAATTCATCTTAAAAAATATAAAATTAGGATTAATATTTGAGTTTTTGTTATTGTTGGATGATTTTATGAGATGGTACCTAGAATTTTATTTTGTAATGTACTATATCTACATTCCATGATACTTTTCCTTCTCCAAAATAGAATTCTTCTCAGGGAATTTTTTTATTCAATGAATTTGGTTTGGAATATTTACTTCAGTGGTGTTGGGTAGTTTTCTCAGGTGATCGAACACCTGATTTTTAACTCAATTTTTATCTTTATTATCCAAATTATATTAATCTATAAGTATAATCTATATTACCATCACGGTATTTTCACCTTATTTTTTCGATATGTTTCTAACGGTTGTATTTTCATAAAATAGGGTAAATTTTGTTCTTGGAAAAATATATTCAAAACATATATAATGAAGTTTTTTTGAAGGAAAACATTTTCAATGGTACTATTGTTGAATTTGAAATTATATATTGTTTCTGATACCTAATAAATGAATTAAGGATTCATTTCAATTAGTATGGAAATAAATACCCCCACATTTTGGTTAAAATCATTGCATTATAGCTCAAATTGATGTTCCCAATTGGGCGACTATGTTATTGGTGGGTGATTAATCTTTTTTTAAGTTCATAAAATGATTCTATGCATTCCCTATTAAAATAAAATTCTTATTATTTTATTCGTATCCTAGAAAAAGGAAGTTAAATCTTACTAAATTACATTATGAATCTTCCGTAGAAACAAGTATGGACCAAGAATGACATAACTTATTTAACAGATATTGGGAAAGGTAATCAATTTATTACAAAAATTTAGGATTTATATACCTCAATTAAATATTTTTGAAATAATATTATCTAATATTATTCTTCCTTCAAACATAGAATGATAAATTTCATAATTAAAAAGAATTATTTTTCTCAATACATTTTTTAAACAAATTTTCCAAATTTATTAAACAATAATAAAAATAATTATAGAAATAGTAATGTTATCAAGGAATACCTTCATCAACCACTATTGCAAATCGATCCTTTAATATCTCTAGTAAAAGGGATGAATCAATGATATAGATTTGCAGATAATGTAAGGGATGTTAAAGGGTTATCTTTAATAGTTCTAATAAAAATATCTAATGAAGGGGGCCTTTATTATAACTTTTTATTGGTGTTAAAGCCCCCATTTATCATTAGTTTTTTAGCACTATGAATGGACCCCATTAAATGATATTTAAAAAATCACTGATAAAGTCCCCACTGGTAAAGGTTGAAAATTATTTTCACCCCCCCACCACCCACCCCCCCATTTATTAAGAAAACCCCCTATTTTATTAGTGTTTCCTCCACCCCTTTATAATCTCACTTCCCACCCTATTACCATCTATTTATATAATCGCACCCCTAGTGCACACCCCTACCTCCACCCAGTTTCAAACCTGAGACCTCCAGCTTATACACCAGCACCTTTTCCACTACTCAATAATTTTTTTACATTTTTTGAAATATCCAAATATTTATATATGTTTGGTTAAATTTTTTCTATATATTTATATATATTTTTTGTATATATATATATATTATATATATATAAATATTTATATATATGTGTGTGTTTATATATATATATATACATATATTTCTAAATACATATTTATTTTTAAATATATTTAGAAATGGATATTGTTTTTTCTTTAGAATAGGTTTATATATTGAAAAATATATTTTATATGTAAATATGTTTGATTATTTATTTATAAAATTACATTTTTTGTGTGTGAATATATACAAAATTGTATATACAATTATATATTTGATTATAAATGGTAGTACATTGTCTTAATGATAAAATTCAATGGTATAATGTAAATAATAATGTAATCCATTGAAATAATATCAGCCCCCACTAAAAAAAGGAAAATATACCCCCCCAAATGACTCTTAAAATCCATCAAATGTTAAAAGTTAGGAAACAGAGGCTTAAAACTCAATATTGGTGGCCTTTTGGGCCATTATTGGTTTCAAAAGGGGTCATCATGGGACTCTTGGGGTCACTGAGGAGCATATATTTTCTAAATATTCAATCTCATTTCTAGTAAAGCTCAAAAAAACAACTGTAGTATAATTTTTCAGGGTTTGAAAGGCCATTGAATTTTAAAAAAGTTGGGTATAGTGACTATAAACTTAGATTTTTCCTCAATAAATATGATTATGGGTTCGTGTAGGTTACCAGGTTATAGATATTTCTATAGTTTTTGATATTATATGTCTTATGGGACAAAAAACAACAATATCAGAAGCTATGACAAATTTTAGTTATAATAATTTGGTGTACCCCGACTAAAAACATCATTTTAGATGAATTATGGGACTTTTTGGGGGTTGAAAAATAGGGAAAAACTTGTATATCTCATTCAAAACATTTACAGCATTAATCTCATCACATTCATTGATTTGATATGTAGTGGAACTCAAACGAACACATGGATCAAAAGTTATGGTTATTTGAAGTTTGAGTTTTATTTTTGACTTTTTTGATATTATAATATATTTTATTCCATTGATTACTGTATGATTTAAATCTCGTGGGAATTTATATCATTTCATAATCTTCTATTTGACTAGTTGTGGAGCTGAAACAGACTTTTGGAAAAAAATTATGGTCATTTTAGGGTTTCAAGGGTTTCTTACTGTTTTTAAGGGTTTTAAGAGTTTCTTGAGTTATTACCAGTTTTCAGTTTTCTTGGGGTTTTTAAGAATTTTTTATAGTTATAAGCCATTTTCACTAAATATCTTATATATTATGTGTAAATTCCTATTTATTCTTATCTAAAACATATTTTAAAAAAAATATATATATTATTTATATATATATATATAAATATATGATTTTATTAATGTATTATTATTAATTAATTTTTTTTGGAAATATACCTTTTATTGGTACTACTAAAGAGGAACTCATAAAGGGGGTGACTTTATATGTTCTTATAAAAAAATCACTTATAAAAACCCCCCCTTTAAGAACGTTTTTACTATCGCTGATAAAGGCCACCCATTATTAGCACTTTTTTAGAAGCATTGATAAATGACCTTTTATCAGTGCTTGTTACTAAAAATGATAAAGTGGGGATTTTTCAGAAATGTTTTGCAAGCATTGATTAAGTAACCCATTTAACTACGTTTTTTATCTCTATAAAAGACCCCTTTTAATAGTTCTTTTTTAAACATGGAGAAAGGGAGTCTTTAGCAGCGCTTTTAGCTGGCAGTGTTGTAACACTATCACTAGATATACTCATTTTTTTTGCATTTATGTTCTCAATTTCATCCAAAAAATAAATATCTGGCTAATTCAAAATATACCTGGGGAATTTCATGGCCCAAAAGGCATCATGTTATAGGAAAAATCTCCCAAGGGAAATGTGGAGGTTTTCTTTTCTTGGTCTTCTGGAGTAATGGCCACTTGAAGATATCCTATAAGTCATCTATGAAATAGTATTGAGTTCTTCCTCTAAATATTTATATAATATAGTCAATGAAATTAATTGAAAATTGATCGTTTCTAGATACTTTATTCATATTTCAATCATCAATACAAACTCTCTGACTATTTTGAAATCTCCTAGGGATCAAATCATTTTTCATATTCCTTGTAATATTTAGGTCTATTGTTGGAAACTACAAGGATGGGGAAAACCCATTCTGAGTTAATATAGGGATAGATAATTTTCCATGATCAAAACTTTCAATTATATTATTTTCTACCATTATTATGGTGGTGTTGGTACTTATTTAGGGTTTCTTACTTATTCCTGAATCTTCACTTAGAGTAATTATTTGTGATTAGAATTAAGGATTTATTTCTAGAATATCAGATAAAATCCACCCTATTTCTATGTTATTTTTTCTTAAATATTCAATAAATTATTTCCATGGGGTTTAGTAAGATTGATTGAAATTATTATAGGTTTTTTATCTCATTTCAAGAGATATAAATATTTTAAATCAGTGGTAAGTTCTATTGCTTCCATATTTGGGTTCGTTCAATAAATGAAATTATATTTTGGTTCTTCACATATAAAAAATTAATTTACTACATAAATTTTAACATATAATCTTTTACATCATAAAAAAATAAACATATTCATTATAAAATTGTGATTTTATATCTTCTTTAATTTGAATATAGAATTTCCAAAATTTCTATAATTCTAAACTGCCACATCATCAATACTATTTTCAACAAAATAATACTTTATTATAACTAAAAATTCATAAAAA
Source organism: Viscum album (assembly GCA_963277665.1). NCBI lineage: Eukaryota > Viridiplantae > Streptophyta > Magnoliopsida > Santalales > Viscaceae > Viscum > Viscum album. The sequence continues at coordinate 618,738,135 of OY728146.1, read as the reverse complement.
TAAAATGTAACTCCATTAATTCAGTATCTATAATATTTTATATTGTTAAAAATGATTGGTTATTTGTAGGGTGACTCATTAATTTAGAAATATTCAAGTGCATGGGATGGTATCCAAACTCCATAGTCAGGGTCCTTTCATGAATGTTTATTATAATTATATATTTATTTAATAATGGCCTAACAAATATAATGGTGGAGTTTCCTAGTGCTCTATATTCATCCATGGTAACCACATAGAAGTATTTAAGGACAACCAAGCCTTTAACTCTTACTAGTACATCTTTTAAAACTCTCACTAGAAAAAAGTGGATATGTATACAAGAACACTACAACTCTTGTGGGATTATTTTTTCCAATATATAAATATATAATCATGATGTGAATAATAACATTTATAAGTTCACCTAAAGTACACAAATCATTAGGAAAATTTTATACTCCAATTGTACTTGGTATATAGAATATCCCTAGATCCTGACATTTAGTGGGTAAAGATTTTATTATTTGAGTTATAAAACTTTTTCTTATACTAATAAATTCATTTCTATAAACTATTATCATATTGGTAAAATTATCCATAATAAATTTTAAATAGTATGGGATTTTATTTAGGGATTCTATAAAGGGTATATTAAATTCAACATTCTAAAAGTTTTCAACAATCCCCCTTTGATTTAATTAAAATTAAAACATCTTTAATTAAAATATCTTGGCTAAGTGGAAGGTATTTAATTTCCCATAAATTATTTTCATGTTTTTATGATATTTATATATTGCACCATAAAATAGTTTCATATACTTCCTTCTTCACATTTCATTCATTTTCGTGGATGGGTTTTTTTTTCTAAATTTTTCCATAATTTTCATTCTTTCTTTCCTAAAAATTAGGTTGATTTTTCATAGGGACATGTGGATGAATCTGTTTACCATATCTTATTGTAATCATAATATTATTTCCCATATTATTTCTAACTGTACAATCTGATATTTTCAATATTTTTTTATATAATCTCCACCAAACTGCTTATTTGAGTTTTTAGATTATTCATTTTATATTCATGACCATCAATTATTTATTGTAGTTATTGTTATTCATAGTATGGTACATTCATAAAAAAATTTTTAGAGGTATTATTTTATTATAGATAATGATGTTTTTTTAGAGGTTGGATTGTAATTTTGTTTAATAGATTGTTTATAAGAAGGTGGGTTTTGGAATTATTGTTACTGAATCGGGGTTTTGGGGTAGTAGTTCTGGTATGGGGTTTAACATGGTTCTGTTGACTTGTAAATCAGGGTAAGGATTTTGGTTTAATTCTCCATGGTGTAATTTCTTGTAATATTATTTGCTAATATTCTTCACAACACTCTATGTCCTATAATTCATCATTTTGTTTAGTGAAATGATTTGGTGGACATAAAATAAAACAAAATGTATATAGTTATTATTCTTTATTTATTAGATTCAAATCCAAATATCCCACCAAAAAAGATATCTATTCATGTTTTGGTAATATTAATAATAATGAGTAAGAAGTTCTTACCTCATTAATACCAATTTTACATATACCTATTTTACTGAATTTTAGGGAGTTTTTCAGAATCTTTTGAACTATACATTTTAATTCTACTATCGCATTATCTATCAGTGATAATCTAGGTGATCCATGAAAATGATTCCTATAATTATCTATAATACCGATTTACATGGACACAAGAGAATGGATTCATTCCATAACATGATATAGGATTCTAGAACATAACTTATTTAATTTCCCCACACACTTTTTGAGTGTCTTTGTAGATCATTTTTATATATTTTATCAATTTACTTATTTTTATGATTCTATAGGATAGAAAAAATCTATACAATAAACCCATTTTTATATCATCCCAACCGTATATATCACTTGGATATGTGTTGTATAGAATTTTTTTGGGAAAATCCTTATGGTGAAAAGGGAAATTCCCTCTAAATGAAAAATTCAGCAACTGCTCCTTGAAGATTCAATGTGGAGTATACATGTGTGAATGCAGGTATATGTCTAATTAGGTATTCACCTGCCAGAACATGAAATTTTGGATGAATATTTATCAATGTAGTTTTAAATTTGAGGTCATTTTGTAAATTTTCTATATATATTTTGTATTTTTTTATTGAAAACAGAGGTTCACAAAAATCACTTAACATTTGATTATGATTTATATCCATGATTGTTGGATCATAGTGAACATTTTATGTTTCACTTAAGTCTTCAAGATTTTATTCACAAAAATTAGTGTCTAAATTAGTTTTACTAAGTCTTACCATCAAGATAATTTAATTTTATATAAATGAAGGGTTATGATATTTTTAGAATATGTGGTTATAAAATTTTACCAATTATATTTGGAAATACATCCCTATCAATATTTATAATTTTTTAACACAAGATTCTTTTGGAGTGTAATAAATAATTTTTTTCATAGATTACTATAGCTGTATTGGAAACTATGGGTTTTCTCTAGAAAGGAGTGCACTAAATCTATTTTTAATGGTTAATTAGAGGAATGTTTTGATCTTGAAAAAAAGTATATTTGAAATAATGATTTAAAAAAAGATAATAGAAAAGTTATTGGGATTGGATTTTATTTCAAATTATAATAAAATACCAGTCTCAAATTATTGGTATTTTCATGTTATTAATTAACAAATGAGATTTTATGACACCAATTCCCCTTTTACCCAATTTTTAATGATAAGGTGAGATTACCCTATCAAGAAACTTTGTTTTAAACTACCCACCATAAAATATAGGTAAGTGTATTAGTGGATTGCCTCTAATTTACTTAACTAATAAAAAAATTGTTCATGGCATCCCTAAGTAATACGGGATTATCCAATGACCCTTACTCAAATTTTATCATCTGCATAAAACTCCACCAAATTTTCGATAAAAATTTACCAAATGTGGTATAGAAATTTGTGGAGGGAGATTATGGATCCCTGGCCAAGGATTAAAATATACATAGTTCAATCAAACATAACCGAATTCAAAATAAATATCTATTATAATTTATTGAAATCAATTACCATGATAGAGATCTTTGTATTAAATCATTGTGAATAAAGTATAACAACTAGTTTTACTTCCCTTCCCTAATCACATAGATTATTTACCCCTCCATTCAAGAGATAACCAAGATGAATGGAGTATAAGATAAAATTATATAAACAAAAACAAATATAAAAAATTAAAATAAGTACCCAAACATATTACTTGAAAGTTCCACCCATCCAAAAAAGTTTCATCCCCATTTTAAAATAAATACTCTCATTATATATAGGATCAAAATATATTATTTAATCCTAAAAATATTTTCATTGAAAACAATATTCTTGGTAAAACACTCCTAATTCCACTCTAAAAATTAGTTAAATCGTCAAATACTTATAATCCATGAATTACAAACCCCCATCCATCCCATAATGGCATCATGTGACCTCTTCGCCCATGTTTTTTTAATGTGTAAATTCTTATAGTACCCATGACTTCTCCCATGTTTATTTTTATTATAAGTGGGTAAATTATTTTTTTGGGAAATATGTGTGTTTAAACATTTGAAAATTTCTTAAGGACATGTGGGATTTCCTCACAAGAATATAACCATTTAAAATTAATACATTATCATGTTTATGTGTAACACATGTGTGGCCATCATGTAAACTAAACATGTCCTTACTCTGAAATCATTACGTACCTCCGCTTTTAGTTTTTTTCATGATATTTATCATGCATGTATCATTTCTTCATTTAGTTTCAATATTTTGTAACATAGAATCATGAAATGCTCGTTTCCTAGACTATAGACATGATGGATTACTTCTTTTTTCATTGTACTATGTATAAACATCATTGGGAACATTCATGGATCCTTATTTGTTCACCATCCTTAGATGATGAAAATGTCGAATGCGAGATGAATGTGGTCCTTCAAATATAATATTCTCCAATACATTGAAATAATTTTATCATTTTCAAAAAATAGTTTTCATCAGGATTACAACTCTTTGATAAGCCAAAATCAATATTTTTTGTGGCCTCCCTTAAATGTTGATTTACCAAGCATTAAACATCTTTGAAATTCTCGGATCATATCAAACTTCAATAATTACAAAATTTATTCATCATTGTTCTATTGTCATGAAAAAACCAAGATTCATATGTACACTAATACCTGAACCATTCCTAACACGTTTTAAATGAAATTCTTAATCCACAAGGATTGAAAACTATCATCAAGAATCATTTCAACATCAAGAAGGAATGGTTTTTGGAAAAATAAATATTAGAATTTCACTAATACAAGTTTTTTTTCAATACTCATCATGGGTAAATTTCTAAAATCATAATGGTGAAATGGAAAAATAATACATCATTAAAAGAAACAACATATTTCAAAAAACAATTCTCATAAAACTAATGTAATAGGTGGATCTCATCTCTAATGGACACATCCATCACTCTAGGTCCCACAAGTCAAGTACACCCATTATCTTTTTGTGGTTCTTTCCCTTTACATGGACAAAGCATAAGATAATATGTAAATGCCTAAAAGAAAAGGTATTATGTTAGATAAATTTCTCAATATGGTCTCACTAAGTGTTTCGTAATAAATTACATAATAATAAACCATTTATTCATTCTATTTATATAAAACAATTCATATAAAGGAATTGAAATATTATTAATAAAATAATCATTTACAATAAAATATTACACCCTGTTACCTTTCTATCAAGTATGTTCTCAGCCTTTGTTTTTTCCTTTTTCATTGTCTAGGTAATTGTGATAAGGAATTGGGATGATATCTACAATGGTGAAGTCTGTGATTTTTTGAAATTTTCAGGACATAAATTTTTATTTTTTGCTATCTGGTGGGAATTTTCATTCCATGTAATGGTGTAACAGAATGTCTAGTTGTCACCTAAATGATACTATGAAATTGGTAGAAATAATTAAATGTAATATGTTGTGTACAGTTTAAAATCCCATTAAATACTAAAAATAATTTTTTAAAATAAAAGGTGGTGGGTTTTTTATATATATTTAGTATTCACCAACTTCAGGATGTTTAATTATGTTGGACATAGTGTTAAATCTTGAGTTTCAGTTTTAAGAATTTATTTTGACTAAAATTCTTGTTTCCCTCCTTCATGATTTATTACTATCAACCTGTACGCTCTTCCTAAGAGATTCTAGTGATTTTCAATCCCTCCATATCATCTGTTTGGCGATTGATCATCATGTTGGTGGTGGTTTATCTCTTTAGGTACGCAGTCTTCTTGTCTCTTCTATCTCATTCTATCTCCCTCCTTGTAGATTGATAGATCTCCTTGAAATTTATTGATATAAATTTTATGTGTTGAATCTTGATTCTTTATTGAGTTCCTAGATCTTTTTTACCATTCTTCTTAATTAGCGTGTAAGGTTTTAGGGTTTGTGATTCCATGACAAAGGTGTGTGATTTCGTTTATGATTTTCTAATTGATTAAACCATAATTTTATTTCTATTATGATTTTTTTTCAATTTATTTTTATAGAACTCACACTAATGAGAATTAAGATTAAAATTGATATGGTATTTATTTTTGGAAAACCCCATAATTCCAATGGTATTGAAGATTGGTATGTATTTTATGTAATTGATTTCATTTTTAATTGATTTTTGTGGGAAAAGTTTTAACATTAAATTGATAAAAACTTAGAATTGGTTTTAGTTTGAAAAGAATGAAGTGATGAAAAAACCTATGTTTTTTTTGAAAAGAAATTTTCATATTAAAACTAAAAATGGGGAAATTGAATTTTAAACTGTTTTGAAATAATATTATCATTTTGGAATTACTGATTGAGCACATGGGAGCCTAGGTAGTTAGTGGTTTATTTAATACCTGAATTCATGGATAGTTATTCCATGGAATTATATTGATTATTACTACTTAAAAATATATATAGAATATCATATTCATGATGAGATGTTGATGGGTCTTATACGGCATGATCCTGAGGGATCTTTGTACACATACTTGTCGTGATCACTGATATGATATGTGTGAGAATCCTATAACTATAAATTAAAACATTTTTGGGTAGATGACCATGGTTTTTATTATAATTATTTTAATATATATATCCCACTAATATAGAACTATTTTTCCCATGACTAATAATTTACATAAACTATTTCACATAAAATGATTATTTAATCCTTTTTTAAAATGTTTCAATTATTTTAAATAAAATTATTATTTTTTATTAAATATAAAAATATACATCCTTGCTAATTTTGATTAAAACAGAATGAATTATTTCTTTTATTGTTATAGAATATTGTTTTGGAACACTTAGTGAAAACCAACAATAATTTTATCTAACACCCTACCATTTCTATTGAGAGATTATAGATTTTATACTACCCGTTTCAAGTAAAGGGAATGTGACTCTTAGATAGGGTGGTTATTCTTGTCCCTTTGGTCTCAGAGTGTTGATACCATTGGGATGTTTGAGCTTGTCTTGCCAAAAGTTGGCTACTTTGATGATGTACTGTTTGGGTTTTGAAATACCTATTTGGTTTCTAGTACAATATCCTTGAGTAGTTTTGATCATACTGTTATGTATCCCTATCTTCATTTTTTGTTCCCAACTGAAATTTGTTTCCTATGTTTACAATTCATTATTCTAGGTTCTAGTCAAAAACTTGTGGGGATCAGAAATTCACTTTAGGAAATGTTAGAATCGACTATATTATCATGGTGCTAGGTTATTTGAGATGTTTCTTGAAAAAGTGGTATTAAAGGATGTAGGTTAAAAATCATTCCTTGATTTTAGTATACAGTTGAGAAATATTTTTAGGGAAAAGGAGGTAGTTTCGAGTGATTTTATGGCTATCTCACAAAATAATGATCCTTAAGTTGGCATGGGTCGTTTGGGAAATACATTTTGGGGATTAGTTATTGTCTTTTCCCTACTTTTTATTCGGATTGGTTCCAATAAGAGTCATTTTTTATCTATCTGATGGGATTAATTTCCCTAGTTTATCTTGTTTTAATGTTGACTTGAGCACTCATATGATTACTTAAATGTTGTTTTTTGATGATTATTCAAATCATACCATTGCGAGTATGTGTGAATAGGATCAGAGAGGAAGCTTCTACTGAACCATAGTTAGGGAATCCTCTCATGGGCAAGAATCTATATAATTTTGTTGAATTTGTTTCCCAAACTCCACGACAGGCACCTGAAACCATTATTGTTCAAAATATAGATATGTAACATCGTAGGAATAAATATCTAAGACATACGTCATAGTTCCATCATCAGAAACAACCTTAATTCTAATGATCTATTCATCATTAGGAGGATAATGACTATATGAGAAAGATAAATATTCACTTTGATTTCATAGAAGCACCAAAAACAGTTATGGTAAGGTGTGATGCCTTTAATATTGATGGACCTAGAAAGAGATGGCATTATTACATAGTTATGAAAAATAATCATTAATGTTTAGAGTATAATAACTTTAATGTTATTTCCATTGACCATTTCTATCCTGAGTATACGGTGTTGGCTAAGAATATAGAGTTTTTCAGACATAATCAGACTAAAAGGACCATGATGGAATATGAAAACTAATTCAATTAGCTTGGTTATTTTTCACCTAAGATTGTATCGAGCGAGGAGATGATGGGTATAAGGTTAGATATAGTACTTCGATATCATAGTAATTCATAGCTGTTCTTGATAAATATCTATTCTTATGCTGGCATGTCAGATACGAAGTGGATGGTTGAACTTGATCTGGTTTGTAAGTCAAAGTTTATGGGAGTTCCTTTTCCTCCTAGTGATAGTTATGTTAGTTCCAATAAAGGGGAGAGGAACCTTGATGAGTCTCATATGGGATCTCGATAATTGGGATCTTCTAGACCTCCAGCAATTATTGTCTAATGACCATTGACATTCTTCAAGTGTAGAAAGCCTAAGGATGGGAAGTGGGTTTTCACTAAATCCTCCAAGATATGTGGTTCATACCCATGTTCATGAAACTTTCAAAAACACTATTATATATATTCTTCTCTATGAAGTGGAACTATATCACCACCACCAAATAGTTATATGGTGCAATTAGATTCTTTTATATCTAAGGGGTTCTAGCCACATGCATCCAGAACAAAGATTACTCATACATTGGAAGAGTCTTTTGAGGAATTAGATATGGATATAGAAACATTAAGAGGTACCATCACTATAGATTCATCTTTAATGATTAATTTATTTGATCCTGGTGCATATTAGTTGTTCATTTCAAATTGTATTAGGAATCTGCTGATTCTTCCTATAATTTTTTAAACTTATGTTATGGATATTACAACACCCATCACAACAAGGATATAGTAGGGTCCAAATTTTACTACTTGTGTTTTTTCTTTATTAGATATCAATCACACCAAAAAAAAATTATTATCGATAGGAAACCTACTAATGTAATTTTCAGAATGGATTCACTCATTACTAATAGAGATTTAATTGATTGTTATCTTCAACAGGTCTCCTTTACTATGCCTAATGGGTTGTGTTGTATCTTTTAGGGATAATGGGACCTCAGGTTGAATATATCTAAACCTTTTTATCTGATTTATTGGAAATTTATATCTATGTTTTCTTTTGATTTCAAGTGGGAATCCTTGAGTTGTGATCTCCCACTAGTTTTCATTGATTTTCTCATCATTTTTACTTTGGAATTCTCTACTTTTTAACTAGAAAGGGAGGTAGAGTGTTCTATTGATTTAGTTCATGGTAATCAAATATTTTTTAATTTATTTCTTGAAGATTTATTCTATAATAATCACTCTGATTAAAATGGATTGATGAATTCTTGGTTTTATAAATTTTAGAGTTCTTTTGTTGAGATGAAATTTATTTTGATATTTGTGTCAATGTTCACTCTTCTAGATTTATGGAAGGAATATGTGGAAATTTGTTGTGCATTAAGTTCCAGTTGTGCTATTTTATTATAAAGTTTAATCATTTCATTTTCTATGAATCTCAGAATATTAGTCTATATGATAAAAATTATCCAACCCATGACCTTGAAAATGTAGCTAAGATGCATGGTCTAAGGAGTTGGTATAAATAACTTTTTAGAGAAAGATTTACCATGTATTACTACCATAATTGATTGAGATATATATTCTCTCAAAAATATTTAGATTTCTACAAGAGGAGTTGAGTATAGAACATGTAATCCTATTATTTTGATATTTATTTTACCCGGGGAAAGTTGATGTCATTGCAGTTGATTTTAACATGAAACTTCAACCCCATTCCCTAAATGAATCATCTGAATAATAGATCTTGATGGATATTTTTTCACAGTTTCATATTGGAGTTAAGTAAAAAGGGGAATATGTGATCTTAGATATTTTTGGGACGACCTATTCTCTTTTTGAGATGGTTCCTCAGAAAAAAACCTAATGATGAAATTTATGGAATTAGAGACTCTCTTTATGGTGGGGATACCATTTCTGAGTTTTCATTCTCTATGAGGGTACCTTGAGTTTCCAAAAATTGTACATTTTATCTTTTATTGAATGGAATGATGTCATAAATGATTTCTATAATTCTCAAAGGGATGTTCACTCAAGAACCACATAAACATTCTATGACATTTTAGAGGTAATTATGGTGGCCGAGTATGAGATGTGACATCGTTGAATTTATTTTTCACCAATATGAATTTCAATAGACAAAGGTAGAGTAACATAAGACTTTGGGTTTGATTAATCCCCTTATAATGTAGACATGGAAGTGGTATGAGATCTCGACAGACGTTGTGGTGGGGTTTCTATGTGGCCATAGAAAGAATAATTTGAATTTTTCATGATCGATTGGATGACCAAATTGGGTCATTTTACAACCATTCATGACACAACCAATGTTGAGAATCTAGAAAATCTCTAGGTTAGATATATTTTATATTTACATAGAGTTCAATATACTGTAGTATCTAATATGGATCACTATTTTATGACTCTATTTTTGAGAGGCCTCTAAGAGTCACTGGGATCTCATGTTCCATTGAGTATGTAATACCATCCAGAGATGGATGGCTAGGAATAGATGGGTATAAAAATTCTTGAGGATATTCTTCATGCTTGAGTCCTTAATTTTGGTGGATCTTGGGATGACCATTTGGTTCTAGTTGATTTTTCTTATAACCATAGTTTCCAGTCCCAGATCAAAATGTACCTTTTGTGGACTTGTTTGGATAAACATGTAAATATCTATTTTATTGGTTGGAGATTGGTAAAAGTTACTTGGTTAGAATGAGCATAATTCAAGAGATGATAGAAAACACTCATGTGATTTGTTAGAGTATGTTATGGTATAGATCTGGTATAAATCTTATACTTATCTTCACTAAATAAAATTTTAGTTTTCAGTTGGTGATTAGGTTTTCTTGAAACATTCACCTTGTTTAGAAAATCAGTGATTTGGGAGGAAAGGGAAGCTTTATCCATATTTTGTGGTACCCTTTGAGGTTGTTGAGGAGGTGTGACTGTGACTTACTAATTATCACTTCCACCACATTGGATTTCAAAAAATATCTTTTTCCAAGTATCGCTATAGCAAAAGTTTATTTTGGATAGATCTTAGGTTTTGAGCTGGAGTGATCTTGATGTTGAGCCCGATTTATCTATGACTAAAAATACAGTAATTTTAAGCAATTTACAATGCAATGTACTCTATGGGAGGATTAAACATTTGGTTTGTAGGTAATTTTTTTATAGTTCTTATTCGATAGAGATGTGGGAGTGTAAATTACTAATGAGAGAGTAGTGGATTATATTTTTTACATTGATGCTTCTTGATTGGATTTCTAGGGATATAATGTTTTCATGTTGGGGAGCTTGCAACACCCCCATTGACTTTTTATGAGGTATGTTCTAAACCTTTATTTTAGAATTACTTTTTCATTGTTTTAGTAATGCCATGAAATATTTTATACAATTCCTATAATCATGAAGTAAGGTAATTATTGAAATTTTCATGATAAAAATATATAGTTTTTGTAGTCTAATTGGGATTTACATGTTGTTAAATGGTGTTACATGAACTGTAATAATCTCTTAGAATATGCCATGAAATCGATGCACATCATGAAATTTTACATGTTTTAAATTGATTACATGCCATATAAATATTAAAAATTGGTTTTTTAGGAAAAGGTGATGGTTTTTTTGATACATGTGGGACTCAAAAACTATAAAAAGTGTAATTGGGTTACAATACATATACGATTCGAAGTGTCAATTTTATGTTATTAATTTAGATGAAATAATTATTTTCCTCCTTCAAATTTCCTTTATATTGATGTTGAGGCAATTTCAATGAAATTTTAGAGATTTCCAATCCCTCTCGATTGTCCATTTAGTGACATATCATTTTGTTTGTTGTAGTTTATCTATTGGGGTAAGAATTATTCATGTATCTTATGTCTCTCTCCCTTTACCTCATTGTATTTTAATAGATCTTATTGTAATTGATGGATCAAAACTCTGTGTGTTGAAACATTATTCTAATTTGAGTTCCGAGATCTTGTGTGCCTTCTTTCTACATTGGAGAGTCCCACTGCGGGTGTTGTGATTCCGTGATAATGGTATGTGGTTCCATTTAATAATATCAAACCTATTAAACCATGAAATCCATTTTTTTCATTGATATCAATTGATTTGTGTAAAACCCACTTGGATGGTTGTTATTATTAAAATTGATAGGGTATGGATTTTGGCAACCCCCCCATTATAATGGAATTGGAGATTGGTGTGTAATTTCGAAATTGATGGATTTGTAAATTGATTATGAGGAAAAATGGATTAAATTAAATTGATGAAAACATATTATTAATTTTTTAAGTGGAATGAACTGATGAAAAACCCATGTTTTGTTTTTAAAATGAAATTTTCATAATCATACTGAATATAAGAAAATTTTATTTTAAACCGATTTGATATAATTTTACCAATTTTGATTGATTGATTTTGAAAATTCAATTAGGCATAGTTAGTGGGTTATTTTATATAAACACGCTAGGATGGTAATTCCATAGAAATTTATTGGGGATTAAAACTCTAAAAAACATATTTTTATGTATCTTATCCCTAATGGGATTTTTATAGGTCCTATTTGGCATGGGATTGAGGGATGCGTGTACAAATTCTTGTCGTGATCACTGATAGGAGATGTGCGAAATCTTATTACTAGAAACTATAGTACCACAGGGAATATGACCATGATTCTTGTTATGATTTTTTTATGTACATATTACTTTGATATAATATTGTTTTTCTCTTGATTATTTATTTTTAAAAACTATTTTATATAAATGTATTATTTAAGAAATCTTTTAAGTGATTTCCATCATTTCAAATAAAAATCATTCTTTTATCTTAAAGATGAAAATGTACTATTTTGCCTATTTTTATTAAAATTGAAAGCATGATTTGGTTTGTTATTGTGGAATATTATTATGAAACACTTGGTGAGACCCTAATAAAATTTTTAGATCACTATGTAACTTTTCCTTTTGATGTTTGAGTACTTTCTACTTCCATTTTTGAGAAAAGGGAAAGTTCCTCTTAGAGGAGGTGGTTTTTCTTGACCCTTTTATATTAGGGTATTGATACATTTGGGATGTGTGAGCTTGACTTATTGAAAATTGAGTAAATTGGTAATGTTTTGTTAGGGTTTTGATATACATGTTTTGTTTATGGTACAATGGCCTTAAATAATTTTGGTTATACTGATATGTATCATTATCTTCCATTTTTTTAATTCATTCCAATGTTTATATTACATGGTTCCTGGTACAATTCTCTATCTTTTAGAGATTTATAATTCTCTATGGGATATGTTAGGATCATATCTGTTATCAGGGTACCTGAGAGGTTTAATGACACAAAAGGTGTAATATCTATCAAAATAGAGTTAAATGACCATTTTATATAAAACATTTATATAAAACTGTTGGAATGAAAAAAATATTTCAATGAAAATGGAATATAAAATCATGCAAAACAAAACAAATCATTATTCTAATAGTACCTATGGTATTTTAGTTCTGGAAATAGAATCCTCATATTACTCAATCATTGCCATGTCTAAATATAAGTTTTTACCCTTTAATCAAATTGCTTTTATGGTACCCATTAATGGAAATTAGTCAACACCCCATTAGGTACCTATCATGAGAAATCAATATGAACATGGTTTATTTAGTATTTTTCATATTCAATCCATTTGTGATTAGTTAGAGTCCTAGTGTTCTTGGCCTAATCACCTACTAACTACCTGGGATTATATCTTCAATAATAAGTCAATCAGTCAGTCTTTTTAAAATCAATATTTTCATATCATTTTTAACATTCCCATTTTAATTTCACATGTTCAATTTTGACATGTGTTTTTATTTTAAAAAAAATAATTGGTTTTTATAAAAAATTCCCTTTTCAAATAATCATTCATTTTAACATAATTTTCTCAACAATGATAATGAAATCATTTTATTATATTAACATTCGATTAAATCCATAATTTTTTTTTTCAAATTATACTAAGTAGTTTCATTTCCATTGAAATATGAGGTTTTTCAAAATTTATGAAATTTTTAAATCAAAAATCAAATCATTTATAATTTATGTTTTTAAATCATGTTTAATCTCATTTAAAATAAATAAATAAATAAAAGGATTCAATTTTTGTGTAAATAATTATAAAACAACCTAGTATTAATCATTAAATAAAATTAACACATCACCCATAAGGGTAACCTTCAATGTATAAGGAAGGTATAAGATATAAATAAAGAATCATTAGAATCACAACATATTATGTCATAGCTCTAATTTATCAATAAAATGATTATTCATCACCCTAAAAGAATAGAATAAAATAAAATGTATTATAAATAATTAAAACATCCTCTTACTTGAGAGGGATCAAATGATTCCATTATAGATTTGAAAAAATAATGATGGAGGTTTGACGAGCCAAAAAATTCTATTAGTAGTCATAAAAATCATAGAAGTTGAGTGGGGATTGAGATGAGGGTAGTTATAATTTAAAATAGCTCAGGGAAGTTTTGTCTATAGAAAAGGACATGACACATACCCTCGTGTCAATGATATAGAAGGGTAAAAATACCCATGACCATAGAAAAACCAAAAAATACCATTCCATAACACCTGTCGGTCAAGTAAAATCATGATAAAACATCATAGATATTCATTACATGGAATAAAGAAACATCTCAACCCATACACTGTGTCTTAGATACCCCAAATATTTGAGGAGTCACTCTTAAATCATATCGAGGGGTCCACTGAACAACCAGATCCATATACCATAGGGGTTTATTAATTAGAATAACTGACCAAATATATCCCTTAAACTCTTATTCCATGATAGGATCCTCCTAGACATAGTTGGGACTCTCCATGCACCAACACCTAAACAAGAATACAACACCCAACTGAAAACCATCATTTTTTACAAAAGAGAAAAATACTAGGAAAAACACCATGATAAATGATAAAATTAAATAATAATAAGTACTTGAAACAAGGTCATGGGATGTTACAACGTCTCCAACATAGAACGTTCAAGTCCCTATAAATTCTATCATGGTGATTCTGTGTTGAGTATATATGACCACTTCTATCAGATCGGTTCATCATGCTCTTATCTATCTTGTGAATCAGAACAATGATTCCATAGCATATAGACCAAACGTGTCTTCCTCAGACAGAGAACCATTATCTCAAAATCAACAATCCTATCTTGATGCTCAGTCCTAGATAAATTGAGTTCAGTATCAATATATTCTCATATCATGAATTGAGAAGGTTCAGATATATAATTTTTGTGATATTATATATGAAACATACTGTGGATCAAAGTTAACTATGGTGTCAGTGTCAAATGGTAAGCCATATTCACCACCTTCTTAACAATATAAAATGGACCGAAAATCCTAGGAAAAACATTTCCCAATAACCCAATCCATTGTTGATCCATCTGAGGTGAAAATAAAAATAACCCTTGGTCATAAAATGAAAACACCAATGGTCATCAATGATAATAACCATAGGACTTATATTTTATATTTGTTGTCATTATTCTCTGAGGAATATGTGGAATCTTCAACATCCACTCTTTGACCATACCTGGTATATCTATGGATGATTTTCCAATATTAGACCAACATAATAGATATTTACCCTGAAAACCTTAAAAGGACTCAAAGGGATACATTCTGACAGTGTAATAGTATATATTATTATAGGAAATCATTACCAGTCATAAAGGGTAATCCCATACTCTATCAAAGTCAAGAAAACAAGTGAAAATCACGTGATCATGAATTTTTATAGTTCGTTAGGTATGTTAATCCATTTGTATATGATATTTCATTCCCAAGTGTACTCGGTATACAATTGCATCTTGGATGCCTCTCTGAAAATAGTAATTAAAACAGGGATCACATTCAGAGACTATAGAAAAATGAAATCTATTCAAACTGTCAATATCATTTACATAAGGACATCACAAGTCCTAAAAATTAGTCATTTATTCATTGGGTAAAAATTGAGATAAATTTTTTAGCCTATCAATTACAACTCATATAGCATTTTTCCTTTAAGGGGTTCCTACAAATCCAACCTGATAGTCCACTATAATTTCATCCAACTTCCAAGATTTCTTTGGTAGTAAATGAAGTAAACATGATAGTTTTTAGAGTTCATCCAAGACTTTTTAGCACTTATAAGAGGGAGAAACAAATTCATCGATTTATTGCCATGTACCTATACACCAGAATCACTACCACATATCATAGAATATATATCTAGAAACTAGGTACACTACCCCCTATTAACTATGAAATTCCCCCTTCAAAACCTTTTTCACATGAGACGGCATGAAATACTATTTTTTAAAGCATAGGATACCCTCATAAGATAGTCTCCCCGCCATAAATATATTACCTAATTCCACAGAACTCCTCATCTAGTTTCACCTCCCAAGGATATATCTTATGAAGATAGAAGTTCCACTGAGCATTTTCCAAAATAACCTCAGTCTCATTCTCTTATACTTTCAAAATTAACTAAAAAAATATATCCACGAAATTCCACTGTAATTATGATTACTTGAAGTCCTTGGTTAGAAGCTTCACACTCAAAGCATTAGTAATGATATTCCCCACACCAAGAGTATAGAAAATGATGAAATAAAAATATTTTAGGTTCTCTTCCCATCTTCTCTTACGAAGGTTCAAAAATTTTGTCTTGAAGATATAACTCAATTATTTATTATTGGAATAAATGTTAAACATTTATCCAAAAAATTTATTCCTTTAAATCTTAATAGGATTCAAAATAGTTTTGAGTTCAAGATCCTAGGTTGGATAATCCTTCTCATGTAACCTAATCTATCTGAAGACATGGGCCACCATATGATCTTTTAATATAAAAATTCAACTTAAAAAAGGATCGAATATGCCACAAAATACCACATATACCTACTTACCTCTAGATGAGTAAATAGTGGTGGAGAAGTTAAATAACATTTATACGAATAAAAAATACTTATAACATTCACATCATTTGAGATCATCACAAATTTATAAGTGAGAGAAGTCATTGGATAATATAAAATCTTGAAATATTTAACAAACTTGTGATAATAACCCTCAAAGAGAAAGAAGATCAATATCTCAAAATCATTACAAGGTTTCTCCCATGTCACCAAGGCCTTTAACATTTTAGGATCAATTGAAATACATTGTTTTGAGAATTTTCATCCTATGAGCGTCAATCCCCAAACCTATAAATTTCATTTTGAAATCATCGTGTAAAGGAGGTGATTTCCAAAAATCTACCTAAAATCCCTCAATTGATGAACATGGCCCTCCTCATTTTGAGGGCAAACCATGATACCATTCCAAATGACATACAAGAATGTGTTAGGTTACTCATGGAATATCTTATTCATCTGTACCATAAAAACTATTAAATAATTGGTTAGACCATAAGGTATAATAAGTTACTCTTAATGGCTATACCAACTCTTGAAGTCATTATTCGGAATTTCAGGTTCTTTAATTAAAACATAGTTATAACCATAATTAAGATCAAACTTTGAGAACCACTTCACCCCTTTGAAATAGTCAAAAAAATTATCAATCTGAGGAAATGGATAATTTTTCTTACCATAACACAATAATCTTTCTAGTAATAAAAAAATAAATTTTTTCTATCAACATTCTTAGGAAAAATATTATGCACCACCGAAGGTGAAACACCAGGGCCTATAAATTCTTTTTTCCCAGAGAACATTAAACTTATTTTTCAACAATCCCAATTATGTGTGTAACGCCTTGACCCCAGTTACCCAGATTCGGTGCATTATTACGTAACATTGGCATGATCACAAAAGATCATGTCTCAAAATACCGATTAGTTTAGTAGCCTTGGAAACACTAGATACATTCAAAAATGTTACATTACATCATAAAGTGAAAAATCACAATAACATAGTCTGCATAGTCCATACTCCTATCCCCTTCAGACTATCCCTATAGGTCATTCATAAAATATTTCTTCACATCCTGTAAAAATAAAACATAGAAAGGGGTGAGCTCAGATGCTTAGAAAGGATAAAAATACAGTGGAAACATTCATAAATAAGCATAAACATTTAAGGCAATGTATAACTAAAACAAAAGCCTTTAAAACTTGAACTTCAGCATAATATGGAAAAACTAAAATGAAGTAATTCCATTTACTTATTCACATGGATATTCTACTAGTTGAACAATTACATGTAATATCAATAACCACTTTCATAATGATGGAATGTATAATGCCAGACTATCATAACCACGTAGACAAGGCCTCATTCCAAGACTATAAATAATATTTTTTCAAGGTCTCATGACAAGAAACTAGTTTGTCTCATGAGACCTACCTATGCATCGAGGAGCTATAGCGGGCTCCATCCATCACTTATTACATCCAATTCATTCCTCATATGAACAGGTTTAAACATATTATAAACTATAACATAGTCGTATCACATAAAACATGCATAAAAGAAACATAACATTTCCACATTTCAATAACAAGATATCAATACAACAGATTTATATAATCAAAACATTATCAAAACCATTTTCAATACCAAGATAATATAAAATTAAAACTTGGTATTTATTTTTCATTTAAAAAAAATTTATGGCTTGTAGAGGAAGCCGAAACTCAAATAATGGTCACTGCGGCAGAGAAGTCGTTATCATCGCATATGTAAGACAAAACATTCCTTTTGTTGTTTAGTAAAAAATCATCGTATAAAAAGATTCGTTTTGAATAAAAGTAAAAGTCAAAGGGGTTTATACACAATATAAAAGAAAGTTGTCTATAAAACAAAACAGGCCTCAATGAAAGGGGATTGAGACGAAGTCCCTTACCTCGTGTCCAACTTGACTCTACCATTCATTAATCTCATGAATAATAAACTAGAGTTAATTTATAATTTCTTAAGAACCTTTATAAAGTTCATTATTCCTTTTATATCACTTATTACCATGTCATGAAAATTATTTAATTATTTATGTAAATAATGATGGTTTTGTCGATCTTTGGTACTTGAGTCAAAAAATAAACTTCTTATAATTACAAGTTGTTCATGTGGTAAAATATCCATTATATCCAGAATTATATTCATGATTTAGATATCATATATATCATATATATCCATTATATACATGCATTTATAATATTACATAACATTTATAGGTAAGAAATGAAATGCACTGTTCATGGAGACGGTAAGTCGTACGTTCGCATGAATGATACTCTCATTTATATTTCATATTTAATGGAATGAAATCATAATGATATAAAGGTATATTATAATTCAAGTATAATATCATATATAATATCATTATCTCCATCCTTTATACGTCCCACATATGGCATTAACGATTCAAATCACTTTGAGGGGGCGGTAGTCCGCACTTCCTAAAATGAAATTATCTCGTTTACCCATAATGGAAGTCATAAAGGTAATCCATAAATAAAAAATACAGAATCTTAAGGAATAAATAAACATAATAAATATCATATATAAAAATATTGTCATCATAATGGCCACAGTGAGAGGTGTTAAAAGAATATTGAACAATCATCGTTTCGTGAGGCAGTAATTCGCCACCCACAGAAACAATATGTTCTTTAACCATTAGACGAAGGTGTGTGTAAGTGTAAATCAAATCCTTCTCATAAAAACATTATAGAATATTTAAGATACTTGGTTTTTTACAAAATAAAGGAATAAAAATTGTTTAAGTGGTTGGAAAATAAAAATAAAACAAAAGAACAAAAGAGAAGACATTACCTTTAAACCGGGTAACTCTTTTTGATTTGAGCCAAAGGATTACTTGGGAAGACTTCTGCCCAAAGTGAGGCTTGTAGGAGTAAGAGAGGGAAGTTTAGAGAGTATTTGGGTAGCTTTTGTCCAAGACAAATGGCTTTGAAGGTGTGAATATGGTGGTAGAGGTGGGGTCTTTTTATAAGAGGAGAGGAGGGGCACTCTTGGAATGTCAAGAAATGTTACTTTATTATATAATGAGTTTCAGATTATAAAGGCCCCACAATTTTATATTTCTAGGATAAGGTGATAAGGGTTAGAAGTATACTCATCCAATAGGTTTTTGACAAGTGTACGTCTTAGAGTTTACATTATCTTTTCATTTTATTTAAATCGTTAATTAATGAGGTAATCACAGCATCATCATGGTGTGATAAAAAAAATTAATTAATTTAATGTCTAAAAGTTATAAAAAAATATCATGATGTAGGAAATCATTTTATATTTCTAATGAATATTTATAGTCGAAATATTAACTTATATAACCCCATGTAATAATTGTTTTAGTAAAACGACACATGTTTGTGACAATTTTATTTTTACTTTAAATAAAAATTTATTAATGTCATTTTCTTACCCAAGTGGATCCATGGGGTCCCCAAGTTAACCCATGGATTGTCTTGATCGTCCATGACTCATCCAATAATGGTAGGACATGTGTAAAGGTAATTTCATATTATTATAACATTATATTTTCCTTAAATTAATCTAATTACCTTTAATCGTGATTAATAAAACTTAAAAGTTACTATTCACCAAAAAATATTTTCATCCTATTGAACCACATTATACTTAATAATTACAACCACGTATGTCGGATTTCTTAAATTCAGTTCACATAAGTGGTAAAGTTTCATTTAAATGAAAAATTAGTTTTTAACTACCACTTAGTGGTTTCACTATTCATAAAAAATTAATGTTTTTCAGAACAGTTCCAAAACATCACCCTAATCTATAATTGATATCCCAAATTAAAAAATTATGTTTATCTTAAAAAATTATATACATTTAAGTTGCATTAATTTATTTTATAATTTATTTCCACTGTCAAAACAAATAGCGTGTTTCTAAGGAACAATATAAATTAAAAGATTGACAATTATTTATTTCCAATTTCAAAGTGAAATTAATTCTAATGACCACCATTGGATAAAATGGTAAAATTATATTCTAATTATACTTTAAAACCACTAAATAGTATAATTTATCACTATAAATTATTTTTATTAAAAAAGTTGTTTTTAAGTATTTTTTATAATTCATCGAAAATTGGGAGTTCTCAGAAAAATACCAAAATATCAACATAGGATAATTTCGATATTCCGAATCCAAAAATGAAGTCCATTTTGAAATATAAAATTTATTTAATTCAAAAAGTGGGTATTACTATTCATAACAGCTATGTTGATTGGTCGCAATGTGTTAGAATCTCGAACTTGCGTACAATGCAAGCTATTGCATTATTGAAAGAGAAGTATACCATGGAAGCTTGGGGTGTTACAGTGTGGGTGACATATTAAAATAAGGAGATGATAATAGATTGGTACTAGTTATCAACATAATGGATAACTCCGCGACTATTAATACTTGGAAGTTAGTCATATTGTATAGAAACATGTTGGGAAAATAAATGAAAACTAGAGGTATATCATCACATGAAGATTTCCACTCCTGATCGAAATCAAACACACATATTACCCCGGTAATGATAATAATTTTTTCTATAAAATCGTTATATTTCGTACCCCTACCTAATTCTATTTTTTATTACCTAAGGAAAATAAAACATATGATGAGTTTTATCGTATATGCCCCGTAAGAGTAAATAAGGGAGATACGTAAGCATAATCATGAACATAATGTTATAAGAACATGAAAATAACATTAAAAGATTAGACCCTACATATCAAAGATTATATACATGAGTCATGGAACAAATAATGGTAGTTCATATGATAGTAATCATGATGAAATCAAGATCCTAATACTTTAAATCTTAACATATTAATAATACATAAAATTTGTGGCATACCCATAAACATGTAATATCACTCTTTATAAGTCAAGAATCATTGCCAAAAATTAATATAGAACATCATTGGGACTACAACTACTGGGAGGGACACACCACCATAAAATTTTTTAGTCCTTTCCTTTTAAGGGGTCAGGTTTCCCCATATTCTTATAATGGATCTACTTTCCCCATATTCCCATGGTGGATCAGGTTTCCCCATATTACCCTAGTGGATCAGGTTTCCCCATACAACCATAATGTAACAAGGCTATAGAATTTATTCCTATCATTATATCATTATATTTAAATCTTAACACATTTCATTGAAGAGATATTTATATCTCACCTATCATATAATAAAGTCATAAATACATGTGACACAAGATAATAAAACATGCATCATATCATTACCCAAAAAAAGATATGGGTTTCATAAACATCATATAATAAACAATTAAATGAAATGGGTATCATAAACATTTCATCATATCCTTACACATGGAAAATAGATAGGTCTCAAGATAACTGCATCAATGTATAACCTATGAAAACAAGCGGGTTTCCAAATCATATAACATGTAGAAGAGATACATGTGTCGTAAACATCATTCAATTAAAATATAAACCATTAAATAAATAATATGAATGGTATTCTTGGGTCATATTCCTAGTAGAGAATAAACTATAACAATGTTGGTAATCATATATGGGGAAGGTTCTTGAATGATAACATGGAACATTTCTTTAATAAAATATCCTTCATTTGAAAAATCCTTTACATAAAAGACTTTCAAAAACCATTTTCTCATTAATAAATATTTATAATTTCATTTCAAGATGTTTGGGAAAATAAATTTTATGATTTGAAAATTGATTTTTAAAACCTAAAATAATTTAAAAAAATGATCTTTTAAAATATATTTGAAAACTTGTAAGGTAATCATGATAATATTTTTAAAGAAGTCTTCATTGAATACAACTTGAAAATTCCTAAATAAATCCTAAACCAATTTTACATTTTTTTTCATTGAAAATACATTTGAAACATAATATTTTTTCATGAAATAATTTACAAAACCCTTTTCACGAAAATTTATTTGAAAATATATAAAGAAATATTCAAATCTTTGAAATACTTTTCCTTGAAAAAAAAAATTTGTAAACTTATAAGGGAATATTTGAAAATCATTTAAAACACTTTGAAATAGAAAAACAAATTGAAAGCCTTTTTCAGTGAATATTTTTGGAAAAATGAATTTCATTAATATTAGAGAATAATTTTCTTTAAACATAACCAATTATAATAAAACAAATTATCTAAGTAAATGATGGTCAGGATAGAGTGTATGTTCGTACATGATCAACATTTCTTTTTTCACTATAAAATGTTCAGAAATGTTCCTTGATCGAAAAATGAAAATAATATTCCTTTTAAAAAGATTTTTAAAAAGGTTAAAAGGGGGTCAAAAATTATTTTAAATACCATTTGATAGTGGTAATTTTTTTTTAAAAAATATAGTTTTTATAGAACATATATTTCCAAACCAAAGGAGATATACAATTGGATTTTCATAAACAAATTTTATTAATTATCTTAAGTAAAAAACTTTTGAAAAGTTATAAAATTACTTGTATATAACATTAATAATAATAATATATTAAATTTAATCAGATATATTGAGATAAGGGTCATAATATTCCTATAATGTAAGCATGATTATAATCAATACCAATAAATGGGGAGATTGTAGCAATACAAAGTTGCTACTTTGGTGATGTTGAGTCATAATACCCATGAAAAAATAACATTAAATAAATCCAAAAATGTCATAAAAATTTATATTAATGATATAACATTTAAAATTGAATTATATACACCTCATGTATAAATATATGTGTATGAAATAACATTTCTCTAGAAGAGGGAAACTTGAGACAAAATTACCTTATAGATTTGTTAGCTTTTGAACTGTAAACCACATGAAAGATAGATCCTAAAATGGATATCTAAATACCCATAAATTTAAGTATAATTAACATTGAATACATTAATTTCTATTATATAAACCTCATAAAACAATTGATGGGTTACCATGGAATGCATCTAAAAAATATAAAAAATTGAGATGAGAAAACCTTTACCTTAAGTCTTGAATTTCTTCGTAAACATTCAATCCTCTTAAATAACAAGTACATGTTTACTCTAAATATATCATAGAAACATATTCTCGTATATCATAACATATATGATTTCCTTGTGTCTTTATATATCCATTTTATTAACAATTTCATATTAATTTTACAATCGAGTAATATCTTCTTATTTCACATATGTTTTGACTTGTTATTCATGAACATATTTCTAATATCATTATTTAATTATTTAAATAATTAAAAAAATATATTTAAATAATTAAAAATATATATTTAAATATTATATATATTCAGTCTGTAAATATTTATAATTTTATCTAAAATACAAAAATATGAAATGGAATACAACATTCAGGGAGATGGTAGGTCTTTCAAACGATTTAACATCGTTTCTGTTTTATTTTTGTATAGAAAAAAACAAAGTAAATGACACACATATATATAAATATATATTATCATTACATTGCAATTAAAATTTCATATAAGACTTATAATTTTACTAAACCAATTCTTAAAATATTCCTTTAAAAGTGTAAACTAATCATGTTGCTCTAATGAGGCAGTATTCCACACATCCACAAATAAAGTTATCATTTTTTTACAAAATGGAATAAAGGAAGGTATGTACTATATAATAATTCCAAAAGAATAAATACCTCATAAATATCATATAATTAATTTAAAAATATATTTTACATTATAGTCCCCTTCTATGGGAGGTTTTAAGGTAAAAAAACGTACAATAACATTTCATGAGGCAACAGTTCACCAAACACAAGAATGGTAACTTCGTTACCCATTAGATGGAATTGTTTGTAAGTTTACATCAAAATATTAGAAAAAAATTAGTAAATTTATGATAATTAATTAATTATATAATCATGGAATAATTATATTTTGGGTGGTGCATAATGAAAATAAAACAAAAGATCTTATAGAAGAATGCTTCCTCTTCTTTGGGTAACTCACCCTCATTTTCTCCAAAGGGCTTCCTTGATTGGATTTCTTCTTAAAGGGATGAATCTATTATTATGTTACGTATTTTGGAAGAATATTGGTTTTATTTTATCAGAGAAAAATGGATTTAGAGGTGTGAATAAGTGTGATGGGTGAGTACCTTTTTAGAGTAGAGTTGAATTATAGTTAATTTTTGAAAATGGAATTACACCCTTTTTTAAGTAAAGTGGCTAAAATAATATTAAATATCCAATTAAATGGAGTATAGGGTATAAATAATAAAATATAATGGATTTTTTTTAAAATTTTAATGATTATTTTGATCATTAAGTTTAATGATAAGTCCTTTTTTATTTTAATTTTCATCTGAATCACTCTATATAATTTTAAACACTTTCACTAGTATTTTTAGTAAATAACTAAGATAAAAATATTAGAAACTATAAATTATTATGATTAAAAATATGGAATCAAATATTTCAATTTATATTCACATAAGTGGCAGAAATTAATTTAAAATTAATCCTGAATATGGGTCCCAACATCAGGTTTTTAAGTTAAAATGATTGAAATGTTTTTGTACTATATTTCACTGTGAAATTTGTTAAATGACCTAAATTGAATTAATTTATGTAAAGATGATATAATTAAACTTTTAAACCATCATAAAATATAATTTAACAATATAAATTAATTAGGTGAGAAGTAAGTTTTGAATTAAAATTCAGTATTTTTCACTACTCATCAAAAAATAAAACTACTTAGAAAAATACCAAAAACTTACCAAAATTAAATTTTTATATTAATATTTCAAAAATTTTGTTAGTTTTATAAAATAAAAATTATATCAGTGTAAAAAATTATTTTTAATATGGGATCACCATTAAAAAGAGGTAAAAGTACCTTTAAGAAAAATATAACTTTTTATTCTAAAATTTGGTTTATTATTATCTTATAACTATAAAATATATTGGATGGGTATGAAAGTATTTATTTTAAATTTTATTTAAACCATTAAACCAAATTGTTGTTTTATTTATTGATATAAAATTATGTTTTAAGATGGAAAAATATTTTTCTTTGAAAAGTAATTTTATTAATTTTAATTATACTAACTAATAATAGAATGTTTAATTTTTTACAAATGTGTTAATAATATTTTCACAATTTAGTTAATAATATTTATAACTTCTATTCCAATAGTTTGGTGGTATTTATAATTATTTTTTAATAATAATATTAATTTTATTTTATATTTTAGTAAAACATGGCCTTGCATGTAATGCAAGGAATCGATGGGACTCGATATTTTGTGTAAAATAAACCAAAAATTGTGTATCATGTACCATGATCTAAAATATTAATTGTGTGGGGTTCAATATTAAATTAATGTTACATATAAATTCACCCAAACATAGTTTTTTTCTATAGTAAAATTTATATTCAGTGTTGTGTGAAAGGAAAAATATCTAAAGTGTTTAATTAATTAGAAAATAATATTTCACAAAATCTTGATGTGTTACATTATATCCCCTCTTAAAATGATTTTTTCACTCATAATTCATTTGAGTTATCCGAGGTTTATTACTTGAAAGTTTATTTCACATAATCCCACATCTAAAAAATAAATACTAAAACTTTTTATTAAAATTGAAAGTTTGAAACATAAATATTACCCAAAGTGAAACATAACTAGGTTTCCACATATGATAACATTGGAGGTAAGAGAAAACATGGACATGGAAGGAAAATATTTCCATCATTTTTAGATGGAAGATGATAGAGAACATCGTTAAGAGAAAGTTAATGTTCTCAAATATATAACAAAAAGAATATTGTAAAAGGACAATGATATCATCAAAATTGATGAGAACATGATAAAATTTTATTCTAAGTCCCATGTTTTCTAAAGTTGGGTAATTTTTATGAAACGATATGCTTATATTATTTCAGTATAGGCAGTCGCTTTGTTGTTCCTTGGTCATTATCCACTTCATCTCTTATTCCAAGAAATGAAGGTTAATTTTTCATTACTATAGCATTATAATATCATGAGATACACAAATAGAATGATATGTAATTATACAATTATTTATCCCAACAAAAATGTAGTCTCAAGTTATAAAATATTCATAAATCCTCATATAGTGACATAATACATTAATATCTAAAACCTCATCTGGATTTTGACATAAAAAATTCTCTCAATTTTAATCCTTATAAACCTACAAAAAGTTGAAAGTCTAAATCATTAGAAATAAGGTCACTAAATTTCTCAAAAAATGGCTCATATTTGATCCCCTATATATCCTAAAGTAGTTCTTATTTTTCATATAATAAACATGTGAATACCTTGATCATATATTCTCATGAAACATGGTAATAACCTGAATTACCAAAAAACCTAATTGAAAATATGCAAGATTTCTTAATCCAAATATTATTGGATATAAAACTGAAAAAATGTATACATCAATCATATACCACTGTGTAAAAATATCCTTTTTCAGTCCCAAGATACTTAATATCATCCTATTTGCCTATTCATATCAAACATATCTTTTTTTCAAATATGATTATCTCAACATCAAGAAAATATTAGGGGTTATCTTCCCTTAGTAAAAATTTCACCATTCCATTAAATTACTTTTAAATTTCATTATAAAAATTAAATATATTCTTGTAAATCCTTAGGGAAAAAAATAAACTGAACAATCATTAAATAATTTTACAATTCATAATTCTTGAATCCAAATACATAAAAGATTTTATGACATCATCCTTAAGACAACAACATGTTTTCTTCATCCTATTACTTAATACCTATTTCCATTCACATTTCACATAGTATCCAAATCATCAGTAATATAATCATTACTCGTACCACCTTGTTGATTCTCTTCTTATTATTTCCACTTGGGGCATAGATATGCATAAGGACCATTCATTCCCCACAGAAAGACAGTAAAATTTGACAAATTATTATTGAGGACAGTAATACCATCCATTGGGTTAACTAAACCCATTATTTTTTCCTTTTCAGAAACATTATTTGTGTCTTTCTTTTCCGAAGTCAAAACATCTTCTTATTATTATATGACATTCACTTGGGTGATTATTTCTGCTTTATTAACAGAATGGAAACTAAATCATCCTTCATCCATGGTATCCATTACCCGAAATCTCAGTTAACTCATAACTTCTATTATTTTTTGAGTCCTAGAGTTCGTTAAGGTGAACATTTTTAATCATATTCCATGAAAAACTACTAGGCATGGTTGCAATATTTTTAAATCTACTGGTCATCCCATTTGATATATCACTAGAAAATTTTATGTCACAATCAACATTAACCCAATTATTTCTAGTTTACTCCATTAACTAAAACCACAAATAAATGTTTTATAAACACTTATCATTATGGAAAACCAAATTATCCTAAAAAAAATAGTTATAAGAATTATAAATTTTCAATCCTTATTTTAAATCAAGAAACCTTAGGCTTATCATTAGAGACATCTCTAGACTTCTCCTTAGAAATATCTAGAGGGATTTAACTAAAAGGTTTCTCATCATATTTTAAAATGTTTAAATAAAATTTTTTTATATAAAATATAACATCCCAGGATTAATATACATAAAAATTACTTTATTTTTTCCTAATACAAAAAATAATTCCCAAAGACTATAATAGTATAGTGCCTTTGGAAATATGGAACACAAATATCTATTCTGGTGAAACATCTTCACTGTTTCTCAGATATATCTTCCCCTTTTGTACCCATAACTAAAACATTTATTTATAACCATGGGAAAATAAATCATATAAAAAAGGTAAGATTAGATAATCAGAAAGGGTAAACAAGGGATAAATGTAAGTATAATCATGAGCATTATGGTATAAGAACTTGACAATAACATTAGAAGATCATACCAAACATATCAAAGGTCATATACATGAGTCACAAAATAAATAATGGTATTCCATAAGACATGAATCATGATAAAATAAAGAGCATAATCTAAGAAATCAAAACATCAGAATACGACATATAATTTGGGACATACAAATAAACATGTAACATAATTCCTTATAAGTAAAGGATAATTTCCAAAACTAATTAGAGAACATCATGAGGACTACACCAACATGGTGGGGCACACCACCATTAGTTGTTTTTATCCTTTATTTATAAGGGATTTTTCCCATATTCTCATTGTGGGTCACATATCCCCTTCTTTCTATAGTGGATTGGGTTTCCCCATCATCCTACAGTGGAATAGGTTCCACCATATTCCCATTGTGAAACAAGCCCATCGAATGTATCACATCAATATCTTATGATATATAAATAATTACCCAATGCTTCGGAGGGAGATGTAGGTCCTACTAATCATATAATAAATTCATACATACTTGTTCCATAAGATAATGAAACATTCATCTTATCATAAACCATAAAAATAAATTGGTTTCATAAACATCATATTATATCCTGTGAAATAAAATGAGTATCAAAAAAATATTATCATGTCATTACCTATAGAAAATATAAGGATCTAATAATCATTACATCACAGCATAACCCATGAGAAGAAGCGAGTTTGAAAATCATATAACCTCTTGAAAACAAATGGGTATCTTAAACATTATTACATGAAATCATGAACCATTAATGAAAATATATAAATGGTATTCTTGTATCAAATACTTGTTATAGAATAAAATATAAAAAATTCAGTTATCTTAGATTGTGGAGTATTTTTAATGATCACTTTGAACATTTCTTAAGGAATTTTTTTATTTGAAAATCCTTTCTATAAAACTATTTCAAAAACAATTTTCTTATAAAGAAATCTTAAAATTTTCATTTAAAATATTTCTTGAGGAAAATATAATTAAAATTTTAAAACATTTTTTTAAAACACATATCATTTTGAAAATATTTAAAAAATAACTCTTAAAACTTATAAATGATTAAAATTTTTTTGAAAACGTTTTTCTATGAAAACAACTTTAAAACTCACAATGAACTCTTGATTACATTTTGAAAACATTTTTCTTTGAATATACAATAAAAAATAAATATAAGGATTAAAAACATTTTGAACAAACTTTTCTAGAAATTGGATTTGAAAACTTATAAATAAATCTTGAAATCATAGAAATAATTTTCTTTGAAACTAACCATTTGAAAACATATATGAAAGCCTTGAAAAACATTTAAAACACTTTTGAATATAATTTTTTTGAAAATATATTTTCACTAAAAAATAAATTTAAATAAATTAATATCAGGAATATCCATAAAAACTTCTTCAAAATTATCCTTATTTACATATAAAATAAAATTCAAGGAAATGAGTGACATGATGGTGGGTATGTCCATACAAGAAAAATATTCCTTTTTTCACCTTCAAAAGTCTATAAAAGTACCTTGATGGGGAGACAACATGAATATTCAATTCCAGACTATTTTCTAAAAAGATAAAACATGGGTAAACTTTTATTTTAATTACCATAGTATAAAAGAAACATCTTTTTAAAAACTTTTATATAAAAGATAGTTTTGAAAGAACATATATTTTTCACTCAAATAATAAATAAAATTTAATTTTAATAAAAATATTTTCATAATTATCATAAGTAAAAAATAATGGAATAGTGGTACCCTTACTGGGATATAACATGAATAATAATATTATAAGATAATTCATTATATTTATTGAGATATGAAACATAATATTCCATATATGGAATCATGATCATAAACAATCTCGATTAACGATGAGATTGTAACAATACATTTTTTCCACTGTGGTACCATTTAATATTAATACACATGAAAAAAATAACATTAGATAAATCATAAAATATCATTAAATTTTTTTATTCATGATAAAATGTGTCCACGGGATATATATACTCCTTGTAGAAGAATATCACTGCATACTATAACATGTTCTTCAAAGAAGGAAACTTGAGACAAAATAACCTTACTAATTTGTTAGCATTTGAATGGTAAACCCCATAAAATAGAGATATTAAAATGGATTTGTAAATAATAAAAAATTTATTTATAAATATAAAAAAATACATTAATTTTCAATATATACAGCACATAAAAAATAAAGTTTGAACATGGCATGTATCTCAGATATATAAAAAAGTTAGATAAGAAAACCCTTACCTTAAGTCTGGATTTTTCTTGGTACACATTAAAATATCCTGTATAATTATTATAAGTTTATTATAAATATACCAAATAGACATATTCTAATATATAATACAATCTATGATTTTATTATGACTTTATATTACCCTTTTATTAACAATTTCGTGTTAATGTTACGCTTTGGGTAATATCTTCTTTATTTTTCATATATATTTTGACTTGTTATTCTTGATCATATTAATATGATCATTATTTATTATTTTTATAATGTAACACATGATTAAATATATCATATATATTTATAAAATAAATATTTATAAAAATCTATAAAATATAAAAATATGCAATGGAATACACCATTCACGGAGACAACATGTCCTAGGTATGTATGAATGTTGCCTCTATTTTATTATCTTATAGAATGAAATAAAGTAAATGAAATATATGTATATATATAATAATTTAATTATAATTATAATTTTATATATATCATATAATTTTAATAAATCATTCCTTTATACATCAATATAATTTGTTAAAGGATCACATAACTTTGAGAAGGCGTTACTCCACACGTCCACTAATGAGGTTATCATTTATAAACAAAATTGAAAGCTTAAAGGTATATTTTATATAATAATTCCAGAAGATGAAATAAATAAATTATATTTTATATATTATATAAAACATATTTTCCATCATAATTCCCAACAATTATTGGTGGTAATGGAAATATGAACAACATTGTTTCGTTAGGCGGCACTTCTCCGTACACAAGAATGGTAAGTTCGTTACACAATAAATAAGTGTGTATAAGTATTGGTCAAACAATTATAATAAAAACATATAATTAATTTTATGATAATATTAATATTTTATACTCATAGAATAAAAATATTATTGATGGTGGAGAATGAAAATAAAACAAAAGAGCTTGTGGGGATATGTTACCTCTTCTTTGGGTAACTCGTCTTAGTTTGATCCAAAGGGATTACTTGAAATGATTTATACCCATAGGGAAACTTCTTGGATTAATTTGGGGAATTTTAGAGGATGTTGATGTAGATTTTGACCACACCAAAGGGCCTTATATGTGTGAATAAGTGGGAGGGGTGACTGCTTTTTAATATAGAGGTGGAGTGTTATTCTTGTAAAATTTTGTAAATAAAATTCCACCAACATTTCTCAATGTAAAGTGGATAAAATAAATTTTAAAATAATATAAAATGGATTAAATGGTCAAAATATGAATAAAAAAGTGTCTAGTTCGTTTTGATCCTTTTGTTTATGGTTTTTCATTTATTAAGCTAATTTTTATCTAACTCGTTGCAATTAATTTTAACTAATTTCACAATTTTTTTGGGGAAAAATTAATATTAAATTAATATTAATTATATATTATTATAGTCCCAAATATAGAGTCTATTTTTCCAAATTATTATCATATAAGTGTCAGAATTTAATTTAAAATTAATCCCACAAATGTGTTGTGACTGCGGGTTTTTAGGAAAAAATGATTAAAAGATTGAATTGTTTTTAAATCCAATTTCAATGTTAAATTTGTTAAAATGTACTAAATTGGATTAATTTTTCTAATTAAACATTAAAAAAATGAAAATATAATATATCAATATAAATAAATGAGATGAAAAATCAGTTTTGAATTAAAATTTTGTATTTTTCACTGTATGTCAAATAATGAAACTTATAAAAAAATACCAAAAATTTACCCAAAGTAAATGTTGATATTCATCATTAAAATATAAATTTTATTTTGAAAATATAAAAAAAAAATATTTCAAAAAATTATATTTTTAATTGGTTCTCTATTAAAAGGAGGTAAAATTATTTTTTTGAGAAATACATATTTTTATTCATAAAATTGGATTTATTCTTATCTTGTGCCTATAAAATATATTGGATGGGTATCAAAAATATTTTTTGAATGTTTTATTGAAAAAAATAATCAATATTGTTTTTGAATATATATATATAACTATGTTTTTTCATAAGAAATTTATTTTCTTAGAGAAGTAATATCTTTATTTTATCTTCTTCTAATTTATAACCAATGGATTAATTTTATATACATGTGTCAATAATATTTTCAAAATTTAGTTAATAATATTCATAAATTCCATTCCAAATCCATGGTGGAAACTATAATAATATATTAATATTAATATTAATATTATATTGTATTGTGGTAATACTCAGCCTTACATGTAATAAAAGATATAGAAGGGACACTGTATTGTGTGTAACACAAACTAAACACAATGTTGTGTGTACCACAATATAATATAATTATTTATTTTCATCAATGTTTATCTAGTGGTTTTACATAACATAATATAATGATTTTAGTATATCTAGACCATAAGATCAATTAGTCAATCCATCACAAAAGTTATGTTAAGACGTTTCAGGTTGAGAACCAGAAAATTTTAGATAAGAACAATCTCTAATATAGAGAAAATTGAAGGGGGAATCAAAGAACCTTCACTCTATTAGTTATTAAGGGTCTATTTTTATCCATAAAATAAGTCAAAATATACATATAAAAATTTATAAAATCAAACAAATTAGTCAATATGAATGAGTGAGAAATGAAAATATCCAGTAAAGAAGTCACTAAATATGAATATATAGTGATACTGCATATCATAGTTACTGGACCCACATTAGGTTCCTTTAAATACAGTTCCACTGCATTGGGACTCTTCGTTCTAGATGTAATTGGCCATAACCTCTTATTTATTATGTAATTTGACTGGACCATATTATATTTAACTGTTGATTATCCCATTCCAATACATGTAGATAAAAATATGTGAAACAAATTTTGTAGATGACCTTAGAATCAAATCATTCTACATATATTGGTCGCCTCAATGCAAACCAATTTTTAATTTCTAAACTTAACAGAGTAAAAGATAGTCTTAAGGCTTTTTAATGGAACATATTGAGGTTTGGATGATGTCTTCTATCCATATCCTCCATGAGACTCATCACGCCTTCTCTTTCCTTTAATTTAACTAACTTAATTGACAATGGGAGGAAAATTAATTACTATCAATATCAGCTTATCACTTGGTCAATCTCGGTCATAAACACTTTATCCAGTTTGTTAGGATAAAAATTGAGCATTATTAAGGAATCGTAGGACTGAATATTGGATTAATGACCTAAATAAAATAATTGATCCTATACTTTCTAATTCATAAATAACTCGAGATAGAAAAGAAAATGTTCAAAAAACATTGTTTGACTACTTTTTAATGGTCCTGTCACCATGATAGTGGCTATACAACTCCACGTATTTCCGAAATACCATTGATATTGGATAATTTTTTTTAAAAGAACACAAAATCCCTTCCACTCGTAGAACTCATGTTTCTATACCATAACCATCCAATCTAAACATCATTTATTAGGCCATTCCATATTGATGTTAGCACACTTCACCATCGTAGGTTATTATGTTTCCAAGAACTCAAAAAGTAGATCTATCTTTTTCAAAAAGTAAAAAATCAAAATAATAATGATAATTTGGACCTTAGAAATTAATTTTCTTCTAGTGAAGAAAATCCTAAGAAAGATTATGTGATTCATAAATTCAAGCATTAAATATTTCCTATTGAACTGGAATAGTTTTAGGTAACACTCACATAGTATGGGAAACATGAACCATTATCTCAACATTATTCTAGTCTACTAGAGAATCCACCAAATGTGGCCCACTATATTCTTCCATCTATATCATATCAAACAAAAGAATGATGGGATAATATTACATGATATCACTATACAACACTAAAACATTGGAAAGGATACACAAATCATCAACTCAATCCATAGATAAAGGAATGTAAAATCCGTCAACATAATTAAAAATGGTATTTTCAAAAATCCGAAATAAATTAGAGGGAAAATATTATAATTGAGTGAAATTATTTCACAGTGGTGCTTTTCCCAAACACCAAAGGTGAGTTAAGGCTGGATAAAATGAGATATGGTTAGGAACTCTCTCATATCTACCTATTATATCCTAAAACACCTACCTTATATCTACTATTATAACCCAAACTACATTACAATATCATAGAAATAGGCACAACCTGCACCTCTGATACCACATTTCAATGAAAAAACTCGGATACAGTAGTGCACTAATGCCCAAACCATTCTTGATATGGCCCAAAGATAATTCTCTATCCATGTGGTTTTGAGGGTAAAACCTAGAAAAATATATTGAGTATGAGGTAATGGTCTTTTAAAAACTTTATAACGATAAGAAATACATGTTGGTATATTTACAATCCTACAAGTGAATATACTAGAATCAAATAGATAAAAAACAAAAAATAATACATCACAAAAAATATAACATATGTTAAATAAAGTCTCTTAGAACCCATCTAATTATTCAATCACATATTTATCAGTCACCTTTTCTACTCCATGTAAGATCACGACCTTTCTAGAGACTCCATGTTCATGTTTTCATGTACTATTTTAACCGTATTTTAAGTTTATCTTTGTTGGATTATTGTTTCGGGTTATTTAAGATGATATTGGAAAAATTTGGAATCCCATAGGTCTATATACTTTTGACAAATGGTTATGTTAATTCATTCAGTTTTCCCCATGAAACTACTCTCCCAATTTTGGAGAACAGAAGGTGGACAATGGTTGTCACATTGTTTAGACAAACCGTGTGGCCTATGTCCCCAAATTTTGAACATATAATAGAGGTTATTTTTATAGTTGGTGCATTTTTTCTAAAACTATGCACCACTTAATATAAACCATGCACCCTTGAGTAGAGATTTGTGGTTATGGAACACATTTTGGAAAAATGTGTACCTTATCATAGGAAACAATGTGTGGTGGTTTTAATTCCATTGAAATTTTTATTAAAATTATTCAACCCTCTATTTTTTACCCCTAATAACCTTGGATCAACCCTAAAAATTTTCCTTTAATTTTTAAGCACTTCAGGGGTTTCAAAGTCTCATAAAAACAACTTTATTGTGAAATTAATGATCCAGTTGGAGCATCGTCTACTCATTGGTAAGTGATTTCCCCCCGATCTGCTTTTCCCTCACCAGCATCTCTTTTTCTCGATGAATAATTTTGGGTTTTCCTCTATTTTTGGTGGTTTAGATCTAGGTTTTGATGGATATTATTCCTTTGGATCTTGATATAATTTTTTTCATATATCTTCGATGCCATTTGGATTTAATATGTCTTCATCAAATTGCAGGTTTTTCTTTGGTGAACGTTCATCAACGGCCTTAGGTAGGTGCTCTAATTGTTAATTACCATATTATTAATTTTATTTTTATGTATTTAGTTGTTCAATTACAATTTCTATTTTGGGAAATCATATTTTTAATTAATTAATTAATTGGTTGATTAATGTTGTTATGATATAGATAAAATGATGGGTTTATGAAATTCCCTAATTAATGATATTATGAAATTTATAGAAACCCCTGCGTGTGCCAATATAATTGAAATTATGAAATATAAACTATGAATTATTGATTAATGTGTTTCTAATATGGTTTATAATTGAAATTATGATACTTGATAGAATAAATGATTATATAAATTATTGATAAATGAGTTTGGAATGTGCCACCATGGGATGTGATATTTTTTACTGAGTTGTGGGACATGTACTACTACTCTAAATACCAATGGGAAGCCATAATTCTTCTCTAGCCCCCCGATATATATGTGGGTGTGTGTGTTTGTGTTTGTGGGTGTGTGTGTGTGTGTGCATTTCATGTGATCACTGAGTTTTGGTACAATTATTTCTACTCCAAATACCCATGGGGTGCTAAACCACTACTCCAGACCCATATTGTATGAATGTGAAATTGGAATGATATGATTAATAAAAATCCATGTTTTAATAAAATGTGATATCTCGTTGGAGGATGATTTAGAATCCTACATAGGCTAAAGAAGTTACTTTTTATTCAAGTGTCACCATGAACCTGATATCATATGTTGTTAATTTAACAATATTAAATGTAAAAATAGATTACAAATTATTTGTAATTCATTCTCTATATAACTCCATACACATTTTTAGACTAGATATTATTTTAGATATCGTTGGTGGTGGCCTACTATGTTGTACTCACACCCTACTTGGAGAGTCTGATCAGAACCCAAATATACTTTATGTTTCTAGGATAGGGTAATAGAAAGATCCCTTAGTTATATGTCTTATTTTTGGATGGAGCATGGAAGAGGGAACTAGACACAATGTTAAGACCCAATTGGGAGTTGTCGGTATATATTAATTTTGTATTTTTATTTGACATTGGAAACATATATGGCATGTAATATCTACTATTTTTTTATGGTTGTTCATCCATGTTTTTGGATTATCATAAGATGTTGGTCTTTATTGGTTAAGGACTTATTTTTGATATTATTTTTAAAATTTTTCTAATGGTTAGTTATTTCTTCTATTTTGTCACATTGATAAAGAGGGTATAGTAACACCACATTACATATTTGTCCTTATATACTAATCATCTACCCCCTAGAGTATGGTGATGCATGTTTGAGGTTATATAACCAATTGGCTCAGGGCACCAGCATGAAGGACCTAGGTTGGGACATTAAAAAGTGGTATCATCATAGTTGTTTTCATTTCTTTTCAATTATCAAACGTGTTAGGAATGGTAGATAAGATACTGGGATGATTCAAACCTTGGTCATGAGCTCATGCATCAGAAAATCTATCCCATGTATGGGGTAGAGCCTAAGTATCTAGGGTTGGATTGTTTTTTGTTGATGTTTTTTTCCAATTGAATATTATTTCACATCGACTGATATAATTTTTCGTGATGTTATTTTTCTTATGATATTTTTAATCGTGTCCTGGAATGGGACAAGAGTTGTGTAAGCATGAATCATTATAGATAACCATTTTTATTGTTACATTTATCATTGGATAATTCACGGAAAAGAAGGTTTTGGGTGTGTTGTTTAATTGAAAATGATTTTCCATACAAGGGTATTTTAAATCAAAATATTCCTAATGATATATTTTTGTGGGTAAAATTATGAAAATTAGGGTAATTCAAATGGATGATTGGGTTTATAATGAGAAACATGAAATATGTAAGTGTTTTTCCTATGTTATTCATGAACTAGAAGAGGGATGGTAGAGGGCAGTGAAAGTTCTTTGGTTTTGACAGTGTGGCGAGGTATGGGGGATGACTTATTATGTATTTATGTGAAACCCTATTATGTAAATGTTTTAATAATGTGTTTTGTTTCCTGATATGTGTGTTTGTAAATCTATAGATATTAGTCCAAGATAAATCTTATTGATAAGAAAGAAAGAGGACATGGTTGGAATAATTCCACCAGTAGTGGAACCTATGGCCCTGATGGTTATGGGTGAAGGGCCAGTATAGAAGTTCTATTAGATCATTGCTCACTTTATGCAGTTTATATAAAGAGACCCATAATGGGTTGTATGAAATATTTCCTATTTGACATGAGAGTCCCAATTGTAGCACTCCCCAACCTTCCCCTTATATGGTGTACCTTAGGCAGTTGAGTTCTACATTAAGTTCTTCCAGAACATCCTTGCCCATTTGGAACTCGTATATATAGAAGAGTTAAGTTGGATTCAAAAATTTTGTGAGGATAAGAAAAAAAATTTTGGGATATTCAATCAAATTATGAGAAGCTATATAATATGTTAAGTAAAGATATTCAAGGGAAGTTTATAGAATAATTTTTCCTAGAGATGTTCTGGAACGAGAGAGAAGTTGATTTTATGCAGTTGACCTAGGGGAGTTAACTAGGATGGACTATGTTGGTCACTTAAATTATTTTAGAAAAAAATACATGCATTGAAAGTATATGTTGAAACTATGGGAAACACTTATTCGGATAGGCTTAAATGAGATATTATTTCCCATGTTTACATCTTTGGCTAGAGAATTTTTTTGAGGTGTTGAATCATGCTCCCATTTATGATGGTACATTGACTGATGATTCTAGTGTAATATAGGTGGTTTCTTATAGATGAACAGCAGTAACATATTTTGTGAGTAGGAAGATTCACAATGAAAATGTCAAGTAGGGAAATGGAAAACAAAGTATCTAGAGAGGAGGATTGATTACTTTGATAAATAAAAAAATATAATTCCACTAGTTTGGTAGGTCAAGGAACATTAAAATCTAGTGTCCTTGGCCACAAGCGGAGTTTTGAACCTATGGTAGGATCTGTGAATTTAAGAGGTATTACGGAAACCCTCGACTAATGGGTTGTGATGAAGGATACATTAAGATTAAATTTCTAGGAAGGGGTTCTTATACACCTTCTTAGTCGAGAAGTTGTGGTTATATTAGGTGTCGCAGTCAAGTTAGTGGAGGGGTGCAATTCGGGTGACTCAAACTATAGCATAGGGAAGAGGGGTATCAAAGTTTCATGTAGTGCTTCCATAGCATGTGGATTGAGAGTCTAGAACATTGATGAGCATAGGTACCATTCTTATAGCTTCTATGCTTGATATATCCTAATTTTATAAAGGATCTTCTCACTTATTTTTTTTCTTCTAATCAACGTTTTAACGGTTTCATTTGGATGGTGGATTTTTGGAGTGGTGTTATAAGTATCAACACACTATTAAGGGTACGATCAGGGGACATCGTCTTATATAAGGGGTGTTAAATTTAGGTTTGGAAGACTCATTTCTATTCTGAACTTTATATACTCGACATGTTGGGATTTGACTTGATTTTTCACATGGACTGGCTTGTATCGTACCAAGCCAATATAGATTGTTACCATAAGAGAGTGACATTTATTTATCATCATGGTAATAGTTATGTTCATCAAGGAGAGTGGTATATAAAATTAGGAAACATAGGGATAGTTCATTAGAAACTTGTGGAGATCACCATCCATGTTGAAAGATGTTTTATGTATTATGGGAGTGTAAATCATGTAACCTTTACATACTTAGTGAACTAGTTCTAGGATGTTTTTCCGAGGACTAATTTGGGTTTCAACCACATAGGGATATTAATATTCTAATTTAGTTCATTCCTAGAAATAAAATATTTTCTTTTCCACCTTATATAATGGAACCAATAGATATTCAGGAACATAAGAGTTAGTAGGAAGAGATGATGTATAAGGGATCTATCTAACCAAGAAAGTCACCTTTGGTTTCTTCAGTCCTATTTGGTAAGAAGGCTAGAGGGTCCTTTCAATATGTATTGATTATTGGATGCTGAACTGGTTGAATGGGAAGAACCATTATCATCATCCACGTATATATGATACTTTTGACAAGATGAGGGGAGGTTTCGTGTTCTAACATATTGACATGAGGTCGGGATATCACCAGTTGCGAGTTAGAACATATGATATACCATGGACTTCATTAAGAAATAGGTATTTTAACAACTTGATATATTATGGACCTTTTACCTATAATAAACTAAAATTTTATGTATATATTAAATTTCACAAAGTAAAAAATTCCTTTCAAAAACACTAAACTAATGTATGTTACATTCAACACTAACTTGGCATACATTACACACAACATTGAGTCTCTATGAAATTTTTTTATAATTATTAAAAGAGGAGATTTACAATATAGTCATTAAAAATAGTAATGTAAATAGTAATAAATACTTTTAAAATATTTTAAATAATTTTTTAATATAAATAAAACATATCGACAATGACATATATAATTTTTGGTAAATTCCATATATGTTTAAAAATACTACTTCCTAGAATGAACTACTTTTCATATACTTCTATAAAAAGAAGTAAAAAAAATAGACACATTTAGAAATTTAATTTTATAAAATAATCCTTATTTTTTAATTTATAATAATGAATTTAGTGGAGGATGAATTTTTTGGATTTTTCTGAGAAACATCATTTTTTTTATGTAAAGTGAAAAATTCTGAATTTTAATTAAACATTTCTTTTTTATGTAATTTATTTATAAGGGATAAATTATATATTAAATTGAGTTAAAATATTAACTAGTTCATATTTTCTTCAAATATTCAAAATTAGTTCATTTTAACCAATTTTTCATTGCATTTTGGTATAAACATAGAAAACATTTGGTTGTTTTTACATAAAAAACCTACAATGTCCTCTCATCAGTGGGATTTATTTTAAATTAATTTCTAAAAATTATGTTATTATAATTTTTAAAAATGGAATCCATATTTGGCATAAAAAATATTTATAATTTTTAGTAGGGTAAGTATAGTTTTTTACTGAAAAATATCACTCAAAGTGATAAAAATTATTTATAGTGATTAAGAGAAAAAATAGATTAATAAAAAACTAAACCCTGAAAATACTGCCTAAAATGACCTAAAAACTTATTGAAAATCCATTGGATTGAAATTATATTTCTATAAACTTTCCAATATTGATTTTTTTGGATTTTTGATACTTTTTAAGGTAAAAACATCGGTACACCTAATTAGTTTTCAAAAATACCAAGGGAGTCCTTTTCCTCTATAAAATTCCACCACTTATCCCTATTCCTAACACCTCTCAAACCACTTATGATTGGAAAAAATCTACCCAATACACATTTGAAACATCTCTCCCTTCCCCTTTTAATCATATCTTTGTGTAAAAGGAAATCCATGGAATCCCTTTGGTGGGAAAGAAAAGGAGTTACCCAATGAAGAGGTAACAACTTTCCTCAAGCTCATATCCTTAATTTTATTTCTCCACTCTTTAAATTATTCTTATTCCATGATTATTTTTAAAAAACTTGTCCTCAATATATTTCTATTTTTAAAAATGTTTCAACCTATACTTATACACACTTCCATCAAATGGGTAACCAACATACTTTTTATGTGTATGGTGAACTACCGCCTCACAAAATCATAAGTGTGCATTTTTTCATTAATGCCTCTCATGGTGGAAATTATGATGGAAACTATATTTTTATAGGTTATATATTATATATATTATGTATTTAATTTTTTTTTATACTTTTACAATACATTTCTTTATACATTCTATTTTTTGTAAATACGATTATTTCGTTTCAGGAAGTGTGGACTACCACCCCATCAAAGTTACGTGATTCGTTCACACATACCTTGGGATGTATTAAAGATGTGTTTATTGAAATAAAAATATATATATGATATAAATATTTTGTTTGAATAATTATATATATATACACACGCATTTATTTCATTTTCATTCTTTTAATACGACAGTAAAACGGAAACGTCGTCCATGGTACGTACGACCTACCATTTCCAAGAACGGTGTATTCCATTTTATACATATATATTAAATGGATTATTATATAACACATATAGTGAATATAATTGATATTTATATCTTGTTTTAAAATTTTGAAATCATATTATAATTATAAGGACCAATGATTAAACAAATTAAGACAAATGTAAAGAACATAACAGATATTACCCGAAGTAAAACCATAAAACAGAATTGTTAACAAGTGCTTAATATAGTATCTTAATAAAAGCATATATGGTATTATATATAATAATATAGTTCTTTATAATAAACATATATTTATTATACACAAGGTTTTAATGAGTGTGACAACATTCAGCACACAAGGTAAGGCGATTTTAAGTCTCACATTTATTTCAGTGATATTTACACCTTATTCACCACTAAAATAATTTGAGGTGTGAATATACAATCCATGAATATATTATATTATTTTTATCCTTATATTATTTTTATTAACATATCTATTTGATTATCTCTCTTTAATTGAGTTTATGTTTCAATAGTTATAAAATCTATAAAGTAGTTTTGTATCAATTTTCCTTATTTGAGACACATTCCATGATCTTCAAGAACCATGTTTTAAAAAATGTTATCATAGATGAAAATTAAAGATCATTTTATTAGAAAATGTATTTTAAATTTTTTTTCTAGTTTTCAAGATTCCTTTAAAATATTTCAATATTTTTTCTAAGAAATGGTTTTCAAAACAAATTTTGGCTTCTATTATAAGTATTCAAGGAAAATCATTTCTAATTTTTTTAATGATATATGTATATGATTTCAAAGAAAAATATTTCCAAAATAATTTCAAATATTTCTTTATAAATTTTCAATTTTATTTTTATGATTTTTTTTAAAAGTTTTTATGGTTTAACAAAACCTTTTTAAAGAATAAATAATATTTCCCTCACAATTTTTTTAAAAGATATTTCAAAAATATTTTCCACATAAGATTAAATCCATTAATATTACTCATAACCTTCTAGAAAATGATCTAATGGTGTTATTCATATTACATCAGGAATGGTTTATTTTTTGATGTAAATATGTTTATGAAACATGTTTCTCTTCGATAGGTTATATGATTATAATACCTGCTTCTTTTAATGGTTTATACTATTATGATATGAATATAAAAAATACATATTTTAATAATTTTATCATGTGATGAAATTTAAATGATAAGAATTTTATATCATGGTTTATGATTTTATTTTTATATTACCCATCTCTTTTATGGTCATGAAAAGATGAAAGTTTTATTGTCTTATGGAACACATATGAATGATTTTATTATGAGATATTTGGGACATATATCTCCCACCAATGAATAGGGTAATGATTTATATCTCATTTTATTTTTATGTGAATGATGTTTATGGTCTTGATCCATTATAGGAATATGGGGAAACCACCAATCCCTTAAAAGGAAATTATTGTGGCTAAGAATTGTGGTGTGTCCCGCCCAGTAGGTGTAGTCATCATAAAAATAGATGATTGGGAAACACAGTCCACTGTTAATAAGATGGGAAAACATGATCCCTTACAAGTAAAATACTATTACTGGGGGTGGTGGTGTGTCCTGAACAATAGGTTCAATTCCCATGATGTTCCATGATAAGTGAATCTATGCCTCTTGACTTATAGAAAATTATAACACATGTTTATATATTAAGAAATTGAATATCAAATTACTATGTTATGATTTTGTGTCTTATTTTCGTTATTTCCTTATGATTCATGTCTTATTAACTTCCATGATTTATTTCATTATTCATATTTATAATCTTTGATATGTATGGTATGATATTCTAATTTTTTGATCACGTTCTCATGACCCTATTCTCTTGTTTATGCATACATGTCTTCCTTGTTTACCCTTACTGGGTATCTAAGCTCTCCCATTTTGATATTTACTTCCCCATGTTATGAAGGTATGTATTATTTTTGATGTGTCTAATAATGGTGAAAGTGAATAATATCCTACTGAGAGATAATTTAGATCAGTTATTTACCAGTTTTTATGTTTCAATCTATCAAAAAATACTATACTAATATTCTCTTTGGGAAATAATTTGGTTAATTTTTTATGTATTTCACAAAATTTATGTATTTTTAATGTATGAAAACTGAAGGTGTATATATTTGGTATCAAATAAAAGGTTTAGTTAACCTCTGGATGTTAGGATGATAAAACCTTAGTGAGAACTCAAAGGATATGTCTAAGGATAAGACAAAAGATAAGTGAATGTACTTAAAATTATCCTTGAATATTGGTAAAGGGTTGAGTGAGTGGTTTCCAAGAAATGCATCCATGTCTTTCTTCAACAAGTGGATGTGGCTCTAGGATATATGTATCTATGGGTAAAATCTCTAATAATATGTCATGGGCCTAAATCGGGGTAATATGGTACATGATAATGGGCCTTAATTTACACCTCGTTCATCACTCCTTGGGGATGTTCAATGGAAATTCACAAGATCATTATAAACCATTATTAAGGATATAACTATATGTTGTCTGTGAATAACCTAGGATGATCCTACAATATCATAGATTAAGAATGGTTTCATAATTTAGATATCTTATATTTGGGTTTTCATGATTATATGGTTCCATACTATGACAACTGTTTCATACTCTTTGCTTTTCAATTTTAGTTGATGGATGGAA
The DNA here is from genome assembly GCA_963277665.1 of Viscum album. Classification (NCBI taxonomy): domain Eukaryota; kingdom Viridiplantae; phylum Streptophyta; class Magnoliopsida; order Santalales; family Viscaceae; genus Viscum; species Viscum album. The sequence goes on along the minus strand of OY728146.1, from coordinate 618,693,306 downwards.
CATGAAGGAACCAAATTATTGTTGATTACGATGGACAATGAAATGATTTTCTCTTGGGCATCTGAATTCAAAAGGAGTTGGAATAAAAAAAATCAATTATATACTATTACAAATTTCACTAGATATGAATCACTATGAGATTTCAAAGGAGAAATGCAGGGAAACTCATTATACTGAGTCCTTCATGAGGCAATGTACACCTTATTTTAGTAGGTCTTCTAATACACTTTTTGTCAAACACTGGATTAATACCAAAGAAAATATGTTATCAATTCACTCGTGTTTGGATCATGAGAATGTCATTCTAGCGGTTTATCAGATAGAAGGTAAAAACAAACAGTGGAGGACACTAATCCATAATATGAGGAATCAAGATGAAATTTAATCTATGTATTTGGATGAGTTCATTAACTTACTCATAAATAATTACTTTCTTCATGTCCTTCATATGAACATGGAAAAGGATTTCCTTGAGTTCAAGAAAAAGGAAGATGAATCTATTGGTACCTACAAGGATTATTTCACAAGACTTGTAAGCTATGCTTCAAAAATTATCATCAAACCCAAAGAGTAAGGATGATAGGTTATTTAGTGGCTTAAATCCAAGTCTCAAAAGCGAATTTGACATAAGAGACATTAGTAGTTATGTAGAGGTTGTGCATTGTGAAATCCAAGTTGAAATGGAGGTTACAACCACATATCAATCTCATTATCTTGTTAAGAAAAGGAAGGTGGAGTTTAATGGAGAATATAAAAATCATGAAGAGAAGAAGGTAATTTTTTCTTCATTCTCTAAGTGTGTAAAAAATGGAGGGAATTTTCATATGGGTTATAATATGTTTTTTATGCGTGGAAGGGAAGGACATCCAGAAATGAATTCTTGTACTGATGGGAAAAGGTTTTACAATGATGAAAATAGAGAAAAATATATGAAGAATGGACCTCCCAAACTACAGTTCTTCAAGTGTAAGGAGAATGAGAATTATGTTAACCAGTACCCAAACCCACGGGATAAATATGATTATCAATATCAATAACTTCTTAATACAAAGGACTTATAAAAACCCTGGTCTTTATTACACACCTAAACATGACTTATTACATAAAATTTCACTTAATAAAACCTGGAAGATCATGAGTTATAGTGTCTTTAGGGCTTAGGAACATTACATTAAACCTTAAGACATAAAATACAACATCTTTATTGAAAACATCTTTAACATGACAACAAAATTCCTTTGTATATAACATTGTATGGGATAACCTGATGACATATATAAGAAAAGGGTGAGATATATACCCTTATAAGGGAGTAAAAAATAAATCACATGAATAATACAATACATGATAGGTAATAGGCATATAAATGGAGCATAAGAGAAACTTGAACATAAAGGCATGATATAGCATGATTATCATAACTTGGAAATGTGGAAACAACTTAAAACACTACATCAATAACATAAAGGAATTAGGTAAACACCTTTCCCAACATGATAGAAAAAGTCATATAAAGGAAGCTGATAAACCCCAGTACCAAAATGATGTATAATTATACTAAACATTAACCAATTCCTTGGAGCGCTATCAGGGTGCACCCTGTATGAACATTTAAATCTCATGCTTATGTGTTCCACAAAAATCATATAACATGGATTCATTCAACATAATTATTTATTACATGATAAAGGAACATAGAATAAATATATGAAATTATATAATCAATAAGTATATGGTAATAAAGTTGAATACCCTTGATAGAGAAATAGGTATGGTATTCACTACACAATGATTTTGGCATGCAAAATCATGATGTAATTTCTGCAACATAACAGCATCCCATGGGGATTCATAAAATGGGTTTATGAGTGAGAAAGGGGTCTCTAGTCATTTAGACATGAAATGGAATTTAGGGGGATCCTATAAATACATGTTCCAACCTGACGAATTTTTAAACAAAAGGAATAAAATAATAAAGAAACATGAAGAAGGAGGAGGCGTGAAATAGATCTTACAAGATTTAAGCATGGTAATAGGTGTACATGCTAGAGATTAATGGGAGAGAAAGGGGATTATTATAATTTAGACATAATGAGGGAAGTATGGGGGAGGTGAAAAAACAACCCTATAATTTTTAATTGATAATTAAAAGGGTATAACAATATAATAATACTTGGACAAAAAGAGAAAGGAAGGAATGTGAGGGTCCCTTATTTGGATGTGTGATCCCAAAGGCTATAGAGAGGGTTATTTATAGCTTGGGGCACCTTGGGAGGACTATAGTTATTGTATATAAGAGTGATGAGTAGCAGAAAGGAGTTCTAGTGAAGTTGAATGGGTTATTTTGTTGGTTTATATAGGAAAGGATGGGGAATTCTTAAATATTTCAGTTTTGGACACTACATAGTAAAATATTCCCAACCACAAACCTACCTATGGTTTTTCCGATGGTTTCAAGCCAAGGGGAGTGTAAAAAATTATTTTATAAGGCCAAGAGATGAAGAAAATAAAATATTATCCTGGCTTCTGTGGAGGTGAGTCACACCGTTAAGGAAATGAATTTAAAATCCTAAATTATTTTATACATTTAGAAGGATTCACTAAGGTGTGATAAAATATGTAAAATAAATCTAGAATCAGATTATTTTAAATTTAAAACATATCTTTGGTATAATATCCCTTTTATTGTTTTATTACATCACTATTGGGTCATTATGATTCCATAAAACATTGTATATATTTATATATTACTTAATTTTTTCCAAAAAAATCGACTGTATCAGAATAATATGAACCCTTCACCACTGCATAATTTAGACATCCTAATTACAAAAATGATATTATTTTTATCTAAATAATTTTATAAATATTTGAATTTTCACTTTTAAAATTAGAACTAACATTTATTTAAAATTGACGGGTTTTGACTAGAATAGTTTCTAAACCTTAAAAAAAATTAAACATGACTAAATAAAGACTACATGCTCAATTATTATTAATAAAACTAATTTTATAATAATATTTTATTAAAATATTAATTATTTAAAAATTAAATTAATTCCTTAAAATATTTTCTTTTATTAAAAAAATAAACTTTCTATTTTATCATATGAAGATACAACTCTTGTCAAACTGATTTCCTAATAAATTATAGATATGAAATTGATATAATCACCATTTATCAGAATTTCTTTTATAACATTACTAAAAAAATTATATATATATATCAAAAGTAACATTTTTACTTGAAAAATCAATTTATCAAATTCATCATTTTTTTAGAAATTCTATTCTAATAAACAAATTGGTGGAATAAGACTTTTATTTATAAAAAGGGAATACAAAATAAGTGACTAATAACATATTACATAACACCTTATAACATATTTATATGACCTAAGGGTAAGGTGTGTGATTGTGAAAGACTCTTGGGGAAGCTCGGATAACATCGCCCGGGTGGTAATCTATATTAACTTTAACTTCTCCCATTGGCGATTCCATTCAAGACTAATGTGTTAAATCTCAGTTCGGGCTTGGTCAAGAGAAAATCCTCGTGATGCTACTTCCTTTCCAAGCTCTGAAAAATGATCTTCATACCGCTTGAGTCTAGTGGATGAGGCCTTCTTTTCCTTTGTCTATGTCCAAAAGATTTTTTAAAACCTTATATTTATATTAGTTGTGTGATCACTATTCAAAGGATATATTATCAATAGTAATGATACTTAATTCTAATTTAAACCCTATTAATAATAATAAAAATGTCATGTGTTCTATTTATCCATAAAAAATTTAATTAAAATGAAGGGAACATTATTTATAAATGTTTAGGTCATTAAAAACATCCCACCAAAAGAAATTTTACCCTTGGAATTTTCTTTTCCCACACTAAAATAAATAAGGGTAACTCTGCATCATCACTTCTTCAAGATCCCATGCTGATTATTCAATCTTGAGGTTTCTCTACAACACTTTGATGAGGGGTATTGTCTTATTTCATAGAATTTTTTCCCTACGATCTATGATATTCACCACTATCACTTCATTGGAGAGGTTATTATCCAATGGTAACAACTCATGATTGAGTACATACAATAGGTCAGGTATGCACTTCCTCAAGTGTGATACAAGGAATACATCATTTTGTTGAGATAGGTTTGGTGGGAGTTCTAGTCAATAGGCCACTACTTTGCTGTAATTAAGGATCTAAATAGGACTTCTGTACCTGGGACTAATATTTTCCTTCTTCACAAATCTCATCACTATCTACCAAGGAGAAACACAGAACCAAACCATATCTCCAACATCAAACAATGGGAATCATTGATTATAGTCAGCATAGCTATTTTGTCAACTATGAGAACCTTTGATGTGCTACTCGATGGTCTTAATCTTCTCCACCATTTATTTGAGCATTTCTGGACCAATAATTTGTTGCACCCAAAATTCATTCAAACATATCGATGTTCTTCACCTCTTCGAGTAAATGGCTTCCTAAAGATCCATTTCAATTATTGTGGGAAAAAATTTGTTGTAATAGAACTCAAAAAGTGGAGGACATTGATCACATCCTCTATTGAAGTCCACTAAGCATGTTCTCAATATTTCTTCATGTTTTTGGATATTACAATCATATTGGCCTTCATTTTGAGAATAGTATGCCGTACTAAAGTTCAGATCAGTTTTCATTTCATGTGGGTGACTCTTCCAGAACATAGAGGTAAATATAGGATCTCGAACGGATATAATCGATAGTAGTACACCATACAACCTTATCACTTCTCTGATGCATATCTGTACCTGCAAATCCAATGAGAAATCCTCTTGAATTTCAATGAAGTGTGAAGTCCTTGTAAGATGATCCAAAACTACCTAGATTTCATTATTTCCTTCGGATGTCTTCAGATGTTTGGTGACAATTTTCATAGTGATTTTCCCATTTCCATGTTGGTATGGGTAATGGTTGCATCATTCCTTTAGATTTTTTCCCTCTCATCCTTAACATTATAACATACCAGGCACATTGATGTATACTCCGTGATATCGTTCTTCATATTATACCATCAATAATTCCCTTAGAGATATCGATAAATCTTTGTGTTTCTTGGTTGAATGGAGAAATTCAAACAATGTGTATCATCCAAAAGATCTTTATTTAACTCTATATTTGATGGAACACATAGTCTTGACTCAATTCTCACAATTCCATATTAATTAAAATTTAAATACATGTATTTACCTTTTCTGATAGTTTCCACTTACTTCTATATTCCCACATTTTATTTTTTATCATCATCTATCCTTTCCAAAAGATATGGTTGAGAAATAATTTGTGAAAGGATGGATGATAACCCATTCTTTATAAATCCCATGTATATCACCACAAAATCTAAAAAGTTTGGATCCTTTCTAGTTCTCATCAATGATTGAATCACTAGGTCTTATCTACATAGAGTATCTACCACTATGTTCACTTTTCCATGGTGGTAATTAATTGAGCAGTCATAATCCTTGATGAGAACTAACCATCTTTATTGGTGCATGTTCAGATAATTTTTTATGAATATATAAATAAATAAATAAATTTATTTATTTATTTAAGACTTTTTGGATCTATATATATTTCAAACTTTTCCCCAATTGAGATAATACCTCTATATTTTCAGTGTAAATATTATATCTACAAACTTCAGATCATGCATGGGATAGTTTTTGTTATGAATTGTCAACTGCCTCGACGCATAGTCGATGAATTTTTCATTCGGCATCAACACACATCCCAATCCCTTCATCCATGCATCACTAAAGATTATGAAAATCTCCCCACTTGAGGGTAGTGTTAGTACAGGGGGAGTGATAAGCCTCTTCTTCAACTAAATGAATCTTTCTTCGCATTAGTCATTCCAATAAAAATTGACTCCCTTTTGAGTTATCTTGATAATAGGGTTTGACAATTATAAGAAATTTATCCCGAATTGGCAATAATATCCAGCTAACCACTAAAAGATATGGATATCAATCATAGACGTCATCCTCGGCCATCCCTTAATTTATTTTTTTGGAAGGATGCACATATATCCCATTTCCTATTATGATATTCACCAAGAATGAGACTTCCTTCAAAAATAACTCACACTTGTTGTTCTTTTCATATAGATTATACTTTTTTAAGGTCTCTAGTACAATTATTATATGAACCTCTTAATCCTCCTTGGATTTGGATTATATTACAATATCATCTATAAATACTACTACAATATTTTTTGAGGTAATTTATAAGGGCTCTATTCATATTTTCTATGAATATTTCTAGAGCATTAGTGATTCTAAAATTCATTACTATGAATTCATAGTGCTCGTACCTTCTATGAAAAGCAGTCTTTGGAATATCCTACTTCTTCACAGTTACTTGGTAATTTCATGGACACAGATCCACCTTTAAGAAGTATTGTACTCCATGTAGTTGATCAAATAAGTCATCAATTCGTGTAAAAGGATACCTTTTCTTTATCGTTATTTTGTTGAGCTTGAGATAATCAATGCATAAGCACATTGAACCATCCTTCTTCTTGTAGAAGAGGACATGTGCACCCCTTGGTGAAGTACTTGGGCATATAAACCCTTTATCAAGATTCTCCTGTAGTTTTTTCTTTAGCTCCTCATGCTCCACAATATCTATTCTATACAAAGTCATTGATATTGTAAAAAACCCAGATATAATATCAATCGAGAATTCCCCATCTCATTTAGGAGGAAGACCATGAAATTCAATGGGAAACACATTAGAAAATTTTCTCACAATTGGAATGTATTTCAGGATGGTTCCTTCCTCAGACTCAATAATATTAGAGAGATACATGTTCTCATATAGATGTAATATCCATTCTTGAGATGATGGTGCTAAAAAAGATTCATCCTACTCTTTGAACCAGTATAGAATCAGGGGTCGATTCACCATATTGAGAGGTATTTAACTATCATGACAATTTATGTTGGCTCTATATAGGTAAATTCAATCCATGCCAACAATTGAATCAAATTCCACCATGGGAAGTATGATGAGGTTCACTGAGAAGTTCAATCAATTTAATTATATGATTTTTTGTGGTGTTTGAATTGTTCTAAAAAACATTCGGGTTATAAAATAATTCATAGAACACAAATTAAAAATTATTTTTTCTATTATTGAATGAATAACTAGAGTACCTTTCACCAACTCATTGTTGGGATTCACTTTAGCAGCAGTGATGTAAAAATCTCCCTCTTGTTTCCTTCAAGGTTGTTGGTTTCCTATGAAAACCCATGGATTAGGGAACTGGTTCGAAAAATTCACATGTTCATTGTAGTTGTGGAAATAAACAATGTATTGAGGATTGAAGGGAGAATTATTTTCCTCTTTCATAGTTGAAAGTTTTCTTAATCAAAATCGCTAGTCTGGTGCCCTTCCTTGCCCTAACTAAATCATTTCCCCATACACTTCATGGAATTTCAATGGTCTTCTTTCTGCACCTCTAGAAAGTGGGATGCTATAGGTTCTTATCACCATGGGATTTGTCCATCAGACTGCCAGATTTAAAATCCACTTTTTTACTTCTTATCCCCTGATACCCCTAAAATTAAATAATCTCCACATCGAATTTGAGGGTGCATCATACAATATATTTACAGTTTTCAAAGCCTCGGATCACTAGGGCTATCTGTAGGATAGGTTTTATACCACCAAAGAAGCATCCAACCTATCATTTGGGGTTGAAGACAAAACCAGAGGCATATCGTGCAAGTATACTGAATTATTCCTCGTACACCCCAACAGATGCATTGTAATTTTTCTTTAGTGCAAGGAAATCACTTTCCATCTTAAGATGGAGGGTTAAAGGAAAATATTTATTGAAAAGAATTTTCTGAAAATCCTTCAATCATATCTCTTCAATATCTTCCTCAAGCATCATATTTTTGATCAATTTCCACCATTTATTTGCTTTACCATCCATATGATAAGAATACATAGGAACCTTATATTTTTCAGAACATTGATGGACATAGATGATCTTTTCATTGGATTTGATCCATTTTTTAACGATTAAAGGATCAGATCACACATTGAAAGTAGGATGCCTTTTTCTTCATGAAGCTCCCAATTGGGATTTATTCTTTCATAGGGGGTTTGGGAATTACTCTTGAACCATGTTTCTATTCATTACATGAGTTTACTGATAGATTATCGTGATAAATTGTGTGATTCCATCTCCAATCAGATTGGTAATCTCATTAGAACAGTCATGACATTGATCATATATATGGTTTTTAGCTCAAGTCCTCCTATTACTGGACATTGTCTAGAATAAAAGTAAAATTAGGAGTAAGTATTTTAAACTATTAAAAACATAAAGAGGAATCCAATTACAGAAATGGATAACTTATAAATTACATTTATTTCCATAACTTATGAATTTATAGGTAGAAATCTATGTTATAAATGATCTATTTCCTAATGTATGGAACTTTTTTTTCTTGCTCCATTAATAATAGTTCATACTAAGATTATGAATTTACTAAATAATATCCCCTAGAGGGTCTAACCAAGAGTGCATCAAGGCAAGCTTTTGTGCACCAGTTCTCATTTGAGACTACCTCAAAGCGGTGATTTCGGGTTTTGACCCCTAGATATATTTGTGTCAGATCCAACTCTACTTGTTCTTATCTAGATAGTGAATTATTTTACTGATAAACCACTTACTATATAAACACCAAAATTTAGGTATTCATTTCTTATACTATGTCTAATCCCTATGTCTTTCAGAATATTGTTCTAATACTAATACCAAAAATAACTAAACATTTCCTCTAATACATAATATAACGACCCTAGTCTTTATTACATAGTTAAACATGATTTATTACATGAAATTGTACTTATACAACCCAGAATATCAATAGGTCTAGTTTAATTGGTACTTATTAATGTTACATTACAACATAAGACATAAAATACAACATATTTATTCAAAACTTCATTTACATGACCACAACATTCCATTGTACTTAGCATTTCATGGGATAACATGAGGGCATATATAGGAAAATGGTGAGCTATAAAGCCAAGTAAGGGAGTAAACAAGGAAAAACATGAATAATACAGTGGATTTTAGGAAATAAGAATATCAATAGAGCACACGATAAACATGAATATAAAGTCATGATATTGCAAGATTATCATAACATGGAAATGTGGAAACAACATAAAACAATGAATCATTAACATAAAAGAATCAGGTAAACCCTCATACCAAATTGATGTATAAAATAGCGGTAAACTAATCAGGTAAACCCCTATCACAAAATGATTTATCATGATTCTAAACATTAAACAATTCATCAAATCACTATCTGGGTGCACCCTTCATGAACTTTTTAATATCATGCTTAAGTGTTCCACATAGATCATATAACATGGATTCATTCAACATAATCATTTTTTCAAAGACAATAGAATGTGGAATAAGTATATGAAATTATATAATAAATAAGTATATTTTCATAATTTTAATACCCTTGTTATAGAAATGGGAATAATATCCACAACATGATGATTTTGGAATGAAAAATCACAGTGTAATTTTAACAGCATAACGAAATCACATGGGTATTCATAAAATGGGTAGATGAGAGTAAAAGGGGTATATCATCATTTATACATGAAATGGAAAGTAAAATGATTGTATAAATACATGTTAAAACATTATTATGTTATATATAGAAGGTGTATCATAATAAATAAACTATAAGAAGGTGGAGGAATGAAATAACTCTTATGAAATTTCGACATGGTAACGGGTGTACATGAGAAGGATTAATGAGAGAGAAAGGGGTATATCATCATTAAAACATAATAGGGAAGTATGGGGGAGGTTAAAAAATATACCCCATCTTTTTTAATTGAAAAATAAATGGATATAACAATATAAGGAAACTTGGAAAAAATGAGAAAGGAAGGAAAGTGAATATCACATACATGGATGTGTGAAGCCAAAGGATTGGGAGAGGCTTTTTGGGAACTTGGGGGCTCTTTAAGAGGACTGTATGGATTGGATGGATGAGTTAGGATGATCTTAATCGAGTTTGAGTAAAGAGTAATGGGTTCCTGTGTGGATTTATATATGAAAGGAGCATGATTATTTATTATTTAGGTTTGGGACACTACACACTAAAATATTCAAAATGAAAAACCAACCCCTGGTTTTTTTCCATGGCTTCTGGGCAAGGGGAGTGGAAAAAATAATTTTATAATTACAAGAAATTAATAAATTAAAATATTATCCTTGCTTATGTGGATGTGAGTCACGCCTCTTATAGGCCAGGGGCTGGCGACTAGCACCAAAGGCATAAATCCCTAAAACTGTGAAGCATTGCCTTTAATACCTATAAAAGTATACAACAGAGTACATGCTGGAAGAAAAACACTAAGTAAAACTGTATAAAAAAGAGTGATGAATGGTAAAAGGGGCCAGAAATACAAGCCCATCTTCAAAGTACAAGTACAACTGAAAAAGGACAAAACAACTAAAAGGTTAAAAGCAACTCTTGGATCATACACCACGGATCCTACAAGAAGGGTAGGTATAGTTAGTCTCCTCATCACTCTATGTCTGTCAGTCTCCTCTATTTACCAACACATCTTATGATCCACCTTCGAGTATAGTCTAATCCTAATACTCTTAGCCTCAGTCAGCATTGTCTTTTTTTTTATATCCAACACAACGAGGTGTGGGCATAGCCTGGGTAGGGGTGAGTACAAAAATTATCAGTAGGGACCCCAAGACCCTCATGGTCTCTCAAAATCCACCAAGGAAAAACCACAAAGTAAGAAATCAACAGAAAACCCCACATAGGTATATGACCATACATATACCTAAGTTATCAAGTAACCCATCTCAATCATGAGGTAAACACAAAAGTTAATAAATCATCTCACAACGGTATACAACTCACGTAGAGTGTTAGAGATGATTATATGTAGCCAATATATCATCTCTTCTGTCGAAACCACATAGGATCCAGGTACAGAATTCAAAATTGTCGAACCCACACAGGAACCAGGAATAGTAAAAAAAGCTGTCGAACCCACATAAGATCCAGGAATTGTCGCCAGTGCTGTCGAACCCACACAGGATCCAAGAACAGTAGTCGGAGTTGTCAAACCCACACAGCATCTAGGAATAGTCGTTAGTGCTGTCAAACCCACACAGGATCTTGGAATAGTTGTTAGTGCACAGCCATCCACAAGGTTCTGTACAAGCATGCTTGATTCCGGGAGGGTCTTCTCCTCAAACTAAGTGTTGATACATCAAATTCCATGAAGTATCAAGTTTATGTATACAAAATATCTGTCATTCCAAATGAAACCCAATGTGACCAACGATGTGTCAATCAGACACTCAGTCTGAGAGTTGTTGGCATTTACGTTCCGAGGGCCCAATTAGAATTATGTTCAATCCAACCTAGCCATACACCCAATATTCCCAAACCTCTAGTGGGGTATACCAAAAGAACTGTCTCCTTCCAAGGTTTATGTCGCCGCAGACGGTTCGTCAATCAGACACACGTTGCTCAAGTTCCGTGCAAAAGAGTAGAAAATAGGTCAAACTGGTCCGGGTCTGGTTCAGCCCAGTTGGACTTACCCATCCTGACCTAGATCTGGACTGGGGTCCAACCCATTCCACGGGTCCGACCCGGTCCATGGATCCGACCCGGTATGTGGGGACGGCTGGCCTGTGGGGCCATCCTGACTCACGCTGGTGGCCCGTCCAACACTTGGTTCGGCCCACACTAGGTCCAGCCTGCACTCGGTCTGGCCCGTGCTGTGTTCGGCCCTTGGGGTCTACCCTAGCTGCATCCATGGTGGAGGCTGCTCTACCTAGTATCCCAAATATCATAGCCGTTCGGGTGGTCTCCAACCGAGCGACGAGTCTCGCTCCTCCCTGCTGGTCGAGCGGCCAACCGCCCCCCACACGGCGTAGTTGTGCTGCAACTCCTCCGGCAACCCAGCGGCTCAGGCCACTAGTATTTCTCACGGTCGGCCTTGCGCCGGCCTCCACTGCATCGCTGTGGCCAGGGGCGGAGGCCTCTTTTTGTTCTACCACGTGGTGCGGTTGTGTCGTGCCTTCCCCTACAACACAGTGGCTCGAGCCACTGGTTTCCTTCATGGCCGGCCTTGTGTTAGCCACCACTGCACCGCCGCAGCCCGTCGGTCAACGGTTCCTCCTCTGGAAGAACGGTTGCATTGCCGTCGTCACGCGGTGACGTTTGTCAGTTCCATCCACCGACAAACTTTCCACGGGTCACCAGATGAGTCTTGGTGGCCTGATTCTCATTCCAGATAAAGCTGTGCACTCCTCTGTATATTACCTTCGATTTGAAATCATTGCTGATGATAGTCACTCATCCCTGTCTCATGCCAAATTTAGCATCAAATTCCACAAAGAAGGCAGAGGGGTCAGGCCATGTTTGTTCGGCCCGCACCCTCCGCGTTAGGGTGATAGCATGCGGCTTTGATTAATAATCCACGACTCAAAACAAAGAAAGACAAAACAAAACAAAGTTTGAACCCCTACCTTTGATCATTGATCGTCGATGTTGGCGCGAGAAAGGGGACATGCATTCAATTTCATCCAGAAAGAAGATGAAGAAGTCAAGGACGAAGTCATCGGTGTTCTTTAAGGACGATGCTTCCTCCCTTTTTTCAGTTGAAGATAAAAGATGAAGATGTATCTAATTGATGGATGAAGTGTTCTTCATTCATCGATGGTCATTCTTCGTTGGGAAGAGCATTCTTTATTGGAGAGAATAAGTTTCTCCAAGTTCTCTTCCAAACCCTCTCCCAACAAAGGAATAGCCAATACAGATTAAATTATGTTTTAATAATTTAATTTGAATTGCATCATTAATTCAAGTGGTGTTGGAATTATAAATTCAAATGAGGGGTTGCACCCTTAAGTGGGGAGCTCAAGAGGTTTCTCCCCACTTAATGAGGATTCCAAGAGGTTTTAACCTCGGGTGGTCCCCACCAAAATAAACATGAAGAGGAGGTTAGGTTCGGGTGGGCCCCACCACCATAACCTCTCATGGGAGGTTAAGGTGTGGTGGTCCCCACCTCCAACTTACACATGGAGGCTTCAACCAACCAAAAATATAAAAAAGCTACAACATTATTTTTATTTAATTTTATTCATCAAAACCCAAAAAATTACTTTCATTATCGACCAACTTCCATTGAGGTTAAAGTCTTCTTCCGCGAATACCGGTGTTGTGTGTTAAACGGTGCCATCAGATTTAAATTCTGAGCACCGGTTAAAAAGTTATAAAAAAATTCTTGTATGTTTACTTAACCTACCCAAACAAAACATCATAAATTGATTCCGGGCACACCGGGCCTCGATATCCTGTGCCATCAATTTTCATAAACTCATAAAATTCCCATGTAATTAATGGAAAAAAATCCACAGAAATTCCGGGTCTTTACATTCTCCCCACCTCATGGATTTACATTCCCATAAGCTACAACTCAAATAAAGAGAACAAATGGGGGTACTGAGAACGCATCTGAGCCTCCTGCTCCCATGTGCTCTCTTGGAGGTTCCCATGCTACCAACGAACACGCACCAGAGGTATCGACCGTCCATGAAGGACTCACTCTTGTTGATCATAAATCTCTACTGGATCCTATATAAAAGTAACCAAATTTTCGATGTCCATCTATCCATGGACGATGATGTGAGAAACTTCATTCATGTATCTCCCCAACTGGGATATGTGGAAGAAGTCATGCACTCGATGCAACTGAGGTGAAAGAGCCAGGCGATAATCCACCTCACCTACTCTGCTGAGGACCTGGAAAGGTCTAATTAACCTCAGTGATAACATGCCACCCTGGCCAAATCTCTGTATACCTCATCGAGGTGAGACCGTAGAAAAATATGGTCAGCCTCCATGAACTCCCAAGGTCTACATCTCTTGCCGGAATATGACTTATGCCTACTCTATGCAGTCTTCATCCGCTTCTGGATGATTTGCACCATCTTCGTGGTTGCTCGTACCATCTTTGGTCCCACTAGTGCTGACTCCCTAGGGTCAGTCCAACACAAGGGTGATCTACATGGTCGCCCGTATAATGCCTCAAAAGGTGTCATTCCAATGGCGGATTGATAGATGTTTTTGTATGAAAAATCCACCAAAGGTAAGTGATCCTCCCAGATGCGACCGAAGTTGAGGACACAAGCACGCTGAATGTCCTCAAGGGTCTGAATGGTCCGCTTAGTCTGACCATCCATCTGAGGATGGAAGGAGGTGCTCAAGTGATGCAACATCCCGAAAGCCTCCTACAATCCCTTCCATAGCTGGGAAGTAAACCAGGTGTCACCATCAGAGACAATCGTCGAGGGTACTCTATGTAGCCGAACAATCTCTTACATATAAAGGCATCCCAAGCTCTCTATAGAAACCTTCTCTCTCATCAATAGGAAATTGGCCGACTTGGTGAGTCGGTCTATGATCACCCAAATCGAGTCGTGACCCCTGAATCTACATGGATGTCCTTTCTTGAAGTCTATGGATATCCCATCCCACTTACACTCTAGGACCTCTAAAGTATGAACCAAGCCTGCTAGTACATGGTGCTCTGCCTTCACTTATTGACAAGTGAGGCATCAAGAGACAAAATCTTCAACTTCCTTCTTCGTCCCTAGCCCCCAGTGCTGTCTCCAGAGATCCTGGTACATCTTTTCCACTCTTGTATGTACTTCTAGAGGGGATGTGTGAAACTCCTTCAACACTTCCTCCTGATGTGAAACTGGAACCATAGTATGTCCTATTAAGAGGATGACGTTCTCCCCACCTTTAGAAAATCCATCAGGTACCTAACCTGTGGATATATAGGCACGTTGTGTCTCGCAGTCAGCATCTCCAAGTTGTGCCTCCATGACTCACTAAAGAAGTGGGGGAGTGATTCTAAGAGACTGAAAGAAATCTGCTCCATCTTGGTCCACAAAGAATATCTGTAAAGCAGCCAGCTACTCTATCGGCTCCCCTAGCAGCTGTATACCAAATCGCACACTGAGTGCATCTACTAAAATTTTCCCCTTCCTGGGATTATAGACTATCTCGAAGTCATATTCCTAGAGGAAATCAATCCAACGTCGTTGTCTCATGTTCAGGTCCTTCTGAGAGAATATATACCTGAGACTCTTGTGATCAGAGTACAAGATAAAATGATCACCCATCAGATTTTGTCGCTACATATTTTCTGAAAAGACCAGTGCTGATAAATACAAGTCATGGGTAGCATAGTTATGATCATGTTTTATCAGCTTCTAAGAACCATACACAATCACTGCTCTCTTCTGTATTAGGACACACCCTAGTTCGGTCCCTGATGTGTCACAGTAGACTTCATACACTATGACTTCCTATGGAAGCCACAAGATGGGGGCACTAGTTACCCTCTGCCTCAGCTCCTGAAAGCTCTGCTGGCATCTCTCCGACCACACAAAGGGTTTCCCCTTCTTCGCCAAGGATGATAGTGTTGCTACAACTCTGGAGAAGTCTGATACGAACCTTTGATAGCATCCAACCAAACCCAGGAAACTTCGTACCTCTGTCACACTCCTGTGTGGCTCCAAAGAAAGTACTGCCTCAATCATCCCTGGATCTACTACAACTCCAGCCTCTGAGATGACATATCCTAGAAAGTGAACCTCTTGGATCCAGAACTGGAACTTCGAGCGCTTAACATAATGCTGGTCCTCTCAGAGTGTGTCCAGTACTACCTGCAAATGGTAGGCATGCTCCTCCATAGTAGTTGAGTAGATCAGAATGTCGTTGATGACGACTATGAGAAAGTGATTGAGTTGTGTCTGGAAGATCTTTTTCATGAGTCCCACGAACACTGCTAGAGCATTGGTTATGCCAAATGGCATAACCAAGAACTCGTAGTGGTCGTATCAACATCTGAAGATCATCTTCTGCACATCCTCATCTCAAACTCTAAGCGGGTGATAGCCTGATCTAAGGTCTATCTTCGAGAACCACCGTGCTCCCTTAATATTATCAAAGTGGTCTTCAATCCTCAAGAGTGGGTACTTGTTCTTCACAGTCACCTGGTTCAGGAAATGGTTGTCAACACAAAGCCTCAAACTCCCATCCACCTTCTTGGCGAACAGAATTGGAGCTGCCCAGGGAGAAACACTGGGCCGGATGAATCCCTTCCCCTGTAAGTCCTACAACTATACTCATAGCTCACGAAGCTCAGCAGGAGCCATCAGATATACTGGTGTAGATATCGGTGTCGTCCCGTGGTACATGTCAATGTGAATGTCCACATATCTACGAGGAGGTAGACCTGGGACATCATTATGGAAAATATTCATGTACTGGTCCACCACTATAGGATAGCTCGGACTCTCCACATCAACTGCTTTGAGGGTAAGGCAGGCCAACTAATGATTAATCGGTTTCACCCTCCTCTGAGTAAGTCTGTCCTACGCTGCAAAGGATCCCTTCTCACTGGTTAAGGTGAACCTGGTCCCATCCGTGCGGACACACCGCACTTTGTTCCTAATATATTCGATCTGAGAGTGGACTGTAGATAACCATCCCATACCCACGATGACGTCGTAAGGCCTCAACGCTGCTACTAGGATATCCCAGCTGAAGCTCTCACCTATTAGAGTAAGCTCACACTACCGACACCAGTGTGTAATTGTCAAATCTACTCTCGTAGGAGTCTCTAGCTATAAGGATTGAGCCAACGGGTCCATCGGAATCTTCAACCTCCAAAAGAGGGTGGTGGAAATGAAAAGTGACTGGAACCTGTGTCTATAAGAACTACAACCAAGGTGGAGTAGACACAGATCGTACCTCGAATCATATCTGGATCTCCATGATTGTAGGCCTTAGCAATCTGGAGTTGTGCTCTCACCCATCTACCTACTCCCTGTGGTCAGGGTGGACCTCCTGGTGGTGGTGGTGGTAACACCTCGTAACTTCATCCATCTCCAGTTGCACGACCATATCCTTCACCACGTCCACTTGTGCCCTGCATATTGCCTCGATCAAACCTCTGCCTCTACCTGGGAGGTCCCTCAACTGTCTTCTGATCATCTGAATGGCAGGTCGAACAGTCACGAGCCATGTAACCCTACCAGCCACATGTGAAACACTACATATTCCTCAAATTACTGGCTCTGTCTCGTGTTCCTCGCACAACTGAACTCGTGTCCTGAGGTCGTCCACTGCATGGTCTAGTCCTCTTGGACCTCTGCGACAATTATCTGCTAATTGCTGCTGAAGACTTCGCTACACGATGCCCGGTAGTGTGTCTCACTATTGGTGACTACTCAGCAAGGAAACTCCCCACTAAGAGGGCTCACTCCAACACCCTTGCCTATGTCAGGATGCTAAGGGAGATCATCTAAGCCCTGATCTCTCGCATGAGCCCCTGCTCGTAGGCCTGGGCCCTGAATAATGGGTTTCGTACCGTATCTGTGGAGTAGCGTGAGAGGTTGGTGACCCTCACTGAGTACTGTGCCACCATCATGCTACCCTAATGTAGATGCAGTAGCTCCTGTATCTGTGCAACACGTAGGGTGGATGGGATAAACTCTTCCCGAAATAGGCTCTCGAAGTCTACTCAGAGAAGTGTCGCCTCGTCATGCACTTGAAGTGTATGTGTTTTCTATATCCACAAGATATTTAATTAAAAGAAAGGGAATTTTATTCATAAATTTTCGGGTCATTACTACCCTCCCACCTTAAGAAATTTCACCCTTGAAATTTCTTTTTCCCACACATAAACATATGAGCTTAACTCATCCTTATCACTTGCTCTAGTTTTTCATGTTTCTTCTTCAATCAATTGGTTTCTCCAAAACACTTTAACAAGGGTATTATGTTATTTGGTATGAATTTGTCCCTATGATCTAAGATCATCATTAGATTCTCTTCATATGATATGAAATTATCTAATGGTACTGCCTCTATATTGAGAACTTGTGATGGGTTAGGTTTGTACTTCATAAAAATTGATACATGGAACACATCATGTACTTGAGACAAGTTCAGTGGGAGTGCTAGTTGATAAGCCACTACTTCTATGTGATCAAGGATCTCAAAATTGTTGATGTACCTTAGACTATGCTTTCCCTTCTTCCAAAATCTCATCACTCTCTTCCATGGAGATATGTGGAAGAAACCCATATCTCCAACATCAAACTCATGACTTATAGATGGTAGTTAGAACAAATATTTTGTTTACTCTGAGTAGATTTTATGTGATGTTGGATGGTCTTAACCTTCTCCACCAGTTCTTCTACCATTTCATGACCTAATTGTTTTTATAACAAACTTCATCCAAACATGTTGATGTTCTACACCTCTTCCCATAAAGGTATTCATAAGGATACATTTGGATGATTGGGTGGAAATTATTGTCCTAAGAGAACTAGACCGGAGGAAGATGTTGATCCCATCCTTTTTTGTCATCCATTGAGCATGCTCACAACCTTTCATCAAGTGTTTGGATAGTTCTCTTAGATTGGACATCAGTTTTAGGATGATAAGCCATACAAACGTTCATCTCAATATTTATATCATGTTGGAGAGTCTTCTGGAATTTAGAGGTGAATCTTGGATCTTGATTGGATAAAATTGATAGGGGTACACCATGTAGCCTTACTACATCTCTGATTTATATCTGTGCCATTTTATCAAATGATAAATCCTCTAGAATTGTAATAAAGGGTGAAGTCTTTGTAACTTGATCAACAGCAACCCAGATAGAATTATTTCCTTTGGATGTCTTCGAAGTTCCGGTGAAAAAGTCCATGGTGATTTTTTCCCAATTCCATGTTGGTAGGGGTAATGTTTGAATCATCCCCTTAGACTTCTACCACTTATCATTCACTTTCTAAAATACCAAGAACATTTATGTATACTCAACATTCTCCTTCTTCATGTTATCCCACCAATAATGATCTCGTATATCTTGAAACATCATTGTGTTTCCTGGGTGAATGGATAAATTTGAACTATGTGCATCACCAAAAACATCTTTATTTAACTCTAAATTTGATGGAACACATAGTTTTGACCCCAATCTCACAATTTTGTCTTAATTAACATTGATCTCTGAGGATTTCCCTTTTCAGATAGGTTTCACTTTCTTTTAAATTCACACATCACATATTTTAGCATCCTTTAACCTTTCCAAAAGAGATGGTTGAGAAATCATTTGGGAAAGGATTGATGATGTTCTCTTATTTATGATCCCCATGTCCATCTTCACCAAATTTATGAAGATTGGATACTTTTCAATTCTCAATAATAATATAATAATTGGGTCCTTTCTACAGAGATCATCTATCACCTTGTTTTCATTCCCGATGTGGTAATGGATTGAGAAATAGTAATCCTTGATGAGATCTAACCATATCTCTTGGTTTGGGTTCATATAATTTTTTTGTGAATATATATATTTGAGACATTTTTATCCATATATATTTCATATATTTCCCCAAAGAGATAATGCCACCATATTTTCAATTCAATGATCACAACAACCAACTCCATATCATGTGTGGGATAGTTTTTCTCATGAATTTTCAACTACCTTGAGGAATAAGTGATGACTTTGTCATTCTATATCAACACATAGCCTAGTCCTTTCATCAAAGCATTGATAAATATTATGAAAACCCCCCCTCTTGTGGGTTGTGTTAGCATAGGGGCAGTGATAAGCCTCTTATTAAACTCAATGAATCTATCTTCACATTAAACATTAAAAAATAACATGACTCACTTTCAAGTTATCTCGGTAAGTGGGTCTAAAAATTTTGAGAAATTTTTCACACATCAGTGATAATATCCAGTAAAACACATGAAGTTATGGATATCTGTCATAGATTTTGGCCTCAAAAATCCCTCAATTTCTTTTATTTTGGAAGGATCAACAAACATCATATTTCTTGTGATGATATGCCCTATGAATGAGACTTCCTTCAACTAGAAATCATAATTGTTATAATTTTCATAGATATTATCTTTTCTCAAGGTCTCTATTACAGTTCATAGATGCTCCTCATGATACTCCTAGGTTTTGGAGTATATTATAATGTCTTCTATAAGGACTACCATGAATTTTTATAAGTAATCACTAAAGAATCTATTAATCAATTCCATAAAGAGTGCTATATAATGAGTGAGTTTGAAAGGAATTACTATTATATTATAGTTATCGTACCTTGTACGAAAATTAGCGTTGGGAATATCCACCACCTTCACCCTTACTTGGTAATATCCTGATCACAGCTCCACCTTGGAAAAGTATTGTGCCCCACGTAGCTAATCAAACAAGACTTCAATTCATGATGAACTGTACTTGTTTTTTATCATGATTTTTCTGATCTCAAGATAGTCAATGTAAAGGTACATTGACCCATCCTTATTCTTTATGAGGAGGACTAGTGCACCCCATTGCAGAGCACTTTTCTATATAAACCCTTTACCCAGATTCTCTGTAGTTGTTTCTTTGGATCCTCAGGCTCCACAACAGCCATTATATATGGATCCTTGGATATTAGAAATTCCCCAGGGATAAGATCAATTGATAATTAAACATATCATCAAGGAGGAATACTAGTAAATTCATCCAGAAACACATCAAGGAATTCCATCACAATATGCACGTATTCAAGGATTGTTCCTTCCTTAGAATCAGTCACCTAAGAAAGATATGCATGCTCGTTGGGAAGAAATATCTACGCTTGAGATAATGGTGATAAAGAAGATTTATCCTCCTCTTGGACTTGTATAGAATCAGGGTTCGATTCAAAATATGGAGCGTGATTTCCCTCTCCCGAAAATTTATGTTGGCTATATATAGGGAAAGCCAATCCATTCCAATAATTACATAAAAATCCACCAATGGAAGTATGATGAGGTTCTATAAGAAATTAAATCAACAAATTGTGACATGGGATGAGTTATATTCATGGGATTCAATAATTTCCCCATTTTCTATTCTCACTGACATCTCAACATCCATGATTTATTAGGGTGTTTGACTAGTTCTACTAACCATTCAGGATATATAGGAATGCATTGAACAAGAATCAAAATGTTCATTTTCTATTATTTAATGAATAACTAGTGTACCAATCACCATTTCATTGTCTAGATTCTATTCAGTGGTAGTGATGAAAAATTCTCGGCCATGTTTACTTGGATGTTGATGGATGACTTTTAAAAACCTTATCTTAGGGAACTTGTTCAAAAGTGTCCTGGTTCTTTGCAATTATTACAATGAACAATGCATTTAGGATGAATCAAAATTATCATTTCCTCTATTGTAGGGGTGGGTTTTTATTGTTGGAAATTGTAGTTATGGTTCCCTTACTTTAGGCACATAATCATTTATTCATCCCCTTCATGAAATTTCTATGGTACTTCTTTCCATATGATTAGCATGCGGGATTCTATAATTTCATAGCACCATTGGATTTAACCTTCAGATAGCCAAAATTAAAGTCCACATTCTGCATCTTATCCCTGTGACACCCCTAAGATCCACTAATCTCAATCTATACTTTTAGAGAACATTGGGAAATCCCCTCAGAGTGTAAAAGTCATGGATCACTAGGGATTTCTCTAGGCTCGATTTTAGACCACCAAAGAAGCAGTCATCCTTATATTCGGGGGTAACGACAAAACCAGGGGTGTATCATCCAAGTATGCTGATGTTTTCCACATACACCCCAATAGATTATTCATCTTTTTTCTTGAGTGTAAGGAAATTTATTACCTTCTTAACAAGGAGAATGTGGGGAAAATATTTATCGAAAAACATTTTCCTAAAATCCTTCCATCCCATCACCTCAATCTATTCCCCAGGCTTTGTATTTTTAATTGATGTACACCATTTATCAGCTTCGCCTTCTATACGATAAGCACCTAGAATAACATTATCTTATTCATAAATATTAAAGAAGGAGAATATTTTCTCAATGGAGTTGATCCACTCTTCGGCGATTGAGGGATTAGATGTCCCATTAAAAATAAGAGGAATTTATCTAATGAATCTCTTTATTGCGACTTGTTATTTCTTATGGGGGTTGGATGTTTTTATTGACCCATATTTCTATTTAAAATGTGAGTCAACTGTGAAATTATTGTGACAATTTATTCAATGTATGCTCACATTGTATTGTGCATCTCATTAGAACACTGATTACATTGATCTTCACTTCAGTTGTTAGCCCATGACCTCCTATTAATGGCCATTGGATATAATAAATGGAAAATTATAGGTAGTCATTTTAAAAAATTAAACACATAAATGTGAATCCAATGAAAAAAGGTGATAACTTATAAATTACATTTATTTCCTTAATTATGAATTTATAGCCTTCAATCTAACTTATCCATGATCTATTTCCTAACATAAGGTATTTTTCTTATTTCTCCCTTAATAATGGTTCATACTATTCTTAGGAATTAACCAAACCATGTCCCCCATGATTTTCAATCCAAGAGTGTATCAAGGCCCGTTGTATTGCACCAGTTCCCATTCAAGTCTATCTTAATGTTTTTTTTCAAGTTTTACCCCAAGATTTATATGTCCCAGAGCCACCTCTACTTGTTCCTATATAAATAGGGATGTATTTTCTTGATAAACCACAGACAATATGCACACAAAAATTTATGGATTCATTTATTATACTTATTCTTATCCCTAAGTCTTTCACTAGGGTTTTCTAATCCTAATCCCATAAATAACTAAACCTATCCTTAGATACCAACTATAACAACCATGGTCTTTATTACACACTTAAACATGATTAATTACATAAAAATGCACTTAATAGAACCCAGAAGGATAACATTTATAGTTTCTTTATTTCTTAGAAACATTACATGGAATCTTATGGCATAAAACGCAACATCTTTATTGAAAACTTCTTTTACATTACTACAAAATTCCTTCGTACTTAGCATCATATGGGATAACTTGAGGACATATTTAAGAAAAGAGTGAGATATATAACCCAATAAGGGTGTAAACAAGGAATAACATTAAGAATATAGTAAATTTAAGTAAATAGGCATATCAATGGAGCACAAGAGAAACATAAACATGAAGGCGTGATATAGAACGATTATCATACCATGGAAATGTGACAGCAACTTAAAACACTACATCATTAACATAAATGAATCAGCTAAACCCCTATCAAAACATGATGAAAAAAATTCTTATATGTTAATCAGGTAAAACTATATCCCAAAATGATGTGTCATGATACTAATCATTACCCAATGCATTGGAGCACTATGAGGGTTCACCCTTAATGAACATTTAAATCTCATGCTTATGTGTGCCATATAGATCATATAACATGGATTCATTCAACATCATAATTTATTCCAAGATAAAGGAATGTAAAATACATATATTAATGTCTATAAAAAATAAGTATATGTGTATAAAGTTTAATACCCTTGAAAGAGAAATGGTGATGGTATTCACTTCAAGATGATTTTGGAATGGACAATTGTGGTGCAATTTCGGATGCATAACAACATGACATTGGGATTCATAATATAGGTTGATGAGAGATAATGTGGTATTTCTTTATTTATTAAAGAAATGGGAATTAAGGGGATCATGTATATACATGTTCTAACAAGATAAATTTTTAAATATAATTCGTAACATAATAATGAAACATGAATAAGGAGGAGGAATGAAACAACTCTTAAATTTTTTTGGAATGGTAAAAAGTGTATATGGGAGGAATTAATGATAGATAAATGGGAATCTAATCATTAAAACATAATAAGGGATGTGTGGGTGAGGTTTTGAAACATACATTATCATTTTTAATTTGAAAGTAATTGGGTATAACAATATAAGGAAACTTGTACAAAAATGGGAAAGGAAAGTTAGGATCCCTTACATGGATGTGTGATCCCGAAGGCTTGGAAGATGATTCTTGTGAGATTGGGGCGACTTGGGAGTGCTATAGGGATTGGATAGAAGTTTGAGGATGGTATTACAGTATTTTATTGAAGATGAATGGGTTCTTGGTGGGTTTATGTAGGAAAGGAGGGGGAATTCTTTATTAGTTTGGTTTTGGACACTACACCCTAAAATATTACAAACCACAAACCAACCCATGGTTTTTGACCATGGTATCAAACCATGGGGAGTGGAAAAAATTATTTTATATGGTAAAGTTTCTAAGACATAAAAAATTACCCTTTATTATGAGGTGAGTCCCACCCTTAAGGAAATTAATTTAAAATCATAAAATATAATATATATTTTGGAGGATTCACTAATACATTATAAAATATGTCCAATAAATCCCAAATCACAGCATTTTAAATTGAAAACATTGTTTTGGTCAAAAAAAAGTTTATGGTACTGATTAAATCACTATTAGTTCATTATGATGTTATAAAACACACGATACATTTATATATTATTTAATTTTTAACAAAAAAAATTGGTTGTCTCAGAAAATTATGAAAAGTTCATTGTTGGATAATTTTGACATCCTGATTGAAAATATAATATTCATTTTATCTAAACAAATTTGTAAATATGTGAATTGTCACTTTTAAATTGAGAACTGACATTTATTTAAAATTGATGGGTTTTGAAAAAAACAGTTTTTAAAACTTAATAAAAATTACACTTGACTTCATAAAAATTATATACTAATTTTTTATTAATAAAATAATTTGATAATAATATTTTAAAAAAATATTAATTATTTCCTTAATTAATTATTTCCTTAATATAATTTCTTTAACTAAAAAACACTTTCTATTTTATCATATAAAAATAAAACTCTTATCAAATGGATTTTCTAATTAATTATACATAAGGAATTGATATAATAATAATTTATAAGAACTATTTTTATAATGTTATTAATAAAAGAACATAGAGTATATATTTTTCAAAAGTACCATTTTTACATGAAAGATAAATTTATCAAATTCGACTTTTTTTATGAAAGTCTATTCTAATAAATGATTTGGAGGAATTGTAACTTTATTTATAAAATGGGATTACACAATTTGTAACCAATAACTTATTATAGAACCCATTATAACACCTGTGTATGGCTTAAGGGAAAGTTGTGCGATGGTGATAGACTCTTAGTGTGGTTGGGATAACATCTCCTAGGTGGTAATCGATATTAACATGAACTTCTCCCGTAGGTGATTCCATTCAAGTTTAACATTTTGAAGCTCAAATTGGGATTGGTCAAGACCGATGCCTAGTGATACTACCTTCTTTCCAAGCTCTGACAAATGATATTTATATGGACCGAGTCTATTATATGAGGCCATCCTCTCCTTTTTCTATTTCAAAAGGATTTATTAAAACTTAATATTTATATTAGTTGTGTGAACACTATAAAAATGATATATTATCAATGGTAATGGTACTTGACATTCATTTAAACCCAATAATAATAATAAAAGTGTTTGTGTTTTCTATATCAATAAGGATTTGATTAAAAAAAGGGAATTTTATTCATAAATTTCTGGATCATTAAAAACTCCCCCCATAAGAAATTAAGCCCTCAAAACATCATTTTCGCACACTAAAATAGATGAGGGTAACTCTACCTCACAACTTCCTGTAGTTCCCATGTTTCATCATGAATCTTTTTGTTTCCCCACAACACTTTGTTGAGGGGAATTGCCTTATTTCTTAGGACATTTTCTCTATGATCTAAGATAATAACTAACTTCCCTTTATAGGATAGGTCATTATCCAATGGTACCACCTATAGATTGAGTATGTGTGATGGTTTAAATATGTACTTCCTTGTGGGTGATGCATGGATTACATCATGTACTTGATACATGTTCGGTGGGAGTTCTAGTTGATAGGCCACTACTCTGATGCGATCAATGAACTAAAAAGGGATGTTGTACATTGTACTAAGATTTTCCATATTACCAAATCACATTACTCTCTTCCATGTATATATATGGAGTAAAACCATATCTCAAACATAAAACTCTAGGAATCATCAATAGTATTCATCATTGCTCTTTTTTCGACTCTGATCAACTTTGATATGCTTCTGGATGGTCTTAACCATCTCAACCATTTCTTGGACCATTTATGGACCAATAATTTTTCTCTCCCCAACTTTATCCCAACATGATGATGTTACAAACCTCTTCCCATATAGGGATTCATAAGGAACCATTTTGATGCTTAAGTGGAAACTATTGTTGTAAGAAAATTCAACTAGAGGAAGATGTTCATACCTTCCTCCTATGAAGTCTATTGGGAATTCCCTCAACATTTCCTCAAGTGTATGGATAGTATGCTCAGATTGGCCAACAGTTTGAGGATGATAAATCATACTAAAGCTCATCTCTGTATTCAGAGAAAGTTCGAGACTCTTCCAGAACATAGGGGTGAATCTTGGATCTTGATCAGATACAATCAATAGTGGTACACCATGCAGCCTTACCACTTCTCTAATGTATATTTGTGGCAGTTTATGCGATGATAAATCCTCTAAAATTGAAATTAAGTGTGGAATATTTATAAGAAAATCCAAAACAACCAAAACATGATTGTTTCTTTTGGATTTCTTTGGATGTCTAGGGACATAGTCCATGGTGATGTTTTCTTATTCCCATGTTTTTATGGGTAATGGTTGCACCATCCCCTTATACTTATGCCTCTCATCCTTCAATTTTTACCATACTAGGAACAATAATGTACACTCAATGATATCCTTCATCATGTTATCCTACCATTAATGCACTCAAAAATATCGATACATCTTTGTGTTTCCTGGATGAATGGAGAAATTCAAACTATGTGCATCATCCAAAAGTTCATTCATTAACTCCAAAATTTGATGGAACACATAGTCTTGAACCAAATCTCACAATTAGTTCATAATTAACATTGAACTCCAAGGATTTATATTTTTTTATTGTTTCTACATTCTTTTAAATTCCCAAATCATTTTTTTAAAATCCTTTGACCTCTAAAAAAGATATGGTTGAGAAATAATTTTTTGAAAGGATTAATGTTGTTCCCATACTTATGATTTACATATCCATCATCACCAAATCTAATAATATTGGATTGTTTTCAATTCTCATAAATGATAGAATCACTTGGTTCTTTCTACATAGAGGATCAGCCACCTTATTTTCTTTCCCAGGGTGGTAATGGATTGAGTAGCCATACTCCTTGATGATCTCTAACCATATTCATTGGCCCATGTTCAAATCATTCTGTGTGAATATATATTTGAGAATTTTTTTTACCGGTATATATTTCAAACTTTTCTCCAAAGAGATAGTACCATAATATTATCATTTCCAAGATCATAGTTTCCAACTTTAAATCGTACATGGGATATTTTTACTGATGAATTTTCAACTCCCTTTAGGAATAGGTGAGGACTTTGTCATTATTCATCAACACATAGCCTAGGACCTTATTTGAAGCATCACTGAAGATTATGAAAATCTCCCCACTTGTGAGTAGTGTGAGAAAAGTGGAAGTAATAATACTCTTATTAAACTCCATGAATCTTTATTCACATTCATCAATCAAATCAAAATTGTAACATCCCAAGTATGTAATGAATAATAGATATTTTTATCTATGTCTATTAATGATTAATATAGTGTTTTAGAGGCTTAAAATGAAAATAAATACAATCTTATGCATGGAATACACTAATATTCTTAAAAGATTATTTTACTGCCTTTTGATGGAAAACCCTTTTTAAATCTATCTTTTGAAAATTTTATAAGGTATGTTTGTCAAAATAAAATTATTATTTATGATTGGGACATAAAAATTTACTTTGTGTGAATTTTTGGTATTTTTCCGATAAAGTTCATTTTTTAATGAATAGTGAAAAATGTTGTATTTTAATTCAAAAACTCTTTTTAATCTAATTTATTTATATGATTAGATTATCTTTTGAATTGGTTTTGAAGTGAAATTAGAATATATTTTTACCATTTCATCCAATGGTGGTCATTGGAATCAATTTCACTTTGAAATTGGACTTAAACTAGTGTCAATCTTTTGATACTTATTGTTTCATAAAAAGACGCTATTTGTCATGACAGCGGGAATTAATTATTAAATTAATTAATGTGAATTATATGTTTTGAATTTTGTAAAATAGACTTCATTTTTGAATTCTGAATATCAAATATATCTTAGGGTGAATTTTTGGTAATTTTCTGAAAAACATCAATTTTTGATGAATAGTGAAACCACTAAGTGGTACTTATAAAAACTAATTTTTCCGTTTAAATGAAATTTTGCCATCTTTGTGTTTTGAATTTCAAAAATCTGACATAAATGGTTGTCATTAAGAAGTAAAATGTGGTTCAATGAGATTATAATAATTTTTTGGTGAATAGTAACTTATTAAGTTTTTAATTGCGATTAGAGGTAATTAGTGTAGTTTAAGGTAAAAATAATGCTTTAATAAAATGAGATGAGCTTGACACATGTCATACCCTCATTGGTTGTGTCATGTCCGACCAAGACAAGCCATAGGTCAACTTGGGGACCCAATGGATCCACTTTGGTTGGAAATGACATAAATAACTTTTTATTTAATGTAAAAGTAAAAATGACACAAACATCATATGTTTTACGAAAAAAAATTTACATGGGGTTTTAAAGATAATATTTTTGATTATAAATAGTCATTGGAAAGATAAAATGATTTCCTACATCATAGTATTTTTTTTATAATTTTTAGACTTTAAATAAATTAAATTATTTATGACATCATGATGATGCAGCGATGGCCTCATTATTTAACAATTTAAATAAAATGGAAAGATAATGTAATATATAAAACCTACACATGTCCAAAACCAATTGGATGAGTGGATTTCGAAGCCTTATCACCTTATCCTCGAATTATATCAATGTGAGACCTTTTGAATCCGAAACTCAGTTTAAAATAAAGTAACTTATCTCTATTTTCCAAGAGTGCCCCTCCTCTCCTCTTATAAAAGGCCCCCACCTCTACCTCATTTCACACAATACTAAAGCCTTTGTCTCGGCCATCCCCTGCCCATTTACTCTATCCACATCCCTCTACTCATCCTAGAGGATTCCCTTTGGGCATAATCCTTTCAAAGGAAGCCTTTAGGCTCAAATCAAAAGGAGTTACACTTTTAAAGGTAATTCATTCTCTCATGTTCATTTGTTTTATTTTGCTTCTCCAACCCCCTAAACTCTTTTTATTTACTTCTTTTGTAACAACACCAGTATCTTCAATATACTAGGATGTTGTTATAAGATTTATTAGAGCTACACTCTCACACAACTACATCAAATGGTTAAAGAACATACGGTTTCCGTGGATGGCGAAATTCTGCCTCCCAAAACGATGATTGTTCAATACTCATTTAACACCTTCAAAGGTGGCCATTATGATGTAAATATTTTTATATATGATATATTATATGTTTATTCTTTCCTTAAGCTTCTGTATTTTTCATTTATGGCATACCATTATTGTTTCCAATATGGGTAAACATGATATCTTCATTTTAGGAAGTGCGGACTACCGCCCCCTGAAAGTGATTTGATTCGTTAATACCATATGTGGGATGTGTAAAGGATAAAGTTAATGATATTATATATGTTATTATACTGTAATTATAATATACTTTTATATCATTATGATTCCATTCTATAAAATATGAAATAGAAATGAAAGTAGTGTTCATGCGTACGTACGACTTACCGTCTCCATGAACGGTGCATTTCATTTCTTACCTATAAATGATTACGTAATATTATAAATGCATGCATGTACTGGATATATATGACATATATGATATCTACATCATGAATACCATTATGGATATAATGGATACATGAACAACATGTAATTATAAAGGGCTTATTTTTTACTCAAGTACCAATGATCGTTAAAATGACCGTTATGAACTTAAATAATTACATAGTGTTCATGACATGGAAATAAGTGATATAAAAGAAATAATGAACTTGAAAAAGGTTCTTAAACAAGTAGAAATTAACTCAAGTTTATTATTCAGGACATTAAAGAACGATCGAGTCAAGTCGGACCCGAGGTATGGGACTTCGTCTCAATCTCCTTTCATTGAGGCATATTTTGTTGTATACACAACCTTCTTTTATAAGGTGTATAAACCCCTTTGACTTTTTACATTTATTCAAAAGGAATCTTTTTTATACGAAGCATTTACTAAATGACAAAAGGGAATGTTTTTTTCGTACGTATGCGGCGACAACGACTTATCCGCCGCCGTGACCATTATTTGAGTTTCGGCTTCCTCTACAAGCCATACCCTTTTTTTTAAATGAAAAATAAATACCATGTTTTACTTTGGTATTGAAAATGGTTTTCATAATTTTTTTATTATATCAATGTGTTGTATTGATATATTTTGATTGAAATGTGGAAATGTTATGTTTCCATTATGCATGTTTTATGTGATATGATTATGTTATGGTTCTTGGGCATTATTATGAAGATGGGTGGTTCCGTGATAAACTAAGGGCGGGTGAGCCCGTTATAGCTCTCCAATGCATTGGGTAACGTGAAGGAGTGAAACGTTAAGGTTTCTCCGAAGAGATTTTAGGGAATATACTGTGATGGGTATTCCAAATGTAACCAAGAGGGTTACTCCCTACGTAAGAATGTTATGAATGCCTCAAGTTACCTTTATGTATTATGATTTATATGATTTATTCATGATTTGATGAGGTATGTTAAAGTGCTTATGTTTTATGGGTAGAGTATGATCTCATTCTTATGTATATATGTACCCATGTTTCCTTTCCATATTTTTATATCCCTTACTGAGATTTTTATGCTCATCCCAAGTTTTTTGAAATGTTTTTCACAGGTCAAGGGAAAGATACATGATATGATGATAGTGTCAAGGAAGTGTCAAGAAATAATCCATGTTTTATTTTAAATATATTTCCATTTATGGGAATGAAGAATACTATCTTTATGTAACCAGTTTGTTTATATGTAGAATTTAATGCATGTTTTATGATCTAATTCTCTAAAACTCTAAACCAGAAAAGATCCTCAATGTTTAATCTTGTAATAACTCAAGATTAAGTAAGGTTTAAGGTTGGGGCCTTATAGTTGGTATCAAAGGTCGGTTTAGATAACTTTAGGAGTTATAATTATATGAAATGATAATCCAAAAGTTTTTTTTGTATGGTCAAATTGAAATGATATAGCATTTAAAGATTATCATGTTGCTTCATCTAAGACATGTTTGTTCAGAATGGTTTTCCACAGAGGAAACAGGGAAGCAGTGCTAGGAAGGCACACAGAAGGAAATAACCTTCCGAATCAGCATCCTGAGATGGTTGGAATTGGAACTGAACAGTTTGTTTCAGTAATGGCGCAGTTGACTCAGGCTATAAATGGTGGTGGTATCCATGCACGAGATCAGCCAGATCAACCATAGAGGAACATGTTAGTGGTGGAACATTTCATGAGGCAACATCCCCCATCATTCAGAGGATCATCTAACCCTGTGCTAGCTGAAGGGTGGATTAAATCACTAGAGAAGATTTTCGATGTCATGAGGTGTTCAGACAATCAAAAGGTTAGTCTTGCTATTTACCGTTTGGAGGGTGAGGCAAATATGTGGTGGTCTATGGTTAAAAATATCAGGGATGCCGATGAGATTGATGCTCTTGATTGGGATGAATTCAAAGGTATGTTTCTAGAGAAGTATTTTCCTAAGGCTGTTCGACTTAGGATGAAAAAACAATTCTTGGAATTGAGGCAAGAGGAAGACTCAGTGGCTACCTATGAAGAAAGGTTCACTCGATTTGCAAGGTATGCTCCAAATTTTATCCGAGACCTTTATAGTAAAATCAATCATTTTTACTCAGGATTAAAGACAAAATATCGAAGGGCATCAGCTTCTCGTGAGTTTAAAAGTTATGAAAAGCTTGTTCGATGTGCTAAGAAGGTGGAAATGGAGTTTGTCGATGATCAAGTGTTCTATAAAAACCAACAGAAGAAGAGACTGAGGTGGCAGGAGAAAGGTAACAATTCTTCAAAAAAGACTGATGGTAAGAAAGATAAGTTTCCAGTTTGTGATAAATGTGGAAAAAGGCATGCTGGGTAATGTCTTCTGAATTCTGGAAAGTGCTACCGATGTGGTAAGATGGGACATAAGGCTCGTGATTGCACTGAAAAGGATCAAGGTGAAGGTAAGACCAAATTTGATTTACAGTTAGTGAAATGTTTTAAGTGCAATGAGATGGGTCACTATGCAAATGAGTGTCCAACAAAGAGCTTGAGTGATGGGAAGTAGTTAGACTACAAGCAGAAAGGGGTGGTTAAATCCTTTGCAACTACTTCAGCAGATGTCGGGCCGTCAAATGAAGTTGTATCAGGTACTTTGTTTGTTTTTTCAGATTATGCCAGTGTGTTGTTTGATTCGGGGTCTACACATTCTTTCATCTCTGAAACCTTTTCTAGTAAAATGGGAATACCATCTCCAGAAATGGCTCCTGAACTTTTGGTAAAAACACCTGGGGGGAATGTTGAGGCAAAACGAATTTATAAGAATCTTCCTATCCTTATCTGTGGAAAGAACCTACTTACAAACCTTATTGTTCTACCTCTAGTAGAGTTTGATGTTATCCTGGGTATGGATTGACTCTCTATTTACCATGATAAGATTGATTGTAGAGGTAAAGAAGTTTATTTTCAGAAATACTTTCAGTTTGTGTACAAGAATGAACCCTTACTGTTGATAACTTATCAAGAGGCCGAGAAACTTGTAAAAGATGGAAATGAATGTTACCTTGCACACATCGTTGAAAATAAAGGAACTGTTCAGATTAATGATGTGCCAGTGGTAAATGAGTATCCTAATGTTTTTCCGGATGAGTTGCCTAGAATAATACCAGATCGGGAAGTTGAGTTTACTGTTGACTTATTTCCTGATGCTAAGCCAATTTCAAAACCCCCTTATCGAATGGCTCAAATTGAACTTTTAGAGTTAAAGGAGCAATTGCAAGATTTATCAGAGAAAGGTTTCATTCGACCTAGCACATCACCATGGGGTGCTCCTATTTTATTTGTTAAAAAGAAATATGGTTCTATGAGACTTTACATTGATTATAGGGCCTTGAATAATATCACTTTTAAGAACAAATTTCCTTTGCCTCATATCGATGATTTGTTTGATCAGCTCCAGGGAGCTCAGTTTTTTTTTCAAATATTGACTTGAGATCGGGGTACCATCAACTGAAGGTAAAGGAGGCAGATATTCCGAAGACCGCGTTCCGTACGAGATATGGCCATTATGAATTTGTAGTAATGCCTTTTGGGCTATCCAATGCACCTGCTGTATTCATGGACTTAATGAATAGAATTTTCCATGAGTTCTTGGATAAGTTTGTGGTGGTTTTCATTGATGATATTTTGGTTTTTTCAAGAAGTAACGAGGAGCATGAAAGACATTTAAGGGTTATCTTGCAAACCATAAAAGAAAAGAAATTGTATGGGAAATTTAGCAAGTGTGAGTTTTGGTTGAAACAAATTTCCTTCCTTGGTCACATTGTTTCTAAAGATGGGATAACTATTGATCATGCAAAAACAAAAGTTGTGGAAGACTGGCCAAGACCCACAAATGTAACGGGGATTCATAGCTTCCTTGGTTTGGCAGGCTATTACCGAAGGTTTGTTAGAAATTTTTCACGGTTATCTAGTCCAATGACTAAGCTAACTCGGAAGGGTGTTAAGTTTATCTGGAAAAAAGAATGTGATGATTGTTTTTAGGAATTAAAAAGAAGATTGGTGAATGCTCCAGTTTTGGCACTACCTTCCAGGAATGGTGAGTTTGTTATCTACTGTGATGCTTCATTGAAAGGACTTGGTTGCGTCCTAATGCAGAATGATCAGGTAATTGCTTATGCTTCACAATAGTTGAAAAATCATGAGGTAAATTACCCTACACATGATTTGGAATTACCTGCTGTTGTTTTTGCTTTAAAAATTTGGAGGCATCATTTGTATGGAGTAAAGTGTGAAATATATACCGATCAAAAAAGTTTAATGTATATATTCACTCAGAAAGAATTGAACATGAGACAAATGAGATGGCTATAATTAATCAAGGATTATGATTGTACAATTCATTACCATCCGGGAAAAGCAAATAAAGTGGCTGATGCTTTGAGTAGAAAAATTAATGCTTCATTAGCAATGTTGCATTTGGAACGTGATCCTTTGGTAAAGGATTTGATGAACTTTGGCATTGAAGTTGTTGGTGTAGGAATTTCTTCTGTTTTGTTTCAGGTATCAGTGAGATCATCTCTATCAGATAGAATCAAGCAAGCACAGAAGCAAGACAGTGAGTTGCAGAAAAAGGTAGAGCTGGTTCAGAAAGGTAAGTTGCCTGAATTCAACATTGATAATGATTGCATTTTGAGATTTGGGAAGAGATTGTGTGTGCCTTGTGATTCACAGTTGAAGAGAGAGTTGTTATGTGAAGCTCATAGTTCTCTGTTTTCAGTTCATCCTAGCAGTACTAAGATGTATAGAGATCTGCGGGAGTATTACTGGTGGGATGGAATGAAAAGAGATATTGCTGATTTTACTGTGAAGTGTTTGACTTGTCAGCAGGTTAAAGAAGAGCGGCTGTTACCGAAAGGGATGCTTCAGCCTTTACCAGTGCCAGAGTGGAAATGGGAGAATATATCCATGGACTTTGTTGTGGGATTACTGAAGACATCTCGAGGTAATAATGAAATCTGGGTTATTATTGATCACTTGACCAAATCTGCTCATTTCCTTGCTATACGAGATACTTTTTCCCAAGATCAACTTTCCCATTTGTATCTTAAAGAGATAGTCAGGTTACATGGAGTTCCTCTCTCCATTGTATCTGATCGTGATCCCAGGTTCACTTCTAACTTTGGGAAAGGCCTTCAGAAGTCATTGGGTACTGAATTAAATTTTAGTACAGCTTTTCATCCTCAATCAGATGGGCAGTCAGAACGAACAATTCAGACATTGGAGGATATGTTATGAGCTTGTTCTATGGATTATCAGGGAAGTTGGGACCAACATCTTTCTTTGGTTGAATTTTCATATAATAATAGTATTCATTCTAGTATACAGATGGCACCATTTTAGGAATTATATGGGAAGCGGTGTCGAACTCCAGCTTTCTGGGATGAAGTGGGTGAAAGAAAGTTGATGGGACCAGAATTGGTAGAAGAGATGGCAGAAAAAGTTCAGCTGATTCAGAAGCACATGAGAACAGCTCAGAGCAGGCAGAAGAGTTATGCGGACAACAGGAGGAAGGATCTCTCTTTTGAGGTAGGTGATCATGTTTTTCTCAAAGTTTCACCATGGAAGAGTGTGATGTGATTTGGTAAGAAAGGAAAGCTGAGTCCAAGGTTTGTTGGACCATATGAAATTATAGAGGGAGTTGGATCAGTTGCATACCGAGTGGCTTTACCTCCGAGTTTATCTCAGGTACATAATATTTTTCATGTTTCAATGTTAAGGAAGTACATGCCAGATCCATCTCATGTTTTTAGTCCAGAAGTAGTTCAGCTGGAAGAGAACCTATCATATGAGGAACAACCGGTCCAGATTATTGACCACAGGGAGAAAGTGTTACGGAATAAGGTGATTAATCAGGTAAAGGTTTTGTGGAAAAAGCACATGATGGAAGAGGCAACATGGGAATCTGAAAATGCAATGAGGGATAAGTACCCCCATTTATTCGATAAGTAAATAAATTGTGGGGAAACAATTTTCTAAAGGGGGGAAGGATGTAACATCCCAAGTAAGTAATGAATAATAGATATTTTTATCTATGTCTATTAATGATTAATATAGAGTTTTAGAGGCTTAAAATGAAAATAAATACAATCTTATGAATGGAATACACTAATATTCTTAAAAGATTGTTTTACTGCCTTTTGATGGCAAACCCTTTTTAAATCTATATTTTGACAATTTTATAAGCTGTTTTTGTCAAAATAAAATTATTATTTATGATTGGGACATCAAAATTTACTTTGTGTGAATTTTTGGTATTTTTCTGATAAAGTTCATTTTTTAATGAATAGTGAAAAATGTTGTATTTTAATTCAAAACCTCTTTTTAATCTAATTTATTTATATGATTAGATTATATTTTGAATTGGTTTTGAAGTGAAGTTAGAATATATTTTTACCATTTTATCCAATGGTGGTCATTGGAATCAATTTCACTTTGAAATTGGACTTAAACTAGTGTCAATCTTTTGATACTTATTGTTTCATAAAAACACGCTATTTGTCATGACATTGGGAATTAATTATTAAATTAATTAATGTGACTTATATGTTTTGAATTTTGTAAAATAGACTTCATTTTTGAATTCAGAATATCAAATATACCTTAGGGTGATTGTTTGGTAATTTTCTGAAAAACTTCAATTTTTGATGAATAGTGAAACCACTAAGTGGTACTTATAAAAACTGATTTTTCAGTTTAAATGAAATTTTTCCATCTTTGTGTTTTGAATTTCAAAAATCCAACATACATGGTTGTCATTAAGAAGTAAAATGTGGTTAAATGAGATTATAATAATTTTTTGTTGAATAGTAACTTATTAAGTTTTTAATCGCGATTAGAGGTAATTAGTGTAGTTTAAGGTAAAAATAATGCTTTAATAAAATGAGATAAGCTTGACACATTTCCTACCCTCATTGGTTGTGTCATGGCAGACCAAGACAATCCATAGGTCAACTTGGGGACCCCATGGATCCACTTTGGTTGGGAAATGACATAAATAACTTTTTATTTAAGGTAAAAGTAAAAATGACACAAACATCATATGTTTTACGAAAACAATTTTTACATGGGGATATAAAGATCATATTTTTGATTATAAATATTCATTGGAAAGATAAAAAGATTTCATACATAATAGTATTTTTTTTATAATTTTTAGACTTTAAATTAATTAAATTATTTATGACATCATGATGATGCAGCGATGACCTCATTATTTAACAATTTAAATAAAATGGAAAGATAATGTAATATCTAAAACCTACACATGTCCAAAACCAATTGGATGAGTGAATTTCGAAGCCTTATCACCTTATCCTCGAATTATATCAATGTGGGACCTTTTGAATCCGAAACTCATTTTAAAATAAAGTAACTTATCTTTATTTTCCAAGAGTGCCCCTCCTCTCCTCTTATAAAAGGCCCCCACCTCTACCTCATTTCACACACTCCTCAAGCCTTTGGCTCGGCCATCCCCTGCCCATTTACTCTCTCCATATCCCTATCCTAATCCTAGAGGATTCACTTTGGGCATAATACTTTCAAAGGAAGCCTTTAGGCTCAAATCAAAAGGAGTTACACTTTTAAAGGTAATTCATTCTCTCATGTTCATTTGTTTTATTTTGTTTCTCCAACCCCCTAAACTCTTTTTATTTAATTATTTTGTAACAAAACCAGTATATTTAATACACTATGATTTTGTTATAAGATTTATTCTAGATACACTCTCACACAACTACATCAAATGGTTAAAGAACATACGGTTTCCGTGGATGGCGAAATTCTGCCTCCCGAAACGATGATTGTTCAATACTTATTTAACACCTTCAAAGGTGGCCATTATGATGTCACTATTTATATATATGATATATAATATGTTTATTCTTTCCTTAAGCTTATGTATTTTTCATTTATGGCATACCATTATTGTTTCCATTATGGGTAAACACGATATCTTTATTTTAGGAAGTGCAGACTACCGCCCCCTGAAAGTGATTTGATTCGTTAATACCATATGTGGGATGTGTAAAGGATAAAGTTTATGATATTATATATTTTATTATACTGGAATTATAATATACTTTTATATCATTATGATTCCATTCTATAAAATACGAAATAGAAATGAAAGTAGCGTTCATGTGTACTTACGGCTTACCGTCTCCATGAACGATGCATTTCATTTCTTACTTCTAAATGATTATGTAATATTATGAATGCATGAATGTACTGGATATATATGACATATATGATATCTACATCATGAATAACATTCTGGATATAATGGATACATGAACAACATGTAATTATAAAGGGCTTATTTTTTACTCAAGTACCAATGATCGTTAAAACGACCATTATTAACTTAAATAATTACATAGTGTTCATGACCTGGAAATAAGTGATATAAAAGGAATAATGAACTTGAAAAAGGTTATTAAACAAGTAGAAATTAACTCCAGTTTATTATTCAGGTAATTAAAGAACGATCGCGCCAAGTCGGACCCGAGGTATGGGACTTCGTCTCAATCTCCTTTCATTGAGGCATATTTTGTTTTATACACAACCTTCTTTTATACGGTGTATAAACCCCTTTGACTTTTTACGTTTATTCAAAAGGAATCTTTTTTATACGAAGCATTTACTAAACTACAAAAGGGAATGTTTTTGTCGTACGTATGCGGCGACAACGACTTCTCCGCCGTCGTGACCATTATTTGAGTTTTGGCTTCCTCTACAAGCCATACCCTTTTTTTAAATGAAAAATAAATACCATGTTTTACTTTGGCATTGAAAATGGTTTTCATAATGTTTTTATTATATCAATGTGTTGTATTGATATCTTGTGATTGAAATGTTGAAATTTTATGTTTCCTTTATGCATGTTTTATGTGATATGATTATGTTATGGTTCTTGGGCATTATTACGAAGACGGGTGGTTCCGTGATAAACTAAGGGCGGGTGAGCCCGTTATAGCTCTCCAATGCATTGGGTAACGCGAAGGAGTGAAATGTTAAGGTTTCTCCGAAGAGATTTTAGGGAATATACTATGATGGGTATTCCAAACGTAACCAAGAGGGTTACTCCCTACGTAAAAATGTTATGAATGCCTCAAGTTACCTTTATGTCTTATGATTTCTATGATTTATTCATGATTTGATGAGGTTTGTTAATGTGATTTTGTTTTATGGGTAGATTATGATCTCATTCTTATGTATATATGTACCCATGTTTCCTTTCCATATTTTTATATCCCTTACAGAGCTTTTTATGCTCATCCCAAGTTTTTGGAAATGTTTTTCACAGGTCAAGGGAAAGATACATGATATGATGATAGTGTCAAGGAAGTGTCAAGAAATTATCCATGTTTTATTTTAAATATATTTCCATTTATGGGAATGAAGAATACTATCTTTATGTAACCACTTTGTTTATATGTGGAATGTAATGCATGTTTTATGATCTAATTCTCTAAAACTCTAAACCCAAAAAGATCCTCAATGTGTAATCTTGTAATAACTCAAGATTAAGTATGGTTTAAGGCTAGGGCCTTATAAAAATTGACTCCATTCTAGGTTATATTTGTTAGAGGGTTTGACAATTGTGAGAAATTTCTCAAAAATTAGTGAAAATAACTAGATAACCATAGGAAGCTATGGATATCTATTAGATATTTCAGCCTTATCCATCCTTCAATTTATTTTATTTTGGAAGGATCCACATATATCCCATTTCTTGTGATGATATGCTCTAATTGTGATATTTTCTTCAAACAATACATTCACTTGATGCACTTTTCATATAGCTTGTCCTTTCTCAAGGTCTCTAGTACAGTTCTTAGATGCTCCTCATGATCCTCCTTGTTTTTAGAGTATATTATAATATCTTTAATAAATACTACCAAAAAAATTTCAAGGTTGTCACTAAACACTCAATTCATCTTTTCCATGAATATTGATGGACCATTAGCGAGTCTAAAAGGAATTGTTATAAATTTATAGTGCATGTACCTTGTGCGAAATGAAATCTTCTGAATAGCCTCCTTCTTCTCCCGTACTTTGTATTATCCTGATCACAGATCCATCTTGGACATGTATTGTGATCCATGTTTCTGACCAAATAATTCATCAATTCATGGAAAGAGATACTTTTTATTTATCGTGATTTTATTGATCTCACAATAATCAATGAATATGTGCACTGAATCATCCTAATTCTTTATGAAGAGGTTTTGTGCACCCCATGGTGAAGAACATGGACATATAAACCCTTTATCTAGATTCTATTGTTGTTTCTTTAGATCCTCATGCTTCACAATATTCATTCTATTTGGTGTCTTGGATATTGGTAATTCCCTAGGTATAATATCAATTGTGAATTTAACATCTCTTCTAGACAGAAGACAGATCGATTCATCAAGAAACACATCAGCGAATTCCCTCACAATTGGCAAGTATTCAAGGATAATTTTATCCTTAGACTCAATCATATGAGAAGGATACACATTCCCATATGAAATTAATATCCATGCTTGAGATGATGGTGATAAAGAAGATCCATCCTTCTCTTTGAAATTGCATAGAATCAGGGGTTGATTCACAATATGGGGTGTGATTTACCTCTCATGAAAATTTATGTTGGATCTATATAGGGAAATCAAATCCATGTTAATAATTTCATAAAATTACACCAAGGGAAGTATGATGAGGTTTTTCGATAAGGTTTATTCATAAATTGTTATATGGGAGGATTTATATTCATGGGATTCAATAATTGTCCCATTTTATGTTCTTACTGACATCTCTAATTCCATAATTTATGGCGGTGTGTGAATTTTTCTACTAAAAATTTCAGATATAAAATAATGCGTAGAACCATAATCGAAAATTTTGTTCGCTATTCTAGAATTAATAACATGTGTACATGTCGACAATTCATTTTTGGTATTCCCTTCAGTAGTAGTGATAGAAAAAGCTCTCTTTTTCTTCCTTGGAGGTTTTTGGTTGCCTCAGAAAACCCTTGGCATTGTGAACTAGTTAGGAAAATGCCCTAGTTCATTGTAGTTATAACAATGAAAAATGCATTGAGGATTTAATGAATAGTTACTTTGCACTGTCATAGTATTGGGTTTTTCTTATCAGTAATCGATGGCCTAGTTCCCTTCCTCCCTACACCTAAATAATTTACCCATCCCATTCCTAAAAATTTTAGGGTTCTTCTTTCTACACCTTTGGAAAGTGGGATGCTAGAATTTATTATCACCATTGGATTTTTTCCATCAAACCACCAGAATTAAAGTCCACTTTCCTCTTCTTATCCCCACTAAACCCCTGAGACTCTCCGATATCCATCTTAGCATTGAGGGCATATCATCCAATCTACTCATAGCTTTCAAAGGTGTGGATCTCTATGGATTTTCATATGTTAGTTTTTAATCCACAAAAGAAATGTTCATATTTTCATTTAGGGGTAACGACAAAACAAAATGTGTATCATGCATGTCTAGTGAATTTTTCCTCATACTATCTAATAGATTCTTCATCCTTTTTCATGATTGCTAAGAAATATTTATCCATCTTAAGATATAGGGTAAGTGGAAAATATTTATCGATTTTTTTTTTCGAGAATCCATCCATCCCATAACCTCAATCTATTCCTCATGCTTTTTATTTTCGATCAATTTCCACCATTGATCTGATTCACCATCCATATGATAAAA
This sequence comes from Viscum album, assembly GCA_963277665.1. Classification (NCBI taxonomy): domain Eukaryota; kingdom Viridiplantae; phylum Streptophyta; class Magnoliopsida; order Santalales; family Viscaceae; genus Viscum; species Viscum album. The sequence continues at coordinate 618,651,668 of OY728146.1, read as the reverse complement.
ATACATAAAAATATTCTCCTGTTTATAACATTGAAGGATGGAGAAGATATTTTCAATTGAGTTGATCCATTGTTTGGAAATTAAAGGATAGGATGATCCATTGAATGTAGGAGGATTTTTTCTCATTAATCTCTTGATTGCAACTTGTTCCTTCTTAGTGGGGTTAGATGTTCCTATTGATCCATGTTTCATTAAGAACATGAATTAACTAAGAATGTTTTATGATAGGATTTGTGATTACTGCTCCCATCGAATTGGAAAACTCATTAGAAGATTCATCACATTGATCTTTGCTTTGGATGTTATCCTAAGTCTTCGTATTACCGACCATTGGTTATAATTAAACGAAAATTATGGGTAAGTATTTTAAACTATTAAAGTCATAAATGTAAATAAAATGACAACAAGGTAAAATGTATAAATTACATTTATTTCCATAACTTTTGATTTATCAGAATCAATCTAAGTTAGCCCTGATCTATTTCATAAAGTTTTAGATTTTTTATGCTCCCTTAATAATGGCTCACACTATGATTATTAATTTTACAAAGGATATCCCTGAGAGTGTCGAATGATGATTTCAATAAGGCCCATTAACCTAAACCATCTCCCATTTAAGTCTAGCTCATAGTGGCATTTTCTGGTTTTACCTCTAGATATATTTATTCCATAGCCACCTTTACTTGTTCATACATAGACAGAGATGTATTTTCTTAATAAACATCTTAATATATAATCAAAAAAATTTATATATTCTTTTCTTATGCTTAGTTTTATCCCAATGTCTTTCACTAGGGTTTTCAAATCCTAATCCAAAAAATAACTAAACTTATCCTCTGATATTATCTATAAAAACAGTGGTATTTATTACACACATCCACGTGATTTATTACATAAATTTTCCCTTAATAAAACATAGAAGATCCAGAGTTATAGTGTCTTTGGTTCTTAGGAAAATTACATTAAAACAAAAGACATAAAATACAACATCTTTATTGAAACATTATTTTACATGACCACAACATTATTTCGTACAAAACATTGCATGGGATAACCTCGGGATATACATAAGAAAAGGGTGAGAAATATATCCCATTAAAGGAGTAAAAAAGGATTGAAAATAATAATACAATATATGTTAGTCAATAGTCATATCAATGGATCATAATAGAAGCATGAACATAAAGGCATGATATAGCATGATTATCATAACATGGAAATGTGGAAATAACTTAAACTACTACAACATTAACATAAAGGAATCCGATAAACCCATAACCCATAATAATGGAAAAAATTCATATAAAGGAATTAGGTAAACCCATATCCCAACATTACGTATCATGATACTAAACATTACTCAGTCCATTGAAGCCCTATCAGGGCGCACTCTTTGTGAACATTTTAATCTCATGCTTAATTGTGCCACATAGATTATATAACAAGAATTCATTCAACATATTAATTTATTAAATGATAAAGGAATATGGAATAAATATACGAAATTATATAATAAATATGTTTATGTTCATAAAGGTGAATATCCTTGATAGAGAAATGGGCATGGTATTCACTACACGGTGATTTTGGTATGGAAAATTGCAGTGCAATTTCGGAAGCATAATAGCATCACATGGGGATTCATAAAATATATTGATGATAGAGAAAGGGGTATCTAATTATTTATAAATGAAATATAAATTTAGGGGATCACATAATTACATGTTTTAACATTAGTAATTTTTAAATTGAAGGTGTACCATTATAATGAAACATGAAGAAAGAGGAGGAATAAAATAACTCTTGTGAAATTTCGGCATGGTAACAGGTGTATATGGGAGATATTAATGAGATAAAAGGGGCCTATAACAATTAAAACATAATTATGGTGGTATGTTGGAGGTGATAAAACATACCACAACATTTCTAATAGAAAAATAAAAGTGTATAACAATATAAGGTAACATAGACAAAAATGAGAATGAAAGGAGAGTGAGGATCCCTTATATCGATGTGTGATCCCAAAGGCTTATGAGACACTAATTATGAGCTTGGGGGAACCTTGGGAGGAATATAGGGAGTATAGAGTATAGTGATGACGAGAATAAATAGTTTGAATAAAGAGTAATGGGTGTTTGGGTGGGTTAATATTGGAAAGGAGAGGGAATTCATTATTATTTGGGTTTTGGACACTACACTCTAAAATATTCAAAACCACAAATGAATCCATGTTTTATCCAATGATTTTTGGAAATAGTAAGTGAAAAACATTGTTTTATGAGGACAAGGTCCTAATACAATAAAATATTAGCCTTATTAGGTTGAGGTGAGTCACACCCTTAAGGAAATGAATTTAAAATCATAAAATATATTGCACATTTAGGAGGATTCACTATGGAAATATAAAACAAGTAAAATAAATATAGAATAATATTAATTTAAAGTTAAAACATATATTTGGTCAAATATCTATTTTAGGGTATTTATTACATCACTATTGGTAAATTATGATGTCATAAAATACACTATATATTTAAATAATAATTAATTTTTACCCAAATCTTCGACTATCTCAGAAAATTATGAAAAAATAATCTTTTGATAATTTTTACATCCTTATTAAAAAAATATTCATTTTATCAAAATTATTTTCTACATATTTTAACGGTCACTTTTAAAATGAGAATCAATATTTATTGAAAATTGATCAGTTTTGATAAAAAATGTATTTAAACCATAATTAAAATTACACTTGACTTCATAAAAATTATACTTGTTTATTATTAATAAAAATAATTTGAAAATAATATTTTATTAAAATATTTATTATTTAAAAAATTATGAAATTCCATAAAATAATTTCATTAATTAAAAACAAACACTTTTCGTTTTATCGTATAAAAATATAATTCCTATCTAACTAATTTCCTAATCATTTATAGGTAGTAATTGATATAATTGTCATTTATAAGAATTTTTTTATAATATTTTTAATAAAAAAATTAATTTATATATTTATCAAAAGTAAAATTTTTACTAAAAAATTTAATTTATCATATTAATAATATTTTAAGAAATACAATTTTCATAACGGAATTGGTAAAAGAAGACTTTTATTTATTAAAATGGATTACATAAAATGTAACTAATACCTAATTACATAAACCCTTATAAGACCCGCATATGACCTAAGGGTAAGGTGTACGGTGGTGACAAACTCTTGGGGCGGCTCAAATAACATTGTCTAGGTGGTAATCTCTATTGACTTGAACTTCTTCTATACATTATTTCATTCAAGATTAACGTCTTGAATCTAAAATTGGTATTTGTTAGGAGAGAAGCCTTGTAACTCTACCTTCTTTCCAAGCTCTAACAAAATGAACTACATACGGCCAGAGCCTATGGGATGAGGCCATCCTCTCCTTTTTCTGTGTCAAAGGGATTTGTTAAAACTTTATTTTATATCAGTTGGGTAATCATTATTCAATGACTATGTTATCAACTTTAATGATAGTTAATGGTAATTTATATCCAATAATAATAAGAGACCTCATGTGTTTTCTATATCCTTAAGACATTAAATAAAAAAGAAAAGTAATTATATTCGTAAATTTTATGGTCATTACAAGATGAAGAGAAATATCATGTGATCATTATTAATGATGAGGGGAGTGATAACGACATGGTGTAAGGTACACATACCATCGAATCTAGAAATTCTAATATCTTTTTTTATTTTGGATCTACTCACTCTTTCATATCAAATGAAATTTCTTAGGGTATTAAAATTCTAATAAAATGATTAGATGTAGAATTATTAGTAAAACCCACTAATAGTATGATTATTTCATCTCAAGTCTATGATTCCTATTCGGGTGACATTTTTGGGAATTTTCTCTTAGAAAATATTTTCGGTGTTCCTTTGGTTGAATTTGATTCCATCTTAGGCTTGGATTGTATTTATCTGCATAAATACTAAATCAATTGTCAATAAAGGGAAATTATGTTTGACATTTGAGACCCTCCTATGATCATCCATCAATGTGATGATAAGTATAAACATCATGTGGATATTACATATAGTGTATGGGTCTTAATTCCCATTCAGAATGGATTTTTATCTCAAATTGTTGGGGAGAAAATCAATATCGATGATATACCTATTGTATATGAATTCATGGATGTCTTTTCGAAAGAGTTTCATATCCTTCCACCAAAACATGAAGATGATTTCTCAATATAACTCATAACTAGTTCCCTGCCAATTTTAAATACTCCCTATAGAATGGCCCCATTTGAGTTTTTAGAACTGAACAAGAAACTCTATGAAAACCTTGGTGAGGGATTCATTTGGACATGTGTTTCACCTTGGGGTGCACCTGATCTTTTTATGAAAAAGAAGGGAGGATCAATGTGACACTTCATTGATTAATGGGAGTTAAACATGATCTCAATCCACAACAAATATCCACCTCCCCATATTTATGACTTGATTGATCAACTGTTTGGAGCACATTACTTTTCCAAGATTTACCTTAATTCTAGATATCATTAATTGTGGATTAATAAATAGGATATACCAAAGATAGAATTACATACAAGGTATAGACACTGTGAATATATAGTAATTCATTTTGGACTTACCAATTCACCTTTTATCTACATAGATTTTTTGAATACAGACTTTAGGTATTAACTTGATTAGTTTTTGGTTGTATTTTTAGATGATATTATAATTTATTCAATGATAAAGGAATAGAATGAAGAAAACTAGATAATATTACTAAAGACACTAAAGATGGAGGAACTATATCAAAATTATACAATATTTGAATTTTTGATGAAAATTGTTTCATTTTTTTGTCATATAATCACAAGATATGGTATTTTAGTAGATCCATCAATGATGGAGGCTATTGAGTGTCATCCTAGACCGACCATGGTGATTGAGATCTGTAGCATTCTTAGTTTTGCTAGATATTATAAACTCTTTGTGTAGAATTTATCATAATGGTAAATTCATATGACCAAGTTAACTTGGAAGGGTTCGAAGTTCCTCTACATAGATGAATGTGAAGAAAAGTTCAAGGAACCAAAAATAAAGTTTGTCAGTTCCCCAATGCTTACATTACCCTATTATAGAGAAAGGATTTTAATCTATAATGATGCATCAAAGAAATGATTTGGATGTGTTCGTATGAAATGTGACATGTTTTTAGCCTATGACCCATGTAATTTGATGATTCATGAGTAAAATTATCCAACTCATGATTTGGAGTTAGCGTCAGTATGTTTTTTGTTAAATATATTTAAATATTATCTTTATGGATTAGTGTGTGATATATATACAGATCATAAAAGTCTGAAAAATATATTCACATAGAAAGAGTTTAACATGCTCTAGAAAATATGGGTAGATTTTATAGATGATTATTATCGCTTGATATATTACCACTGTGTGAAATAAAACAAGGTGGTCGATGATTTGATTCGAAAGGATCATCCTAGCTTATCCATGATGAGGAACACAAAAGATCTAATATTTCTGAATTTTCAAAGTATGGATCTAGAAATATTAATTGAAGGTGAATGATTATATATTTCCCAAATGAATTTTCACCTATATATCCAAGTGATGATTATAGAGGCACAAAAGGAAAATATAGAGCATAAAAATAATTTTATAAATGTTCCTGAGTTTAACAATGATGAGGAAAGAATGATATTGTTTGAGAACTTTTTTCACTTTCATTTCAGATTAGAAGAAGGTGTTATTAGAGGAAGCTCATAGATCTTCATTCTATATTCATCTATTAATTATAAATATGTATAATGGATTGAAATAATACTTCTGGTGGGATGGAATGAAGAGAGATATCACAGAGTTTGTATCTCGGTGCATTGTATTCAAGCAAGTTAAGGTTGAAATAAAAACGTATAAATGGATTTTTCATCCATTTCCCATACCTGAAAGGAAATGGGTGAACATCACTTTTTGTTTTGTCTTTTAACTACCCAAAACTATAAAAGGTTCAATGTTATATGGGTGTTATTTGGTATCCTTATAAAGTCATCACACATAATCACTATCAGAGAAGACTCCTCTCTATATCATCTTGCTCAGATAAATATTAAGTTAGTAGTAAGGTTTCATTGAGTATCACATTCCACTATATCAGATTGTGGTCCATCTTTTAGCTTAATGATTTGGTGAATTATTCTATAAGAAAATGGTATAGAATTTAATTTTATCATTTCTTGTCATCTTCAGAAGGATGGTGAGTCTAAAAGAACAATTAAACACTAGAGGATATGTTGAGAACATTATCTATAGATTTCAAGGGTTATTGGATAAAAACCTTTCTCTAGTTGAGTTTTCAAACAACAATAGTTGTCCTTCAACAATTCATATGTCACTGTATGAATATCTCTATGGGAAGGAAGGTATAGCTCCAAAGTGTTGTGATGATGTTGGAGAAAGAAAGATATTGGGACAAGAGATCACTGATGAAATGGTTGAGAAGGTTAGAATCATTCTGCAGTATATCAAGGCATCTCAAAGTCACCATAAAAGTTATTATGATTACCAATGGTGTGATTTTTAATTTGAAGTTTCTGAGAATATTTTCCTATGAATCACTCCATGGATGAATGTTATGATATTTAGAAATAATTTAAAACTATTCCCTTGGTTTATAGGTCCCTTTTGAGATTATTAATCATATAGAGATGGTAACCTATTTCTTGTTAATTATTCCAAATCTCTATCAATTCCATTATATTTTCCATGTATCTCTCCTGAGAAATTACATACCCAACCCTTCACATTTACCAAACATAGAGGTCATACCACTTTTGTAGGATCTTTCATAGGACGAACAACCAATTGAAATTCTAGATCATACAGAGAAAGTTCTATGAAAAAATACCAATCACCTAGTAATTCATTTGTGGAGAAATAACTAGATATAGGACGATACGTGGGAACTTGATGAAATTATAAAGTATAAGTATCCTTATTTTTTACCTAAATGACGAATTTCAATGGTGAAATTAATTTTAAAGGGTGTAGAATTTAACATCCTGACTTTTTATGGAACTTTTTTCTCAAATAAATTTATTTCTCATTGATATATTTAATTTAACTCATTAAATAATTTTTTTTTCACATGGCATTGACTAGGCGTATGATACAGGAAACACTAACATGGCGTACATCAAACACAGCCTGGAGTTTCTAAGAAACAATTTTTTTGATATAATTATTTTAAAGAGATAATTATAACCTATCCATTAAACATAGTAATATAAATAGTAAAAAATAATTTTCAAATATTTTTTATAATGGTTTTATATAAATAAAACTTATTGATAACAAAATATATAATATTTTTTAATGTTATAATATGTTTAAAAATACCATTTTCTCAAATGAACTACTTTTCACGTTCTTCTATGTAAAACAATAAAATAAATTTTAGACAGATTTAGAATTTTTATTTTATAAAATAAAAATCATATATTTAATTAATAATTTCAAAATTATCTTACAGTGAATTTTAGGTATTTTTATGAGAAAAATCATTTTTGGATGAATAGTGAAAAGTGCTGAATTTTGGTTCAAAATTGCTCTTTCACCAAATTTATTTATCAAAAAAAAATATTTATAAAAATTATATTAAATATAATTGGATCATATTTTTATCAATTATTCAAAATGTTGTTATTGTAATCAATTTTAATTTGAAATTGGGTATTCAAATTTTGAAAATGTTTGGATGTTTTTACATTAAAAACATATTGTGTCAACCCATAAGTGGGACTATATTTAAATTATTTTCGTCCAATTAAATTATTAGAATTTATAAATATTTATTCCATATTTGGAATTATAATAATTTCTAATTTCTAACATGTTCAACATAGTTTTTTACAAATACTATTAGTGAAATTGATTAAAATTAATTATGGTGATTAAAAGAAAAATAATCTTAATAAAGAACAGAAACCAAAATTTATATCCCAAAATGAACCTATAAACTTTTAAAACACCCATTTCATGGCCATTATTCATCCATTTACCTTATATTCTTAACTTTTTTTTGGTTTTGGATGATTTTTTATAGGTAAAAATGTGGGTACACAAAACCTATTTTCAAAAATAACATGTGAGTCATTTTCCCCCTCTATATAAAGCCACCTCCTCTCCCTAATACTCACACCTCCCCAACCAACAAGTTTATTCCATGATCTTCCTAATAAACTTCCCAACATCCCCAAATTCTTCATTAGATCCTTCCTTTGGTCAAAATTCAATCTAAGGAATCCCTTTGGTGGAAATCAAAAGGAGTTACCCAAAAAAGTGGTAAGAACCTTCCTCAACCACCTTTCATTTATTTTCATTCTTAATTATTTAAATTATCATTATTCCATTATAATTTAACAATAAATATACCCTAAATACACTGAGATATTGTTATACTATGGTTTCAAACTACATTTATTCACACTTCCATCTAATGGGTAATGAACATATTGTTTACGTGTACGGTGAACTACCGCCTAACGAAATGATGATTTTTCATTTTTCCTTTACCTTCTGTTATGGTGAAAATTATGTTAGAAAAAATAATTATATAGATTATATATTATATTTAATAAGTTTTTTATATTATTTAATATTTTTTACAACACATATCTTTATATATTCCATTTTTTGTCAATACGATAACTTTGTTTGAGAAAGTGTCAACTACCTCCCACACAAAGTGATGTGATTAAATCACAAACTACATGGAATGTATTAAGGATGGTTTTATTAAACATATATTAAATTTACGATATAATAATTATACTAAAATAATGATATTTATATTTCATTTCCTTTCCTTCTTTCAATATGATAATAAAATGGAAATGGCATTCATGTGTATGTATAGCCTACCATCTCTATGAATGTTGTATTCCATTTTATACATCTATTATATATATATTATTATACTAAAAATATACTGAATATACTTGATATTTATATCTTGTTTTACATTCTGTAAATCATGATATAACTATAAGGACCAAAGATATAACAAATTAAGATGCATGTGAAGAACAAAGCAGATATTACCTAAAGTAAAATCTTAACATAGAATTGTTAACAAGAGGGTAACATAATGTCATAATAAAACCATATATAGTATTATATATAAGAATATGGTTCAATATAATAAACTTATATTTATTATACATGAGCTTTGAATGAGTACGATGAGACTCAATACACAAGGTAAGTGGATTTCTAGTCTCAATTTTATTTCTGTATGATTTATACCTTATTCACCACTCATATCATTTGTGTGGTGATTATACTACCCAATAATACATTCCATGAATGTTATACTTAATTTTATAGTTATTTTCATATCCATTTTATGATATCTCTTTTATGGGTTTTATGTTTTTAGAGTTACCAAATCGGTGAAGTATTTTTTTCTCAATTTTCCTTCTTTGAGACACATTCCATGACCATCAAGAAACATGTTTTAAAAAATGTTTTCAAAGATTAACTTTTAAACTCATTTTAAAGAAAAAAGGATTTTAAATTTTTTTTGGTTTTCAAAGGTACTTTAAAAATTTACAAATTATTTTCAAAGAAATGGTTTTCCCAATATTTTCAAGCTTATTATATATGTTTTCATGGAAAAAGGTTTTCAAAAAATTTTCAAACCCACCTTTTATGTTTTTAAAGAAAAAGGTTTCCAAAATGTTTTAAAATATTTATTCATAATTTTTCAATTTTATTTTAAAGAATATGCTTCTCAAAAGTTTTTATGTTTTAAAGAAATTTCTTCAATGAACAAAGGATATTTTCCTCAAGAAGGTTTTTAAAATTATATTTCAATATTATAATCCATCTACGATGAAATATGTCTATGTTACCCATAACCTTCTAGAAAATTATCTAAAGGTTCCATTCATATAATTTTTTGAATGGTTTATGTTTTTAGGGAAGTATGATTATGGAGCCTATTTCTATTCCATGGGTTATATGATTTTGAATCCTGCTTCTTTTCATGAGTTATGATTTGAAGAAATGACTATAAAACCTATCTATTTTCCATAGTTTATGATGTGATGAAATTTTAATGATACCTATTTCATAATGGGTTATGATTTTATGTTTATAGAACCCATCTCATTTTATGGGTCATGATTTAATGAAATTTTAATTATCATGTGGCACACATATGAATGCTTTTATTATGAGATGGGTGAGACCAATATCTCCCTCCAATGTATTGGGTAAATATTTATGACTCATGAAATTTTTATGTGAACCAATTCAACGGACTTGATCCATTATGGGAAGATGGGGAAAACCCAATCCCTTAAAAGGAAAGGACTGTAATAGGGGATGGTGGTGTGTCATGTACAGTAGGTGTAGTAACCATGAAGATGGAATACGGGGAAACCTGATCCATTATGGGAAGATGGGGAAACTCAATACCTTACATGGAAAGGAATAAAACATGGGATAGTGTTGTGTCCCACACAGTAGGTTCAGTTCCCATGAAGTGATCTCATAAGTTCTAGCTATGAGTCTAGACTTATAGGTAATGATATCACATTTTATGTGGGCCAAAATCCCATGTCTTATTCCAATGATATGATTTCATGGATTTTTTTGTTTATTTATGTATCATATCTAATTAACTGCATAGATTTAGGCTGTTATTCTTGTTTATGATATTTTATATGTAGAGTGTGATATTTTAATTTTATGATCATGACCTTGTAGCTCTATTCTCTTTTTTATGATTACATATCTCCTTTATTTACCCTTAATGGGTATCTGAGCTCACCTATATTTATGTTTCCTTACGCAGGTTTTGAAGATATGTATTATTTTTGATGTGTCTAAGTTAGATTCTAGTAAAGAAGAACCTAGTGTAATATAATGTAGCTACCTTATGATCCAGTGTTTTTGTTTCCATGATTCTAAATGAACTAGAATAAAACGGTCTTTAGGTGTCTATTTGTTTAATGTTTTAAGTATTCTACTATAGCGATGTAATTTTGATGTATTAAAAGTGAGGGACACTATTGGTATGGCCTATATGAACTCGTCATGATGTCATTTGAGTTAATGAACACTCCTATTATATTTATTTCCTTGATTAACCTAATCTTTCACTTGAAGCTGGATTATCTTGTGGTTATTAATTGGATGACATCTTGGTGTATTATAGGAAAAATAAAAATCATGTCTAACCACTAGACATCATCATGAGTATAATGAAATATAATTAACTATATGAAAAGATATCTAAGTTTTAATTCTAGATTGACAAGGTACATTTCTTGGGTCGCATCATCTTTCAGTAAGGTGTGTGAATAGTTCAAGAGAAAGTGCAGGAATTGGTTTCATTGGAGAGGCCTAATAATTTATATGATATCTGAAATTTTCTAGGTTTTGGAAGGTTATTATTAGAGTTCCATTCATGAAATTTACTACATGGAAGGAAAACATTCAGTCCTGATCAATAAGGTAATTAAGTTTCAATCATCTGGAGTTTGTGATAATTCATTCAATGAGTTAAAGAATCGTTCGACTAATGCACCGATTTTTATTCTACCCAAGATGGGTGAGGAGAATACGTCATTTTTTATGCATCTAGTATTGTAATTGGAGTAGTGTTTCTATAGGGAGATCAATTTTTTGGCTTATGGGTCATGAATTCTTAGTCCATATAAACATAATTACCCTATGAATGAACACTAGTAATCTATAGTGATGTATTCCTTGAAGTGTTGGTGGAATAATCTAATGGGTGAAGATTTTACTATGTATCCTGATCACAAATGAATAAAGTATATCTTTTGATGGTGATAATTGAAACTATGATAATGGAGGTGGTTTGATTATATAAATTAATGTGATTATAATCTAGCATATATGTATGTAAAATTAAATATTGATTCAAAAATGTTTAGTAAGAAAATAAAGAATCAAGTAGTTATAGATTCTAGTTCTGAGTGGAAGATAATGACCAAGATAGTTTAAATATAATTTTTGGTTCAAGACAGCTATGAGAAGATGACCCTCTTATCAATATCAATGAAATCTAGACTTCTAAGATAAATCTTGGAGAGTCATTATAAGTATCTAGTGTTTTTTTCCTTTAGATAATGTCTTTATGGTGGGGAATCAAAACCTAATTATACTATATATGAGGATAATATCAACTATGTTTGGAACCATGTTGTTGTAATTACATATATGTGTGAAGATATGATGTGTGAGTTTCATGCCTTCAAGTGGATAGTACATTCTGGTTTTACCAAAATATATCATGAACTATGTCGACTGTATTTGTGGTTGGGCATGAAAAGAGATATTATAGGGATCATGATATGATGCTACACTTATCAGAAGGTGATGGTTGAGAATCAATGTCCTGGTGGATTACTATAGTTGTTTCCCATTGTGGAATAGATGTGGGGTGAAGTTACCATAGACATTGGGGGAGGTCATCAAATCAAACCTTGTGATAATGATGTAATTTGGGTGATTATGGACCAATTGATGAAAGTAACCCATTTCATGCCTATATTGGAGACATTCACAGTAGATAAATTAAGATACATGAACGTTCGAGAGGTATTTTGTTTACAAGATGTACTACAGAGTATTATTTAATACAATGCTCCATTATTTACATCCTTCTTTGGGTAGAGATTACAAAAATAATTGGGTACCTAGGTATTTATGAGAATATAGTTCCAAATACATACAAATGGTTAGTTGAAACTTACTATAAAGGTATTATAGTATATTATATAGGAATGCATCGAAGACACTGGTGGGTCTTTGGAGAAACACTTAGCTCTCATTGATTTTTCATTCAAAAATAGTTATTGGGGGACTATTTTTAAGGAACCATATGAGGAATATTATGGTTGGCTATGAAGGCCACTTATATGATGAAGGGAGGTGGCAGATTCAGAGCTTTGTGGATCGAGTCTTTTGTAGGGGACATTGGAGAAGGTCTAGTTGACTAGGAAATGTATCATTATGGCTCATAGAAGGAAGAATTAATTTCCATATTGACAATAAATATACCTTGAGTTTATACTGGGTGATCATGTGTTCCTTAAGGTGTTTCCTATGTTGGTTCATCGTAGGATTCTGATGCAGGAAAATAAGGTACCTGGGGTTGTTGGACCATTTGAGATTTTGGAGGGGATCAGGAAAACGACATACGAAATTCCTCTTCCAAAAAGGTATAATGGTATGTAAAATATTTTTCATGTGTCATAGCTTCATAAGTATCACTCTGGAACTTCTCATTGGATCTATTTTGATGATTTCATTCTTTAGGATGATACACCATTTGAGGAGAATCTGATTCGTGTTATGTATCGTAGTGAGAAAGTGTTACGGGAAAACACCATGCTGATAGTACGACTGTTGTGATATCATATAAGTGTTTGGGAGGTATCATGAAAGGGAGAACCATATGTAAAGTCTTAGTGTCCCAACCATTAAACCTTAGAATCATATATGTTATTTGGAGTAAAGCATGAGGATGATCTATTATATTGTGGGGATATTGTTGGATCGAAATCTTTTTTCAGATTCCTCAAGCACATTTTCATGTACCCTTTTACCCTGGTTTTCTGTATATCTTTGTTGGGTTTTTTATTTGTTTTTGGTGAAATTTAAAATATGTTGAAGTCCATGGGTTTTTCCATAGTTGGGGAACAGTTAGGTTAAACCATGCAGTTTTCCCTAAGAAATCGTGCACCCTATTTTTTAGACACGGGATGCATTGCACTGTTAGCGCATAGTTTGGCCAAACCGTGTCGACACCCTCTATAAACCATCAACCCTCTAACAGAGGTGATTTTCATGTTTAGAACAATATCTATAAAACTATTCACTAAATATGAGAAACCATACACCCCCTACGTAGATGAACATGGTTCAATCGCACAATTTGGAACAATGTTCCCTTCACCCAATGAAACCGTGTGCACTGGATTTAATTTCGAAAAAAGTTATTAAAAATCCTGAACCCCCTGATGTTAACCCGTAATCAACCCATATAAGATTAAAAAATTTTACTTAAAATTTGGAATCTCCTTGGAGGATTCCAAGGCTCCTTGAACCACATTCTCAAGGAATCGGCAATCTGGTTGAATGATCAGCTCCTCATTGGTATGTGATTTACTCCCGGTTTGGTTTCTCCTCATTCCCATCTATCTTTCCTGATTATGGGGATTTATTTTTCCTATTTTGGTGATGTTTTAGATCTAGGTTTTTATGGATAATATTCATTTGGATCTTGGTCTATGGTTTTGGTCATAGATCGTACGCACCATTCTCATTTTAGTATTTCTACATCAAATTGAGTATTTTGTTTTGGGGAACGCTCGTCAACGACCTTGAGGTAGGTGGTATAATTTATAGTTTCCATATTCGTAATTTCAATTGGGTGTAGTGATTGTGAAATTACAATTTCCATGTTGTGAAATCACATTTTAAATTAAATTAATTAATTAGTTGATTAATGGGGTTATTAAATTATTGGAATGATGGGTTAATGAAATTGATTTATTATTAAGATTATGAAACTAATAAAAAACCATGGGGTTTGCTGATATAATTGAAAATATGAAATAAATGTTATTCATGTTGATTAATTTAATCATGGGTATTGTTTATAATTTAAATTATGACAATTTGTTGAATAATGGATTAGGGAAATGGTTGATAAATCTGGTGAGAATTGGGAACCATAGGATGTGATATTTTGTGAAAGAGTTGTGGGACACAGACTGCCACTCCAAATACCCAATGGGACCATACGGCAACCTTAGGCCCCCAATGTATATATTTATTTAATTTCTTCACTATGTTGTGGGACAGGGAATTATTCTCCGAATAACCATAGGGTTTTATACATAATTTCATGGTCCCCATTTAATTAATGTGTATTTGGACTGAAATTATTAGTGAAACCCCATATATGGATAAAATGTGATATCCCTTTTTCAGATTCATCAGGTTGTGACATGGTCCCAAGTAGGTATTATTTTTTTATGTCTCTTAATGAACATAAGATAATATTTGGTTGATTAAAAAATATTAAATGTGGAAATTGTTTACCTATTATCCATAATTATTTCTTTTTACAATTTCATACAACTTAATAGACTATATTTTTTTAGACACCATTGGCAGTGGCCTATTTAGTTTCACTCACACCCTACCCGGGATTCCCGATAAGTTCTTGAAATTAATTCATGATTTCATGATAGGATAAGGGAAAGATCACTATTTTAGATGGATGGGTTGGGATGGACCATGGATAAGGGAACTGGACATGATGTAGGTACTAACTTGGTAGTTTTTTATATTTCATTATATATGGAATTATATATCTACTATTTTGGTTTGTGTTCATTTATCGATATTGGGATTATCATGAGTTTTTTTTCATTATTGGTTTTGTTAGAATTTTGGTTATTTTTTACTATCATTTGGCTAATGGTTATTTATTTCATTTTTTCCTATCACTTTGATAAAGATAGTATAGTTGTCTTATATTACATATTAGACCCTCATTGCTAGTTAGTAGCCTCTGGAATATGGGGAGGTGCACCTAAGTTCATGTAAACATCCATATCAAGGCACAAGCTTATGGAACCTAGGTCAGGACGTTACACTCTAGTTCCCACAAATCAAGTACAATTTCCACCTCCAGGTGGTAATTTCCCTTTTCATGGAACTAGTATAAGATAATCTATAGACTCTCAATATAAAAGGTAAGTTGTAATATATATAGCTTAGTATGGTCCCAATAAGTTTTCAATAAAAAATTCCATAATAATAAACCATTTATAATTTAAATTAAAATTAAAAATTTCTAAGAAAATATTTCAAATTTTCAGAAAAACATTATTTCAACTCAAAAGATGGAAAATATAACAAAAATAGTTTAAAAAATATTTTATATAATAGTTTTATATAAAATATTTGGCATTAATAAAAAATTATATAAATAATGGCTTGTATAACATTGTAAAACAAAACAAACAACCATTATTATAATCATTATAGTATGTTGGTTATGGAAATATAATCCAAACACTACGAAATCATCATAACAACCCCAAATAGGTTCACACACTCAAATAAATGTCCCAATAGGTGACCCATTATAGGAAATAAATCATCACCCCATTAAAGAATCCATCAGGGGAAATTATGATAAACTTAGTTTAGTTAGTGTTTCATCGTCAATCACTTAAAAGGGAGTCAGTGTCCAAGAATTCTTGTCCAAATCACCTACTGAATACCCATGCTCACATTTTCTTCAAAAAAGAAATCAATAAATTATGGTAAAATCAATAATTTCCAATCATTTTATCATTCAAAATTCAATTTCTCATGTTCAATTTAAACATGTCTTCTTGTTTCCAAACAAAATCATAGGATTTCATAAAATTCATACCACATATAATCATATTTGATTATAGAAAATTATTTAAATATTAATCATTTAACTATTTCATCAAATTCACTTTTAAATCGGGGAATCATTTTTCTAAAAACACACCAATCAATTTCAATTTAAATGAAATTCGGTGCTTCCACAATTCCATTCCAATTTAAAATCAAAAATCAAATAATCAAAAATCCCAATTTTAAACTAAATTAATAAATCATTTCAAAAAAAATCTTAAAAAAATGGTTTCAATTGTAGGGTAAAGAATTATGGAACCATCTACCTTTAATCACATCAAAAAATCAACATAATACCTAAAATGGGATCTTCCAATTAAGAATGAAGGAATGTGAGATCAAGAAAGAATCTCTAGAAGAACAAACCATTAGATATGGGTTCATGTTCATTGATAAAATAAGGATTCATCACTCCCATATATGAGAAGATAATAAAATGGATTCTAGACATGAATAAGGTTCTCTTATAAGAAAGAGGTCAAAAGGTTCCACTATATCTTTGATCTAAAAAGGATGGATGTTGAAAGAGCCTAAACATCTCTTGGGATCCTTAAAAAAACAAAAAAGTTGAGTGATTCATGGGAGGAGGGATGTTGTAATTTTAAATGTCCTGGGATATTTAGGTTTATAAAAACATACCCCATGATGTATCCCCCACGGCCATGGTGAATAAGGGAAAAAATATCCTTGAACATAAGGTTGCCACACTAGGCCACGTCGTAGAACCCCCCCAATAATCTAATATCCTGAAAACATGACACAAATATGATTTAAATGGGTTAAGGATCTATCTCAATCCATAAAACATGTTTTATCTACACCCAAAAATGTTATTGGGTCCCCAAACTCTTCTCTAGTTCTCCACAGTGCAATTGACTCCCTAATTCATAAGGGTGTCCAAATT
This sequence comes from Viscum album, assembly GCA_963277665.1. Taxonomy (NCBI): domain Eukaryota; kingdom Viridiplantae; phylum Streptophyta; class Magnoliopsida; order Santalales; family Viscaceae; genus Viscum; species Viscum album. The sequence continues at coordinate 618,634,236 of OY728146.1, read as the reverse complement.
GGTGGAAAAAAACAAATTTTTCCATCCAACCCATACGCCATAGTAATCACCTCTACATTTTAGGTGTGACTCCTCCTATCATATATCTTACACCATAGTGTTTCTCTCTATAGGTAACCATAATCATTATCCCAAACTATAAAATAATCAGAAATGAACCCTAATGAAAGATAAAACAAAATGAGGATTTTATATACTAAAAATAAGGTAATGGGATGGTACATAGAATGATTGAATCATCAACTCATCTTATATATTTTTTGATTCTTTATCATCCAGTTCCTTCGAATACATCATCTATATTGGATCTCAGTATCTCTTAGTTTCTCATAATCAAACTAAGACACACTATGTTTCCAAAATTCTTAACCCAAACCAGATCAATCATATGCTTCTAGAGAAAGTGGGTATGGACCTTCAATTTTCATCTATAAAGGAATTAAATGGTCATTAAAACACCTATGTGGGTTGGTGAGGTCTCATAAGTTCAATTGTAATAGATTTAGGCTAAGAGAGACTTGGTTTTTTCTTTATAGTTTCTACACTCTATGGTTGTAGGGTCACGGTTTGAGGTTGGAGACCTCCCTCAAAAGAAAAATTTATGGTCAAACACACAGTTGATGTCACATTAATATAATCACACATAAAACCTATTGACTAATGCATCATGTATGTAACCTCATGTTCAAAGGACTGGGAATGTAGGTCATATGGTAGTTTTCTTACAATCTCAAGACCAGTCCATGGTTGAATTAAAATCCTCGTCTTCAATTTTAAATATCTCAATTTATTAATGTAGGATTTCATTAATTAATTATTATAATTTATCATTTCACTTTAACTAATGAATTATATTGAGCATGTAAAACCCTAGATTTGAGCTAATTTATAACTAAATTCCATATTTCTTTTTGTAATAAAAACATATGGATTTATTTTAATATATATTATTCATGGGGACATTTCTAATGAAGAAAATTACCATTCAAATTAGTTTTTTATTAAAAAGAGAAAGAAAAATGAGCACAAAACAAAGTCAGGGGGGCTATAATAACACAAGATGAGGGTATCCCCTATAATCAAATTAACTCCCTTAGTCCATAAGCTAGTAGGTTTAAAGAGACAAGTGTGGATGAAGATCTGATCTTCCAAATAAGAAAGGTAATATGAAACCTGATTTCCTTCTCGCCAAATTTGGGTCACTTGGATGTTATTGTTTGGGAGGAATATACATTTCCTAAAAATTTATGAAATGGACCATGGGGTAGAGCCTTTACAAATCATGGGGTCTTGAATTATCAAATATTCGGTCTCTACTTGAAAAATAACAATATTCTGTTGAGTACAGAGAGAGAGCCTGGTGAGCATGGAATTGCCCTCATCCCTGAGAGAGTTTCCAAAACCATAGGACAAAGAGAAATATAGTACCAAATCCCCCCCCTAATACCATGACCCCCACTCATGTTTCCAAGAAAGTAGGACCCATTTGTGTTCAACTTGTAACCTATATTAGGAGGCCGCCAACACACCCATATCCCCGGTGATCTAATAAGGGGTGTGAGAAGAGATATTATTGTCCTGTAGAAAGTGTAGGTATGGAGCCTCCATCCTGTATTGGATAAGTTGAACCATGTCCACTAGTAGGAAATGGGTCATTGTAATGATAGACATCGCCATGGTAAGAGCCCCTTCAAACCTTTCCTTGTTTCTACCTTGCCACATGCACCAGCACCCTGTACTGAGAATCACTAACATGGATAGCCATTTGATATCAGAGTGATGAGTACCATCAAACCATCTCTCCAAAAAGGATGTATCCCTATATTCATGAAAAGATAAATCACTACAACCACAAAGAAAATTCCACACCGTAAGACCCTATCCCCCTTTAAATAACAAGTGACCGGTACTATCTTCCCTCCTGGTATTGCAACAATATCACATTGAAGAAAAACTAATACCTAGTTTATTGATGTTCTCATACATAGAAATACCATAGTTACAAATGCTCCAGGTGAGGATGATGTATTTATCTGGGATCCTCATTCACCACACCTCATCATTACAATTATCCTAATGATCCCGAGCGTGAGACAGTTTCTAGAAATCCATGGTATTGAAAAATCCAAAGGAAAATAGTGTCAAAACACACCTATATGGCTCATAGTAAATCGCTATGGACACAAGGAGATCCTCTTTTTCATTATCTAGAACTGCCTTAGCAAACTTGGGGTAACACCGAGCCTCATTTATGTTAATTTCTGTAGTTATAAAACCAAGGAATCTAATCATAGATCCCACCTAGTTTTGATACCATATCATGATGTTTCCTTCACCTGCAATCCAACGAGAGTTCTGCTAAAGGAAATGGATGAAAGGGAATATTTTCCAAAATAAGGGGGAAACATAACTGGGAATTACATCCTAATTACCCCCGAATATGTATGACATTGACCTACCCCATAAAGTGCGCTCCTCAATAACTTCACATTCTAGCTTGGATTTTGTGTAGTGGAGAGTGCTCTGAAGGCTCTTAACATTGATCCATCCCTCATGGACTGGTTTCTCCAGCCTTTCCCATGAGGCTGATTTCTGTTTCCCCTCGAATTGGGAATCCTAGATAAACTACTAAGGGCAATTTCAATGTTGTTGATGACACATTACATGACATTAGTGGGGACAAAATCATTAACAAGTATAGAAGACATGACACTATTCACAAGTACAATTCTTCCCCAAAAAGATTAATAACAGTTCTTCTAGTAAAGGATGCGACTAGTAATATTGTTAACAAAAAATTCAAAGTCACATAACCACAACCTTCCTAGAGGAATAGGTGTACCTAGATACTCCATGTGTAAGGTTCAATGCTACATGTCCAGACCACTACATAGGGAGATGACGTGATTTGGATCACTCTGGGAGTTAATGAAGATATCACATTTAGAGTCACTGATCACCTGTCCATCCCAAAAGAAATAATCATTGGGGATTCTCTAGAGACCATGTACTGATCCCCTTCCACCACTACTAATGATTATAGTGTCTTCCTACTGGATACCTCTAGTGTCTATGAAGAATCCATGAGACTTACCCAAAAATGAGAGAGCCATCCAAGACATGCTGAAGCATCAGAAGAGTAGATCAACAGACCTAGAAGAGAGACCCATAGATTAAAGAACTCTATTTATAATGCTCCATTTGATCCTATAATATGCCTTTTTCATGTCAATTTTGATTTATAAATTTGATACGTGGGTTTTATAGTTGATTTCATTGATCACCTCTTGCACCAGAGCAATAGCTCCCTGAATGGAGCTACCCCTAACAAACTCGTACTGCTCGATCGAAATCTGCCTGGGTAAGTATCTAGAAAACATCTTGTTAATCACGCTCTCAATGATCTTATATGAGAAATTTCACAAGATGAATGGCCTCTAATGCGGAAGGGAAGAGGTATCCTTGACCATTGGTATGGGAATAAGGGTATAATCACAAGAAACCTGAGGGAGGCTACCTCCACAAAAGTAGTCTTGGACAACTTAAATGATGTCTCCCTTAAACACATCCCACCCCCCCTATAAATCGATACTAGATTATTGTCTGGACTAGGTGCACTCTCAAGATTCTTATGAATCATATCCATATATATCTATTCCGAATTTTGGATCTCCTCAAGGTCCTAATTATCTTGGATAGACACAAGGTTATTAATTTCCTCCCATATATTTTCATTATGGCTTGGTTAGCCCTTGGAAATCCTTAGGTTTGGACCAGCAAGGATATCCTTGAAGAATTAATGCATCAGGCTCCCCAATGTGTTCCTACCATTTCTATATGATCCATCCTCAAGTAAAATATTGGGATGAATCAACAATTTTCTTTCTATGATAAAGGATTGAAAAAAGGTAGTGTTACTATCACCCTCCTTCAACCATTTCACATGGGAGCAGTCCCGCTCCAATCATTCCTTTTTATGAAGTAGCTCCACCGATCAATTCTTCTTGTTCGTTAACTCCTCAAACTCTGTTTCACTTAATACTTTTTCCAACTGAGATTCCAGGTCAATGATGTTGTGTTTCATCTACTCCAGGTTATACTCAAAGGGTGGTAAGGTCATGGCCCATGCATGAAGCCCCTAATTTAATCTAAAAAGATTATAGTGAATGGAAAACCAAGAATACCCCTGATTCGGTCCTTCCCACAAATGACGGACCACACTCTAGTAGCCAGTATTAGGATCCCACATATGGATGAACTTAAAAAGCTCTTGCGAGACCAGATAGGGGAGCAAAGAAACATGTAGTGGAGAATGATCATAGAGCCCATGTACCAGATGTTTAACCTTGGAATTTGAAAATGAGTTGATAGAACTTCAATTATCCAGACAACGGTCTATGCGGATCCAACATTTCCTACCTTCTCTCTAGTTTTTTCTCCACATATAGTGATCTCTAGAGTATCCAATATCCGGAAGACCCATGATTTCCATAAACTGGGCAAAGTACAAGCTAGACAGACACAGGAAAGCTCCTATATCCTTCCCCTCATAAGGATCTAGGACAAAATTAAAGTCCCCTTCCACAAGCCACAAGTGTTCCTTTATGTGAAAATTACCAATATATATCTATAGGATCTTCCTGACTTGAGCATCACAACTCCTGTAAATAAATGATACAAAAAGAAACCTCCAAACATTTTGATACTTTCTTAGTAATGAATTGATAAATAGACTTTATCAAGTCCACTAAGACCTCCCTATTGAAAAAATTCCAGATATGCTAGTTCATTGGGTCAGCATGCAGTAATACATGCATCATTACCCTGTAATAGAAAGCCTTCATTTTCACTAGCTTCTATTTTGTCTCTAGGAATTCCACAATAAAATCCTTGTTTTTCTTAACTTCTGAAGCAATGAAGTCAGTCTTTTTCTGAACCCCTAGGTTTTGGGTGTCCTAAATGAGAATTTGCAACATTAATCCAGAATAATCCCGGTTTTGAGCCCCAACGTCTTGGTCATGTTTCTATGATAGGAGAAGCTCTCCCTAAGAATTCTCAATCTCACACGCGTAGTCACTCTAGGTCTCTGAATTGGATAAATTGTAGATAAGGGCAACACCAATGGGAAGGGATTAGCAAGAACCCCATGATTTATCTTTGAATGAGAGTGAGAGATAATATTTTTTTCACTTCCATATCAATATTATCAGAGCACACTAGACAAGACAAGACCGGGGAAAAAACGGCCCATCGAGCCAGCATCAATTGGATGGGGAGACATAGACACACAATCCACCACCAAAAAATTATTATATGCATCAATAATGGCCTCTGAATGTGGAAGGAGGATCATCCAGACATCCTTTGTGGGAATGATGATAGACTAACGTCTTCCTCACAAATTTCTTGCCATGATCAGCTGCTGGGGACAGAACGACCTAGCAGCCATGAGAGAAATCCTCAATAAGAGATCATCTGGACCAGACTCCACCATGATCTTACATTTGACCAGATCATGATCAAGAGGAGAATATTATTGTTGTATAATAGCTGGAGCCTTCAGTTGAAGCACTACCATCTCAGAAACCTCCGCCTGAGAAGGGATTGACATAGAACCACCTCACCTGGGAGAAGGGAAGGCCTCATGTTATCGACCCTTGAGAGCCTGACTTGGGCCACTGAATCCTGGGGAACACTGGGTTGATAATTTCTTGATCCCAAGCCACCACATCATGCACCATTAACTTGATCTTTTACAAAATTTTGAAATAAATATCATGCTCTACAGAAATTCTAGGAACCAAAATACCATAACATGAGAGGTTGTGTTCATCCAAACAACGGAAACCCCCAATAAAGTCTCCAATGGCCTTCAGGAATGCCCCATTTTGAAAAGGGTGAGGTATGTCGGGGAGACCAACCCAAACTACAGCTCGAGAGAATTCCTTTCCCTTATGAGCCTCCATAGACCAGGGAGCCAAACTAAACCACCAGTGACTAAACTCTCTGGGATCTTTTCACCACTACAAAATGAAACTTGACTCTGAATCCAACATCATAAAGAAGGAATTACGATGGATCGAATAAATGCACCCCCCTAAGCAAACCATGTGACTCCATCAAGGGTTTGAAGATCAGCAGAGGAAACTTCTCATCTCTAGAATGAGCCGAAAAGGTCCACCTAAGGCATTAAACCACCTCCTAAAATACTGCAAGGAGAACCTTCAATAAAACACTGGCCCCGTGGTAGTGCACCTACAGTGTAATCTAGGTATAGGTTCACCCAGCTTCACCCCGCCATCTACCCAAGTACCCAAAACAACTCTGGGGCCTCAATACATTTCCAAAAAAATGTCTTTTTAATATGTAAAAATGATTTGATTTCTAATCAATGTACCAATTCATGAACCCCCCCACCCACCCCCCTCAAGAAAAATATTCAAATTCCATCATCATTTTACAACCTGGAAAATAAGAGTATCGTTAAAACATTTCATTAATATAAAATAATTAATTTATTCATTTTCATCTCTAGTTATGGAATTTTGCCTCCCATCATGGGGAAATGTTTCATCTTTATCTTCAATGTAAAGTGACATATCGTATGTTCCACCCATATTTTCTCATAACATATCATAGGTAACTAAAACCTATTCAATTAAAATCAATTGAAACTCTAGATACGGGTTGGATCCTCCCTTCATGGTGTGTCATAACTATAAACTTTACATATTAATTATAAAAATAAATTCAATTTAATCTTAATTTAAATGTAATTCTGATGTGTTTGCACAGTTTTCCTCATTTTTTGTCTAATATCATATCACTTCAATGTAATTTTCATTTTAATATCCAAATTATTTGGTGCATTATGATTCAATTCATTAATTTTTCATAAAAAATACTGAAAACACCATAAATACATTATCAATTTATAATTTTGAAGAAATAATGGAAAAAAACTTGATATAATATTTTATCAAATAAAATTGTAAAATTTTGGCCAAATTACCAGCATACTTTTAACTCATTAGAATGTATTATTGAGGAGCTCATGTAAGTGATAAAAATACATATATCTTATTCAATCACACAAAAATATCCTAAATAAAGGTATAATACTTCTCTAGGACCCATACCATCATTTCTAAAGTGGATGGTCCATGTCATAAAAGCAAAACCATAACATTATACCTCAGATCCAATGATAACCTTTTGAATTTAACAAAATTTAATAATAAATAAAATTATTTATTCCCATTATCAGTCCCCAAAAAAATTAATTTGTTGACTATAAATCCTTAATAGTGAAATTTTTTATATTTTTTATTCACATGTTGTAAATTTCCATCACTAGAAGATTTGGGTCATACCAATGTCAATCGTGTACAATATCTAGTATTAAAAAATCAACGCGTAGCCATAAAAACATCTAAAAATACTTTATTATAGTCATCTATCATGCATAGAATGTTTCCTCCAAAATATCTAGTTCCAATCCATCAAATGATGTGCTGCCTATAGACATCACCCTTGGTTTCCATTACCAAATATATCCATAACTTTGAGATAATGTTAATACATAAGGGATTAAAGAAATTGATTCTCAAAATACACAATACATGTAATCCTCCTATAAAACACATTTTTAGTCATATCATCCAATTATAAAATTGTAACACCTAAAGACTTCTGAAAAGAATATAATGTTTGATAACTTATTTGACATGAAACACTGAGCTTAAATGACACGCAAAATATATAACCATTAGAACCTAGCTATTAAATTGGATGTTATAAACATTATTAACTAATTTATAATATATATATATATATATATATATATATATATTTCATAATAAATATAAATTATTACGAAATTATTACAAAAAATAAATTAATTTTTTATTAATGTAAATTAATTTTTCAAAAATATTATTTCGTTCTAAAAATATTTTTTTAGATTTCCTGAAAAAAGTATGAAAACTGATTTTTAGAAATTTTTTAAAATGTATTATATAAATTTTAATTAATTTTGTAAATCATATTATCAAAATTACTTTGGGTCAATTTTTTCACTTTTTAGAAAATATTTATTATTAATTGAATTGTGAAAAATAATGATTTATTTAAAGACATCAATTCTGTTCAATAAATTAAAATTTCTAAAAGTCCAATTAAGTTTTTTCACATCACATAAAATGATTTTTATTCAGTTTTATTTCATCTAATTAATTTCTTTTGAATCAAACATATATCAAATTATAGTATAAATTTGTTTTTGTGTTTAAAATGTCATTTTTCTTCAAATTGGTTTAAAATGAAAAATGTTTTTTCAATTTTTATTAATTAATAAAATCCATAATGAGTAATTTATTAAATAAAATTTATATATTATATATAACTAAATATTAATTTTAATTCATATAATAGTTATTATTATTCATATAGTTAATATAAAATCATCTTTTTATATAAAAATACATTTTTGAAGACCTGCTTTTTCATCGTGGATGTTTGTTCAGACTTAAATTAATTTTTTTCACTTATATGCATTTAATTTAATAAAATTAAATACATATTTTTAATCATAATAATTTCTATTATATGGTAAGGTTAATTTAATTTTATACCTTAATGAATAGTGAAAATAGTAAAAATGAATTACTTTGGTTATGGTAAAAGATTATTTATTGAGGGTTAAACTAAAATGATAAGGGTAATAATGAACTAAAAACATTAATAAAAATATATCCATATTTAGACCATAATATCTCTTTGTATCTATAATTCAATATTTCTTATCCTTGTGGCATGTGAGAAATGTGGATACAACTTTTTCTTTTCAAACATTACCAATGTGACACTCACCTCACTTATAAATAACCACCCCATATCCTCTATTCTTCACAAAGTAATAACCTTTTGGTTTGGGGAATACCTACTCAAATCATTTACCAAATTCCATCCCCTCATCCAAGATCCCTTTTTTGGAACAAAATCCATGTTATGTATAGTTTAGGAAAAATCTTAATATGGTGGTCTGAGAATAGGTAACATTTATGACTATGCATTTTTGAATTATTTCTTCTTCCACCACCTTAAAATATTATTCAAATATTATCAAATTATAAAAATAGTATATATATTATAATGAGATATTATTATTTAAACATAATAACCTAAATCTATCTATATTATATAAAATGGGATATTCAATCATCATTCATGTGTACATCGTACAACCGCCTCGTGAAACAATGTAATTCGTCTTCCATGATCACCTCTCATAGATTTTTGAAATAATGGATTTAAAGTATGTGTATAACATATTTAATGTATTTATACTTATAGATTTATTATATAACATATTAATTTTTTACATTTCATCCTTAATATATATGATAATGTCCCTTTTTTGCAAGTCGGCTAACACCTCACGAAGCGATGAGATTCGTTTTGCACTACTACATTACATAGAATGTAATAATGATAATTTTAATGAATATATTTGATATAATGGAAATCATAATTATTTCCATGACATATTTTTCAATCTTAAAATATAGTTTATCATTTTATTACTTACACTGAAACCTGATAATATTGTTCATGTCGGTGTGGAATACATCCCCCACAAAGCGATGCGATTATTTTTTCGTCACAACATTACAATAATGATATATATAATTATATTTAAATAAATAATATTTTATTTATAAAATTATGATCATTATAAGATCACAATATCATACATACCTTCTTTTCATAATGATCATTGAAAAATTGAAATGATACTCATGCGTATGTATAACCTACCATCTCCATGATCATATCATAGTTTCTTTTTCTTAACCATTTTTAATGATTGAATTAAAAAGTATAATTTATGAATAAATATGATTTTTGATTCACAAAAAATGTTTATTAGAAATTTCATAATGGAATTGAATATCTTAATATGGGTCTTATTTTCCCAGAAAAAGGAATGGAATAAGAAGATACGAGAGACCAACGAATCGCATGACAATCTGAAGGCCATGTGCGGATTCTAAATTCAATGCATACCCATTATGGAGCCTAAAAAACACCTTTCAACAATTCTTTCAACTCTTGTTAAGGATCTCTAGACAATTGATGATAACACATAAGTAGATGAGTAAGCTCCCCCAAGTTACATGGTTCTTCAATAAAAAGCACATGAAACCCGAACCAAACATCCTTTCATGATTTGAGAGAATATTTCCAAACATTGGAGAACCCTAATGGCCATAATTTTCATGTGACATATCATAGATGAGGAATATAATTTTACTTGATAATATCCAAACAAATTATCATGACTCTATAAACATTGTAAAATAAAAGAATGGAAATAAAAGGGGATGGGCAGAGAGCTACTCCCAGTCATAAATATCACATGATGCACCCCTAGTGGTATAAAAGAAACTTCGAATCCATGGAGACATACCTATATTGTCTTGAAAAAACCAAGTGGCTTTTCAGCCTTGTCATTCAAAAATACGCTGGTATGACCTGGAAACCATGCACTTACCATTTTTCTCTCTAAGGACAAATAGATGAGTTTGTCAACAAAATTATCATGCATCCCTATAGGACCATTTTTATTCGTGTGATGTATGATAAAAAATAGAGTAATTTCCTTCGACATTAATTATTTATTCTTGCATGACTCTTCAAAAATTGTAAAATAAAATAAAAAATGGAATATAAGAGTGTGGATGAGAAAGTATCTCACAGTAATAAAATCATTAAGACTCACTAAGAATGTTTGTCATGTGGTCCCATGAAACTCGTAGACAAGCCACCCCGATCTCGCGGATACCGCAGGAAAAGCCACATTTTCCTCAATAGTTGTCCTTGGAAAGAAATCAACCATCTCATGAAGGCCTTTTAGTAGTCACTTTGAACTCATGAAGGCCCATAATCATGACAATATGGAAATATATAAGTCCTTTAGTATAACTACGTGATTAAACAAGTCACCATTCATTTAAAATAATCCAATAATGGGGGTGTTTATGGGAGTAAATCATGATCAGTGAAAATCAAGTGATTACCTCGAATAAATCCATGTATGTGGCTCCCAAAGACACATGGTTCGAGAACCCATCACCGAATTCATATAGGATCTATTCTAGATACGCTGTGAAAATTGGAAAACAACTAAGGTAGTGGGGCCTATAAATTCCCCACCCCGTCATGAGAAATTCAATACTGCCTATCATGACCAAGAGGGGAAACTCTTGGAATTTCACACAATAATCATAGTGGATTTCTCAGAGTGATTTATCTCACGACTGGAAAGCCTTCTATGAGGTAATTAGTTAGATAATATATAGATTTATCATCATCCATGCATAAATTAGTTCATGTTATTATTCATAGATCATTCGAATTAATTCTAGAAATATATGTGTTGAACATACCGCACATATACTAGGTCACATGAGACTCAAAATAAACTATGGCTGTATAAATCAAAGGAATTTGCAATAAAAGGTATAGAAGAAATACAAAATGAGAATGAATTAAAAAAAACATGTTTGTTGACACTCATGTCCTTTACATGAGCCATCCAATATATGTGACAACATGAGGATGTGTCACCCAAAACTCTTGATTATCCATTAGTATGACACCCAAGTCATTTGAAATCATATAACCACGTTAGATCAAGTTACATAGTTCCACCTAGGCATGCCACTTTAGTCTTGTGAATCCCTCTAGGTCGGTCTCCCAATACTCACAATGTTCTTAAAATACATCACCTGACAAATATAACTACACTATATTATGTCTTATAAGTCTCATAGATGAATCTAGGAATGTCAAATAATCCCTATAGACACCCTATGGGAAAGTAAATTGAGACTCACAATACCCTCCATACAGGTTGGCCAAGTATTGTGACGCCCTACATGGATGTTAGCCAATACATGATACACCCTCCAAGACAAATCTTATTGACTATCATGAAACCCTCTTTATGTGTCAATTCAACTCTTGAGAGTGACAATAGGTTATGTCAGTTGGATCATGTGATGCCCTTTAGAAAATCCAGCTAGGTCATATGATGGAATCAAGGACAGAACACTAGGATCATGTCATGTCCTCTAGATAAGTCAACAATCATCAAAAGAAAACCTTCAGATATTACACACGGGTTACGTGAAGTCTTTTATAAATAAAAACTCGATCATTTAGTTTCTTCCAGATATACTAGTCAGATAATCTCTATCAAATCAGGTCAAGCCGACAATCGATGAATCTCTGTCAGGAATGAAGGTCACATGGATAACCATAGACTGTAAGCCCTTACTAGATACATAACATGATATTTCTCAATATACTAACAAAACATCATAGGGTAAGACATGAACAACAGAACATTGATTGCTCTAATTCATACCTTATTCCGGATATATAGGCCACCTCTTTGATGTTTGATCTCCATAGTGGCATCCCAATATATGTATGTCCCTCACTGTCCAAGTGAGAATATTGATCATTTTATATCCCTTGTTTCTAACACCTATCATATATCACATTCCATACGGAGTTGTAATAATCATATCACTTTCTTCACGAGTCTCCACCAGCCAGGGAAACACATGTATGAAAATACCCAATGGGTAGCAAGACACATTATCCTGAACAGAAGGGAATCTTTCTTAGGGAATGTCATAAGGGCATGATTGAACTATGAGAACTTTGATTACTGCAAAAAGGAAGATACATAAGATTTCTTCAAAAGTATCAATCTTAAATAAACATCAGTTTCAATGTCAGCCTTATGATGATATCTTTTAAACTATCAAGAATCAATCATTCCTATGGGCTGATTACTCTACCTCATCTATCAGTGGACTGAGAAATAAACTAAACTATGATGAATCTGATTACTAAAAAAACCATGATTCATAGGACACCTCTTTGAGGCCTGATATTTATAATAAATCTTCTCAGGACGATCCCATCACATCACTCCCAAACCCTGAGAAATGAAATAGTGATCATTTTAAAACCCTTGTTTCTCACACTGATCATAGCTCACGAAGTCTTAGAGAACTACAATATTCATGTCATCTACATGAAAAGTATCTAAAAGGAAAAGGGAACCCTCAATGTTAAATACTCAACTAAATGAAATATGAAAAAACTTATTCTTTTCATAATTGGTATACATAGAATGTCCCTATAAGACTCTATCTTGAACATAAGGTATCATAGAGAACCCCAATGAGTCTTATCTACCTATTATTAGACAGCATCAGTTCAAAAAACTAAATGGGTTTTGTTTCTTACAATAATCCTGATATATAGGATTCCCCAAAATGGACCAATACCCCCCTCATAATATTAATTTTCTCATCACTTGGTAGAAAATTTTGAAGCTCTTGGTTATACGACTTCACCACATAAGAAACTTCACATTACAAGAGAATGATTGAAAACCTCAGACACAAACAGATCAATTCACTAAAGAGAACCAACTCTTTTTCATATAAAAGATAATTAACCCATGATCATTTCTTTAGGTTAACCGGTTCCATATTGTGATTATTAAGAGATTCAAAAACATATCTTAAATCTATAATAGAATCTTGGATTAGGCTATAATCCCATAAAAAAGGTGTAATGAGCCTAACCTCCCATCCTGTTGACCAATATGAGTCTTCAAGAGTCAATGAGCATGAAAACCCAGGTGAATACCTACCTTTGGAAAGCATGTATGTACCTAGTTATGGATGAGGGATCCATTGGGATTTTTAAATAAGATATACTATAGAAATATGATGTTCATTATTCCTCAAAACACAAATTCAACACAATCAAATCTTTTGGTGGATCCCATCAACACCATGAATCCAGATGAAACAAAAATGGTGAACCTCATGTCAACCTCTCTAAAAGAAGAATTGTCGGTTTATAATGCTTCAAACCATTTTTTTCACCCTATAAAAAAACAAAACTAATACGCCAAACATGAATCTATCAAATTATTCAATGATTGAATAATCACGTGTCATGATAAATTGTTTTTTCATACCCTCTAAAAACAAAGAAGTAAGACTGGAATGATATTAAATATTATCTTTTGTAACCAATGTTCCAATAAGTCCATCCTTATGCTGACAAGTCTACATGAGTAGAATGGTTGGATCAAAGAAATTGGACAATCATGTTAACCATGAAAAAATGATTAAACACCGCATGCCTATGATATTTCACTAATCGATAACATTTTTCCTTTTTTGTTTGTGTGATTGAAAATATTTCTATAATCGAAAACATCCCAATATGAGGAAATGTCTTCTTCCTCCAATGTTATCTCTCATAAATCATTTGAAACTAAAAACCCAATGAGATGCAAATTGATTTCACCTACTCAATAACTCCAATGATGGGTGGAAAACCCAATGCTATGGGATTACCACAGACATTGTACAATCCAGACCATGGAAGATTCCCATGAGGGTCTCCAAGAACAGAAATAAGTGAGTCCACATTGACCAGAAAATATATTTCTATGTGAGTAGTCCTTGTTGGTACAACCAACCACTTTGAGAGCTTATCCCCAGAGCATGATAACTGCCCCCTCTAGTCTTTGGTAAAGGTGGATTATGAATCCTAATATAGCTCTCTTTTAGTTTAGGTGTCACCAAGGAGGGAACTTTTTGTCCTCTATTGCCAACACCATCACTCCAGTACCCACCTGTCATGTGATAAGGGTACAACCGAACACACTAACACCTCTAACGCCCATCCATGGGTATAAAGGAAAGATCATTGGAGGAGGATAAAACTAAATATTCTAGAGAGGAATAATATCCCTACTCCTGCAAACAATGTATACCTAAATATCCAAATAGAAACTATAAAGTAGGATCATATTCATGTTGACTCAGAACAAGTTGATGGGAATATTCCCATAGTAGGAATTGTGGAGGGGCATATCCCTACCCCCATTCATGAATTCCATCAGCATATTTCGTTGGCAGAAGAAGGATAAAAGTTAGAGCCTATTCACACTTCAATTAATGATATATTCCAGTGTATAATGAACACATAAAATGTGTAGGATTATATACCTACACACACTCTACTAAAATGCCAATATATTTTAGAAACAACTGAAGTACTCCATTGACATATTTTAGCACTATTTCAGATAAAGGGATGGGTTCATACTTCTGTCCCTACAGCCAGGGAAACTCAACACTCTGAGCATCGTGAACAAGTTGTTTTACTGGATTAAGCACACACTCTTTCCCCCAACCATGTGGGTTATCAATATATTTCAATAAAGGATGATGCATTGGCTTGAGATCATAGTTTTTTTCTAACTAGTGCTCACCAGGTGAGAGTGGAACATGCCTCGGGATATGAGCACATTCTTGTCAAAAAAGTATATCAAAAAATTTCAAAGTCCCAAGATCGGCCCCATACCCCTATTCTAGTCACATATAACCATGTGAGTGGGGAACAACCCCTAGGAAAAGCTCATATTTCTATCAAAGAAATATGACTTCATACCATAAAGTCCCAAGATCAGGCGTATATCTATATTCTAGTTGGGTCTGACTAATTGAGAATGGAACAATCCTTAGCATAGACTCATATTCCAATAATTGAATATTCCCAGAATATTCCATCAAATCATTGAAGAAAAGTTTATATTCCTACATATGTTGATGAACAACTACGCCAACATCGTTACAAGGAAACCCATGAGGAGGCCCATATTTTTTCTACCATTCTAGAGGTCTGTTGGCATATTCCTATGGAAAGTTCATATTAATAATAGTCTCACATTCTAATTCCAAATAGGGTTCACTATGTGAGATCATCACATGCATCATGGAAATATCAGACTCTTCCAAAAAAAGACAAGTGGCATATCCCAATGACTCAAGATCAGGCTCATACACATATTTTGACTGAGGTCCACAAAGTGAGAATGTAAAATCCCTCTAGATAGGCCCATATTATTATCAGTAATGAAACATATTATTAGAATATTCCAATATCTTCTTAGTAGTCAGAACATATTCCCACAACACTAGACAGTTATATACAGGTTGTAGAAACCATCCTACAATAGCTAATATCCATTTATAATCCCGAAAGGCAAGTCATTATATTCCAACCACGTCGGAGAATATGACCAATATTCCTAATTTTCTCAATGATAGTGCCCTTGAGGATATTTGAGACACATTATCAACACCAAGGGGGTATGTCGACTCTTCTATCAAATTCAAATAATAAGATTTTCATTACCTTGATTGTCCTCCCCATGGTAGTGTGGAGATGGATAATAGAGACTCTACTCCTTACATCAACCATGGTTAACCAGTCCATGGTGATATATCCCATAGAAAAGGAAATCATCCCCTTTCTTACGAACCTTTGTATAGAGAGGTACTCCAAACTACGACACCTTCATAAAGACTAGTTATTGATTCATCGGGGTAAAATCGATGTTGTTCTCCACAAAATTCCAATAACACTACACTTCTATCAAAAGGCAGCCAACATAGCCATATTCTATGGTCTAACCAGAGGCATGTATGTTATATTGACATGTAGAGAGAGTTATCACAAATTAAACTCCCTATATTGTTCTGGACCCTCTCTACTTCTGACTATGAGATCCCAGATAAGAAAGAAAAGTAGTGCATGCCATATTTCTTCTAGAATATTTGGGCTAATCATAAGAGACTAATGGATCAACATCTCCCTTATCCAGGATAAGAGTTTTACCTTTACAAAATCAATATAATTTGTTGTCCTCTACAATTATATGTTATCTCTATGGCCTAGGATCCAAAACTGGAAAATAATAGCACAAATTTTCAAAAAACATGCCATAACTTCATCATCACACTTAAGCAGCTAATCTCAAAAGCCATCTATAAAATGTATATTCAAGGAAGGGTAAAGTATATAGTGTTACACTTTTCCTCACCCCTATATCAATAGAACCCTCAGATTCATCATCCTGTAATGTTATAGCCTCTTGCGAAATCAGGGGATTGGGTAATGCTCAGGCATGTTTATCAATTCAACAGAATGACACAACTTCAATAATGCCTAAACATAACAAATAGAGGGGGAGGATAGCCAGCATGACATAAAACTCATCCCCTCAAAGTAATTGTAATTTAATTCAGACATATACACTGATTGTGTGATCATCCAAACAACTTCCCCTAAACAACAGTTCTGTTCATGGCCTATTATCGAACCCAACTCAAACACGAGTACAACTACACAACCTCAAATAAGCCACAATAGTATCACCCATATCATCCATCCAACAGTGGACCCAACTCCATAGTCTAGGAGAATATCTACCACCACCTCCACCAATCAGTTCATCAATTCTTGAGAGGATTTAGGAAATATCCTCAGTAGCGGCGAGAAAACCCCACTGACTAGGTTTGATTAATTTATATATCAATAACCATATCTAGGTTCGTCATCCCCATAGAGGGTCCTAGAAGAGTTAGTGGTGATTCTAGATCACCCATCTCACTAAACTAGGGGGATTTATAACTTCATTTATTTCTTGGGAATCATTAATTCCCTGACTAGAATCAATGGTTCCTCAATAATAAGACTATTAGGTGCCAATTGAATCTCTTAATGTCACCATCACATAGATATGGAGGAATTTTCATCATCATTTTCAATAAATATAAAATCATTTTCTCAATTTTCGGGGAAAATAGCTAGTGTCCCACCTGTCCCTCCCACCTTGAGGAAAACCTCTTCTAGTCGGGGCCGGTATGGAAACTACAACAAAAAAATTCATAAAATTCATTTATCATAGGCCAAGACAAGAAGTGAATACTTAATCACACCCCACTGGGGTTGAAATTCAAGTAGCCTATTATTTTAAAGGGTTAAAATAATGACCTTAATGAACGCAGTGCCGAATCCGCATGTTTCACTGAATGTAATGGCACAACCATCATTACCCAATAAACCTATGTGAATGTGATAACCATCAACATGGAATAATTTGATCAAGATGAAAATGAAAAGGGCCAAAACATGGATATTTTACCCAGAGAGGAAGGTGATTTTGATATAATAAATGAGGTTTAACGCACCCTAAGACAAAGAAGGATCCCAAATATGGAACCTCAAAATAACTTGTTG